>OV702282.1:298804343-299409066 GCA_916181665.1 Avena sativa
CTTTGGATTCTACGTGCGGGAAAATTTACATGGTTACCAGACATGTTGTTTTGTGAGTTTCTAGGAAAGGTGCATGACCGTATCGTCACATCGTTGACATGCCAAAGACAAGAAAACACTGACAAGATTTTTTGAAGAAATAAGAGTTTCCGCCATACATTCCACATGATGGAGATTGTTGGCTTATGATCAAGATGGAGAATCCATATTATACCCGAGAGAGCTTCAAGATTATGCAACCAACTTGTCGACTAACATCAAGACGGGTTGTTTGTGCTTCAACAATAAGCCAGCCGCCGAAGTTCTTAAATTTCTCGAGAGGCTACTATTTGGGATATACCAAATAGGCATTACCAACAACATGTCCATATTCCGGCAAACCCGTGTGGTCAGTACAAGGTGGTAAGGCCCATAACCTACCGAACGGCCTAATTGATGATGACGGAAAAGGAAGCCTAGTCGGATCAAGGAGTGCGACACTTGACCGTGTGGTATAAAAGTTGAAGCCTTGGAGGACAAACAATATAGTATCATATTAGACTAGAACTCTGAAATCTATCTGGTTAGTACTTACCTTGTAATTTTTGGTCTCACCGCCTATATACGCCACCGACGGGAACCCTTAGGGCATAATACAATACATGGAGTAATCATTGTAATCCGTACACTTGTTATTAAATAGTAGTGATTTATAGTAGGAATAGGATTTAGCTACCGTAGTTGGAGCTGAACCTACATAACTTTGTCTCGCCGTTTTAAACGCTCTCCGCCTTACATCAGTGTCTCTCTTCCCTAAACATCCCCTAGTGGCTACTCGTTGATAATATTACTGACAACCAATACATCCGTCCTACCTGACCAGTTTTGGTAACCAGGGTTTCTTCTTCAGACAAATATTCAGGTGAACGAGGCACCTTAATTTGGTTAGGTGAAATCGTCATGCACATACGTTTTCGCTCGATTATACCATTTGATCCGACAGGTGGATCGTGTTTGGGCAAAGGGAAAACTAGACGCATCGGGCAGGTACTATCCTCAGGAGTCAGGGCATCTCCACTAGGGAGACCCAAACGGGTGACCCGAACGGTCCTATTTTATCCGTTTGGATTGAGACACCGTCGTTTTTGGGTCGTAGTTCGGTCTGTCTGCCCAGCCAAAGTTTAGCTCCTGGGATAGTGCAAACCGGCCCGCGCCTAAAAAAATTTACAGCGCTGCGCCGTTTGTCGCGTCTGCTGGAGGTGCAATTCCGGCTCAATACACTACAAAACGACAATTTATATAACGCGCGTCCTATATAGCGGGGTGCTGTTTGTTGGAGATGCTTAAAAAATCTCATTTCCTTCCCCTGCCTCGTTTCGACTCAGCGTGCCTCGCAGCCAGGGACCTCCCCGTAATTTCCTCCCCCTTCACATGCTGTCCTCCTCTGCCGCGGCAACAGCGCTGCTTTCTGCTCTGCTCTCATCACACTGTTCACACACACACACCCGGCGAGAGAAACGGAGAGAGAGAGAGGGAGGCGCACCCACCACCACCACCATCACACCTCCACCTCCCCCATCCCCAACTCCCTCCCAACCCCCTTCCTTCTCCACCTCCACCTCAATCGCATTGCAGAAACCCTCCCCTGCTGCTCCCAGGAGGCGCCGCCGACCCCTGCCATCGATCACACCTCACGCGCGCAGGCTCCGTCTCCGGAGGACCCGAGGAGGAGGTAGTACTACTTCCCTCTCTCCCTCTTCTTCTTTTTTATTTTCTCTCTCCAGATAGCTGGTGCTGCCCCCGCAGATTAAACCCGCATTGTTCCTGGGATTTCTCTTCTCTTCAGTCTTCACCGCGCCGGCTCCTTTTCCCCTTTGCGTTCGATCGATCCTCCTCCAGCTACTGGCGGTCTAGCACCGGGCTACCGGCATGGGGGGTTTTGGCTGGCTGCCTCCTGCCCTCCTTCTCGCCGATCCTTCCAATTTGGGTTTTTTTTTCTGGATGGGTACGGCACCAGGGGACTGTGCGCTGCGCTGTGCGGGGAGGGTTTTGGCTACTGCTGTTTTTTGCTGCATCTCAGTTTGGTGATTTGTTGGGGTTAGTTAGTGCACAAGGAAATAACCATCGTCTGAAAGAAAAGGTACTACAAGTAGGAGGACGGTTGCCATGGAAATTTTTGGAAGGTAGGGTCATCTGGCCATGGATTTGTTGCTAGTGTTCGAAAAAAAACTACAGATTTGCTCAGCTCTGTTAGGACAACCGACTAGTAGTAAAGTACCAGGATGTACCTTTTGATCTGCACTAGTACTAGCTCATGGGGCCGGGCTATCACACTGCTGCAGATAGCACCATCTAAACCCACTTAAAACCACAGGTACTTGTAGTAACAGAACAAGCAAGATCAGCACTGCACTGCAGGAAGAGCAAGGGTTCGCGTTTTTCGCAATCCCTTGCGTCGCCAACTGCTTATGTCTTCTGTGCTGTAGATAATTGAAACTTGAAAGGAGCGCGACCGAAACGAACCATATATGAACACAACTTATCAACAGGTCAAGTGATCACTACTTACTAGTGTAGTACTGTAGGCAAACGCATTGTGAGACTCGATGTGGATTAAGAGTGCAGTGATGCGGACTAAGAGCGTAGACATCATGTTGTGCAACTTACTCTAAATTTCAAAGTCTCTAGCTGCGTGAGCTCATTTCTCATTTTTTTTCGAGGTGCCGGTGCTGTGTGTATACTATTTGTTCACTCGGTGTACTTGTGTTAAGAACTGATGGCATATCCTGTATTACTATGCTAAATAATCTTCTCTTCTGTGAACCGGTTGTTGTCAGAAGAATGGGGTGCAAAAGTGACCTGGCTGGCCAGCTGCAGAAGGATGGCAGTGACAGCATGAGTGCTGAATATGAAGAAGGCAGTGAAGAAGAAGAGCCATTTGAACGTGAATTCTATGACGATGATGATGATGATGATGAAGAAAACGATGATGGTAAGCCAGAAACACAAGCTGTGGATCCTTGTGATGGTTATCCTTTGCCACAAGAGGACGAGGTTAGTGGAGAGCAACCTTGTGATGGCAGCGCTCCACCTGAAGGTGACAAGGAACCTTTTTATTCAGAACTCTGTGATGAGGAAGATGACAGTGGCGAGGAGGAACCGTTTCATGCTGAGCCTTTCACCGATCCAGCGCGGAATGCTCGCAGAACTTGCAGGAAGGACTTCTGTGAAGTGGAACCATACAATGATCTGGTGGCTCATGAGGAGGAATCTGTTGACAAGAGGTTCATTGCTGTGCAGGCTGTCAGGAAGGAACAAAATAAGCAAGAGGCCCCAAAACGGGTGCTGAGAAAGGGTGGCAGCATTGTGCATAAGTCGGCACCAGTAACTGATGAAATGGAAGTGAAGCCGTTCAAGAAACGATTGTCTGTCAGGTTTGCTACTGATGTATCTTGTTACACATACAATACTGAAAGTTTTGGTGCTGCCAAGTTGGAGAAAAGGAAAGCTCAGTTTGATGACCAGGACAACCACTTGTGCAAGAGGCAAGAACACATGCTCTGTTCGCCTCAGGACGGTGGCAAGCTGAAAGAAGTGGATGACACAAACCTCTATGTGGGTAACCTGCCAGCTTCGGTGTCCTCTAGCAAGCTCGTCGACTTATTTGCACCATTCGGACCAATCGTTCGATCAAAAGTTGGGGATGATTGTTTCACTGGTATATGCCAGGGATATGGCTTTGTCAAGTATGGTGATCCTCAGAGTGCTGCATCAGCTATTAGATGCATGGATGGGCGCCTGGTTGGTGGGAAAAAATTAGAGGTTAGAGTAGCTCGTGCTCTACCATCAGTACCCAATCCATCTATGCAATCTTTGTCAGAAACTGGCAGTCTGCCCTCAACGGAAATCGACACGAGTAGCTTGTATGTCTGCAACCTCCCCTTATACATGGACAAGCTAAAGCTACTCGAGCATTTTCTTCCTTTCGGGAAAGTAATTGATATAAATGTACCCAGAGATCACACCACAGGCTTAAGCAAAGGATATGGCTTTGTGAAGTACTCTGATTCTCATCATGCAGCTCAGGCCATCATCCAGTTAAATGGATCTCTGGTTGAGGGTAAAAAGATAGAGGTTCGAGTGGCTAGCAATCCTCCAGCACTGTCAAATTCAGCCGTGGGAACACAAACCCATACCAGGACCATCAAGGAAATCGACATGGCCAATCTATATGTCTGCAACATTCCTGCATCCATCCACACAGGTAAGCTGGTTGAGCTTTTCTTGCCATTTGGTAAGATCGCCCATGCGAGAGTGGCAGAAGACCAAGGCACTTGTTCGGGTAAAAGATATGGCTTCATCAAATTTTCTGATTCTCAGTGTGCTGCTGAGGCTATTGCAGTAATGAATGGAACTCTGATTGACGGGGAGACATTAGCTATCAGAGTCGCAGGCCTTTCATCATCATCATCCAGCTCAGCTTTACAAGGATCCCCAATTTCGTCTCCAGAACTCAACAAATCTAGACTCTATGTCAGTAACCTTCCACGATCCACGAATGCTGATAAGCTGGTTAACCTTTTCGTGCCTTTTGGTCAGATCAGCAAAGTCGTGATGAATGTGGAATATAGCCTAGTGTACTATGCAGATGTTGCGTCAGCGATTGCAGCTGTCAAACGCATGGATGGGTACCTGATTGATGGAAAGAGGCTAGTAGTCAAGGGATCAGATCTTTGTCCGGGTCAGCTGGCAAGAAGTCCGAATGCAGCAGAGCATGCTTTACCACAGTCAGCTGGCAAGACCATGAAAGAAATTGACATGGCCAATGTGTTTGTTGGTGCCATCCCATCATCTGTAACCGGTGATCGGTTGGTTGAGCTTTTTCGTCCATTCGGACAAATTGTGCAAGCTAGGGCGTTCCATGGGTATGGCATGGTTAGATATGACGATCCTTCGTCTGCTGCTGCTGCAATTGATCATATGGATGGTTACCAAATCGGAGCAAGTACCCTGGTTGTGAGAGTAGCTGGCCTTCCTAATCCTGGGGATTGCCGTGCTGCAACAGATCCTCTAACACTACAGCGCCAAATAGACATGACCAACCTATATGTGTGCCGTCTCCCGCTCTATATTACCACCGAAAAGCTGACCGAAATCTTTCTGCCATGCGGCCAAATCACTCAAGCAAAGGTAGTTGTCGATCGATACACTGGTGTGAGCAAGGGATTCGGCTTTGTGAAATTTGCTGATATTTATGCTGCTGCTGTGGCTCTCACTCACATGAACGGTTACCAACTGGAAGGGCACATCTTGGATGTTAGAATAGCTGGTGTTCATCCTAGTGCTATGTTCAGCTATATGACATATCTCTACTCCCAGTTGACATTCCCTGACCCATCAACAATGGCGGTCGGAGTACCAACATCGTCATATTGGCCGTACTATGCTGAATCAGCATACCCTACCTCAGCCGAGAACCTGGGGCAGGGAACTACACCTGCAACTGATGCTTCTTCTCAAACCTCCAATCAGCAGGAAGGCTTGCCTGAATCTATGTCAGTCAGTTCAGTCACCGGGAAAGTTTCTTCTTCTGTGTCAAGCCATGTCACCGACCGTTCTCAGCCACAGTCTTCAGCAGGTTGGGCTGGTCCGCCTGGCTTCGAGTCCCATGCCGTCTCTTCTCAGCCACCGTCACTAGGCTGGGCTGGTCCGCCCGGCTTCGAGCCCCATGCCGTCACCAAGAAAGACCTTGGCACTGTGATGAATCCTTCCCAGCCTTGCTCCAAGGTTCATTTGGCACGGTCAGAAAAGAAGCGTTTGATTGTCTAGTGCCATGATCTGCTTCAGGACACTTATGTGCAGGGGCTCTCATGTCGTTTTTTGGAGGAATATCATGCTCAAGTAGATCTGATATTGCTTTTGGGGGAAAATGCCATATGCTAGCATCATTTGATTTAGCTAAGTACTTAACTAGTAGACTAGGTAGTTCAACTGTGGCTGGTAAAAGGAACAATGTCAGTCTAATTGTAATGTTAACCTGCATATGGCATCTTTGCATGGTTGTTTATTATGATGCCAAATGATGAACACCACTTCAGTTAAGACTTAAGATGATGATTAAGGTTCCATGCTATCTTGATTTTCTCCGCCTTGCTTGCTGGTGTGCTACATTTTCAGCCAACTGCTATGTGCTGCATTATTCATGAAAGAAAAAGTGGTTCTGTTTAGAGTTTATGCTGCAATTCTAGATTTTCAAGAGAGTTTCAGATATAGTTTTTCTTCAAGGTGTGGATGTTTGCCTTGTTCCTTCAGCAATCAGCATTGCCATTTTCATCCGATCCCTCCTAGGTTTGACTAGCATCTAGACTTGCAATCTTTTCCCTCTAGTTCAATTCCTTGAAAACGCCTTGTTGATTTTGCAGAACATGTGCCATCAAACTCACATCGAGTCATGATTATCCTTTGCATCAGGTGAATCATCCAGCGTACTAGGATAACTGTATAGATTCATCTCATTTAGGACGAGGTGGAGTCCCCATCATGAACAAGAGTAGAGAGGACTGTAAAGATTCGACAGAGGTTGTGCTGTTGCGAGTCCAGACATCTCAATCCAAAGGCCTGCAGTGAGCTAAGCAGTGTTTCTGGTTATTAACCTTTAGAGCATGTATAATAGGAGATGCTTAGAGGGGTGCTTACAAAAATAAACCAACCATTTCGCTAAGTATTGGTGCTTATTTCTATAAAAGAGGTGCTTAGTTAGGCATCTACCTAGTATAAATAAGCTCCGGTGCTAAAAGTAAAACTGGTTTATTTTTCTAAGCACCGTCCTAAGCACCTTGCATTGTACATGCTCTTATAATGGAGTCTATGTGTACTATTCTTGTTTTATTGCTTATGAGTCATTTATAAAATTAATGTTTCAATTTTTTCTTAAAATGTATATATATGTTTTGTAATGTAATGTTTTAGTGGTGAAGCAAGTCTGGAGTTGCCATTGTTCTGCGCAGTTAGGAAATAAGGCTCTTCCTGTCTATCAAAGCTGTTGTCTATACCTTTCTGCCTGGAGCTTATTTCTTGGCTTGTTCACGGATGGATGGACTTGTTCTTCTGATGCATTAGCAGACTAGCAGAGGTTCGCTGTTCCTTCTTTTTATTTCACCCCCTCAGCCACTGGGAACGGGATGTCAATATACACAGATAGAGCAGCAGCCACTGACAGATCCAAGGAGATCTGCTTGCTACTATGATCTGGGTTTTGTGCAACTCGTGTTGGAAATCTAACAATAACTGCTGCTAGATTAGCAGCAAAGTAAATCGCTCGCAATTGTCAGAAGGTAAAAAAGAAAAAGAGCGGCATGGTTAATTTACTACTCCCTCCAACCCATATTAGTTGACTCCAATTTGGATGTATCTATCAAGAAACTGCGGATTCGTCGTCTGATTTGCCTGATCTGTCCGTCTCGTCGCCAGCGTCTGATGGGGTCGTGGGGATGGGATCAGGTTTGACTAACCATTCCTCCGGTTCGAATGTGGCACCTACATCCTGACCAGTCCTCATCCGCGAGGGATTCGCCTCTGTCCATCGATCTCCACCTTGTCCAGGATCACGGGAGTGCTAGCCGATATGCTCTTTCCGTGTCAGTTAAGTTTTTCTTATCACGCGAGGGATTTTGCTGGGTTTAAAATGATGGTGATCTCATTGCCCTGTTCAAGTCACCATCCATTTTTTAAAAATTATTGTGTTTACCATCTATGCGCAATCTTTTCCATTCAGATCATCTTGCAATCTACTCCCTCAGTCTTGAAATAGAGGTCACGGGTTTGTCAAAATTTAGATGAATCTAAATAGTGTCTAGATTCATCAAAATTTTGATAAATTTGAGACATCTATTTTGAAACGAAGAGAGAAATATATTCCAGTATTGATCCAGTACGCTGTAACAACGCTTTCATACCTTATCAAGATTCTTTGAAAGAAAGTGTTCCTCATTGTTGCAGCCACTCCCTGTACGCATGATATATATCAAGAGTTCTTTCTGGTTTTACATCACAAGAGCATAACATTTTCAGTGACTTGCAGTTATCAAGACGTCCAGTTCCCAGTAAGCGGTAACCATAACTAAAACTGAATCGAAGTATACACAGCTAATGTCACCGGAACAAGAGAAACTCTTCCAATGCTAATAATCTAACCAAATAGAGGTCTGGACAAGGCAGCATGATAGAAACAATACAACTGAACTGCTAGGATTCACTTTCAGAATGGAAGATGCACCAGAAATCATCAATCCTTGGTTGCAAAAGCCTTACAGATGGATCATAAACCCCTAGGTACAACTCCTAATGCCTCGAAACAGAAACATCTCAGCCCAAAAAAGATCTAAGCTCTACGCTCCTAGCCACCCGAAACACCATACTCTACTACAGAAAACCAGAACCAAATCAAGCCTCCAATTGAATCCTAGAATTGCCTCAGACTTGCAACTTTCTGCAACCTACAAAGCATTTTGAACCGACGGAATCTTGAATGCCTTCCAACCACAGCAGCTTTCTGCACCCTGTATAAGCTGTCCTCCTTGCATAGATACTCAGATAACTTAAGCAGCAAAAATCAACAGCCAATGGCATCCACTGCTGGCTTTGCATCTGTTGGGGCAACACCGTTTACTGCTACAGCCGCCACACCATTTTCCACCACAGCATTTTGCTCTGCAACTTCCTGCAGTCCCTGCTTTCCATCAACGTCTTGACTTTCAGTGTTGTTGGTAGCAACCACCTTTTTGTTCATTACCTGCAGGATTAGAGGTTGTTCAAGTGAGTCCAGCATTTCCTTAAAGTTGAAACTTGATTCTAATCAAGGTAGATACTACATTCGAAGTTACAAGGAAAAGGACTAACAGATGGGCATTCATACAACATATTCTAACGCCGAGCTAGCTCTCAATAGTTCTGGCAGGCTTATTACATACTACTCGTTGGAAGACAAAACTATTTAGTGAGCTTATCAGACAAAGAATTCTGCTGGCCATGTACCTTCTCCAGCGGCTGCTGTCGCTTGGACCTTTTCTCTTGCATTATCTTCTCACGGTTATCATAGAAGCCAAAGTCGTCCAACATGGAAGTCTTGCAGACATGATCCTTGAAAATCTTTAGCACCTGAAGGCCTTGCTCAAGCTTAACCTGTAGACACAATGAGAAGGCAGGACAAAAACCTACTGAGCACACTATCCATAGAGCTAAACATAAAAAAATGTTAAAACAAGTTTATTTTCTCATACAGTGCAATGTGCTTGATTACTGTTTAGATTTTGTGTGCAAGTGTGCTGAAAAGAACTGCCTTGGTGTGCCACCAGCAAAAAAGGAAAAAGAATAAGTCTACAGTTCTCACCTCCTGGGTATCTCTGCTGTTTGTCACGGGTTTGTTTTCATTGTATTCAAGAATAATGTGCTTGAATAAATTGTTGGGAATGTCCTTCACAATGTGCCACTTGACAGGGAAACAACCAGTCCACTTGTCTTGTTGCCAGTGCTCAACTGTCTTGTTAAAATCAACCGGACCAACCATCTCAGCAAGCCCAACAAACTGGCCACTGGTGTTGACCTGAAACAAAGAGGAAGAGTGGATGGCACATAACATCAGCAACCATTATGCAGACTGTTTTGAGAGAAAGAACAAGGCACATTTTAGCACAACATAAACAAGAACCTACAGAGAAGAACAAGAACTTACAGAGAAGAACAAGAACACAGGTGAATTGCTGCTTGATTTGTCCTTAGCTGCTTGATAAGCAGCATCAAGCTTTTTATTTCCACTGGGGGTGCTTGCCCAAACATTGTACTTGATGCTCTTGTGAACATCATCCTCGCTGTATGATTTTATAACAAAGAACTTGGCGTCCAAGTAAGTTTCAACAAAGTCAGCTTTATTGTACTGATCCTGCACAACTGCATTTGAGGCATCACTGGTAGGAACCTCCTGTCCTTTTGCAGTTGCAACATCAGCTGCTCCAACGCCCTGTTCATTTTTAATGGGATTGCTTCTTGGCCCTCTCTTCAGCTCATTCAACCCATCTATGTTGTCATTGCCAAAACGGTATGGTCCATAAGTTTTCCCTCTGGGCTTGTACCTTCCATCTGACAACCCATTCCAGCCACCATACATCCCAGAGCCATAGAGTTGTGATCCGTACCAAAAGCCAGGTCCATATGCATTTGCATTGTAAACTGCGTTACTAGAGTACATCGAACTCATGTACCCAGACGATGCTGGCCCCATTGGTGAGTTCTGCCCAAGCAATCCCTGCAAGACATTTCTTCATAATGAAATAGGCGGCTATAGGCTGTGTCCTATGCATAAAACATATGAACTAACAGAGATGCATAATATAAATTTTTCACTTTGACCTCGCATAACTTATTGTGGTGTGTGGCTTAAAATAACCCCAATGATACAGAAGTAAATATACAACGACATATAGCACAAACCCCCCAAATAGGTGCTTTCATACACCATATCAAAACAGTGACGTAGGTAGGATCAATTGATGAACACCAATAGATCTATGGCACATTGTTTAAACAAAAGATCAGAAAACTAGACAAAGACAGGTTTGTGTTGAACAATAATATGCACACCAAAAATTAAAAACAAGGCAGAATTCTGATTCGTTGACAGTACCTTGGTTTTAGGATTAGAAGCAGTTGAGGTAGGATTTCCAACAGAGAGCTTCTGCTGTTTTTCTGAAAAAGCATGACCACCAGACAATGGATAAGATGCTTTGTCACCATGGTTCTGATAACTAGCCGGACGTCCACTTGGTTTCAGGGGGAACGTTGGTTTCTTCACACCATTTACACTTTCAGTGCTGTTTGAATTGGCCTTGGAAGCATCCACAGACCCAGGTTGCGGATAAGCAGCTGGAGCAGCAGAACCATTCTTCTGCGGCAAAGGATCTGGTTTGCCAGCTTTAGGCTTGTATGATGGCTTACTGGTAGTAGTACTAGTAGTCTGTTGCTGCTGATACGTGGATGGGTACTGGTACTGCTGAGATCCGTAATACTGCCCATCATACCCAGATGCAGCAACACCATATTGAGGATAGGAATACATGTCACCATAAGCACCCTGCAGAAACCAATACAACAAACTTATTCATCCTGATACACTTCACAGCGGGTAAATCTTTAAAAATTTCTACACACAGTGGTTATTTCTAAAGGGTTGTCATTAGATTGAACCAAGTAAACCCAAGCGTCTGCAGTACTCACAGGGGTAAGTGGCTCTGTTCCATCATGGCTCACATATACGGAATAATCCCCCCAACCTGCAAATTTCAAAAGGCATCGCTATCACCAATTTCGTAGGGAAGTTTAACTGCATACACAGTTGCCTCAAAATCACTAGTTCACTAGAAACAGACAGTAACAGACTGAATGGTGCCTTAGTGCTTCACCTCCATAATAATAAGGGTAGCCATCAGCGCCATAATACATGCTGGCATTATTGTAATCCTGCTGCCCCATAGTTGCCCACTGCTCGCCCAACGCCGCCTGAGGGTTAGAAGATGCCACTGTGCCATTCAGCCCACCCTTTGTCGCTGTGGGGACCTGCGTCGTAACCAAATTCAGAAAGTGAATGTTAGTCATTAGTCTATAACAACACCAGTGACCCAACAAGATGGTACAGACAGAGGGAGGCAGGTCATACCTTCTTCTTGGCCTCTTTGCCCTCCCCACCAGCTGCGGCCTTGGGATCCAGGGACAGCTTGTGCAGCAAATCTGCAGCATCTGCGGCGAGACAGGTCAAGGGGGAACTGATATAAACGTTTCCAAAATCGAAACACATGGTAAGAAATCACGAGGTCACGTGAAATCCTAAGCACTATGAGCGAATAAAACCCCCAAACCATAATTTCTCGGACGCTCCTCCGGCTGCAATCTGGAACCTTGCCCAAACGAGCGAGCTCACACGCCTACGGCAGTACGGCCTGTCCAACAAAAAAGCTCATAGTCCCCACGAGCAATCTCCTTCCGAATCCCCAACGGAATCTCCCCAAAAAAGAACAAAACAAGGCAAGCACCGAGAGATCCACCCACAAAAACCCCGGAGAAATCCAGAGAACAAAACGCAAGCAAGTCGGCGAAACAGCGGAGCGGCGCGAGACGCAAAGGATACGGTCGGCGGCGGGAGCGACGGCGGGGGCCATGGAGGCGATCCGGCGGCGCGAGGGGCGTGCCGGCGCGGGGCCAAAAACCCAGAGAAACCCTAGAGAGGAGACGGCGAGTGGGTGGGAGGGGAGCGAGGTGGGGGTGGGGACTACTGGGGAGAGGAGGAGGCGCCGCAACGTGGGAAAAAAGAAAGGAAAGGAGAGCGAGGGAAACGAGTGGAGGGAGGCGCCGCGTTAAGTAATTCGCCGTGGGGTTTCGGGTTTTTAATGCTTTCCTTTCCCTTCCCGCTTGCTTTGGATTTTTGCTCTTTACTGTCGAAGATCGCCTGGGCCTGGGCCTGGGCCTGGGCCTCTTGGGCTTTTTCATCTTTTTGAATAAAGTCTGACCATATTATTGGCGAGGAGGTGTGGAGACGCTTGGCGGGAGGTGATGTGGCTTTGAGCATCTTCGCCTTCTTCTGGCCGAGCTCCGGTCTTCCTTCGTCGGCAGTAGGGGGAGGAGCCTCCGGGTTGTACACGACATCCTTGGTATTGACGAGGCTCACGCGAGTGTCCACCCATTTCTGGCATTTCTCTATCACGGCAAACACGTGGTGGAACTTGAACTCCGTATTGGTGTCCTCCCAATACATGCCGAGTGCACAGACGAGCTGCAAAGGCAAGGCGAAGTGTGTAAGGACAGACATGAACTCGACATACCTTCGGCTAGTGTTTGGCGAAGTACCTTGCTATCCATGCTTTCACCGTTGACGGGTGTGCGGGCAACCTCCTCGAGGATGTTGTGCCACTTGTTGCACGCTTGATGGATGAGTCCATAGTGATTGATCATGATTTTCTCACCGCGCTCCATGTGGATATTGTTGTACTTCGGGTCACAAAGGTTGTGCTCGTCGAACGCTAGCTTCACGCGCTTCTAGTAATTGTCCGGGTTTTGGTTGGCGCCGGAGATGGAATCCATGCTCACCGCTTTCTAGGCGTCGGCGAGGCAAATGTCCTCAAGTGTCGTCCACTTGACTCGGATCTCCGGCGCCGACGTCCCCGTCTTCCTCTTGCCTTTGGCTTGGCCTTCGCCGGAGCCAAGGCATCCTCTTCGGCGTCCTCCCCGTCCTCGGCCTGGTCTTCAGCGAAATCCTGGGACTCGATGCCATGTTTGGCATTGGCCCGAGACTGTTCTTGAGTGAAGAAGGAGGCGTTGCCGGCCGTCGCCAACCCTGAGGCGGTCATGTCCTACATGTATGCTTCGGTCGACATTCTGCCGAACATGTTGTGGGCGTCCACGTCGCTGAAGGTTGTTGGCGAGGAGCTGCCACCGAACGGAAGAGGACTGCGGCGCATGGACGACGAAGTGTCGGCGTACGCCGGAGATCTGGCGTAGGGGACATTGATGTCGACGTTGAAGGCTGGAGGAGGGCGAGGTGCAGGGCAGGGGGAGCACGTTAGGGTTAAACCCGTCGTCGAACTCGGGGAGGAGGAGTACCTCTATCGCGGGTTCGCCTGGATCTCCTGGAACATGGCCAGCGAGATCGGCAAGAACCCGGTCGGTGATCTGACGCTTGGCTGGCTCCCACAGTGCGCGCCGTACTACGGGGGACGATCGGCATCAGGCGCGACATCGTCGCACGCGCCTGCTTTCCCTCATCGCCTGGGCCTTGGCGAGCGCCTTCACCTCCTTGGACCTTGCCTCCATGTCCCTTCGACCTTCCTCTTCCAGAGAAGGGCCATCCACTCGGTGTCGGTCAATGTAACATCCCAACATTTAGGAACCAACGAAGGGTAGATTTAGGAATCTGTGCAATTGCATGCATTCATCTGTAAAAAAATGTGGGTAAATTTTTCGCCAAATAAAAACCTAAAGTGATCAAAGTTTCTTTCACTCTTTAAGTTTAGGAATAGCCTTGGAGAATGATCGTTATAAACTTTGACATGATCTTTATGGATTATTGTGTTTTGGGAAATGAAATTTGAATTTAAACTTGAATGTTAGAATTATAATTTAAAAGGAATTAAAATTATGTTTGAGTAATCTTATTTAATCAAGCAATAACATTTAGTAACTCAAACTTTAAATAATAGAACATAATCAAGAAAATGAATATTCATTCCATATCTTTATTCAATAAATAAGTTACAAAATGTAACTTATAAAAGTAATTAAGGATCTTTACAATAGTAAATGAAATAAAAGAAGAACATTTATATATTGAGTAATATTACAATCTATTACAAAAGGATAAAATAAAGATTACAAAAGAATAAAATAAATTATTACAAGGGAATTATTCTATCAAAAAGAAGACCTATTCTAAATCTTGAATCTTCAAGTCTTGTACCTGCAAAAAAAATCACAAACTAAAAGAAAGAAAATAAAAGATTAGGATATTTTTACTCTCAGTAGTGACAGTGAGATGCACCGTTCAACTTTACATCACTGAGTAATCTTTAGGGTCAAGTTTCACCAATATGAAAGAACTAAATCTTTCATAATTTTTAAGCCATAAGTCAAATAACTCCAATCAGCAAGAGGGACAAGTTTCACCGGACAGGTAAATGAAATCATATAAAAAGTAGATCATTCCCTGAACATATCCACAAGGGTGCAGCAGGCACACAGGCATCTTACACACCTAAATGCATGGTGTGTGCTGTCAACACATCTATAGCTGCCCACACAAGCAAAACTTCTCAGCACAGCCGTGGGCAAGCACCCCAACATCATTTCCTTGCTCATACACATCAAGCACCAGTAGCCAAACCAAACCAAACCAGACCAAACCAACCACACACTTGATCATCTCACCAAGATGGTGACATAAGGAGGGGGTGGATCAGGTGGATAGCAAGAACAAGGTCAAGCTAACAGGACCAGGAGGTGGATAGCAATATCAAGGACAAGTTCCAGGACCTGGAAGTAACAGGAGTAGCATCAGGAGAAGAACCAGATCAGGCTAGCCACACAACCAGCAAGATCAAGCCACAAGATCAGCAAGTTACAACCCCAACAACTCCACTGTTGTGGTGAGTAGTATAAAACCCTCACATGATTTATCTATCAAAGTTAGACAAGAATTCATGTGTTGTCTTATATTCAACTTCTCAGCAAAACACCCAAGTGAGGTGACTCCATCATAGAAGATTTTAAACACAAAAAGCCATCAGAAAACTATACATATCCAACCAGGATCTCAGAACAACCTCGTTGATCCTAGCTATAAAGCCATATCTTAAATTCCAAGAATAAATATAGCTAAGATCTAGGATTCTAGGCACATCTCTTAAACAGGAGTATCGCCTTAGGATTTCTAGATCTTATGGATCTATATAACTTAATAAGCCTACAAATCATTGTTCCCAACTTTGACTCAAGAATTAGTAGATGGTATCACTACCAGAACAGATCCATGAGGAACAACAAGATAAGGACCTAGTCCCTAAGCCTCAAACCAACATCATAGGCATTGGGGTTCAAAGAAAGAAGTTTCAACTTATCTTTGGTATTAAGCCAATCTTAAGCATTAACAAAATCAAGCCAAGTAGTAGAACCTGGACTTGTGTGCCATCTTAAGATGGTTTCACAAGAGCAGCTTCTAAACCAAGAAGATTGAGTATCTAGCTTTCACAGATAACTCACAGACAACTAAGCATCATTTTCCTGGTACTAATCACATGAATCATATCTAGATATATATATACATAACATCACTGTAAGAGACCAATTAATCTCAACCTGTATATGAATCCATAAACCAACAATTACAGATACAGTGACTACATCACTCACAAATCACTGTCAATGACCAAGTAATGACAGTGGTGAACTTTCAAATCACTAGAATCTCCAAGTAGTGATTCTATAGTAACACTATCATTTGAACCATATCAAATTAACCAATGGAATCAATCCGGTAAGCCACTAGCATCACTAAAGCCAACTATAAGCAGTAATCCACATCAAACAACCATTCATCATGCTTAATGATCATCATTACTAGATCCAAATCATCTTATATAATATCAAAGAGGGATATGAACCCTAATCAGGATATGAACCCTAATCAGAACATGAACACTAGCCAGGGGTAGCCACCAGAAACACATAGCACAGGGCGGCAAAGCATAGAGGACATGAGAGGAAGAAAGAACAACTTACTGGAGGTTGTTGGTGTGGGCGAGAAGAGGAAGCATAGGGTGTCGACGAGCACAACAACACGAGGAGCACCCCAAGGGGCGCTGCAACCCGCACCACGCCGAGGCGGTGACCACAGCCACACCTGAGGGCGAGTAACACCACCACAACACCACAGGATCAGCGGCGACGGCAGCACCAACACCACCCCAAACCCTAGTTTCGGGACGGAGCCGGTCTGGCCACAGGAGGGCCTCAGGTCCAAATCGAGATGGACTGGAAGGAGGAGCAGGGTCAACAACCACAACATGCATCACGGCAGCGGCCGTGGAGGTCCACGACAGCGTGAATCATCGGTGGTGGCATCGGCGACCACGAGGTCGAAAGAGAAGAAGGAGAGAAGGGGACGAGAGAAGTGGACATGGATGTGGGATGAGGGGGCCAACCCTTCGGGGAGCCATTTTGGTTCTGCCCAATTGGGCCAAAATGGCCCAATGAGCCCAACACAACGAGCCCAATCAACCAAAGATAGTTTTAATAATTCAGAAAAGACCAAAATACCCCTAAACTTAAATAAATTCTAGAAAATAAACTGAAAATCTAAAAAATATAAATAAAATATTTTTGGATTTACAATAATCTAATCTATCTAAATAAATTAAGAAATAAAATTTTAGGCATATAATTTTTATCAAGAATTTTATACTATATATAGTCCTTATGGAATTTTATAAAATTAAAGAAAGATGATAAAAATAAATAAAAATCACTTTTTTTATATAACAATATTGTAGTATTTTAGAAAAATACTAAACAAATAATTTATAATTTTTAATTGAAAAGAAAAATGATAATTCTTAAAGGAATTATTAAATAAGTAAAATTCAAATAAAATGAAAGAAAATAAGGAATACAATATTCAATAAATATTAATAATTAGTATTTATAAATTCTTTACTTATGAAAAGAATTTTTATAATTTAAATAATGGGGGAGAATACACACAAAACCAAATGATGCATTGGATTACTTTGCATAATCATTTTGCTTCTTTAAATAGTGTCCTTACCGGGCAATAATGATGTTTTGTAGACATAGAAGTTCAAGGTTCAGTGCAAGCATCCGACTTCACTACCGTGCAATCACAAGGCAAGTTCATCACTTGCTCATGTCCTTTGAAGAGTCTTTATCAAAGTATTTGCAAGATTGTGTGTTATCATCTATACTCCAAAGAAAGAAAATATTATTTTCTAAAATAAAGAAATCTTAGGTATCATCCTAAGCAGGGGCGGAGACAAGGGGGGCGAGCAGGGGCTAGACCCCCCTAACGAACGGCCCCCTCAACATTGCTAACAGTATATACTATGTTATTTTATGCACTGATACGAGTAGATAATCGGTGTTAGGCCTGATCTCCAGACAAAAAAGCCCAAACTGGCAACAAAAGGAGCCCGTTTGCATATATGTAAAAGAAACCTAGATCGAAGCCGTAACAACATCGTCCGTTCGACCGATCGATCTAGATACAGCTGCGAACCTGTTACCCCGTACCTAAAAAACACTTCCTAGTGCGGCTGGCGGCGGAGCCGCTCGCATATTGGATGCTCCGGCTCGCTTCCTGTCGGCCGGGCGTGTTCGGATGAACACACCGGCGCATGACGTTCTAGCCACACTGTTGATCTTGCATGCGGCATGCCATGGCTCTGTAGTTTGTTGATCATCCCAGCTGTAGATAATCAAGAATTCAAGATTCAAGCACTCACTTTAGAAGGTATACCCCACTATTCCCAGGTTATTTCTAGATTTGTTTGAATGGATCAAGCCATGTTGGTCCAGTTAATTAGTACACACCTTATAAGACAATTCATGTTCAGGGTAATTTTCTGCAAGGTAATCTCTTCATTTAACTCGGTACTATTCTACACTATGGTTAACATGTGCATATAACTTTTCTTCAGAACTTCAAATTACTAATGAAATTTTGATTATAATCGATGGCACAAAAATTTGAGTTTGTGGGTACTCTCTCCTACCACTTTCTACCAAAATATCATACTCATATTGACATGTCTCATTTCACCGACCTTTAGATATAGAGATTTTGATATGTCTCACATGAAAATTACTAGTAAAAGCATTAAGGAAGACCATTTACTTTGTATCAAAGGTTATGAAACCTTTTCAACTCGCCCCCCCTATGATCAATTCCTGGCTCCACCCCTGATCCTAAGTGATGATACAATGGAGCAATAGAACTTAGGGTTCTGTTTGCAACAATAATGATCAATTAGGAACTTAATAACCCATGACATCAGTGATTCTAGCACCATATATCACGTGTTAACCATGAGATTTGGAATGGGATAGAGAAGTCAGCTGTATCTTCTTCCTCTCGCATGTAGCCGGATGTGTAGGTCGTGACTGTTATCACTCGTAGCATGCATATTAATTGGTAATTCGTAGAGTATATGCAGCATATGGGTGGGAACCCTCAACATATCACGATAGTTCAGGCATCTAACGGTCTGTACAAACCATTGTCGTAATTCAATATGTGGGCATGGTGTACACCAAGGAGGCATGCGAGGTCACGAAGGGGGTAGTGATTGGCTTGGATCACCTACTGGGACCAGGGGCGGAGCCAGGATTTAGGTATAGGGGGGGCGAGGCGTGGCCGGGCGCAGAGTCAAGAAAAAATTATGTGCTTAATTAGGTAAGGTACTGGAGATTTTTTTTAGTATAAACTTCAAGTTCTTGTCGATGCGTCAACACTGGACACATCATAAATTTAGAACCAAAATAAATATTGCTCATGAATTTAAAGTTTATTTCCTATATATATTACATAGACTATAGGGGAAAATTGTTGGACTTTTTTGGTAGTACTGCTACTAGGATGAATGGAAAATCATTGCAAATCGACTAGCATCATTTGTGAGTACACTTTGTCAAATATAATTCATCAAATATGTGCATAGCATTACCCGAGCATACCTTTAGATTTGAATGCATTCTTAGGAATTATTGGGGGATGGACGCCTTTAATGACGACGAGGTGCCACAACAGTCTGTCTGATCGATACTTCAATGCAGTAGCTAGCACGTAACGACGGCATCCATAGAGCTTCCTAGCAGCCAAATCTTAGTAAGTTTGCGACCTGCGGTAGATGCCATGCCATATCAATCTGACTTTTGTGATTAGGGTAAGAAGATGACCGCTTGGCCACGGTAAAGAGAATGGAAGTTACGGAAAAGGTCGACCTCTAGAGGTGGCCTAAACTGGGCTGGGCTTTGACTACGTACAAATGCATAGTCAAAGGATATAGGCGTGGGCTTTGAGTCAATTAGCGTGATCTAAGGCAATTAGCTTCCTCAAACAGGAAGAAATTTGCGTTAATTAGTAGCGTACATTGCTCCAGCTAGTAATGTGCATACACGAGATTATTAGGGGGGGGGCGAACCTTGGGGGGTCTAGCCTCTGCTCGCCCCCTGTCTCCGCCCCTGACTGGGCCCCACATCATGGAATTGTGGACGGGAAAGTACGCCCGGTTGTGCAACAAGGAGTTGATCTCTCATGGGTAAAGTAACGCACCTCTGCAGAGTGTAAGAATTGTAACTTGTTACTCTCTGTTCCGGGAAGGAGCTACGAACGTGACAGGAAAGGAACTCCATGAAAGTTCTGGTCAACCCGTGAAGGCTGATGGTCATAGATTTTTATAATAAAATCAATCTTTGAAGAAAGATTTACAAAAACTGCATAGTGCCAAGGACTTACAGTCCGAGGTGGTAGATAGAGCATCAAACTTCTCACCTTGCATATAATGAACTTGCTGGGTAACACTGTTACTCACCCTTTCCTTTGATCCCTTGCTTAGACTCCGAGGAACCCTAAGACACGCCAATGTATGCAGTCGAATGCCAAGAAGATGTGTTCTACGAGGAGCCTGACCTGTCAGTAGGTGTTGAAGGAGTGGATTACTAAATCCGCTATGGTGTCGATGGCAACGAGTCAAACTAAGTACCTTAGTTAGTAGTAACCGACGGAGCTAAGCAGCATGAACCATATAGAATAAGCTGCTGAGCTCAACTCTTAGTTGGAGTTGCTACTTTTAAATTCCGCTGAAACACTTTATATTTTGGTCTGTAAGTTGAATCTTTTCTAAGTCTTGAACTGCTGGTATTGTAATAATAATAATGTGTGAATGTTTTAATATGGACCCGCAATGTTTTTGTTGTACCACTCTGAGGGATGTGATATTTAGAGAACATTGTTCTGTGGATGTCATGTCAATGACCATAGTATACTACACATGAAGTGGTATGTTGGGTCACCGCAGTTGGTATCAGAGCAAATTGCTTTGACCTTAGGTTGGAAACCTAGTAAAGGGTATTACATATAGGAGTGTGTAGCAACAGTAAAGAATTCTCTAAAAGAAATTTAATGGGTATTCAAATGAGAATATTCCGTCATATGTTTTAGTGAGATAATTCTTTGTTATGATGCAATATATTATTGGTTACTAATAAAAATATTTTTCTTATATACAGAGCTATGGCACCACAGTTTCCAAAACAGACTTTGGTAAGGAAAGAGGAGACTCTTGATGATTATCAAGCATCATTCGCAGACCAACTTCGTCAACTTTTAAAGATTTTTAGTTGTCCAACTAGAATTCCAGTGAACACCATAACCTATTATGATGGTCGTATGTTATCCAAGTATTGTGTGAGTATCCAACTCCAAAAGGAGCTTGGATTATATCACGATCAACCTATAGGTGAAGGTAGGAGTCACTTATCAGCATATCATGTTGTTGTTGTGGAGGCGATAGCTGATATCCGGGAGCATAAAGTAGAAGGTAGCACATTTTTTGTGATACCTCATGATTTTATAGACTCGGAGCAATACCGGATCATCTTACTTTGGTTAAGAAGCATCCTAAGTTAGCTTCCAAGTTTATGGATAGATATTGAACACTTGTTGCATCTTTTTATAAGACACATCAAGTGATTGTCGAAGATAAAAATGACATGTTAGAGGATCTAACTGATCCGAAAAGGAGGACACAGTTAGCATTCCAGTTAGAGAAGGAAGCAACTAGTAGTGCAAAACCTATCTTTAAGGATATACTTATAGATCCTGAATCTTTTACACCATATCCTTATTCACCAAGGCCTGAACCTATATATGATCCTACTTTAGATATGAGGTATGCAGTACCACAGGGTTCAGAGGATGGTTCTGATTTAGAACTTCCTATTGAGAATTCTGATGGCTGGAGAATGGGATCATCTGAAGGATCCCATGAACACCAGATGTCCATAGATAGTTCTGACAGAAATGTTGGACAATCTAGCTGGATGGGTGCAAGAATGAACCCTAGTAACAGTAGTAGAAATACCATATTCATAAATAATCAGGATGAAGAAGAAGATCCTGAGGAGAGAGTGTTTAAATCATTAACACCTTCTCAAAACCCAGGGAATATATATTATCCGGTGTTTAACTATCTTGCCCAAAGGAGCACCTGGGGAGCAGCAGGATCTGCGTATTCTGTTGACGACTCAAGGAATGAAGCTCAGGAGATGCAAGTGGGAGATAATGTTGAATATGTTTCTGAAGACTTTTCAGCTGAGCTGGAGGGAGTCAATGCGCTCAGGTTGAGTAATGACTCAAGTCCTGACACTTCAGATACTGATTATGTTCCTTCTGGAAGGCCATTTGTTCCACAAACTGTGCGACGAACATCACGTCATCACGGTTGGACATCAGGCATGTATGATGAGCGTAGTTATTACTAGAAGCAGGCGACTATTTAGAAGTATCGGGTACTGTGTATTGTAATCCGAGCAAATAAGGTAGTTAGATAAATAAGGTAGTGTTGTGATTATACCTATATAGTATATGTTGTAATGACTTTGTATTATTAAGATGTTGTAATGTATAATATGTGAAATGGATATTTGGATTTTCATTGTGTGACTAGTTTTGTGCGTAAAGTCGAGCTCAAAACACATTTGCATGATGTAATTATGAGTATTCGCTTTATGTTGCAGGACTAGGGGGTCATGGATACGGGTGTAGAGACTGAATCTGAACAACAACGAATGGAATGTGAGGCCAAAGATAAGACCGATGCAGATGCAGGAAATCAGGGAACATTACCACCACCACCAATGAGGCCATTAATGGAGCTGAACTTTATGCAGTGTATGCAAATGATGCAAGAGACCCAAAACAAGTTCATGGAAGAGATGCTGGGACGAGCTGGGAATTAGAGAGCACATGAAGGTGGAGGAGTGAGTCTTTCTGACTTCCAGAATGCAAGGCCGTTACCTTTTGCATCAGCTCCTGAACCAATTGATGCAGAAGATTGGCTAGCAGATACAGAAAGAAGTTGAAGACTGTAGGTTGTAATGATGAGGAGAAACTGAGGTATGCAACTCATCTTCTGACTGGACCTGCAACATCATGGTGGGAAAATCAGTTAGTCATGCAACAGCCAGGAAGGGAGTACACTTGGGAAGAGTTCAAATAGAGATTCCGTGAATATCATGTTCTGGAAAGTGTTATGGAGTTGAAGCAAAGAGAATTTGAGCAGCTTCAGTAGGGATATACTAGTGTTATGAAGTATATCCGTGAGTTTAGTCAACTATCTCGTTATGCTGAGGAAGATGTTAACACGGAAGAGAAGCGGAAGAAGCGTTTCCTGCGTGGGTTAAATCCATTTGTGAAGATGCAGTTAAGGTTGGCTAATAAGCAAACTTATCAGCAGTTGTTGGATGCAGCTATCACTTTCGAAGATGACTACAAGAATGTCCAAGAGGATAGGAGGAAGAGAGCCAAGAAGGAAACCAAGAGAATTCAGGCAAGTAAACCTAAACCCAATCTGGAGTTCAAACCTCGGAGCAAGGCCTATGGTAACAATAACAATAACAAGGGCAATGGTGGAAATCAATCCAATCCTAGGAGGAATGTTATCTGTAACAACTGTGGAATTCCAGGGCATTTATAGAGGGAATGCAAAAAGCCAGTAGTTATCTGTTATGGTTGTGGTCAGAAGGGGCATATCAAGCCCGATTGTCCGAGCAAACCACCAGGTGGTTGGACTACCAAGGGAGGAGGACAAGCCAGTGGAGGAAATGGACAGCCCAATCGAGGAGGAAATAATGTCAAGAACAACAATGGCAAGAGGAACAGACCTACTGGGAAGCTGAATTGCGCAACCCTAGAGGAGGTGGATAACTCGGAGCATGCAGTGATAGGTACGCTCAATATCCTTACCAATCCTGGCAAAGTTCTATTTGATACTGATGCAACTACTTCATTCATTTTTGAAGAACTCTGTGATAAATTCGGGATTAGAAGGTCAACGTTAGAAATTCCTATGACCGTAGTGACGGCAGGGGGGAATGTAGTTGTACGCCACAATAAACAAGATCAGGTTATCTCGATCTGTGGTTGTACATACTTTGCGGACCTTTATGTGATTCCTTTGAAAGGAATTGCAGTAGTGCTGGGGATGGATTGGATGACCGAACATGGGGCTCAGATAAATTGTGAGGAGAAAACTATCTCAATCAAAACTCCAAGTGGAGCAAGGACAGTTTACCAAGCAGATAAGCACAATTATATCATGGTGGATCTTTAGTTGAACTCAATGAAAGTGGTCAAATTGGAAGATATTCCTGTAGTAAATGAATTTCAAGATGTTTTTCCAGTAGAGCTACCTGGAATGCCACCAGATCGGGAGATATAGTTCACTATTGATCTAGTTCTAGGTACAGCACCAATAGCTCAAGCACCATACATGATGGGACCAAAAGAATTAAAAGAACTCAAAGAGCAAATTGATGAGTTAGCCAGAAAAGGATTTATTCAGGAAAGTGTATCCCCATGGGGAACACCAGTGATCTTTGTGGATAAAAGGGATGGTGGAAGAAGGATGTGTGGGGACTACAAAAATTTGAACAATGGTACCATAAAGAATAAGTATCCTTTACCAAGAATTCAAGATCTATTTGATCAAGTGAAAGGAGCTAGAGTATTTTCTAAGATCGATCTAAGATCTAGATACCATCAAATAAAAATTAAACCAGAGGATGTTCCAAAGACAACATTTGTCTCAAGATATGGACACCATGAGTATCTGGTAGTACCATTTGGTTTGACCAATGCACCAGCAATATTCATGAACCTGATGAACAAAATCATCATGCCATATTTGGATAAGTTCGTCATAGTCTTCATTGATGATATTCTGATATATTCCAAGGATAAGGAAGAACATGCTGATCATTTGAGAATAGCATTGCAGACTCTAAGAGAACATAAACTTTATGCTAAGTTCAGTAAGTGTGAATTCTGGCAAGATGAGGTATAATTCCTCGACCATGTGATCAGTAAATATGGAATTGTTGTAAATCCATCCAAAGTTCAATCAGTACTAGAGTGGACTGCACCAACCAATGTGAAACAAATTCGAGGTTTCTTGGGGATGGATGGTTATTATCGGAGATTCATTGAAGGTTTCTCCAAAATAGCTGGACCAATAACCAAATTGTTAAGAAAGAATACACCATTCAATTGGGATGAGAAGTGTGAAGCAAGTTTTCATGAGTTGAAGACCAGGTTAACTACAACTCCAATCTTAGCAGTTCCAGAAACAGGGAAAGACTTTACAGTATACTGTGATGCATCTAAAGAAGGTTTGAGTTGTGTATTAATGCAAGATCGGAAGGTGATTGCTTATGTGTAACACCCTCGGAATCGGCCCTATGCAAGTTTCAGCGCTTCCCGCCAAACCCGCATAGAAACGATTCAAAGGTGCCCACCAGGCACTTGCATGCGGGTGGAAAACGAAGTAATAACATTACACAACAGTCCTCGATGGGACCCACAGAACAGATATATATACAACATGACTCCAAGAGTCAAGAATACAGATATACAGGAAATGGGGCGCCCAGCTACGGACAAGATGCAAATGGGGCTAAGAGCCCTGAAGAATAACCAATGGCGTCCATAACCCTGCCCAGGCCAAGCCGGAAGGGTAACCCTGCTAACGACGTCGATCTCAAAACCTGCTTAAACAAAAGGGGTGCCGACAAAGGGCAAAGGAAAAAGAGAGAGCGGTCAGTACTGAGGCCAGTACACGGCGAGGCTAGAATTCGGCGGTCCTCGCCTACATAGGTATGGTGGACTGAAGCGGCAGCGCAGCATGCATTAAACAACCTATAGAGACTCGATATAACTGACGGCTATCAGAGAGGGGTAATAAAGACCTATCCGGAACCAATCTGATACTACCACCAAACATACCCATCCTGGTGTTTCCCCCTCGAGACCAAACGAGGAAGTCAACCGAGGAACTCACACCGTTGGCAGTTTTATTCATTCCGTTATAGTTGTGGAAATTACTAGGCAAATAAAGATGGCATGAGTCATCCTGATAATAGGCAGTGGGCACTTTTAGTTAACCATTCCATTGTAGTTGCACTCTTACTAGTCAGATACAGTTAGCATGAGATATCCCCAAAACCCAGCAGTTGTTGGTACTTTTATTTAGCCATTCCGTTATAGTTGCAATACTTACTAGTCAGGTACAATGGTAGCAAGCGACAACCCAAACAAGCAATTGTTGGCAATTTTATTTAGCCATTCCATTATAGTGAAGCTGATTACTAGTCATTATAAAGTCAAATTTATAGCACTACTTTAGTTATAGTTGTCTATGATCGAGATACTGTGCTCCAAGTCGTCCATAACAGCGGACACGGCTTTCAGAAAGTTTTACCCTGCAGGGGTGCACAAATAGCAACACACACTCGATCAACCTCGGAAAAACCAAATCAAAACCCAACGAGGCCTTCACGACAAAGCAATCACCAGATTCAGAAATATTTCAGGGGGCCACCCCATTAAGCTACCCTCAACGAAGTTAGCTGACTCCGAAACGGACTCAAGGTTTGGGTGGACGGCTGTAAACGACTGGGAACCCGAAAGTGTGACTGGGCTTGTCGATAACGCGAAATCGTGTCCCGATCCTAAACAGTACAGGTGCAGTACATCGCACAATTTAAATAAAGCAGTAAAGCATGGCATAAGTACATGATAGTAAATAAAACCTCAAACTAGTTTGTGGCCCCAAGAAATAAGAATGAATCAAGCTCTGGCTCAGGGGGGTCCCATAATCCTCCCGGATGTGGATAGCGCGAATATTCAAGGAACAGGTATCAAGTACTCGGGGTCCTACGGGACACAAGTGGACGGTTAACAACCAAATAACATCTATTGCCCACCTGTGCATCTGGATTTACCTACTTCAATTTTAGTTATTAAACAGTAATTAAAGTCTTGATCATCTCCAACAATAAACACACGGCAATACTCCAACAACTGTGGTACTTGGCGACACGCAACAGCACTTGAGCAAGCGACTACGAGGCGCAGGTCCAACTATCTACCAAACAACAGGTAATAGGAGGTGTCCAAGGCAATATAAGGCTGCAAGGGATATCACGGGTACGACAACTAGAGCATCGCAACACAGATAGCAATAGATCAACAGGAGGGAATAAATACTATAAAAGTAAGATAGGTAGAAAGGGGGAGGTGCTCGCCTGAAAACATTGCCGAAGGTTCATCCGAAGAACGGGGCGAAGCTCACATCAACTCAACGGCCTTATCCGCGAAGAACCAAAACACTAGAATAAACACCGGATGCACTATTTAATACTACAGCAAAAGATCGGGCATGATGCATGTATGATGTATGACATGGCAAAGGTGCGATGCATTTAGGCCATATTAAGCGGAACCGGGGTCCCGACATTTATTGGATGGTTCATGTTGTTTAGATACCCCGCACTTTAAATGTTGTCTTAACATGGCAAAATATATCACCGGTTCGATGCACAAATTTAAATGGAGACAATATTAGACTAGATTCGCCCGCATATGGCCTCCATATTTAATTTAGGTGAATCGGCATAAGGCCCCCAAACCACACCGATATGCATGCGAGTGTGACAATTTAATATGCAACAATTTAATATTACATTTATAAAATAGGGCTCGAGAAAGGGGTCACACATTAGGGTTCGGCGATCTTGGTTCCGATGGTTCGGGGCCGGACTCAGGGTTCAACAGGGATCGAGGTTCAGATTCAAGATGGAGAACTTGTTGTGTCGTGACGGAGAACTTGGGTCCAAGCGGTCGATCTTGCCGTCGCGAAGATCTTATCGGGCCCGTGTATCGGGTCGGTCTTGGCGTCCAGGGTGAATAACTTGGCATCCCCGAGGAAGTACTTGGCTTATCCGTGTGGACGACCTTGGCGTCCGAGAGACGATCTTGTCGCATCCACGGCCTTCGGGTACGGGTTCTCCGGGCTCCCATGTAGGAGATCTTGTCATCGCGTCGAAGAACTCGGGTTTGGGGTCGGGTGTCGGTGGACTACTTGATGTTCCCCTTAGAAGATATTCGGGTTCGGGTAGCAGATCTCGGTGTTCCGTGACGAAGGTCTTGATGGTTCCGTCTTCGTTTGTCGATGTCGGACTTGGGTGGATCGGGTACCGGGGTCTCGAGGTTCGACGAGTTCGGTCTTGTCGGGGAGCATCCGTGTACAAGGCACTGGTCAGGGTGAAGTCAGACTTGCTGGTTATGTTCTGCAGGGGCATGTCCCAAGCGGATATTTACCAAAACCTTGCGGGACCGGCGTGGACTGCAGGAAGCGGTGTTGGCGAGCTTGGCGACTCCGTGCGGCGGAAGACAGCGTGTGATGGTGTAGAGGCGCAGGAGGGAGGAGGTCGGGCGGCGGCACCAGGGCCCCAGGCGACGGCCGTGGTTGCTGGGAAAGCGCCTGCAGGGTTCATGAAAGAAGAGGGGCGACGCTGAGGAGGAGAGGGCGCCGAGCGGCAGCGCTCGCTGGAGAGCTCGCGCGGGACAGAGCGGCGGAGCACCGACGGCGAGGACGGGAGCTGCGTCGGGGAGGCCGCTGCAGGGAGAGGAAAGCACAGAGGAGGTGTGGCCGGACGTGGGGCGACGACAGCGCTGGCTAGAGGCCGACGTCGGGGTCCTTGGGCGGAGCGGCCGCAGCCGGAGGAGCAGAGCGGAGGGGCCCCGACAGAAGGGGTCGCGAGGAGGGCGGAGCGGGGCCGGGCGGAGCTCGTGGACTCGCGGGTGGCGAGGGCGCGCGGAGGAGGAGGACGGCCGCGATTGGTGCGGGAGCCGAGCAAGCGGTGGGGGCGACCGGCGACGAGGCAGACCTCAGCGGGGAGGCAGAGGCGGGCGGCGACGTGCGCGGAGGCGAGATCTCCGGGAGGAGAGAGGCGCGGGGACGACGGCGCTCGGCGAGGTTGAGGCGGAGGAGGGGAGAGGCGGGGCGCGGCACCCGGAGGCAGACGAGGTCGACGCAGGCCGGCCTGCAGCGGGGCAGAGGGCGCATCGGGTTGGGGAGGGAGAAGGAGCAAGACGAGGAGCAGGGTCTGGGAGGGGGAGTGGGTCGGTGCGCAGGTGGGTGGGACCGGGGTGCGGGACGGGAGTTGCGAGCGGGGGGGGGGGGGTCACGCGTGGCTCGGTGACTCGGTCACGCGCGGGAGCGGGGCACAGGGGATCGCAGGGTGGGGCCAGGGGGCGACAGGGTGGAGTGGGTGGCGGGCCACGTGTGGCGGCTGGGGGGGTTAGGGGTGAGGTGGAAGGCACTGGTTGGGTGGGGTTTTGGGCCAGGGGGATGTGGCGAGCCGTGAGTGGCTGTGGTGATGTGGAGGGGGCTGGGTAGACTAGGGTTGGGTAGGAAAAGGGTTTAGGTAGTCCGGTTTTGTACTGGGGGTGGCCGACTGGGTCGGGTCGGCCCGGTACGGCTGCCCCTAAAAATAAAATAAATGTTTTAATATTTAAAATGGGGCTTTCGAAAACCGTTGGTAGACAAAACAAAATAATCCGGAGACCCGGGTTTTAATTTGAATAAAGACGGGAGTATTTAGAAAACAAATCTAGGCGTTTCGAAAATAGTTTAGACAAAAACCATGCATGATGATGACGATGCTCAAATGCAATGTGGCATGATGACATGAGCATGCGGTCATGATGATGCAATGCACAAAAACAACGCGATTTTCTAGTAGTGGTTTTGCGGGGCGCCACATTATGGTTCAAGAAAACAGAAACCACATGAAGTCAACTATACAACTCATGATTTAGAGTTAGCAGCAGTAGTATTTGCGCTGAAAGGATGGAGGCATTTTCTTTATGGAGCCAGATGTGAGTTATACACGGACCATAAAAGTCTTAAGTATTTCTTCACCCAAAAGGAATTGAATATGAGACAGAAGCGTTGGTTGGAACTAATCAAAGATTATGATTTAACAATCAACTATACTCCAGGAAAAGCAAATGTTGTAGCAGATGCTTTAAGTCGTAAAAGTGCAGATATTCAGCCTAGCAGTCGGGAGCTACCAAAAGAGTTACATATGGACTTGGAAAGATTAGAGCTTCAGTACATTAGAACAAAGATTCTTGTAGGATTAACTACTATGCAGGTAGTTGCAGAGCAGGACAGTGATCTTAAGCATAAAAATTTAGACATCAAGCAGAAGATCCTTTCATTGCTAAAGAAATTCGGAGGATATCTCAAGGGCAAACATCAGTTTTTCACCTAGGAGATTATGAGTATTTGTGGTTTCAAGACAGTCTTTGTGTTCCAGATGTGACTACGATTCGTGAAGTCATACTCAGGGAAGCACATAAAACACCATATTCTATACATCTAGGAAGTACTAAGATGTACATGGATCTGAAAGAACTATTCCGGTGGAATAACATGAAGAGATACACTGCTAAGTATGTATCAGAATGCCATACTTGCCAAAGGGTGAAGGCTGAACATCAAAGTCCAGCAGGACCATTGCAACCTTTGGAAATTCCCGAATGGAAGTGGGAGGAAATAGGTATGGACTTCATCACAGGATTGCCCATGACACCTAAACGGAAGGATATGATATGGGTAATTGTGGATAGACTCACTAAAAGTCCACATTTTATGCCGGTAAATCAGAAGGATAATGCCAAAAAGTTAGTAGAAGTTTACATTAAAGAAATAGTAAGTAAGCACGGAGTGCCCAAAAATATTATAACTGATAGGGGATCAGTGTTTACTTCAGCATTTTGGAAGCAATTACATGAAGCACTTGGTTCAAAGTTAGATTTTAGCACAGCTTATCATCCAGAGACAGGGGGTCAAACGGAACGAACCAATCAAATATTGGAGGACATGTTAAGGGCTTGTGCATTAGATTTTGGAGGTACATGGGAAGATCATCTACCATTGGTAGAATTTTCCTACAATAATAGCTATCAGAGTAGTCTGAAGGCAGCTCCATATCAGGTTCTGTATGGAAGGAAATGTAGATCACCAATATGTTGGTATGAGCCTGGAAGCAACAAAGAATTTGCGCCAGACTATATCTGGGAAAAACAAGATATCATTGATAAAATCAAGGATAAATTGAAAATAGCTCAAAGTAGGCAGAAAAGTTATGTTGACCAAAGTCGAAGATCATGGCATCCTGAAGTAGGAGACATGGTATATTTGAAAGTAAGTCCAATGAAAGGGGTTAAAAGGTTCGGAGTTAAAGGAAAATTGAGTCCAAGATATATCAGGCCATTCAAGATACTGAGTCAGAACAGGACTATAGCTTATGCTTTAGAGTTACCCTCCAGATTGACTCAAGTTCATAATGTTTTCCATGTGTCACAACTCCGGAAATGTCTTAAAGTTCCTGATGATGCAATCACACATCAAGAGATAGAATTACAAGAAGACTTGACCTATGTAGAGAAACCCTGTAAAATTTTGGAAGAAAACTGGAAAAGGTTGAGAAACAGGGCAATCAAATACTGCAAGGTACAATGGGAACATCACCCTGAGAGAGAAGCTACTTGGGAGAAAGAAGATGATTTAAGAAAAGCCTATCCATAACTGTTCAGGTATACTTCAACAAACTTCGGGACGAAGTTTAATTTAAGGGGGAAGTCTGTAACATCCCAGCATTTAGGAACCAACGAAGGGTAGATTTAGGAATCTGTGCAATTGCATGCATTCATCTGTAAAAAAATGTGGGTAAATTTTTCCCCAAATAAAAACCTAAAGTGATCAAAAAGTTTCTTTCACTCTTTAAGTTTAGGAATAGCCTTGGAGAATGATCATTATAAACTTTGACATGATATTTATGGATTAGTGTGTTTTGGGAAATGAAATTTGAATTTAAACTTGAATGTTAGAATTATAATTTAGAAGGAATTAAAATTATGTTTGAGTAATCTTATTTAATCAAGCAATAAAATTTAGTAACTCAAACTTTAAATAATAGAACATAATCAAGAAAATGAATATTCATTCCATATCTTTATTCAATAAATAAGTTACAAAATGTAACTTATAAAAGTAATTAAGGATATTTACAATAGTAAATGAAATAAAAGAAGAACATTTATATATTGAGTAATATTACAATCTTTATTACAAAAGGATAAAATAAAGATTACAAAAGAATAAAATAAATTATTACAAGGGAATTATTCTATAAAAAAGAAGACCTATTCTAAATCTTGAATCTTAAAGTCTTGTACCTGCAAAAAAAATCACAAACTAAAAGAAAGAAAATAAAAGATTAGGATATTTTTACTCTCAGTAATGATAGTGAGATGCACTGTTCAACTTTACATCACTGAGTAATCTTTAGGGGCAAGTTTCACCAATATGAAAGAACTAAATCTTTCATAATTTTTAAGCCATAAGTCAAATAACTCCAATCAGTAAGAGGGGTAAGTTTCACCAGACAGGTAAATGTAATCAAATAAAAATTAGATCATTCCCTGAACATATCCACAAGGGTGCACCAGGCACACAGGCATCTTACACACCTAAATGCATGGTGTGTGCTGTCAACACATCTACAGCTGCCCACACAAGCAAAACTGCTCAGCACAGCCATGGGCAAGCACCCCAACATCATTTCCTTTCTCATACACATCAAGCACCAGCAGCCAAACCAAACCAAACCAGACCAAACCAACCACACACTTGATCATCTCACCAAGATGGTGACATAAGGAGGGGTGGATTAGGTGGATAGCAAGAACAAGGTTAAGCTAACAGGACCAGGAGGTGGATAGCAAGATCAAGGACAAGTTCCAGGAGATGGAAGTAATAGGAGTAGCATCAGGAGAAGAACCAGATCAGGCTAGCCACACAACCAGCAAGATCAAGCCACAAGATCAGCAAGTTACAACCCCACCAAATCCACTGTTGTGGTGAGTAGTATAAAACCCTCACATGATTTATCTATAAAAGTTAGACAAGAATTCATGTGTTGTCTTATATTGAACTTCTCAGCAAAACAACCAAGTGAGGTGAGTCCATCATAGAAGATTTTAAACACAAAAATCCATAAGAAAACTATACAGATCCAACCAGGATATCAGAACAACCTCATTGATCCTAGCTATAAAGTCATATCTTAAATTCCAAGAATAAATATAGCTAAGATCTGGAATTCTAGGCACATCTCTTAAACAAGAGTAGCACCTTAGGATTTCTAGATCATATGGATCTGTATAACTTAATAAGCCTACAAATCATTTTCCCAACTTTGACTCAAGAATTAGTAGCTGGTATTACTACCAGAATAGATCCACGAGGAACAACAAGATAAGGACCTAGTCCCTAAGCCTCAGACCAACATCATAGGCATTGGGGTTCAAACAAAGAAGTTTCAACTTATCTTTGGTATTAAGCCAATCTTAAGCATTAACAAAATCAAGCCAAGTAGTAGAACCTAGACTTGTGTGCCATCTTAAGATGGTGTCACAAGAGCAGCTTCTAAACCAAGCAGATTGAGTATCTAGCTTTCACAGATAAACTCACAAACAACTAAGCATCATTTTCCTGGTACTAATCATAGGAATCATTTCTAGGTATATATATATATATACACATAACATCACTGTAAGAGACCAATTAATCTCAACCTGTATATGAATCCATAAACCAACAATTACAGATACAGTGACTACATCACTCACAAATCACTGTCAATGACCAAGTAATGACAGTGGTGAACTTTCAAATCACTAGAATCTCCAAGTAGTGATTCTACAGTAACACTATCATTTGAACCATATCAAATTAACCAATGGAATCAATCCGGTAAGCCACTAGCATCACTAAAGCCAACTATAAGCAGTAATCCACATCAAACAACCATTCATCATGCTTAATGATCATCATTACTAGATCCAAATCATCTTATATAATATCAAAGAGGGATATGAACCCTAATCAGGATATGAACCCTAATCAGAACATGAACACTAGCCAGGGGTAGCCACCAGAAACACATAGCACAGGGCGGCAAAGCATAGAGGACATGAGAGGAAGAAAGAACAACTTACTGGAGGTTGTTGGTGTGGGCGAGAAGAGGAAGCATAGGGTGTCGACGAGCACAACAACACGAGGAGCACCCCAAGGGGCGCTGCAACCCGCACCACGCCGAGGCGGTGACCACAGCCACACCTGAGGGCGAGTAACACCACCACAACACCATAGGATCAGTGGCGACGGCAGCACCAACACCACCCCAAACCCTAGTTTCGGGACGGAGCCGGTCTGGCCACAGGAGGGCCTCAGGTCCAAATCGAGATGGACTGGAAGGAGGAGCAGGGTCAACAACCACAACATGCATCACGGCAGCGGCCGTGGAGGTCCACGACAGCGTGAATCATCGGTGGTGGCATCGGCGACCACGAGGTCGAAAGAGAAGAAGGAGAGAAGGGGACGAGAGAAGTGGACATGGATGTGGGATGAGGGGGCCAACCCTTCGGGGAGCCATTTTGGTTCTGCCCAATTGGGCCAAAATGGCCCAATGAGCCCAACACAACGAGCCCAATCAACCAAAGATAGTTTTAATAATTCAGAAAAGACCAAAATACCCCTAAACTTAAATAATTTCTAGAAAATAAACTAAAAATCTAAAAAATATAAATAAAATATTTTTGGATTTACAATAATCTAATCTATCTAAATAAATTAAGAAATAAAATTTTAGGCATATAATTTTTATCAAGAATTTTATACTATATATAGTCCTTATGGAATTTTATAAAATTTAAGATAGATGATAAAAATAAATAAAAATCACTTTTATTATATACCAATATTTTAGTATTTTAGAAAAATACTAAAAAAATAATTTATATTTTTTAATTTAAAATAAAAATGACAATTCTTAAAGGAATTATTAAATAAGTAAAATTCAAATAAAATGAAAGAAAATAAGGAATAAAATATTCAATAAATATTAATAATTAATATTTATAAATTCTTTAATGATGAAAAGAATTTTTATAATTTAAATAATGGGGGAGAATACACACAAAACTAAATGATGCATTACATTACTTTGCATAATCATTTTGCTTCTTTAAATATTGTCCTTACCGGGCAATAATGATGTTTTGTAGACATAGAAGCTCAAGGTCTAGTGCAAGCATCCGACTTCACTATCTTGCAATCACAAGGCAAGTTCATCACTTTCTCATGTCCTTTGAAGAGTCTTTATCAAAGTATTTGCAAGATTGTGTGTTATCATCTATACTCCAAAGAAAGAAAATATTATTTTCTAAAATAAAGAAAACTTAGGTATCATCCTAAGTGATGATATAATGGAGCAATAGAACTTAGGGTTCTATTTGCGACAATAGTGATCAATTACGAACTTAATAACCCATGACATCAGTTATTCTAGCGTCGTATATCACGCGTTAACCATGAGATTTGGAATGGGACAGAGAAGTCAGCTGTATCTTCTTCCTCTCGCATGTAGCCGGATGTGTAGATCGTGGCTGTTATCACTCGTAGGGTGCATATTAATTGGTAATTCGTAGAGGATATGCAGCATATGGGTGGAAACCCTCAACATCCCACGATAGTTCTGCCATCTAACGGTATGTACAAACCATTGCTGTAATTCAATATGTGGGCATGGTGTACACCAAGGAGGCATGCGAGGTCGCGAAGGGGGCAGTGATTGGCTTGGATAACCCACTGGGCCCCACATCATGGAATTGTGGACGGGAAAGTACGCCCGGTTGTGCAACAAGGAGTTGATCTCTCATGGGTAAAGTAACACACCTCTGCAGAGTGTAAGAATTGTAACTTGTTACTCCCTGTTCCGGGAAGGAGCTATGAACGCGACAGGAAAGGAACTCCATGAAAGTTCTGGTCAACCTGTGAAGGCTGATGGTCACAGATTTTTATAATAAAATCAATCTTTGAAGAAAGATTTACAAAAACTGCATAGTGCCAAGGACTTACAGTCCGAGGTGGTAGATAGAGCATCAAACTTCCCACCTTGCATATAATGAACTTGCGGGTAACACTATTACTCACCCTTTTCTTTGATCCCTTGCTTAGACTCTGAGAAACCCGAAGACACGCCAATGTATGCAGCCGAATGCCAAGAAGATATGTTCTATAAGGAGCCTGACCTGTCAGGAGGTGTTGAAGGAGTGGATTACGAAATCCGCTATGGTGTCGATGGCAATGAGTCAAACTAAGTACCCTAGTTAACAGTAACCGAGGGAGCCGAGCAGCATGAACCATATAGAATAAGCTGCTGAGCTCAACTCTTAGTTGGAGTTGCTACTTTTAAATTCCGCTGAAACACTTTATATTTTGGTTTGTAAGTTGAATCTTTTCTAAGTCTTGAACTTCTGGTATTGTAATACTAATAATGTGTGAATGTTTGTAATATGGACCCGCACTGTTTCTGTTGTACCACTTTGAGGGATGTGATATTTACAGAACGGTGTTCTGTGGATGTCATGTCAACGACTATAGTATACTACACATGCAGTGGTATGCTGGGTCACCGCAGTCAAGCCATCCGGCCTTGGTGTCGGCGCTCTCGGCTTCCTCGCCTTTTTCTCTTTTGGTTCGTCGATGGTGGATCAGGGTTTGACAAAACCCTTGGGCGACATGGTGGTCAGGAGCTCGACGAACTGGCGGAAGATGTGGGGGGAATGGAGAGGAAAGGCGAGAGGGGAAGAAGAAAAGGGCGGGAACTCGGCCTTTAGTCGCCAATAGGGTTGGCCCACCCGCTTTTTCACTTCGTTCGAAGTTCCTAGGGCGTTCCCAGCGCCCCGAGATCGGACTGGGAATGCAGGATGAAAGTTGGGCCAAATATGAACTAAATCGGTGTCTTGGGAACACGACTGGACGAAAATCGTCGTCCGGATGGAGATGCTCTCATTTGAGGGGCTATCAAACATCACTCTGAGATAATTTGTTTGGCCTTGAGAAATGCTCCATGGAGTTTGGTTGCGGTTCTTCTTAATAGATATAACTTTACTTTCTACATCTTTTTTCAAGCATTAGTCATTTAGTCTCTATCCAGTTTGCATGAAGTTTAATTGATGTGTTTATTTTGTGCCCCTATTAGAGCATCTCTAGTAGTCTTTGTACTCGCTAAAACTGAAAATGCGAGTATATGTCGCGGTAAACGGGTTTTGCAGGTCAAAAAAATGCTGGCGCGGGTCAGTCCCGGCAAATGAAACATGCAAAACAGAATATTTTGGAGGTTTCATTTCGGGAATGATCCGCGCCAACGTTGTACGAACCCGTAAACAAGGAATTTGGACAAAAAATCAAATAGGAAAACATTACAATCGAAATACAAACAACCAATGAATAGTTCATAGTTTTTACATCAAATTGCTGCGACAGTTCATACCAAAAGAGATCATAGTTTCATAGTTAACTATCAATCCATAGTTTATAGTTAGTAACCACCCAAATCAAGCATTCTCATGAGGCTCAACGGAGACACCACCTTGTTGAGTAGCCGATGAACCACCACTTGCCTTTTCACGAGCTATCCTTCTCTGTGTAGTTGCTAGTTCTTCTCGCCTTCGGTTTCATGTTTGCAGCATCAACCTCGACCACATATTCGTCCTCCTCATCCACTCCATCGTCGGCAACATACTCACCCTCGGCCTTACTCTCCACCTCAACGTGCGTGTCATATGGATCAAGTGGTGGATCGGCAATATCCACCTCCGTCTCGTCTAAGAGATCTATGAATGACTGCCTCTAGATGAGTTAAATACCGCAGAATTCGCGCAACTTAATCTAACTAGGAGATCGAGTTTTTTTACCTGGCAGAACCATCGTCGAACACCTCCCCCGCACCCTGAGGGGTCGCGCCGTTCGAAGCCGATGCTACTATGACCGTCGGAGGGAGGCTGGTGCGGTGGGCCGACGTCTTCGCTTTTGTTGCCTTCAGCACCGCCTTCGCCCCCTTCGGCCCCGTTGATTGCAATTTGGGCCGTGGTGCTCTCTTTGGCTTCGAGGCCGGCTCCGCTGCAGGCACCGCGATCGGGGCAACACCGGCGGTCGGAGCAAGTGCGTGCCCGCACGCTTGCGCTTCTTGATTCTCGTCGCGGCCACCATCTCGGCTACTTCCCTAGCGCGCGGAAAACCGCCGCCCACCCCAGGAGTCACGATTACTACGAGAGCGGGCGATGGCAGATGCGAGGTGGGTTCAGCGGCCGGCGGGGTCGATTTCTTTCTCATGGCGCCCGGATCCGTTGATGGCGGAGTAGAAATGGCTGGGGGCGCGCAGATCCGAGCTGGCGACAACGGGTGGAGGGAAGGTGGAGGAGATGAAATTTCCGCCACGCGCAAACGGTGGGTGGAGTGTTGGTGCGCATTCGGTTCGCCCCTAGACCCTTGAATACCCAGGCCACGGCTCGGTTTCCGCCCTAACCCTGCAAAAAAAAATTACAGTTCGTGTCATTTGCGGGGACTAATCCGCGCGTTTTCTCGACCTGAACCCCTAAAAAAGCAGTTATTATATGGATTTCAGGTGTTAGGCTAAAGCTGTTTGTGGATCTTCTAACACGAGGGCTTGGCTTATCCAGTAGCTACTTGCGAGAGGATGAGGAGATACAAAGCCAATGTTTTCTGGGGAGTGTGGAGTTGAACAAGGTAGAAGGAAGATGCATTGGCGGTCCTAGGAATGCCTCTCCTCGCCCAGGTACCTGGGTGTTTGGGTTTTAGGGATCTCCAACTCTCCAAACTAAGCTAGTTCAACAAGGGTGGCATCTCATAATAGAACCTTTTTTTTTTGTGCGGAAGTCTTAAAGGGTTGCTACTTTCCTTTTACTTATTTTTGGAATGCAAGCGGCCCATGTACGTCTTCATACACATGGCGCATCATTCTTTGTGGAAAGAAGTTATTGGAACAAGAAATTGTGGTGGTATTGGCAATGGCAAGACAATCAAAATTTGTTCCGCCAAACGTGTGCCAGATGAACTACTCGACTTGGTTTCCCCGGTTTACCAATTTCAACAACTTCTACCATCCATAATCTTATTAATCCAAATACTGGCCAATGGGATGTTGATACTGCCAATGCTTTCTTCCACCCAGAGACATAAGAGAATATTCTCACACTTCCTTTGGATAGTACAAAATATGAGCACTTTGTGACTTGGTTGGCAGCATACGAAATTTGGAGTTTACTCGGTGAGATCGGCTTACAATCTGGTATTTACATCTCTGTTTCCTTGCTACATAAGCCGAGTTGGCATTGGGTGCATTGAGTTAGTGTCCAACAAAGTGTCTGAGGATAAAAATTAGAAGGAACTTTGGGCCGCGAAGGCACCAGTAATGACTGATGCATATAACATTTATTAACTTATTGAATTTGTTACAATGAGTTCATTATCCAGATCGTGATTGAAGGCAGTAAATAAGATGAGGGTTATATTATGGCGAATGGCTCGTGATTACTTAGCAACAGGACAACAGCTTCAAAACGATATTTTCCAGCTATCCCTATTTGTTATTTCTGTGGGGGTGAGAGAAAGTTGAGCATTGTTTTCTAATGTCTCGCTTTGCATCGTTGGTCTGGGTAAACACTCATTTTGGTATTCATCTTTGCATGAAAGAGCTCAAAAAATGCTAAGAAGTGGTTGTTTGATCTACTAAATAGATGCAATTAGTTCAAATGTGTGGCTATAGGTGTGAATTGTTGGCACCTTTAGGAGTCTAGAAATGATGATAGTAACTCTAAATCCCAGGTTACCTATCAAGCGACAGTTAGCTACATATTCTAAAGTTGATACAATCTAAAAAGTGTGCAGTATTGAAAGTTGATACAATCTAAAAAGTGTGCAGTATTGAAAGAGGTACAAAAGTGGACTTCACCGCCATCGGGATTGGTTTGTTTTTAACATGGACGCTGCAATCTTTTCCTCGTCAACGATCTTGCAGTTGGCGTGATTTTTCGAGACAACATGGGCATATGTGATATCAATCCTTTCATGGCATTACTACACCATAGATAGCAGAAGCACTTGATGTGAGATATTTTGTTTGTCTTGCTGGTGATGAAGGCTACCACATCATGGTGTATGAGTGTGATTGACGGAATTTAGTTCTTAAAATTAAGGCTTAGGTCAGAGGTCATTCTACATCGGCTATTATTGTCGTTGATACCAAGTCTCTAGCTATTAGTTTGGTTTATAGTTCTTTTGTATATGTAAGCAAAGATGTTGGCAAGTAGATCCAGCATGCTTGTTCCTTCCTCTATCTACCTACTGTCTGTTTCTGATTGTATTCAAGAGGTTGTATTCTTTGAATGTTGTGTTGATGAACGAATGAATGAATAATGAGCACAACTTAGCGACAAACTGAGCACAACTTGCATTAGTCATGGTAGACATGTTGTCGAATGGCATCTCTTCTGCTGATCAACAAGAAACATTAGTGTTCACAAAGGAGCTTCCATCGTCTATCTGGATTTCGGACATGGATTCTGCAGGCACATGAGCATGTCGTATAGAGGAGATAATAAATATAAATTATACAAACGCAATATCTATTATCTTTGTCCGTGACAAGTAATGAGTATATAGTGAAAATTTGTATTATTAAGAGAATACATATAGTACAATAGAGAAAATAGCCTTTTGATTTTTAAGAGTTTTTCTATTAACTATTGGAAACAACATTCTATTTCCTCTTTCTCTCTTCCAATTAAGGAAAAGGAATCCAACGTGACAACTCTAGTGGAAAACTGACGTCACCTGATGTACATACCCTGATAGTCCCGACAATGCAAAACGGAGAAAATAGGAATATAAGTGGAATTTAAAACATATCTCCTCTGTCTTCAACACCGGCTGGATTTCTAGTTTGAATGAGTCACGCTAGGTGGACAATTTCAAGCAGCTGAAAATGGTCTTAGTGTTGAAACAAGACAAATACATAGGCAAAGACTATTTATTATGCTCCACGGCATGTCGCTAATATCCGTTCGGTGTATGCCACCTTGATCTTCTCTAGTCTCACAACCACATCGCTCATCGTCATCCTTTCATTAGGAGAATTGTTAGAGCAGAGCAAACCCAACTCAAATATTGGCACAAGAAAGTCCTCATCGTAGTTGCAGCAGCTATAAGACAAAGAGACTTGCAATAGATGGCTATCCACAACATGGACAAGCTTTGCAGGAAATGCCCGATGAACCCATTCTCTAAGGCTTAGTTCTCCCGCAAACATAGCATCCGTAGGTCTCCTTCGAGTGAAAACTTCAAAAAGCATGATCCCATAGCTGAACACATCACTCTTACGTGATGCTTTTCCCATAGACCCATATTCTACACAAGAAAAACATGCAAAGGCATTAAAAACCATCTAAAAACAACCATAACTAACAAATGGTATAACAAGTGCTAGGAATGTACCTGGTGCCATGTAACCAACCGTTCCAGGCATGCTCTCAGCTATCATTGAGTTGTCGTCGCCTAACAACAACCTTGCAATGCCGAAGTCGGCCACATGCGCAGTCATGTCCTGGTCGAATAACACATTGCTTGGCTTCAAATCACAGTGCAAAACCACCTCGTGGTGCTCATGGTGGAGATATTCAATTGCCATGGACACATCAAGCATGATATCAAGTCTCTCTTTGAATCCAAGTTGCATTGTTCCCTCCGAGCGATGCAACAATGCCTCTAAGTTTCCATTGGGCATGAACTCAAGCACAAGTGCTTTGAAGTCCATGTTTGAACATGTGTTGAGTATCTTAATTAGATTACGGTGTCGTGCCATTCGAAGCACATGACACTCAACATCAAAGAGTCTGATGGCATGCTCCAGCTTCATGTCAAGGACTTTTATTGCAACAACCAAACCACTGCTAAGTTTGCCCTTAAATACTTTTCCAAATCCTCCAGATCCCAACATGTTATCATCACTGAAATTCCGAGTCGCACGGACAAGCTCATGATAGGAGACTCCTTGATGGTTCACAACATCCTCCACATCACCATAACCTTTCACCTTCTTATGTTTCTTTGCAATCAATAAGTATAAGCAGATAGCAAGGGCGCTAGAGGCTATCATGATAGCTGGGAGCAGAAATTTTAGAAGGTTTACACTATAGGTGTGGGACTTGTTAATACAGGGAGAAAATCCAAGACGTGAAGAACCACAAAGCCCAGCATTCCCAATGAAAGATTCTGACGTGAGGTTTGAGAAAATACCTCCCTCTGGTATTTCACCTTCCAGCATATTGAAGGAGAGATTCAACATTGTCAGGTCAGTAAGATTTTCAAGGAACATGGGAATGGTACCAGAGAGGTTGTTGGAGGAGAGATCTAATGATGTTAAGCTAATTAGCTTTCCAAGTGTGCTAGGAATTGATCCTTCGAATGAGTTGTGTGACAAAATTAGGTAGGTTAGCATATTAAGTTGTCCCAACGATTCTGGGATGCTTCCCTTCAAGAAATTGGAAGAAATATCTATTTGGTTGATTTGTCTTGGCCCAGAAACGTCGGCTGGCAGAGCACCAATAATGTTATTATATGAAATATTTACTTGGATAAGTTGATGAAGTTGGAATAAGCCTGCTGGTAGAATTGAATTCAACCGGTTACATGACAAGTCAATATATTCTAACCTACTAAGATTACCAATGCTATTTGGTATGGGACCAGAGATTTTGTTTCTTTCTAGAAATAGTCGTTCTAGACTGGAAAGCATACCGATTTGTGTGGGCAGAGGACCTACAATGTCATTGTTAGAGATATCAAGCAAGCCGATATTTTCCATCATAGATATTGATTCTGGAATTGCACTGAGTTGGTTGTAACCAAGATCTATGAACTGAAGGCTGCTTAAGTTTGACATTGTTCCTGGAAGACTACCTGTTAACTTATTCTGATTCGCAATGAAATGGGTTAAGTGTGCTGAGAGATTCCCCATGTGTTCTGGAAGGGCCTCCAAAAGAATTATAGTCTAAGACAAGTTGTTCTAGCTGTCTACATTCGGAAAGAGCTGACAGGAAGTCCATATTCCCATCAAATTTGTTGTGTGATAGAACAAGCTTTTTCAAAGAACTAATATTTCTAATTGTTGGTGGTACTGAGCCAGTCAATTGGTTTCCTTGAAGAAACAAATATGAAAGATTATGAAGTAGTCCTATTTCTGGTGGAATATTTCCTTGCAGGTTGCAAAAGGAGAGCTCTAGTGCCGTAAGACTCGTGAGATTTCCAAGGTCAGCTGGGATCGAGCCAATGAGGTCATTTCCACCCAAGGAAACCACTTGGAGGTGTAGCAATTTAGCTAGCCATGTTGGCACATTATCAATAAAGGAATTGCTATACAGATAAATTTCTCTCAAGTCCTGGCATGATGCAAGACCTGAGGGAAACCGACCGGCAAAGCTGTTTTGGGCGAGGGAAATAAACTGTAACATAGGAAGGTTGAATGTTTGATTGCTTGGTATTGGCCCGGTTAGGTTCGAGTTGCCCGCGAGAGCCATGACTTGTAGCCTGGACAGATTGTAGATGCCTTGTGGCACTTGACTGGAAAGCTGATTATACTGCAAGTTCAGGGTCTGAAGTATGGACAGGGAGGCAACACCGTTTGGAATAGGACCTGATAGACTATTGTTCCCAAAATTGAGGTACCTCAAGGAAGGCGTGTTGTTGAATAGATAAGGTGGTATTTGCCCAGTCAAGTGATTTCCTTCAATGGAAATCTCCTCGAGGAGTTGGTTGAGCCCTAAATCAACAACCTCAAGCCTTTCCATGTATCCTAGCTCAGAAGGAATGCCACCTGATAGGCTATTTTGACGCAGACGGAGATATCTAAGACGGTGTAGCTTGCCAAGATCGGCTGGGATGGAACCAGTGAGGCTGGTGTTGATGAGGTTCAGGACGGATAGGAAAGAAAGGTTACCGAGGAGAGGAGTGATCGATCCATGGAGGGGTGTGTCCGGCAGCGACAGTCCCGTGACGCGTTGCCGGCGTCGGCTACATGTGATGCCAAGCCAGTGGCAGAAAGAAGCGCCGGAGGTCCAGTTGCCGGCGAGGACGCCAAAGGGGTCAGAAAGCTGGGCCTTGAAAGCCAACAGCGCGGCGAGATCGGTATCGCTGCGGCTGCTGTTACCTGTGCTTGGACTTGGAGAAGAAGATGCTGCGATGGCCGATACTAGTACTAGTACGGCCACGGGAATGCATGCTGATGATACAACTGCCATTTCAGCTGGGTGTGTGGTGGTTCATCTATGCGTTTAGATCAGTGAAAGCGTGTCCAATTTATAGGTGTGCTACGAGAGCATGTGGTTCTGCCAAATTTTCTTTATATTTTCCAATCAATCTGTGACGCATGTGAATCTCGCCGCACACCACGGTGACATTTTTCTGCTACAGAGCTATCAATACCTCACCTGAGTGACACGCTTCAGGTCATTTTTTTTAAAGAAAGATAAATGATTTGCCTTAATTTATTAAATAAAGAGAAATGAAGTCACAAGATACAACAAACATGCCCGAAGGCCACGCTACTACTAAATGGATTAATCTCCCGGTAACAAGTGATCCAAATGCTTAGCCCGGCTATTTTCCAAGCACCCGTCTCGAATTTAATGCGGTTAAAAATCGCGACGGCCATCGTACACTTCTTATTAAAGACACTTGAATTGAGTTCATTTCAAATCTCCCACGAAATGAACATCAAGAGGGAGGCCATTGCTTTCCTCCTCCCGCGGTGGCCAAAAGTTAAATGAAGCCACCAAGAATTAACATCATCGAAACCCCTCCACTCGGAAGGTTCAAAAGCATGAAGACCAAGCCACCCTTTGTCAATTAAACCATAAAAAATAAGACCAAGTATAGATGGGCCCATATATGACCGTTCTTTTGAGTTGTTTGATGAATTTTCGCATCTTAGAGTATCTCTAACCCAAAGCCAAAAAAAAACTTTAGAGGAAACGGCAGAATTAGCACCTAACCGATCTTTTAAAAGGCTTTAGAGGAGCAAATATAGGATTTCGGCCCCTAAAAATTCCCAACTCTTTCCAATTTACATGTGTGCTACGAGAGCATATGGTTCTGCCAAATTTTCTTTATATTTTCCAATCAATCTGTGACGCATACATTTGTGAATCTCGCCGCACATCACGGTGACATTTTTCTGCTATAGAGCTATTAATACCTGACCTGAGTGACACGATTCAGGTCATAAAAAAAAGTAGCAGAGTTGTATTTGTCAAATAATTTCAGCAGACAAAAACAAGAAACTTATATACGACCGTTCTTTTGAGTTGTTTGATGAATTTTCGCATCTTATATATATATAACATCTTTTTGATAATGGACTAGTTGAGTGCCCGTGCGTTGCTACGGTTTCTCAAATTTCATTTCTTCACCGTATATGCGAACTGTTAAACCGCCGCGCACAAAACTATAGCTATACAATATTCTAAAAGGTTTAAGATTTCATTTTCCTTCGGTTATATTTTAATAATAATTAATTTCATGTTTATGCATTGAAAGCAAGTAACTTATTTGCTATTAGATGAGATCGTCTAGATGCCCTATCTGCTCAAACTGTCATCTTCCAGTCCGTCTACTCTCTATGTGTGCGTGCGTCAATCTGCCTTAATTTTATAGATAGATAATAACAGAAAAAAGTTACATGTCCTTCCTAGCCCTAGTCAACCTCATCCTTCACCATGCTCATCATCTCATCCCTTGCCTCTAGGGCCTTTTGACGCCGCTACGCTGCGGCCTGACGCCGCTGAAACCTTGCCATGGACATTCTCTCTCTGTCTTAGGTCGACGTCGTGTTATGGCGGTTCCTCTCCACCCACATGGCAACCTCCACAGCCTGCGCCAAGGACTCCGCCTCGTCCTTGGCCCTAGCCCTCTTCACCATCACCCCAGCTCCGCAAACACCTCCCTCTCCTCGCGAAATACCTGGCAGCCGAGCTCCTCTCGCCACACGGTTTGGCAGGAGAAATCCATGACAGCCGTGTTGATGGACTCGTCCGACGCACGGATGGTAGCCAGCTGATCCAACCCGTGCATTGATTGGATGGAGGAGAGGAGGACCCGGTGAGCGATTGGCTCCCTGCCTTCTCATAGTAGTTGTCGAAGTCAAAGTTATCGCCCCTCTTGTCGTCGACGGTGTTGACCTCTATCTCTTCTTCTGCGACCACTGTGAGATGAGTCTAGGTGGTGGGAAGACATCGAGGCATGGTGTTGTGGTGAAGTTACCATTTGGGCTCGACCCTTCTTTATAGCCGACGACAGTAAGCGATGGGAAACTGGGGCGGGAATCCATTCGCACGGCAAAATTGTTGGTGGCGAGGAGACACAACGCCATCAACTCTTACGTTGGGAGAGAGCCATCATGGGCTTGCATGTTGCATGGATGCCGAGGGAGGGGGACACGTCCAATACAACGTGGTGCGCATCGTCAGCGCTCCCTGCTCACCCCCTGACTCCTGTGTGAAGGTGGCGGGGAGTGATGGACAAATTCTTGGGTCGCCCATGTTGCCTATATTGGTTGGGGGTTGTCGATACGGGCTGTTTTTTGCCGGCACCCCCAAAGCCCGTTGGGGTCCTTCGGTGGAGATGCTATCACTCCGCATTTGTCAATGACTTCACATCTCCACTCGTTTTGAGCAAACGTCTCCTTACAGGTTGGCACCTCTAAAACACATTACTCTCAAAATAAATATGAAAATCAGATTTCTTCACATTAACACACACCGTACACATTCTTAGCAATGAGTTAGAAATGCAGGGAACAAGAACCAAAATCCATTTCTAAGAGTGGTAGTTTGTTTGAAGGAGGACATACCAACACCACGACATTATCTTCCGCCAAAAGCACGACAAAGCAGTTAATAGTCCACTCTCTCAAAATACATATCAATCCAGAAGGTAAATATACATAATACATAAGAAAGATGAACTTTTCTGATTCTTACAAGATCTTTAACATCAGCTAACATACTTGGTCGGATCATGTTCTAGCTTGTTTCCCTTCTTAATCGTACAATACTTGTTGAATAGCTTGGAGAGAGAGTTTTTAGGTATTCAGAAGCTTTCTCAAGTCCTAAGATTAGCCCTTTATAGTGATGTACTTATCTTTCTTCATAGTAAAGCCCATTTCAGCTCAACCGAGAATAAAAATAATACAGTGCAGATTTAGAGTTATGATATCAAATTTCTAATCTCAAAATTCCTCATCCTCCTGAACACGTAAAATATTAATCTGTATCTTTCAATCTAGTGAATGTTTGCATCAAGGAACTACCCTCATGTATAAATCTTGGTTATCTAATCATGAAAAAATGCAACCAGTGCTCGTAGTAGCTAAGCACTAAATTTTCATATGAAATTTTACCCTGTGAAGCTTCTATAGAGTCATGCAAATAATAACTATGTAATTGTAGTTTTGACTTGAGTACGAGATTTTCTTTTGTAGTTTTTCGAGGTGACACTTTAGGTCTTAATAATTATATGAAGTAGAAACATTGATCTTTTGTATATCTTCTTTTTATGGAACAAATAGCAAACATCAGTACAGTGCGATGCTAATTTTGTTTATACCAAGGAGTTGTCTTTCTTTAGGTAATTCGGTATATGTCTATACAGAGTTGATGCCATCATAGAGTTCATGTCATACCTGCTTATGGAGATGGCCCTAAGAAGATCCTTCTCCATCATCATCCTCGGCACCACCGTTATTTCCATCGAATCTTTCGATTGGTCAAGGCTCTTATTCATGAAACTCATTCAAGAACTTTGTTGTCCCTTGATTCAACTCTGATTAGAACAACTCTTGATGGCCTCTTTTGGGCCATTATTCATATTTCCTCTGCATATTTCAGACTAGAGCCTGATCATTATTGAAGATGACCTGTACAAATGTTAGAGTGAAAATAATCACTTCAGTACGAAGAGTAATATGTTTCTTTCCAATGATTCAGAATTCTAGAGTATAGGTTGTAGTGTTTGCACATTGAAATTTCAAATTTTCTAGGGCACAAACTGGTAAATGATCCTACCAAGTAGACGCGGAAAAAATAGAACTATCCAAGTTTGTTTCCTAAGCACAAATTTCTTGTGGTCTTTTTGGGCTCTTTGGAGGATTAGATTTTCACGTTTTTGTAGAATTGTATGTCTCTAAATGGAATAGTGTGAATCAGGTGGATTTCACGATGCTTTGAAAGAACAACAACTAAGGAGATGTTTACCTATGATCTGCTGCACAATTTGCCTTCTGAATCTCTATTCCAATGGAATGCTGGAACAATTTGGCTTCTAGATTTTTTTATTCTATTGAAGCGGATGAAACAAGTCACTGTTGGAATATGGAAATTTACTTCTTCCAAACTTCGGATACATCTTTCATGAACTCATGCAAAGAGTTTGATAATAACCCGAGGAAAAGAAGAGTAGTCAAATGAATTGTAACAGAATCATTTTCTACTTTTCAGATCCTTGTGTAGTGTGCATGCTTACTTAAACAGCTAAACGATTGCAATTTCATATTCATATTTAGTATAACTGTACGGTAACCATTAGTGTAGACAATGAAGATACCTCGGAAGATTGCACACATTAAGTTAAGACTGAATTTACTGAAACACTCACAAGCTAGGAAGCAGAAGCATCCACCTCCTTCCCCTGCCCAGTGCCGGCCTGGCAAAAAATCTACATGGAAAAAGAACAAGTTCAGGGTCTGAATGTCTGACGATGCAACTAAAGCCAAATATTTTTTGCTAAATTTGAGCAATTGCAAATGGGTTTGCTACCTATGTAGCTGCACGATTTCTTGATGCAACGCTTGGGCACATCCGATGCTTCGTACTGCCAAACTCCTTCTCTTGCAACACCGACAACTCATGACTCATGTTAAGAGCTCCCTAGTACAACAACTGCCGCTTAGGTTGATCATCAAACTAATCCTTCGGAGCGAGCAACATATACCATTTGTTGCTGAGATGAGCATCACTCTCAACCTCGTGATGGCGATGGCCCCGTCCAGCTAGCTTGGCTGCAACTCGAGGGCGACATTGGCTGCAAGTCACACCTTAAATTCTCCTCATTTATTCGGCACCTCGATGATCTTACCCTTAGAATAATGCACGAATGACCATGGAGCGTCCTCCTCCGGTGGGCGTCATGACCTCATTTTTAGGAAACTTCATAGTGAAATAGAGTGTAGTTAAATATCTGCTGACCTGGGGAAAAGTAGCTCCACCAGATGGATGCAAGAAAATAAGTAACAGCATGCCAGATGGATGCAAGAAAATAAGTAACAGCATGCCAGGACAAGGTTCGTCTTGAGAACTACCACGAATGAATTAATTTCCCCCGCCCTAACAATAAGAAAGTCTGAGTTTTTATTCTACATATTATTCTTTGCTAGTAGGAAGTAGTTACACATAAGCTTTCAACGAGCTTTCAACATACTTTATTCCAGAAAGAAAAAACACTTGAGAACTTGGATTGCCACAGGCGTGAAAGGCTCACAAGAGCCAACTCAACATCAACTCCTTGCTGTAGATAAAAGAATTATGTAATTAGTATTACAATGGCAGTCAAATTGTGCTAGGTTCGATACGCTGATTGGAAAATTATTTACCTCTAAAACAAGAAGATTACATTTATCTGCATACCATAGACGAATCAAATTGACGGTTGTGCCATGCCTAACGCTCAAGTCTGGACAAAATACAATGCAAGGCTCCTTCCATGCTTCCCTGAAAGGATTCAAGTGTTATTAGACAGTAGAAAAGATTGGAACAACATATCAAAATTAACTGAAGTCCAACTGAAAATGGGCTCATATGAATACAAAACAGTTATTTTTTCTATAAATTATAGGGGAGGGCGGAAGTGGCTGGGTGGGGTGCCGATATGGGAGGGGCGACTGGGCAGGGGCGAGATGGGAGGGGAGGCGACGGGACCCCATGCTAGGTTCCATGGGAGGAGCTCAGCAGCAGTTGGAGTGATGGCCAAACAGAGACAGGCGATTGCAGCAGTAGTTCGGGGAGGATCCGGTCAGCGAGGAACACAGGGGAAGGGCGGTGGCGGTTGGGTTGGGTGGCGAGATGGGAGGGGCGGTCGCACAGGGCTAGATGGGAGGGCGGAGGCGGTACACTACGCTAGGGTTCCATGGAGGAGTCACGGGATGATAGTTCAAGGTGTGCGTTCTTTTTTTTACCTAGGGATGGGTACTCTGAAGGGGCATTTTCCACTTATCGGTGGCACAGAGAAGTAATTAACCAATCCAAGTATCGGAAGGCTCGGTGTACTACCAGATGCAGATCATACAGTTCTGAGTGTTCCAATGTTTGATATCATTAGTTAAATGCCCGTGCGTTGCAACAGGTGTATAAATGCATCGTTTGTCATCTTATTTAACAAATGGAATCATGTGTTGTCACGGATATGTAAATGTATCGTATGTCGTCTTATTTCTTTACCCCAACTTTCTATCATCTTCCTCGTCTACATGGTTCTATCGTCTAGATCTGATGATAATAAATTAAAGTATGCTTTACTGTGGAAAATATCAGAAAAAGATAACATGTAAATAAATAATTAATCCTACATAGTAATTCCATGTTATTTATAAAAAAAATCAAAAGGCATTGGTTCGTAATTATAAATATGATAGATAGATGTATTTATTAGTGAAATGATAAATATTTATATGTCAGTACAATGATATTTAAGGACCAAAGGCCAAGCTTGGAAACATGGAAGACAATCTTTTATCATGAGCTTAGATGGGTAGCTTACATGATAAAGGGAAAATATTCCAAGGGCTTTAATGATTGGCTAAACATCCAGTTAGCTCAGAGATAGTCAAACTCTTTCCTCACAATGTGCTATGTAACTCCTTGTACTATATTTGTATAACTTCTTTGCTTTATTAATAAAAATTTGCAGTGGGGATTCTCCCTCATTGTTCAACCCTTAAAAAACGATAATGTGTCCCTCTAGTGTCGTCATGATGTTCGCCGTCAACTCCAAATTTACAAAAGCAAAAAATTAGAAGCATCCAACCAAAATAAGCATAATCAAATGGTGTAGTTGCTACCATAAATACATGAGTGTGAAAATTTGATTTCCAGATAAGCGTTCCACATTTTACAAGTTTAACAATACAATATAATTTCTGACTAAGATGCCTATACAAATTTGTGAATAATAAAGATGCTTGAATTAATATATTTACCTCTTGACGATGACAAAGGTTCCTAGATTATAAAATGCAGAGGTTCAACCCAGACAAATCAAAATAAATTACAGGATTTTGCCTAAACGATGGACTGGAGAAAAAGTAACAACAATCATGAACAAAGGAACATTGGTTTAATTTGAATCTAATAAAGAATTGTAAGATAAAATATTTTACTATCCATCAATTCGCAGAGAATTTGATCAACAATTTAAACCTTATATATACAACTCCCATTTATCATTCATAGACATATGTTATTGCTTGCGGCGGTGAGACAATTGTTTCATGCACTGGTATCACATCCAGATGTGCATCAAGTGTACATTGGATGATATAGGCAAACTACGGTGCCAACTTGGACTTTGAGAAAAAAGAATGTTCAAAACAAAAAAAATACCAAATTGTCCAGAAAACCGAGTCATCACCGGAAGTTGGCACGCAGCTTCATTACATTATTAATAGAGGGTGTGAAAGTAGCTATCAAAGTGTCGTTGACTCCAAAATATTGAATAATCACCCACATTTGAATATACATATCGACCAATATATGCTAGTAAATTGGGTAAAAAAATTATGTTATTAAACTTTAAAAAACCATTGACCATCATACATTTGTAATCCACATTTTCCTTGTAAAACTATTTGAATATAGTCAAGTCTTAGAGATGCAATATCCAAGATAAACTATAATATTAGTATCTATCTCAAATGTCCAACCTTTGGTCCCCTTTGCACTGTTATTATTCAAAAAAACATTAAAACTACTCGAAGCAATTTTATGTAAAGTTAATATCATTTGAAAGGGTTATGCCGAAATCACTGTGTTAATAACTTAGATGAAATAATGTAGCAATCCTAAAGCGTTGAACACCTGAACTGTAGATTGCAAGTTATTAATGCTCTAAAACCTACTTCTCTAAATGAAACCTTCGTGACAATGGAAAAAATAATGATGCCAAATGAATTATTTAAAGAATATTTTGTGAGCAGGCAAAGCTACTTTATTACTTATCTAGACTGAATTGTAGCGTTTAGGTCAGTAATCTGGAAGCATCGCATAGAAGAACAGTAGAAATGGTAGGAGAGTCAAGATATGATAGAACCTCATAAATAGTTGACTTATGAATTCCAGTAGCAAGAATCTGATTATATTGCGAGTAAGAGCGACTTAATGTGAACTACGAAAATAAAAAAAAAGATCTCTAGTACTCTAAAATTAAACCAAAGTTTTAAGATTCTAAAAACATGTTCGTGTATTAAAAGAGAAATTTTCATATGGAATGGACCAACGAATGACATCTATGAACAATGAAATACTTGAAATCTTAAAATAGTCCTATTGTAGCTGAGTAAAGACTAACTAAGCTAGTAGCTTCTGCAACCAATACATGACTGAGAAACTCATCTAGTTTCACTGGAGATGAGGCAAACACTTCTCCTTATGAGTCAGGCTAATGGAAGTATGCTCCAGGACCTAGAATAAACAGAGAAAAAATATCAACATCTTAAGAATATATGGTAGTTTTGAAGATATGTTAGCGGTGGAAAACAGTTCCTACTGTATTAGCATCTGTAGATGAAAATCAGAATACAATTACCTGCAAGCTTCAAAATTATAGCAAGGATTCAATATAGTGATTCTCAACCCGAGTTATAGGAGGAATAAATCACACTTTCAGTTTCATAAAACTGAAAAGGAGACTCAATCGATAGTCCATGCCAAACTCTTAGTATGGAAGAAGCTCGCTGGCGACATTTCCATCCAGCACAGAAGTTCAGGTCATCAATCTCAGGGAGGTGTTTGCGTCCCGGGTGGTGGCGTAGGAAGGGCGATAGAGCCTGCGTCAACCCCGGCCGCGTGGAGTAAGGGCAGCCAGCACCGCAGCAAGGATCTGAGTTTTCCTGGGCAATATAAACAGTTGTAAGGGTATTTTCAAAATATTGGTGGCTTGTAAAATAAATGGGAGATGATAAAAACATTTGGTAAATGAATATCTCTCACCGAACAGAGCAGTGATATTTCCTTCACCACAACATTGTGCGACTGCGCATCATCTCCTTTAGTAGTACACACACCTGCCATATAAGATATATGTAGCTTGTTAGTTCATATGACAAAGCGTTTTTGGAACTCCATTCGAGTAAGCTAATATTATGCAAAATAAGGGAACATGTAGCTAACAGATAGACACTATCAGTTATTTTAAAAGAATGTAACCATTACAAAGTAATTGATTAGTTCAAAAGATAATTTGTTATACAAAACATAAGAACTGTGAGTCGATGATTCATTAAGAAAAAGTGAAAGTGTTGCAGAGATAACAATGTAAATAGAAATATGAAACCAGGTTTCATTCCAAGCTCGTTCAAAATTTAACCAGTAATAAGTTTAAAAAATTATTGCTAACGCCAATATTAGGTGCACCAAGGGCTGTAGCCAAAATAGTTCACAAGAAAATTTTGTATAATTAAAGGAGCATTTTAACTGACAGAACATAGCTATGTCATTTATGAATGCCATTTTTTGACAAATTAATGGTTGCTGAAAACATGATATTGCTCCTCAAATCATGAAGTCCAGAGAGATGCGTCCACCGCTACTAAAGTCGTGCTCAATGGCAAGCCAAGCTGCAAGGCACGACCCACTGGAGTCTGTTCCCTCATCGCAAATGTAATCTGTCTCCATCCGACTACAAACGACGGTGTTGCGCAATGTGGTGGCAACCCGTCTGCAGTTTGGTGACCAGAGAATGGTGGCCTTAACCTCATCATACCAAGGATTATACTTTGTATTCTCCATCCTATGAGTGAACTATACTGACGGGCATTACAGACCGACATTTTTAGACGATGGAGGATGCCATCATACTCTTATAAACATTTATCCGAATATTCGGTTCTTGTCAGAATTGTTAGTTGTCAAACTGAAACGTCGCTGTGAATGTAAATGTATATGAGTAAGCATCATTATTTAGCATATTTTGAAATAATTTACTGTAATGATGCTCATAGCTGCAGACAACAAATTAAAAGGATTCAGAAACATGTTTGAATTCGGATAATATGCTACATGGGCAAATAAAGAAAGATACTCCTACTGAGCAATAAAATTGCAAAGAGTACTGGCAAACGGCGGCTAACGCTGCTGGTTCTGTCTTGTTGGTGCAGACTACGATGGTTTCTTCTGCTGATTAAATTTTCGATAGCGCATTTGCTTGAAAACAAAAATGCTGCACATACATTAATCTCTCAATTTTCCATGGACCACACTCGTTTCAGAAACTTAAAGAACCACAAGTCTCACATGATTTTGGAAAGTAGCTACATGGGAATGCTGAATCTGTTGTGGCTTTCTTCCTTCTCGAGTCAGTATTCTGATCTGCAATTCAGTTGAAGTGAATATTTGCACTCATTCTTCAGAAGCATGAACCGCTAAATATGGAGAAACTGTCAAAATGGTCAGTTCAATTGTCTAGTCTAAAACTGTAGCACAAATATCTCTGCATTGCTGCAGCATAGGCTGGAGATTAATAAAATAGAGGAAGAGGGAGACGAGAACAGTGGTGGTATCTGAATAACAGTGAAAGTAACAACACTTCCTCCATCGCCGGGGCAATCTCTCAGCCAGTAACCCACCGAAGCACCATCTGTCGACTAACTCCGGCCAGAGTCTAGCTGAGCCAACCAACCCGGCCGGCCCATGCGCCGTCGATCCTGGCCGTGAAGGACTGGTTACCGCGACTGAACTTGGAGTTCGCCGCCAAGCTGTCATGCCTGGGCCCGCACTTCGTCGTCCGTGTGCTCTACTTCGCGATTCAGGACCCACTTCGCGCGGGACTCCTCTGTGCGGACGCGCTATGGCGGCGTGGACCGTTAGTGACAGGCGGAGGCCAAGGCTGACTGCTTCACAGGGTCTGCAGGCGTGGCGGGAGCAATCTGGGATGGGGATTGGACCGCAGGAGGGCTAGAGCTTGGAGGCGGGGAGGTTTGGGACGGCCTCGGTCTCGTTCCACCGGACAGATGCGCGGTGGAAGTCGCTGTTGGCCGGCGATCGATGGGGTGGTGGCCGGATTTGGGTGGCAGCCAGGGATGTCGGGAGGATACATGCATGGTGAGTTCGTTCAAGGTGGGGGAAGAAAACAAACGATACCTTACGATGGCAACTCGAGCACGCGATATCTCCAGGTTGTTCTTCGTGCACCAGCTGCTTTCGTCGTGGTTCAACCAACTCGAGGTCGCCATCGTTGTTCCTTGGCACCAGCAGCCGGTTGGGTCTCAACAGGAGGGCTGGCTCCATCCGGCATGACCTCTTCTCGGTGCTGGCGTCCAGCTGAAAGGAGGAGAAGAGGATGGAACGAGAGATTTGTTGGTCGAGGCCAAGGGGGTATGCGTGAGGAGCCCGAAAATCTCGGGTTTTAGCCCGACAATTCCGTGCGTGCTTTAAATTCAGCCTGCGTGAGGGAGTTAAATGACCGAGACCGACGGTATACGTGTGTGGGACGAAGGACGAGACGGAGTGGCAGAAAACGGAACCACCACTTTCTTTTTAGATAGTAGAGAAGCTTTTAATGGAGGAGCTTGGTTTTGAGAAAGGAAGGCTTCGCAGTCCTTCGTGCCTCCGCACCTTGGTGAGGCACACGGTTCTGCATCTAGTGTCCAACACAAACAAGCGTGCCACTATCATCATTGTCTCACGTAATTTAAAAATAAATTTAATAACGTGAAACAATGATGATAGCAAGCTTGTTTCTTGTTCAGCGCACGAGGTCGCAAGCCAATGTCACATCTGCATTGCCTGCACATTCATCCTTGCATAGTAAAGTGTCCTCTCTTCAAACTGGCTTTCGTTCAGCTTTATAAATAAAGCACACCGGTGAGATTGTTGCTGGACTAGACAGCACAACACCCAAAGGATACAAAAGATTGAACAACTGAAAATGCTGGGGCAACAGCGAACACATGCCCAAAAGAAAAAGAAATGAAAAAGACGGCAAATCGACGAGACGAGGGTGACAAGCCACCGCTGCGCCCTCCGAATATGTCCCGCCCCGCACCTGGCACCCCAAATCGCACAGTGCCAAACCAGCACCTTCAGGAAGGGAAGCGTCGTGGCGACGACGCTGCTGTCCGGCCCAGTGCACTGGACCTAGGGTTTCCTCCGGCACTCTGAGTAAAGTGGAGTAGGCCTATCCACGACGCCCTCCAAGGAGGAAAGGCGCCACCCGAAGGCGGCACTGCGGCGGAGTCAGACGGGCCGACAAGGATTTCTCCCTCACCCCACCCACAACAAAACTCCGGACGCTTCGAAGCACCACCACCAATCTCGCCACCCACTAGCATGCGCCACCACGATAGCGCCGTCACCATCACCATCGTCTCATCGAAGACACTAGTAAGCAGTCCGCGAGACAGATGCAATAGACCAAGCTCGAGCCGGGGACTGCAACACTACAACCGGCGGGAGGAACCCACCTCCACCACCAAGGGTGGTCATAGCCCGGACAAAGCAGCAGGGTCAGACCAGGCCTACGCGGGCCCCACCGGGCCCCGAGGGGCCCATAAAGCCCCCGCCGCCTTGCTGCAATGGGCCAGCCATGGTGCGCCATCCCCTACCAAAGCCGAGTCACCGCCGCCGTCACCAGGAAGGCAACGCCGCTGCGAGCGCGCCGACCCGCCATATCCTAGATCGGGCCCGAGGGCCCCAGATCTAGGCCAGGAGAAGACCGATGCCAGACGTTGTGCTCGCACATCGCCACGTTGCCCCGCCGTGCTAGACGGCGCCGCCGCCCACCACCACTCGGAGCAGCTCCGGACCGCCAGTTCCCGATGAGCACCGCCGCCGCTGAGAAGCTCGCCCCGACGGGATCCCATGGCGCGGGGAGATGAGATCCGCCGCCGCCGCTCGGGCTTCGCCCGACGGCTCCTGCCGGCGGTGGCGACGGGACATGAGGGGAAGGGGTGGTCTGTCCAAAGGAGGAGGGAGGGCGCGCCGTCGCCCTCGGGGGGGGGGGGGGGGAGGGGGGCGAGAGCACGTGGGAGACCGCATAGTAAAGTGTTATAATCCTTTTTTGCTAGCCATTCATGGATAAATATAGTGTTCCATTGGAAAAAAATTAGGTCCTAAGGTATAGTATCAAAGATTAATCACCAAAATTCAACCCTTTTCTTCTAAAAGCTTCATGATGTGACAGTGTGAAGGGCAAACATATCAAGTTTAAGGCTTAAGACTTAAGAGACTAAATATATACTTTCAAAATAGTTGAGGATCAAGTCAATCAAGAAAATTCCCTAGAAAAATAAATAAAATTTTACATGTCCACAAAACATGTTCTCCCACACGGCAGACAAACGTGTCACTCCCGTAACTTGAGCTGAGTTTTATGTCTTAGAAAAACCGAAGACTTCTAAAACATATTTGTTTGCACGGGGCAGCAAGTGTAGCGACACACACGTGATCGCTATATGAAACCCTGAATTGAGTAACATGCCTCAAGTCAGTCAACCGTGCATCACTATCCTTAGAGAAAAAACTTATCTTTCTGCGAAGCATCTTGGCCTGCATGGCATGCCAAACGTACAGCAACGTGCTAGATTGCCACCAATGTCAGTCAACCAAGCAGCAGAAAAGACAGAGACCTACATGTCCATAAAACATCTTTGCATGCACTGGTAAAACATCAACTCTGCCACCCAAGTGGCACATGCCCTAGAAAAAATGAAGACCTCACGTCCATGAAACATCTGTGCCAGCACGCCACGGCAAGGGAACACAAACTAGATGGCTACCAAACCGTGAGCTAAGTAGCAGACTTCAAGTCAGTCAACCAAGAAACACACTAGAAAATACAAGGGCCTGTACATGTTCATGAAACATGGAAAGCCATTAAATTCTGTAAAACAAGTAAAACTAAATTCTAGAAAGTACAAACATAAAGAATCTAAAAACTTGGGATAAATGAAAATACAAGAAAACTATAAAACCCATGGTTACAATTTTTTTTGAACATTGATATTATTGGTTTGTATTATTTTTATTGTTTAATTCGTTTTGGATTTTGGTGAATTCAAATTTGTTGACCAGTTCCTATATCGTGTTTAACTCTTGGCTGCTTTTCCTAGATTTCCCATTTGGAATTATCTTCTGAAAATGTGTTCCTTTCTTTGCTTTTTTTCATTTTTATGATCCTATTTTTGTTGCATAAATTCCTGGAATTCTTAGGATAACACTGATATACATGGTGTGCGCGGCCCTAGATAAAACCACTTTGAAGTGCTCAAACCATTTTAAGGGAAGTACATGAGCATGTAATAAGCAGTGAAGGGAAAATCTATCAAGTTTAAAACTTAAGAGACTAAATATACACTTCAAAATAGTTGAGGATCAAATTACACCTTTTATTTAAGGGTTAATTGGTTTTATGGCACTCTCCAATTCACAAGTTGCATATATGCCATTACAAAAACACAACTTGTAAATATGCCACTCTAACTTTCCAATACCTCCGCATATGCCATTTTCTTCAATACAAGAGGAAAACAGTTCAAGAAATAGGTGTATTTCAGTGTATACTTTAGTATTGACCATAATAACCCTGTATTCAAATTTCGGTGTCCCTTTTGGGTGTTTGGGGCGTCAAAGAATCGAAATTTTCAAAAATTTGAACTTCTCGGAAAAATCTGAAAAATTACAGAAATTCAAAAACACTAAAACGAGTCTATTGTTCTAATTTGAGCCATTTCTGGGCAGACTTGCATAGATAAACTTACATTTTCTGTACAAAATCTGTTCGTATACGGTACAAATATTGGTAGATAGGTAGTATACATTGTTGTATTGAAGAAAATGGCATATGAGGAGGTATTGGAAAGTTAGAGTGGCATATTCACAAGTTGTGTTTTTCTAATGGCACATATGCAACCTATGAATTGGGAGTGGCATAAAACCAATTAACCCTTTATTTAAATAAGTATGTATCAACCCATGAGTTTACCTATAATTTTGGGTTCGAACTGACATAGCATAATATTCCAATGTGCTATATTTCATGTGGTTTAGTTGCCCACGCCCACAATAAATAATGTCCATTCAGTCAAATCAACTCGACAATGCCACACGACACACGTACATATGAGAATATATAGTTCTTGCTTATTACCACCAGGTAAAATCCAAAACTGAATGGCAGTGCCCAGCCATATAGGGAATTACTCTCCATTGCTAAATACGTGTTTTGTTTTATTTTTGTGAAGTCATATTTTATTAAGTTTGACCAATTTTAAAGAGAAAAATAGTAACATTTAGGTACCTATACTATGAAAATATATTTAAACATGCATGGATCTAAACGATTCTAGTTTGGTACTGTAAGTGTTGGTATTATTTTACAATTTGGTCAAACTAAAGATGTTTTGACTTCTGAAAAAGCTAAGAATAAGCTTACTTTAGAATAATTTAGATAAATAATAAATTTAAATAACGAGGTATACAAATTCCATGCTTGGTCAAATCTTGAGGGCCAAAACGTGTCAGTGCAAATAGGTCGTCCAAACTCGTGCTCCATCCCATATCCATGCACTCGGTCTCCTCTTCTATAAATAGGGCAGAGCTGGCACCGCTGTCTTCCCACCCAAAGCTTGTTAGCTCCATCAAACTTGTTATCAAGAAGCGTAGAAATGGCTCCAAAGTTTCCACTTGTGCTTGGTGTGGTACTGGCCGTTCTCCTGCTCGTCTCCCAGGATGTAGGACACGCAGAAGGTGGTTTGCAATCTGATCTCGTAGTACTGTTACAAACAAGTTGCGTTGCTAGTTGTCTTTTGTCTGCTGTGGGTATATGTTGCTAGTTAATTGAAAGGTAGATAGGTACTAGTAACACCATTTATGCTGTACTCAACTGCATATGCTCTTTTTTACATTTGACATTGGTTAGGATCTGCTGATCCATAAAACGGCATTGCTTTGCATGCATGCAGCACAAGGGCAACGTCCAGAGGGGTATGATCCATATACTGAGCCTGGAATAGATGGTCCGGCACCCCCGGCGCCAGAATACAAAACCGAAGTTAGAGGCAGTCAAAATGGTGATTTTGGCCGTGGCAGTCATCCTTGAGGTGGATCTTATGGGGTGCGGTCATTTATCGTACAGTCTATCTATCTATCTATCTATCTATCTATCTATCTATCTATCTATCTATCTATCTATCTATCTATATCTATATATATATATATATATATATATATACACACACACACACACACACACACACTCCTCCATCCGATTCACTAATATAAGATGTTCTGGCAAAAGCATGCCAAAACAGTATTAGTGAATAGAGGAAGTAGTAATAAATAAGGCATGTCTTTGTCAGCTTGAGTAAAATGTAATCTCTTTTCTAGCAAGATCCATTCATCACGGTGGAAGCAAGATCCATATATATGTTGGCTTCCAGATATTCTGGCAACTGCTGTGTACTTGTTTATCAACTTACACACATAGTTGCGTAAATTGCAAAATTAGTTTTTCACTTATACAAAGCTATGTTATTTTTCCTTGGAAGCTGTTTTCCGTCTGAATTGTATAAACCTGCAGTGAAAATAGAAAAGTAGATCAAAACAAAGAAAAGAAATAGAGATTTGACGCTGAAGCCCTCACGAAAAAACCATGACACACTGACGGTGTAATCACTACGTCTACGCAGAAAAGACCTCCTATAGGTAACCATGTGATTACAGAGTACATATACATAGAGGAAACGAACACGCTCTTTTGAAGGACAATAGACCGAGTAATAGCTGTCCTATGTCTAGCTCGAGTTGGCGCACTGAAGTTCAATGAAGACTCTTCAGTGGTATGACTGGTGTCAACATTTCAACTCCTTTTGTCAAGGTTTCTTTTGGGAGTTCACCATACGCATAAGTTTGTGTAATGTGTATTATGTGGATACTTTAAAACTTCCTATGCATATGGATATGATATATGAGTTCGAATTTTGTGCACCCATGTATGGAAGCTCTATATGCTTACATACAATCATTTCCAAGAAAATGTCTTTGCAAAAGAATATTTTTTAGCAAATAATTGATGCTATAAGAGCATCTAAAATGGAAAACGCTTAGGTAGACGCTTAGATAAGAAAAATGAATATTATAAATGGGTAAAAATCAACTAAGCGCTATGTTCCTATGTTCTCTATCACATGTCACTAATTTCAGGCACTAAGTAGAACTCAGAAAGCAATTAAGTGTCTAATGCCACAAAATTTAGCGCCAATGAACCAAGCAACCATCTTTAGTGTTGGTGCTTAGCTTAACCTTCTCGTTCCAGTGTATCTTTTGATACTTCAGTTGTTGTTTTTAAGTTTCAAATCCTATGTTGGTGCCTCAAAAAACCCATATATGTTGTGCTTCGCTGCTTGGGGCTTTATAAATTTAAAGCGCACTCTTCAAGCCTTTTGTCTAAAAACACTCCCTAAAATGTAGAAACCATTTGTACAAAATTTATCTCTCTGAACACTCACAAATTACTACTCTGCTTTAGTGCAGTTTTATACGTAAGTACATTTTTTTGTACAATGTATATTTATGAAATTGATTTCGCAACTTCTAGAAATATATCGGTGAGGAAATATAGTGGTCATCACATCATCGACACGGAATACAGTGGCCACGAGGTGAGGCCGAGGAACAAAGGAAGCTTCTAGCTAGAGAAAGTGGGACATGACTCATGACCAGACAAGGGCTCGGATTTACAACGCGGACCTGCAACCATTTTGTTAAACCTTAGAATTATGTGTGTTGTCCATGTGGATGCAGACCTCATAAATTATCTGCCAACAGTAAAAAGAATATTTGTTGCCAATTTTTTTTATCAAAGTCGCTTTATTACTTAAAAGGTTTAAGTGCATTACATCCGGTCTCTGCATAACAAGGATACACACAGCCGTAAGAAGTCCGAGATGAAAAAAAAAATACATGTAAACAACAGTAAACTGCATAATGGCTATGAAGATGGAGGACCAATCCGTAAATCACACTGTCTTCATGTTGGATAAAAATATCTCCCATCGTGTTCTCCAACAGTGTAGACATCTATATAAATAGGTCGCGTTTCTTCACATATTGTAGAGACGACCATAGATAAAGCATGTCGTTGCATCATTAGATAACTGTATAAGAGATTTTTTTATGATGAAAATATATCACCACTAAGCTTCAGATAAAACACAAAATATGAACCAGATCCATGTGTTCTAATTCTGCAGTAAAGTTTTTCTAAAACCATAGCGTTTGCATATGTCTAGGAAACAATGGGTAAAGCCTAAATACACTGCAGTTTGCGCTTCTCTGTTGTATTTTTGAAAAGAAGTCAAGACCGCTTTTTTTATACTGTAAAAAAACAGAGTATTGTGTTTATAAAACTGCAGCTTCATGTAAAGCCAAACATCTCAAAGTATTGAAAACCATGATATTTTTAAGGGAACCCTATATTATTCCAATACATATAGAAAACTTTGCTCCCAACAAACAACGATTTACCTCATAATTACTTTATTCGATTGGTTTTGCTAGTGTTCCTAGTCCCCAGGGATAAATCAATAGTTTAACTATTCTGTGCAATCCATATCAGACGATGATCGAATTTTGCTACTTTCTCCTATCCAAATTAATAGCCCTAGAATTGGATGTATCTAGCATCGGATTCAAATTAATGGCCTCAGATTTGCTAGATGAGGATATACCTAGTCGTGATTTAGTGATACATACATCCGAATTTATCCAAATCTAAGGACATAATTTAGATAGGAGGGAGTACTATTAGTGTGTGGACAGAAATGCATGAAGATTGTTGGAAAAGGAACAAAGAAAGCACAAGGATATCATGATGCATCGGCAATATATGTGCAAGAAGTAAAAACTGCGAGCTGATTTAATTTCTTTAGACTTTGGAGTTAAGCTATTATTTCTTGTTGCAGGACGAGAGGGGTTCTACTCCTAGAACGCTATCAAACAGTGAGACGCATCACGTCAATCAGGCAGAGGCCTTACAAAAATAAATAAATATATCTACATCTTCAGAAAGCATCCTTTCCTATACACGGCACGATAAACGTAGGAACAAAGACTAGATCACTACCAAAACTATTATGCTTCAAGTAAAAGTCAGTCAACCAACAAAGATTTTCATGTCTACGAAAAATACTTGTTTGCACGGAACAGCAATCTAGCAACACGTGATCGCAATCAAACCGTGACTCGAGTAACATGCTTCAAGTCAGTCAACCATGGATCACTATCCGTAGACAGAAAATAGACACGTCTGCTATGAACCATCCTACCCTGCATGGTATGCCAAAGGTGTGGCGACGTGGTACATCACCAATAAACCCTGACCTGAATAAGATGCTTGAGGTCAGTCAACCATGCAGCAGAAAAGGCAAAGAGCTACGTGTCCATAAAAAGCATCTTTGCCGGCACTGTCGGACACAAATATATCGCTGTCAAAGTCCAATCTTTGTAGTGACATGCTTCAAGTCATCGAAAGTCCGAAAGTAAGGCCTCCTCTGCTCCTCCCACTCCCCCTTCCTCCTCTGCTCCTCCCACTCCCCTGTTCCTAACCGACCTCCACCAAAAATCGGGTCCCTCCGTTGGCCCCTTCGCTGGAATAGCCGGTCGGAGATGGACAGGACGTAGGGCCGGAGTAGTTAGGTTTAGGTGTAGCGGCTTGTTGCCTGTAGTGGGCCCTGTGCCCGGCGAGGCGTGTGCGGCCAGATCTGGAGAGTAGGGTTCGTCCTCGTGGTCCTCAGGCTCCTCTAGCCGGAGCTTAGGGAAGACGCTGAAGACCACCGCATCTTCCAATAAAGCCGTTGTTGGTTGTTTCCTCTACCTCGTCGTCGGGGTGCTCTGCTATCTTCCTCTGGCCGGCCTTGGTGGCGGGGGGATGGAGGTGGAGAGCATGTCGAGATGCGGTTCGGGTCACGGCGGGAGTTTCTCCTTGCTGGCGTATGCGCGCGATGCCAGCATGCGTTTCTTCTGGCCACCTGCCTCTCTTCTTCTTCCGCCCGGCCGTGGCGGCGAGGAGATCAAGAAGGATAGGCGATGGCGGAGGACCAACTCCCTCTGCATCTCGTGCGGCTACTGCGCTGCTATTGGCGGCCCTTCTGCAGCTCCGGAACACCTGGCCTACCGTGGCGGCGAGGAAGTGGACTCGAGCATGTTCTGTGCTGTCAGTGCTGCCCAGGGCTCTGCGGAGCTTCCGGAGTTTCTTGTCCCCGCGGCATTCTCCAAGCGACGGCGAGGATCCGACACTGCTATCCATGGCCAGATGGGTGGCCACGCCGTGCTCGGCATCGTGCTTTGTCCGAGCTATTCTATCCTCTTCGGGAGGATTTTCTCCAGCGGCGGAGTAGCATCGAAGTCCCTCGCCCAGCCAAGTGGTTTCATCCCCGGCCGGTGCAGAGGTGGCGCTACCTCGCCGTTGTTTGTCGCCGGCGGTTTGATTGGACTCGATTGCTTTTTAGCAATCTCTGTTAGGGTGTTTCTTGCATTATGTGAGGGTCGAGTTGTAATTTTCCCTTTTTTCTGAACCTCTTTGTATATGTACACCCACCACTCGAATGAAACTCCTGGTCCCTTTGGGACCTTATCCGTTTTAAAAAAAGTCATCCAACCAGGTAGCACATGGCCGACCTAGAAGAAATGAAGACCTTCCTGTCCATGAAACATCTCTGCCGGCACGCAACAACTAACATGGCCCGGTAACAACATAAAATAGATGACCGTGACTCCTGAGCTGAGTAACACATTTCAAGTCAGTCAATCAAACAGCACATGCTCTAGCAAATTCAAGGTCCTGCATGTCCATGAAACATGTTTGCCTGCACGGTACGCCAGGTTTACGCGTTTAGTCTGCTTAAATCTAGGTGTTGTCTGGTCTCAAACCGTGCAAACCGCAAGTCCAAATCGTACCACACCGGTTCACCGGTTTGTGTCGGGTTTTGTAACATCCCAGCATTTAGGAACCAATAAAATATAGAAATAGAAATTTGAGCATTTGCATGCATTCATTTATAAAATTGGGATAATTTTTTCACCAAACAAAACCCTAGAGAAATCAGAGTTTCTTTCACTATTTTGACATAGGTTTAGCTCTTTATAGTGATTGCTATAAATTTTGACATGATTTTTAGAAATTTAAAAGATTTTGGGTGAATAATTTAAGTTCAAGTTTAAATTTGAATCATTCGGAAAAGATTTGAAAACTAACAGTAATTAGAATTTAATTGCTTTCCAAAATGATTTTAATATTGTTTGAATATATAATATTAATTAAACAATAATGAGAATTGAAAATAATACAAAAATAATAATTCAAATAAGAGAGTACTTCTTATTTCTTTCGTTTATTCAATTACAACAATCCAAATACAAATATCTATCAAACTAGTACATTACAAGAACAATTCTCAAAGAATAGGAAACTTTACTGAATAGAGAATATTATTACCTTGATATTTTACAAAGAAAATAAATGAAAGATTACAAAGTAACTAAATAAGTAAGGACATGGCGATTTGGCTCCCAGGTCTAGATGCACCTATTATAGAAATGCATTTTATATAAATATCAAAATGTTGAAAAAATCCGAAACAAAATGTCAGGCGTGCATCCGAACATGCTATGTCCTCACATAAAGTTTTGTAGTGAGAAGATATTTTTTGAGGTATGTACAAAAAAGGCAAAAATGTCTTGTAAAAAACTAGTTTGTAATATTAAAAAAAATGTCTTTTTACAGAATCCATATAAAATGTCTTTTTTTCGTGAAACTTGGTGTATGAACATATACATCCAGTTTTTTTTTTTGAAAATTTTAACATTTTGAAAATATATTTTTAGCGGTGCGTGTATCTACACGTGAGAGCCAAAGTGGATTTCTGAATAAAGAAGACCTAAACTATCTATATATTCCCTAATCTATATGTCTTGATCATTAGAGCTTTTGTACCTGCAAAACAAAGTAAATAATAAAAAAAGAAATTTTTTTTTTAGTATTACTCTCGGTTTGGAACACTGAAATGCATTGTTCATGTTACCTCATTGAGTAATAAAAAGGGGCAAGTTTCACCAATGTGAAGTATCTGTTCTTTCAAATCAAAGAGCTTCAAAATAACATCATAAGCCAAAGTAAAAGGGGCAAGTTTCACCAGATCAGAAAATAGTAAAAGGATGGGCGGTGAATAAATTTCACTTGATGTGATCAAAAGGAAAAGGCCATAGTGAAGCAGCTCACACAACTAAATGTATGTTGTGTGATGTCGATAGAAGTAAGGAGAGCAAGGGATCAAAACCACAACACACACACGGCCACGCTGGTTTTGCTCACCCCTTCATAAAGACATCCCCAGTTCTATCTCTCAAGAACACAACCAAACAGTACCCAATTTCATAAGCTTTCCATTAAATCACACCAGAATCCACCATAGGAATCAGTTAGGAAACCACACAAGATGATCACTGATGACTGCAAGTGCACATTTAGTTTGTAGCTAGTTTCGAAATAAAGATATCGATCCAACACGGAGCAGGAGTCTGAAGTCTAATAGTTCTTAAATTAAATACTAAGAATAAAAATGCTAAAATAAAGTTCTAAGTAACAAGATAAATGCGAGTGTTCTGTAGAAAGGTGTTTTGGGGTTTTTGGTGCAAGAGAACAATAAATAAAATAAAGCAAACTAAATACAGAAAGTAAGATTCGCGTATGTAAGAGAGATTTGAAACTATAATGGGGAAAAAGCGTTCTCAAATATTGGAGGATACACCACTAGCATTATAAAGGGCTAAGGTAAAGATTATTATCATGAAAATTTCAACTATGTATGTGTGGGAGGAACTCCATAGTTGGATAAATAGGCATCAACCACTGCTCACAACATCCTCATAACCACAATAAACAGTAATCAACATCAATTGAATTACTACGCTATTAAGGGACTTAATCCCGTAGGATGTATCCCATGGCATGGATAGCGTTCCATGAGTTTCCTCGATTCCCAAGTTGATACGTAAGGAGTGCCAACGACTTTATAGTCATTGTAAGTGCTAACACACCTCCGTCTACCAACAATTAGTTCCCTCCATCAAGTCCCCACAATAGGCAAATATTGAGAGGTAGACTTCTCCCAACATCAAGATTAAGACAATCTAACACATGGTCACAACGTTGAATATCATAATAAACTTTATCTTATTTCAATCTCATGCTAGGGTCTCTCCATCTCCCCAAGAACTAATGATCTACTCAGACATGGAGACAGTCAACATCATGGCAAAATCAATGGAGTCTATCATAGATGATTAGTACTTGTATAAATCCACAACGAGTATGGAAATTACAACAAGATCTAGAAAAGATGTAGATGGGATGGATGGAGATGGTGGTGATGCAGCGGTTGATGATGAAGATCGATGCCTTAGCGTTCCGGATCTGCATAGGGCGAAGATGGATCCCCGGTGGATGAGTTCCCCCTCCAGATTCCTTTCGAAGGTGAGGTTCGGTGATTTCTGGTAGTTCTGTATGTCGTCTCCCCGATCCAGTTGCACGGGGTGAAACTATTTAAGGAGGCGGTGGCGGCGCCAACTATACGGCAGGAACTATACGGCCAGAAAATTTATTCCCGCCGTATAGTTGATCGTTAAACCTTATGTATACTTTGTTCGCTTTGGGTCTTCTTTTGGTGTTATTGATATTTCACAAATAAGAGATTTACGTTGTTTTTGACTCCTTTTCACTCTAGTACAACTGCTCCAATAATTGTGTCCATTGTGTCCATCATCTGTCTTGATCCTGGTGAAAATAAACATAAAAGGTGCGCGCGAACGCCGTAAAAATACTAAGATACTACTACTACAATGCAAAATAATAATATAAAACATGATGCAAATATGCACTCATCAACTTCCCCAAGCTTAGACTCTTGCTCATCCTGAGCAAGTGTAACATCCCAGCATTAGAGCTTAGAAATAAGCTAAACCCATATGTGTGCATTGCATTCATGCAAAGAAAATCCGAATAATTTTCGCGCTTGTGAACTAAACTTGTGAAAGTGATTGAATCTTCTCTCAACTTGATGGAATTGAAGTAGATCATCAAGTTGACTACGATAAGTTTCAATATGACCTTTGCTAAAACCTTATTTTGGGTAAAGGAGATTTGATCTAAGGGTAGATCAAATGTAGTAGAAGTTAAACCCTAATACATTACTTAATGATTTATATTTGATCTTTAAGAAATCATATCCTAGTATTCATTACACAACTCATGAATACCAAGTTATAAATATAACTTAAGTAATAGGAATGTAACAACTAAATCTTGATTTATCTTAATCTCATCTATTTCTACCATGAGTATCATGGTAATACCTAACCTTAACTCTTTAGTGAGATTGGGTAGGAAAGAAACCAAGTTAAGATCATTCACCATATATCTTTCTTCCCATATCAATCCTTATCGTCTCTATTGAACCTTATTCTAATATCTGTTGTTCATCAATGTTGAGTAATCAATTATTGATTCACCAATTCTTAACCTATCAAACCTTGATCTATAAACCCATGTCCTTATCATGGCATTCACTCAAGTCCTTTAGAGAAATAAGTAAGAAGAGGTAAGTGGTAATGCTAGTTTTAGATATCATCCTTAGGATGGGAGTGTTTGAGGAGAATCAAATCAATAGGATAATTGATGGAGTTAACTCACTCTGAATGGATAGAAGAGTTATTTGAAATAAATATATATGTGGTAACCAAGATGATTACAAGGATGAATATTGAAGATAGTTACCAAGGAGTAATCCTATTGGATCAAGTAGGTATAGTCATTGAATAATAACTCTTAGTCAGATAGGTACACTGAGAAGATAATTATATACAACTGTAATGTTGTATTGATGAAGGCCTTGATTAGCCAACTGGAAACCTAAGCCATAAATGATCAAAGGATTGTAATGATCATGCACAAGTCATTAAGAGTAAATGATTATATCATGTATAAGTGACATTGGTGGATAGAATATGATTAAACCCTAGTATAGATATGTTCTCCTAGGTTAGCCATGATAAGTCACCATGATATGATGTGAATTTTGAATATAAGATACTGGAGCAAAGTATATATAAGATACTATGGCTAAGCTAAAACTAGAGTAGCATGGAGTTATTGAAGTAGTGTTATTTCTCTTAAAAAATAGTAAGCTTTTGAGAAGAGAAGAATTAGATATATGAATCTATTAGAGTAATGTTGGTGATGGATGATAAAGGAAGAGTATGAATGGAGTTAACTGTAACCATCTGTTGGATTGGAGATTATTATTAGTAGAATAGTTTGATAACCAATTATAGTTATGAGAAGATTATGAAGAGCTTTAGTGTCAAGCTCATTGTATTTACAAATGGATTCAGAAGAATGAAGGGTGGATAAGATTATTCTTGTGAAATAAAGATCATCATGTTAACACATGATGACGGATAGGAAGGAGTAGTATATCTAGGAAAGGAATTCCTCAAGTAGGAAACAATAATTATAAAGTATGGAATATAGGAATTCTTGATAAACACTAAACCTTAAATCTAGAATCAAACTTAATATCTATCTCATCTGTTTGATCAATCATCTTATTTCCACAATGGCTTATAGGAATATTTTCCTATAGAAAATCACTCAAGAATATCTTTGTCATTGCAAACATTAAAATAATATGTGCCTGGAAATTATAATTATCAATTCTCTCTCATAACTCATTCTAGATAATAACTTTCTATTTTAAAAAGTGTGATATCATTAAAGATCACCAACATAAAGATAATATGTTTAGCCATTAATCTTTACTCACATCAACAAAAGAATATAAGTATCTTAAGAACCCTAAACCCTAGGGTAAGCATTTATAATTTCAAACCCTAATTACTATGTTAGTTATAATAATATATACCCTGGTATTTCCTAGATTCATGGGAATAATATTAATCATATTAATTCCTTAGAATATCATGCATCAAATAAAAATATAGGATCATTATATAAAAGTTTCCCTCCAAGCTATAAGATAACTAGAACTAAGTTTTATAAATAAATAAGGAAATATCATATGATAAATCCATGGTTTATTATGGAAAGAAAATTAATAACAAAGTCCCTTACCAAATATTAGAAGGATCTATATAAACAAAATAAAGAAATACAACATTATATAATAAAAGTTCACAAATTGATTCTAAATAACTTTATTATTGCTGCAAGTATTTAGCAAAGAAATTCCATAAAAAGAAAAGTCAAAACAATTTCTTAAATAAAAAGCTAGAAAAGAAAACAGAATATAGAAAATATAAAAGAAAAGGAAGAGGACAGGTTAGCCCAGTTCTGGCCGTGGCCCATTTCCTCTCTCTCTATCTGCTGCTCACGAGCAACTCATAGCGGCCTAGCAAGGACAACACTCAGTAAATCTCTCTGGCTGACAAGTGGGCCAGCTGAGGGACTGCAGGATGAATCTTGAAACATGCTAGGGGGTTTTCCACAAAACTACCATCATCGTCTTCCTTGCCTACTAGAAGCACCCCGATGGTCGTTTCTTCGCCGTCCGCTATCGTCGCGATGCCCGCAGACGCCAAGATCCGCGCCGCCGCTATTCGTGGCCTATAAGGAGACCATCGCCACGCTGGAGAGCCTTATCCTCTTCTTCTCCCCAACTTCCTCTCTGACCGAAAACCTAGCCTCGCCGGAGCTGCTCATCGCCGTCGTCCCCAAGCTCCCCTGGCCTTCCTGAGGGTGTCGTTGGACTCACCTCGTCGTCCTTGTTTCCCCAAGCTAGGTCATGGAAGCCCGTAGATCTTCTGTCGAGCTAATCGACACCTCACTGCCGTCGCCAGTCACCGTCGTTCATCGTCGATTTTGAGCTCGCTCTTCTCACCAAAACCTCTGCGAGCTTCCTGGCGAGTCACTGATTCTTCCAGTACCCTCCAAGATGTTTCCCTTGCTCTGTAACACCGTCCCCACTCTCGCCTGCAAACATCGTCGCTGGCCGCCGTTGCACATTGTGCTCCGGTGACCATTTTCGGGCGGCTCGACCATAGTTCGACTCGTCGTTGCATCCTCTCTACAATGCACCAAACCACGTGAGCTAAAACACGGTAGATCACCGTCGGCGACCTTAATCTGGTGGTGGAGGCCGCGCTGATGTCAGCGTGACATCATGCTGGAGTCACCCTGCTACCTCAGCGTCGTTTGACCAGGTCCTTGTCCCGCTTGGCACACCAACGTGGTCACAGCCCACCAGCCAGTGACTAGGGCTAGATGTGTGTGCGGTATAAAAGTTCAGTGTCTGTTTAGAAAATAAACAAAACAATATAAATTCAAACTCAAATAAATTCCAAAAATTAAATAAAGTGATTAAATCTTGTTAAATCAATAACTTTTGTTTTATAATTCATAAAAATATGTTTAATATATGAAAATTTTCAGAAAAATAAAATATACAGCTTAAAATTATTATCAAACATTACTTTGTTAATTATTTAAATCATTATTATTTAATAAAGGTTGTATAAGTAATAACACTTTGATAATTCATATTTTAATATTAGTAAATGTTAAAAATATAAATAATATACCAAAAATCTTAGAAAAATAGGAACTATAGTTTAAAACTATAAACCTAAAATATTATATCACTTAACTAAATATTTATTATTTATTAAGTGTTTATATAGTAAGAAATCTTATAAAAATCATATCTTATTATTTATAAATCACAAAAATACATGTAATATACCAAAATGATCACAAAAATAATACCTACATGTTAAACATATAATATTTTACTTTTGAGGAAAATAAAAATTTAAACAAACTAATAACTTAAATTTAAACCTATTTCCTTAGTTGGTAATTCATATAATGGTAAATACAATCTATTAATATTTCTAAAATTAGCCAATTGAGTCTAATAAATAGTATTAGTCTTGAATATTGATAATATTAAGTCAAAATGGTTCAACACATTTTAAATACAATCTTATTAAATTATCATTCAACTATAAGTGTCGATCATTTTCTAAAAAGATTCTTATCAATTATAAAAATCTTCAAAAATAATATGTTCAACCAAATAAAACCTTTTACCATTGTTTCAGTCACAACTTTATAATGGACTAAATCCAAAGATAATTCATAAGTAGTAAATAATATTGTTTACTTATTCACAAGCCATAACCACACCCTTATAAGGAGATAAATCCTTTTATACATTTATAATGTTAAGAAACCACTACTCAAATATAAGTATTGCCATTCTTAAGTTACTTTAAAAGATGAACAAATACAATATCATAAGCATTACACCTTAAAATCCATCCATGTTCTTAAAGTTAACTTTAGTCGACAAGACTTTAAATATAATGATAAAGACCTTATTATGTGTTTTATAGTTAACTTTGGTCTATTTTAATTAAGACCTAAAGCATCTCAAGTCCAGACTATTCAAGAAAGCATAAACAAGATCAATCACAATCTATCAATCATATTCTAAAAGCTATCAGGATTGTTTAAACCTTAGTAAAGAAATCTTTTCTTCAAATGTTATTCTTTTTGCCACTTCAGACAACATATGACAATTAATAATAATCACATCACTTTATACTTTACTTGTATACTTAGGATTATTAACACTTAAGTTCGTTATAAATGCCATTACTTGCAAAGTAAAATTTGAAGGTAAGGCAATTCTTATATATAAGCAATCTTTGAGTAGCATCCCACCTTTGTGTATCTTATTGTTGTATTATATTATAATTACATGTTTTTCACACACACTCACAAGCCTTAATAAGAAGCACGAGTGTGAAACTTATCTAAAAGAGCAACACATTACAAAGAAATCATCTCCAGTATCCAAACCCTAGATCAACGCTTATTTCGAGAATTCGAGTTTTTCAAACTGCATTACATTACTTATGCATAATAGCATCTTTCTTCTTTAAACATTAGTCCTTACCGGACCAATGATGCTGATTTTAGATATTGGATCTTATATCATCTCGAAGACCGTGAGTGCATAATCTTGCAATCCCAAAAGGCAAGTTCACACTTGCTCATGTCCTTTGATTATTTTCTGTAAAGTATTTTGCAAATCCAGTGTTGTCATCACCTGCATTTTAAAAAGGTCAGAAAACACTATTTTCATAATAATATGATTATAGGTTATTTACCATGAGGTAATAATCTACTATGAAAGTTACGGTGGTAAAGGAACATATTATCTAGGACTTAACAACCAATGCCGCCAGTGATCCTTGCGCCGTATATTACACATTGACCATGAGATATGAAATGGGACGGAGAAATCAGCTGTATCTTTTCCCTCTCGCATGGAGCCGGATGTGCGGGTCGTGGCTGTTATCACTCGTAGTGTGCATATATTGGTAATTCGTAGAGGATATGCATCATATGGGTGGGAACCCTCATCGTCCCATGATATGTTGGAAATGTATCTATAATTTTTTATGCTCCATGCTTGTTTAGTATCTACTTTGCTTTACTTGTCCATACTTTGAGGTGCTTTTTACATGTTTTCTGGTACTAACCTATTAACAAGTTGCAATAGTGCCAGATGCCTGTTTTCTGCTGTTTTGGTTTCAAGATCTAATCTATTTGTAATCATGCATGTTGTGTTTGCGGGGATCCGATGGATATTTAGATTATTATGTTGGTTTGATTAATGGTTTTGTCTTTATGATTCTATCATGTATGTGTTGTTTGTGATCTTGCATGCTCTCCGTTGTTAGTAGCTATCTTGGACAAGTAATTGCTAGTGACTCCAAGAGGGGGTATTTATGCTTGATAGTGGGTTCATGCCTCTAGTTTCCAAGGGAAGTGACAGAAATCTCTTCGGTTGTAGATGTGTTGTTGCCACTAGGGAGAAAACAACGGTCTCTTGTTCATGGAACATGTGGACTATTTACCTTACACACTTTGCTTAAAGCAGTTGTCTGTTGCTTGCAACTTAATACTGGAGGGGGTTCGGATGATACCATAAGGTGGACTTCTAGTCATAGATGCAGTTGGATGGCGGTCTATGTATCTTGTTGTATTGCCCAATCGAATCTCATAGGATCTTTCTGACTAGTAATTGCATCGTTATGCCTTGCTCAGTTCCTGTCAATTGCCCTGTTGTAATTTGTTTACCCTTCATGCCATGTTGTTTATCTAAGGAAAGCACCTCTAGTGAACTATAGACCCCGATCCAATATTTACCATTGATACATCTTTCATTGTTACTTGTTTACTTGCTGCAAACCATTACCTTCCACACCATACGTTTAATCCTTGTTACAACAAACCAGTGAGCTTGACAACCTCACTGATTCGTTGGGGCAAAGTATTGAGTTTGTGTTGTGCAGGTCTCTGCGTTGCTTGCAACACATGTGTGACGTTTCCTTCCTCCTTCTGGTTCGATAACCTCGGTCTCTACCGAGGGAAAACTTGCTGCTGTGCTGCTTCACACCTTGCTCTTGGGGTTCCCAACAAGACTCCACATCAAGCACCAAGTTTTCTGGTGCCACCAAGGAGTCATCAACTAGTTTTCTGGCGCCGTTACCGGGGATCTACAAGACAGCTTCAACCTCTTCCTCCCCATCAAGCTCCAGCAACAAGTTTTCTGGCGCCGTTGCCGGGGACGCTAAGGACGTCTTCACTAGGTTAGTCCTTCACTTCCTTTCTCTTTACTTTGTTTTTAGTTTGCTTTGTTTCTTTTGCCTGGTTTTGTTTGCCTCTTTTCAAAAAACCCAAAAAATAGTCTAGTTTGGTTTGCTTGCTTTATTCAAAAACACAAAAAAATTAGTTCCTCTTCTAGTTGCCACCTTGCTCTAGCTCACCATGTTGCTCCCCAAGTTCGCCCTGAAAGATCTTGCAATAGGTAGTGTCGGGTTTTGTAACATCCCAGCATTTAGGAACCAACAAAATGTAGAAATAGAAATTTGAGCATTTGCATGCATTCATTTATAAAATTGGGATAATTTTTTCGCCAAACAAAACCCTGGATAAATTAGAGTTTCTTTCACTATTTTGACATAGGTTTAGCTCTTTATAGTGATTGCTATAAATTTTGACATGATTTTTAGAAATTTAAAAGATTTTGGGTGAATAATTTAAGTTCAAGTTTAAATTTGAATCATTTGGAAAAGATTTGAAAACTAGAAGTAATTAGAATTTAATTGCTTTCCAAAATGATTTTAATATTGTTTGAATATATAATATTAATTAAACAATAATGAGAATTGAAAATAATACAAAAATAATAATTCAAATAAGAGAGTACTTATTTCTTTCGTTCATTCAATTACAACAATCCAAATACAAATATCTATCAAACTAGTACATTACAAGAACAATTCTCAAAGAATAGGAAACTTTACTGAATAGAGAATATTATTACCTTGATATTTTACAAAGAAAATAAATGAAAGATTACAAAGTAACTAAATAAATAAGGACATGGCGATTTGGCTCCCAGGTCTAGATGCACCTATTATAGAAAATGCATTTTATATAAATATGAAAATGTTGAAAAATTCCAAAATAAAATGTCATGCGTGCATCCGAACATGCTATGTCCTTACATAAAGTTTTGTAGTGGGAAGATATTTTTTGAGGTATGTACAAAAAAGGCAAAAAATGTCTTGTGAAAAACTAGTTTGTAATATCAAAAAATGTCTTTTTACAGAATTCATATAAAATGTCTTTTTTCGTGAAACTTGGTGTACGAACATAGAATGTCAACATATACATCCAGTTTTTTTTTTGAAAATTTTCACATTTTTAAAAATATATTTGTAGCAGTGCGTGCATCTACACCTGAGAGCCAAAGTGGATTTCTAAATAAAGAAGACCTAAACTATCTATACATTCCCTAATCTATATGTATTGATCATTACAGCTTCTGTACCTGGAAAACAAAGTAAATAATAAAACAAAGAAATTATTTTTTGTTAGTATTACTCTCGGTTTGGAACATTGAAATGCATTGTTCATGTTACCTCATTGAGTAATAAAAAGGGGCAAGTTTCACCAATGTGAAGTATCTGTTCTTTCAAATCAAAGAGCTTCAGAATAACATCATAAGCCAAAGTAAAATGGCAAGTTTCACCGGATCAGAAAATAGTAAAAGGATGGGCGTTGAATAAATTTCACTTGATCTGATCAAAAGGAAAAGGCCATAGTGAAGCAGCTCACACAACTAAATGCATGTTGTGTGATGTCGATAGAAGGAAGGAGAGCAAGGGATCAAAACCACATCACACACACACGACCACGCTGGTTTTTCTCACCACTTCATAAAGACAGCCACAGTTCTATCTCTCAAGAACACAACCAAACAGTACCCAATTTCATAAACTTTCCGTTAAATCACACCAGAATCCACCATAGGAATTAGTTAGGAAACCACACAAGATGGTCACTAATGACTGCAAGTGCACATATAGTTTGTATCTAGTTTCGAAATAAAGATATCGATCCCACACGGAGCAGGAGTCTGGAGTCTAATAGTTCTTAAATTAAATAATAAGAATAAAAATGCTAAAATAAAGTTCTAAGTAACAAGATAAATGCGAGTGTTGTGTAGAAAGGTGTTTTTGGGTTTTTGGTGCAAGAGAACAATAAATAAAATAAAGCAAAATAAATGCAGAAAGTAAGATTCGCGTATGTAAGAGAGATTTGAAACTGCAATGGGGAAAAACCATTCTCAGATATTGGAGGATACACAACTAGCATTATAAAGGGCTAAGGTAAAGATTATTACCATGAAAATTTCAACTATATATGTGTGGGAGGAACTCCATAGTTGGACAAATAGGCATCAACCACTGCTCACAACGTCCTCATAACCACAATAGACAGTAATCAACATCAATTGAATTCCTACGCTATTAAGGGACTTAATCCCGTAGGATGTATCCCATGTCATGGATAGCGTTCCGTGAGTTTCCTCGGTTCCCAAGTTGATACGTAAGGAGTGCCAATGACTTTATAGTCATTGTAAGTGCTAACACACCTCCGTATACCAACAATTAGTTCCCTCCATCAAGTCCCCACAATAGGCAAATATTGAGAGGTCGACTTCTCCCAACATCAAGATTAAGACAATCTAACACATGTTCACAGCGATGAATATCATAATAAACTTAGAAATAATCTAGGGTTTCTCCATCTCCCCAAGAACTAATGATCTACTCAGACATGGAGGCAATCAACATCATGGCAAAATCAATGGAGTCTATCATAGATGATTAGTACTTGTATAAATCCACAACGAGTACGGAAATTACAACAAGATCTAGAAAATATGTAGATGGGATGGATGGAGATGGTGGTGATGCAGCGGTTGATGATGAAGATCGATGCCTTAGCCTCCCGGATCTGCGTAGGGCGAAGATGGATCCCCGGTGGATGAGTTCCCCTCCAGATTCCTTTCGGAGGTGAGGTTCAGCGATTTCTGGTAGTTCTGTATGTCGTCTCCTCGATCTAGTTGCACGGGGTGAAAATATTTAAGGAGGCGATGGCGGCGCCAACTATACGACCAGAAAATTTATTCATGTCGTATAGTTGATCGTTAAACCTTATGTATACTTTGTTCGCTTCGGGTTTTCTTCTGGTGTTATTGATATTTCCCAAATAAGATATTTACATTGTTTTTGACTCCTTTTCACTCTAGTACAACTGCTCCAATAATTGTGTCCATTGTGTCCATCATCTGTCTTGATCCTGGTGAAAATAAACATAAAAGGTGCGCGCGAACGCCGTAAAAATACTAAGATACTACTACTACAATGCAAAACAATAATATAAAACATGATGCAAATGTGCACTCATCAAATTCTTCAAGCTTAGACTCTTGCTCATCCTGATCAAGTGTAACATCCCAACATTAGAGCTTAGAAATAAGCTAAACCCAGATGTGTGCATTGCATTCATGCAAAGAAAATCCGAATAATTTTCGCGCTTGTGAACTAAACTTGTGAAAGTGATTGAATCTTCTCTCAACTTGATGGAATTGAAGTAGATCATCAAGTTGACTACGATAAGTTTCAATATGACCTTTGCTAAAACCTTATTTTGGGTAAAGGAGATTTGATCTAAGGGTAGATCAAATGTAGTAGAAGTTAAACCCTAATACATTACTTAATGATTTATATTTGATCTTTAAGAAATCATATCCTAGTATTCATTACACAACTCATGAATACCAAGTTATAAATATAACTTAAGTAATAGGAATGTAACAACTAAATCTTGATTTATCTTAATCTCATCTATTTCTACCATGAGTATCATGGTAATACCTAACCTTAACTCTTTAGTGAGATTGAGTAGGAAAGAAACCAAGTTAAGATCATTCACCATATATCTTTCTTCCCATATCAATCCTTATCGTCTCTATTGAACCTTATTCTAATATCTGTTGTTCATCAATGTTGAGTAATCAATTATTGATTCACCAATTCTTAACCTATCAAACCTTGATCTATAAACCCATGTCCTTATCATGGCATTCACTCAAGTCCTTTAGAGAAATAAGTAAGAAGAGGTAAGTGGTAATGCTAGTTTTAGATATCATCCTTAGGATGGGAGTGTTTGAGGAGAATCAAATCAATAGGATAATTGATGGAGTTAACTCACTCCTGAATGGATAGAAGAGTTATTTGAAATAAAGATATATGTGGTAACCAATATGATTACAAGGATGAATATTGAAGATAGTTACCAAGGAGTAATCCTATTGGATCAAGTAGGTATAGTCATTGAATAATAACTCTTAGTCAGATAGGTACACTGAGAAGATAATTATATACAACTGTAATGTTGTATTGATGAAGGCCTTGATTGGCCAACTGGAAGCCTAAGCCATAAATGACACATAATATGACACCACGCGAAGGATTTACATTGTTCGGACTTTTTTTGAATTTCTTATGCCCGTTTTGAATAGATGAAAAGGGTTTATCTTTAGTCCCGGTTGGAGGGATTTCGGCAGGCTGGGCCAGGCAGCACTAATGATAGGGGTGAGTGTCGACATTATGTCGTGTGGCATGTACCTTGTCCCAGATGGTGTCACCAACCGGGACTAAAGATGAACCTTTAGTCCCGGTTGGAGACACCAACCGGGACAAAACACGAGTCAACACTAATAATAGGGGTGAGTGTCGACAATATATCGTGAGTGTCGACACTATGTCGAGCTGCTTGTACTATAAATAGGCATCCTTGTGAGTCCAGTCCTCCAACCAGATTGAGGCATCTCCAAGATTGTTTTCGAGAGCAGGGACACCACTACAGCCAGTTTCAGGGAGATGCCGACAGAGCCCAGTCCTCCGGCATCTCCAAGAAACTGGTCATAGAGGCACTCCCTAATATGTGAAATTAGTTAGCTCCCAGGAGTATTGATCTAGTTAGAGAAGTTACAAGCTGCAAGATGGTGTGCGGGATCAGGGACACCACTATGGCCAGTTTGAGGGAGATGCCGCTGGAGCCCAGTCCTCCGGCAGCTCCAACAAACTGGTCATAGAGGCACTCCCTAATATGTGACCACGCGCGTTTGGAGATCAGATCTTAATGGTAAGTATGAATCGGGACAACTTCTTCATAGTTCGGGAATGTCGTTCTACGAATCGGGACTAAAGGCCCCGTTTAGTCCCGGTCCAGCCACAAAACAGCACTAACACTTAAGTCATTTATTAATATTAAAATCCGCGACTACAAAATCGGGACTAAAGGCCCCCCTATATATAGTCCCGGTCAAGCCACAAACCGGGACTAACACTCAATACATTTATTAAACTTGAAAAATTGCAAACATCATAAAATATCCTTCATAAAATGAGCTATCATCATGTCTCATGACATTTAGGTTCACAATATGCAGCCGACCGGCCAGACATGAACTAGAGGTACACAATATGAGCATGAACTTCTTGGTGTATGTCCCTCCTTATGACCTCTTCAGACGTAACCATGGAGCATCTTCTTTATTTAACGGAATGCTTGGGTCAGTTTTCACTATGAAGGGCAGAATTTTATCAAACTTATTATAATCTTCTGACATGTATGTTTTTTCCTCGATTCCCACGATGTTTCTTTTCCCTGAAAGAACTATGTGATGCTTTGGATCATCATATGATGTATTCATTTGCATATTTTTCTTTTTTTTCGGTCTGGAGGACATGTCCTTCACATAGAAAACCTGATTCACATCATCGACTAGGACGAATGGTTCATCTCTATAACCAAGATTGTTGAGATCCACTGTTGTCATTCCGTACAACTGGTCTATCTTTACCCCTTCCTCATTCAGGTTGACCCATTTGCAGCGAAATAAAGGGACCTTAAAAGAGACTCCATAGTTAAGTTCCCATATCTCCTCTATGTAACCATAGTATGTGTCCTTTTGCCCATTCTCGTTCGTTGCATCAAAGCGGACACCACTATTTTGGTTGGTGCTCTTTTTATCTTGGGCAATCGTGTAGAATGTATTCCCATTTATTTTGTACCCTTGGAAATTCAATATAGTAGAAGATGGTGACGTGGACAACAAGTATAGCTGATCTCCAACAGTGGTGTCATTCAAGAGATGTGTTCGCATCCAACCGCCGAAAGACTTCATGTGTTCATCTGTAATCCATGAGTCAGGCTTCCCCGGGTTTTTGGAGCGTACAATATTCTTGTGTTCCTCGATATACGGAGCTGCCAAGGTGGAATTATGTAGAACTGTGTAGTGTGCTTTAGTGAAAGAATCCCGTCCCTACATATCATTGCTTTCTTTCCCAGCGTGCCTTTTCCACTTAGTCTTCCCTCATGCCGCGAGTCAGGAACACCAATCGGCTTAAGGTCAGGAATAAAGTCAACACAAAACTCAATGACCTCCTTTGTTCCATATCCCTTGGAGATGCTTCCTTCTGGTCTAGCACGGTTATGAACATATTTTTTTAAGACTCCCATGAACCTCTCAAAGGGGAACATATTGTGAAGAAATACAGGACCGAGAATGTCAATCTCTTCCAGTAGGTGAACCAAGAGATGCGTCATAATATTGAAGAAGGATGGTGGGAACACCAACTCAGAACTAACAAGACATTGTACCACATCCTTCTGTAACCTTGGCAGAATATCTGGATGGATTACCTTCTGAGATATTGCATTGAGGAATGCACATAGCTTCACAATGGGTACTTGAACATTTTCCGGTAGAAGCCCCCTCAATGCAATCGGAAGCAACTGCGTCATAATCACATGACAGTCATGAGACTTCAGATTTTGGAACTTTTTCTCTGCCATATTTATTATCCCCTTTATATTAGATGAGAAGCCAGACGGCACCTTGATACTGTAAAGGACTTCAAAAAAAGGTTTCCTTCTCTGCTTTGGTAAGAGCATAGCTAGCACGACTTAAGTGACGCCCTTTATCCGTCTTGTTCTGTGTATGCATGTTCTTTGGGTCTTTCATAATTTGCTGGTCCTCCCGTGCTTCTGGTGTATCTTTTGTCTTCCCATACATGCCTAGGAATCCTAGCAGGTTCACGCAAAGATTCTTCGTCACGTGCATCACGTCGATTGAAGAGTGGACACGTAGGACTTTCCAATATGGCAACTCCCAAAATATAGATTTCTTCTTCCACATGGGTGCGTGTCCGATAGCGACGTCGCTCGGAACTGATTGACCCTCGGGACCCTTTCCAAAGATTACTTCTATGTCCTTGACCATACCAAATACATCATCACCAGCGGGGAGTCCAGGCTTCTTCCGGTGATCTGCCTCACCTTTGAAATGCTTGCCTTTCTTTCTTACGGGATGATTGGTCGAAAGAAATCGTCGATTTGCCAGGTACACAACCTTCTTGCATTTATGCAAATATGTACCTTCAGTCTTATCTAAATAGTGCGTGCATGCCTTATATCCCTTATTTGTCTGTCCTGAAAGGTTGCTAAGAGCAGGCCAATCATTAATGGTTACGAAAAGCAACCCTCGTAGGTCAAATGGAGCCTGTTTGTTCTCATCCCACGCATGTACACCTGGTTTGCCCCATAGCTGTAAGAGTTCTTCAACTAATGGCCTTAGGTACACATCAATGCCATTGCCCGGTTGTTTCGGGCCTTGGATGAGCACTGGCATCATAATGAACTTATGCTTCATGCACAACCAAGGAGGAAGGTTGTAGATACATAGAGTCACGGGCCAGGTGCTGTGACTGCAGCTCTGCTCCCCCAAAGGATTCATGTCATCCGTACTTAGACCAAACCATAAGTTCCTTGCGTCACCTGCAAAGTCCGGGAAGTCTCTCTCGATTTTTCTCCACTGCGACCCATCAGCAGGGTGTCTCAACTTCCCGTTTTTCTGACGGTCTTCTTTGTGCCATCACAACAACCTGACATGCTCTTTGTTTCTGAAGATGCGTTTCAACCTTGGTATTATAGGAGCATACCACATAACCTTAGCAGGAACCCTCTTCCGGAGGGGCTCTCCCTCAACATCACCAGAGTCATCTCGTCTGATCTTATACCGAAATGCATTGCATACCGAGCATTTATCTAAATTCTCATACTCCTTACTGCGGTAGAGGATGCAGTCATTAATGCATGCATGTATCTTCTACACATCTAATCCTAGAGGGCAGGGAGTCTTTTTTTGCTTCGTACGTACTCTCGGGAAGTTCGTTATGTTTTGGAAACTTTGACTTTATTATTTTCAGCATGTTTTCAAATGAGGAGTCAGTTAGACCACACTCTGCCTTCCATCGCAGCAATTCCAGTGTGGTACCGAGCTTTGTGTTGCCATCTTTGCAACTTGGGTACAACAATTTCTTGTGATCTTCTAACATGCCTCCAACTTCAACTTCTCATTTTCTGTTTCACAGTCTCGCTTTGCATCAGAAATGACCCTACCAAGTTCATCAGCGGGCTCATCTGATGCCCGTTCTTCACCTCCTTCCTCTTCATTGTCTTCCATTGCAGTATCACTATATTCAGAAAACATATGATGATAGTTGTTATCATCATATTCTTCTTCATTGTCTTCCATCATAACCCCTCTTTCCCCGTGCTTGGTCCAGCAATTATAGTTGGGCATGAAACCTTTCATAACCAGGTGGCCCCGAATGATTCTCGAGGAAGAGTACTCCTTGTTGTTCCGACATTGAACACGTGGACAACGTATAAAACCATTCTCTTTGTTTGCCATAGCCACATCGATAAATTTATCCACGCCTTTAATGTACCCGGGTACACGCCGGTCACCGTACATTCATTTCCGACCGTTCATCTGCATCATATAATTGTTGGAGATATGCCCTAGAGGCAATAATAAATGTAGTTATTATTATATCTTTGTGTTTATGATAAATGTTTACATTCATGCTATAATAGTATTAACCGGAAACATTAATACTTGTGTGATTTGTAAACTAAAATAGAGTCCCTAGTAAAGCCTCTTTATAATACTAGCTTGTTGGTTAATAGATGATCGTGGTTTCCTGATCATGAACATTGAGATGCTGTTAACAACAAGATCATATCATTAGGAGAATGGTATGATTGACATACTCCTATAGATAAGCGTAGCATAAAGATCAAGTCATTTTAATAGTTCAATTGCTATAAGCTTTCTGATACATAGTAACCTAATTCCTTCGACCATGAGATCATGCTAATCACCATTACCGGAAGGATGCTTTGATGACACCAAACACCACACCGTAACTGGGTGGCTATAAAGGTGGCATTGAGTGTTCAGAAAGTATGGGTTGAGGCACATGGATCAAGAGTGGGATTTGTCCATCCATATGACTGATAGATATACTCTGGGCCCTCTCGGTGGAATGTAATCCAATTAGCTTGCAAGCATGTGACTGGCTCACAAGGGATCACATATCACGGGAATGAGAAAAGAGTACTTATTAGTAACGAGGTTGAACTAGGTATGCAGAGATACCTACGATCAAAACCTCGGATAAGTAAACTATCGTGAGACAAAGGGAAATTGGTATCGTATGTAAGTGGTTCATTCGATCACAAAGTAATCGTAGAAATATGTGGGATCCATATGAATTTCCAGATTCCTCTATTGGTTATTGATCGGAGAAGTGTCTGGATCATGTCCGCGTAATTCACGAACCGTAGGGAGACACACTTAAGGATTCGATGTTGTTGTGTAGTTATGGAATGATGAGTAAGAGACCGAATGTTGTTCGGAGTCTTAGATGGGATCCGAGATATCACGAGGAGATCCGGAATGGTCCGGAGAATAAGATTCATATAAGGAAAGTCCTGTTTCGGAGTTCGGGAATGATTCTGGTGTTTTCACCAGGAATGTTCTAGAAGGGTACGGCACTCCGGAGGGGAAGGGTACATGGATGTGTCATGACAATATGGAATGGTTGCATCATGTACTAGGTCACTTGGCTGGGAAAAATAAAGATAGAAATCAAATCGAAGTTTGATAGTCAAACGCCAATTTGAAAAGTCAAATCTCAAGTTTGCTTGGTGGAGGGAGAGTAGGAAACCTACTTGGGGAGGAAGTCCCCTCCCTCCACCCGCCGGCCAAGGAGGAGGAGTTGGAGGAGGACTCCCTCCTCCCAACCGGCCACCCTCCACCTATATAAGGAGGGGTAGGGCTTCCCCCTACCCTCACACCTAAAACCCTAACTCTGGCGCCTCCACCTCCAAGTGCAGCCGCCGCCTAGGGTTTCCCCTCCAACTCGGGGACTTGGGGCTTCCCCAAGCCCTAGCTGCCGTACACACCCTCCCCTTGGTGCCCTCTAAACCCTAGATCACCAAGGCCTCTCCCATACTCCACCATACTCGCTCTGGCTTAAGGCGAAGCCCTGCGAGATCTCCCCTCTACTTCCGACACCACGTCGTCGTGCTGCCGGAATCGCGAGGAGAGTGCTACAACCTCCGATGCCTGCTGGAACAAGGGAGAGGAAGGTATTCATCGAGTACCGAACGTTTGACCGACTGCGGAAGCACTGCCGGAACACAGCGCCGGAAGGATCGTCTACGCGATCTTGAGATCGGCAAGAGTACGACTACATCACCCACGAGAATCTGCTCTCGTTAACCGCTTTGGAATCTTCGAGGGTGAGTTCCTCTATCGACTCGTTGCTACAATCTAGTAGATATATCTTGGCTTGTTTGTTTGCATGCGGTAGAATTTTTTTGTTTTCCATGCTACGAACCCCTACAGTGGTATCAGAGCCGTGTCTATATGTAGATCTGTTGCACGAGTAGAACACAATGGTCATTGTGGGTGGTGGTGCTTTTATTATCAATTGCTTTTGTGTACTTTGCATCTTGCGGTATGATGGGATGAAGCGGCCCGGGCTAACCTTACATGACATCGTTCATGAGACTTGCTCCACGCTCAACATGCAACTTGTATTGCATAAGTGGCTTTGCGGGTGTCTGTCTTCTCATCATAGTATAAATTCAATTTACAACGGGCACTTGATAGTTCAAACATCAACGTTATGGTTCTTGTTCGTAAGTTAGAACGACACTTATTAAAAGCCCCAAACCACGTAAAATATGCAAAGAAAATTAGAGGCGTCTAACTTTGTTTTGCAGGGGTATGCTGTGATGTGATATGGCCATGATTGTGATTATATTTGATGTATGCAATGTTTCTTATTGTAAGTTGGCAACCGGCAGGAGCCATATGGTTATCTTTAAATTCCGTTAAGACCCGCGTGTCTATTCAAAGTAGTTGTAATAGTTGAAGTTGGTGGACGACAACCATGAAATGGCGCCATTGACCTTGACGCCATACCAGTGATGATGGAGATCATGTTCGTGCTTGAAGATGGAGATCGAAAGCACAAGAAGAAAGGCCATATCATATCACATATTATGAATTGCATGTGATGTTAATCCTTTATGCATCTTGTATTGCTTAGTTAACGACGGTAGCATTATAAGATGATCCCTCAAGCACACAAATTTCAAGTTTTAAAGTGTTCGTCCTTAGTAAGCACCGTTGCTAAAGCTCGTTGTTTCGAAGCACCACGTGATGATCGGGTGTGTTAGATTCTGCGAGTGTATACAACGTGAGCAAGCCAGATTTGCTCATGCGGAAGCTAAGGTTTGATCTTGACGAGCCTAGCATGTACAGACATGGTCTCGGAACACGGATCACCGAAAGGTAAAGCAGGAGTCATATAGTAGATATGATGAACATGTTGATTGTTCGCCATTGAAGCTATATCAACTCTCGTGATGATCGGTTTTGATGTGGTGGATTTGGTTCGTGTGATCACTAAAACAATGTGAGGGATATTGTTTTGAGTGGGAGTTCACCTAGATTAATTTAACTATTAATTAGAACTTAATTTTTCATAAACTTAGTCTAAACTATTGCAAATATGTTTTAGATCAATGGCGGCCCCTACCATCAAATTTAATGCGTTCCTAGAGAAAGAAAAGTTGAAAAACAATGGAAGCAGCTTCGCGGATTGGTTCCGCAATTTGAGGATTGTCCTCAATGCTGGTAATTTGACCTATGTGCTGGATGCACTGCTGGGTGACCCGCCTGCAGCTACTACTACCGATGAAGTAAAGAATGTTTACCTCACTCGGAAGAATCAGTACTCCATAGTTCAGTGTGCTATCTTGTATGGTTTGGAATCGGAGCTTCAGAAAAGGTTTGAGAACCATGACCCACATGATATTGTCCGTGAACTCAAAATGATATTTGAGGATCACGCGGCAGTTGAGAGTTATGAGGCTTCTGAAAAGTTATTTAACTGCAAGATGGAAGAGGGCAGCTCCGTCAGTGAGCACGTGCTTAAAATGTCTGGGCACGCAAACAAACTCCAAAGCTTGGGTATAGTGATTCCTAATTCTTTGGGGATTCACCGTGTCCTCCAATCACTACCACCAAGTTACAAGAACTTTGTGATAAACTATAATATGCAAAACATGGACAAGACGTTGCCAGAACTCTTCTCCATGTTGAAATCTGCAGAAGTGGAGATCAAGAAAGAGCACCAAGTGTTGTTGGTCAATAAGACCACCAAATTCAAGAAGCAAGGCAAGTCTAAGCAAAAGGGAAACTTCAAGAAGGGCGGTAAGAAAGTTACCGCGCCGGTGAAGAAGACTAAGGCTGGGCCTAAGCCTGATACTGAGTGCTTTTACTGCAAGGGAGAGGGTCACTGGAAGCGGAATTTCCCAAAGTACTTGGCGAATTTGAAGAACGGCAACATCAAGAAGAAAGGTATATATGATATACATGTTATTGATGTGTATCTCACTAGTACTCGTAGTAGTGCCTGGGTATTTGATACTGGTTCGGTTGCTCATATTTGTAACTCGAAACAGGTGCTGCAGAATAAACGGAAGCTAGCGAAGAACGAGGTGATGATGCGCGTTGGAAATGGATCAAAGGTTCATGTGATCGCGGTCGGCATGCTACCTCTTCATCTATCATCGGGATTAGTTTTATACTTAAATAATTGTTATTTGGTGCCTGCGTTGAGCATGAACATTATATTTGGATCATGTTTATTGCGAGACGGTTACTTGTTTAAGTCTAAGAATAATGGTTGTTCGATTTATATGAGTAATATGTTTTATGAACATGCACCTTTGATAGATGGTCTATTCTTATTGAATCTCGATTGTGGAAATACACATATTAATAACATTGAAGCTAAACGTTTGAAATTGAGCGATAACTCGACCTATATGTGGCACTGTCGTCTTGGTCATATTGGAGTGAAGCGTATGAAGAAACTCCATTCCGATGGACTTCTTGAATCACTTGATTTCGAATCACTTGAAAGATGTGAAGCATGTCTAATGGGTAAAATGACTAAGACTCCATTTTTGGTATGATGGAGCGAGCTACGGACTTATTGGAAATCATACATACTGATGTGTGTGGCCCAATGAGTATAGCATCACACAGTGGTTATCGTTATGTTCTTAGCTTCACGGATGACTTGAGTAGATATGGGTATATCTATTACATGAAACATAAATTCGAAACTTTCGAAAAGTTTAAGGAATTTCAAAGTGAGTAATCTATTTGAGCCATTTCTGGGCAGATTTGCATAGATAAACTTACATTTTCTGTACAAAATCTGTTCGTATACGGTACAAATATTGGTAGATAGGCAGTATACATTGTTGTATTGAAGAAATTGGCATATGAGGAGGTATTGGAAAGTTAGAGTGGCATATTCACAAGTTGTGTTTTTCTAATGGCACATATGCAACCTATGAATTGGGGAGTGGCATAAAACCAATTAACCCTTTATTTAAATAAGTATGTATCAACCCATGAGTTTACCTATAATTTTGGGTTCGAACTGACATAGCATAATATTCCAATGTGCTATATTTCATGTGGTTTAGTTGCCCACGCCCACAATAAATAATGTCCATTCAGGTAAATCAACTCGACAATGCCACACGACACACGTACATATGAGAATATATAGTTCTTGCTTATTACCACCAGGTAAAATCCAAAACTGAATGGCAGTGCCCAGCCATATAGGGAATTACTCTCCATTGCTAAATACGTGTTTTGTTTTATTTTTGTGAAGCCATATTTTATTAAGTTTGACCAATTTTAAAGAGAAAAGTACTAACAGTTAGGTATATATACTATGAAAATGTATTTAGACATTGTTCTAACGATTCAAGTTTGGTATTGCAAGTGTTGGTATTATTTTACAATTTGGTCAAACTGAAGATGTTTTGACTTCTGATAAAGCTAATAATTACTTTAGAAAAATTCAGGTAAATAATGAGTTTAAATAACGAGGTATCCAAATTCCCTGCTTGGTCAAATCTTAAGGGCCAAAACGTGTAAGTGCAAATAGGTAGTCCAAACTCGTGCTCGACCCCAATATCCATGCACTCGGTCGCCTCTTCTATAAATAGGGCAGAGCTGGCACCGCTGTCTTCCCACCCAAAGCTTGTTAGCTCCATCAAACTTGTTATCAAGAAGTGTAGAAATGGCTGCAAAGTTTCCACTTCTGCTTGGTGTGGTACTGGCCGTTCTCCTGCTCGTCTCCCAGGATGTAGGACACGCAGAAGGTGGTTTGCAATCTGATATCGTAGAACAACTGTTACAAACAAGTAGCGTTGCCAATTGTCGGTTTTTTTTTTTTTTGCTAGATAGGTACTAGTAACATATGCTCTTTTTTACATTGACATTGGTATAGGATCCGCTGATCCATAAACCGACATTGCTTTGCATGCATGCAGCACAAAACTCACCAGGGCAAGTTCCACAGGGGTATGGTCAAGGATATAATCAGCCTGGATTCGGTGGTGCGGCACCCCCCGCAGAATACAAAACCGAAGGAGGAGGCGGTCAAAATGGTGATTCTCGAGGTCCAGTCGCGTATCCAAGGACCTGTTTTCGGCCGGATTTGGGCCATTTTTGTCCGGACTACCCAGGACAAACCTAGGTTTCCGGGTACGCCCTGGGACGCCGGACTCAGCGAAATCGACGAAAAAAAATTAAAGTGGCGCGTGGACCCGCCGAGTCAGTGACGGAAGCCGAGTCGTCATCATCCTCGAAACCACGCGGCGACCGCCGGGCAATAACTGCCCGTCGCGTCGGCCACGCGTCGCCGATTTACGGCGCCACCGTCGCCGCCTCGGCTCCCGCGATGGACCGGCGGGCACTAACTTCCCGTCGTTTCCCCTTTTCCCGCCCTCGCCGCTACACCCCTCCCGCCCTCGCCGCCCACCTCGGCCTTTATAAGCCGTACCCCTCGCCGGAGATCTCCACACTCTCTCACAGCTCCCCCCAACCACAAACTCCGGCGAACCCTCCACCACTTTCCCCTTCCCAGCTATGGCCTCACGGTACCCATGCGACAGAGCTGCGGCGAATGGCTTCGGCCGGCGTACCCTGCAGGCCTGGGAGGCACGCCTCCTGCACGACGCCGGCTATATGGCGCCGCCGGACATGCGGATGCCGCCCGGCTGGAAACTGAGCGCCGGCGGCATCCCTGTCCCGCCGGTGCCGACGCCGGACGAACTGCCATATGATGTGCAGGAGTACATCAACGGCATGGCCGACCCCGCCGAAGCCGAGAGCGCCGACAACCTGCTCCACTGGGAGCAGTTCTTCGCCGAGCGACGCCAGTAGGAGCTCGCCCACCACGAGGGTCCGCCGAATGAGTCACCGCCGAAGCGCAACAACTCGGTTGGCCGCCGGCGTTGGTGGAGCGCGCCAGACCGGACCCTGGAGGCGGTGATGGAGCACATCAACCGCGGGAACACGCCGCGGCTCGGCTTCCCGCGCACACCGACGCCGGCGGCCAGGACGGGGCGACGTCCTCCGTCGAACTAGATGCCGAGGAGGATGGCGAGCATGAGCTCGTCCTCCTCCGCGTCGGCGTCCCACTCCCCCGGCTCGGCGCCGCTGCACGCGTCGACGGCAGTCAAGCGCGAGGTGGAGTCGCCCGTGCGCTCGCGTGGCATCGTCATCCGCGAGCCGCGGACGACGGCATCGCCAACCGGCCACCTACACCGCCCCAAGATAGAAGGTTCGGCGCCGGCTAAAGACGCCGCGTTGAAGATGGCGCTGGAGCAGTCGCTCCACGAAGCCCCGCCGCAGACGCCGCCGCCTCCGCCGGTGGAGCCCTCCTCGCCGGACATCTTGGAGTGGTCCAGGAAGGACTGGAAGCGGGCGGAGCGGTAGCGCATCCTTGGCCTGCAGGAGCAGGCCGCCCGGCGTCGGGCGTTGTCTAGGCGGGAGCTCGCCTAATAGGGCGCCCCGCTCTACGTTCTCGACGACGAGGACGTAGGCCTGTCCTACCAGCCCTGGAGGTGCGGCGACCCAGGCCAGGGGAGCTCCCGCCAGAACCAGCCGCCGAGCGACGACGACGACGGCGGCGAGGATGACGGCCGCGCCGACCCCGGCTACACGGCGTTCTACAACAACTTCGGCATGTAGGACGGCGAAGGCCCGGCGGCGGCGGCTTTTTTTAAGTTTATTTATGTACTAATTTAGTTTAAATTTGATGTAATCCACCTATATTCGCCCAACTTAATGAAAATCGCCCATCTTTGATGAATTTTAGCCGAACTTGAGGACTCGGCCTGGGTACGCGCGTGGCACATATGTTTCATGGACGTGAAGGTCTTCATTTTTCCACCACGTACTCAGGCCGAAAACTAGTTTCGTCCGGCCAAAAAACGGACCAATTTTCGACCTGGGTTCGGCCAACGAGTGAAGCTACTCTTAGCTCAGGGTTTGGTAGCCATCTAGTTTGTGTTCCCTTGCCGTGGGGTGCTGACACAGATGTTTCATGGACGTGAAGGTCTTCATTTTTTCTAGGGCATGTACTCATCCGTCCGTTCACTAATATAAGATGTTCTGGCGGGAGCTTGCCAAAACAATACTAGTAAAATGTAAATAGAGGAAGTAGTGAATAGAGGAAGTATTAAATAAGGCATGTCTTTGTCATCTTAAGCACGCTTGAGTAAAATGTAGTAATCTCTTTTCTAGTAAGATCCATTCATCACGGTGGAAGCTACTAGCTAGTAGACGCGTATGTATCTATCATTTGTATGCATGATATATGCTGGCTTCCATATATTACTCTCTCGAATTAGGCTTTCGTCCCGTTTTATAAATAAAGTCAAACGACCAAACCGATATAAAGTGATGAGGAGTTCCTCTTACAAGCAGATCAAAGATAAACTGTAAAGCCTAGGAAGCAACGAGCTTTCCACCAAAGACGGCGAGGCTAGGGGGACCGGAGCTCCACGACAACGCCTCCAAGAAGGTAACGACGTCCCAAACGCCGCCGCCGCCGAGACCACAGGGGTCTAGGTTTTCACCCAGAGCCCTGCTGGGATGAGAGTAGCCACAACAACGCCCCCAAGAGGATCACGACACCCACGGGCATCACCGTTGTTGGCGCCGAAGCGCTGGGCTTTCGCCCGGAAAAACTCTCGCCACCGGTGGTACCTCAAACCAGCACCATGCTTCGAGCCGAGCTTCCAGCCGTGATCTGAGTGCTGCCACCACCAGGAGTCCCCGAAGCCCCTTCCTTGCCACCCGCATGGACCAAAGAGAAGGGCCACCACCACTGCAATGCCGCCCCACCGTCGAGAAACGCGTGCAGTCCACCTTCTGGGGTCGCCGCCCCGGCATCCACGAACTCGCGACAAGGCGCCCATAAGCGTCACACCGCAAAGCCGCTGGGAAGGGCGCAATATGGCGGCATCGGGTCAGCAGGTGTTAGACCACACGGCTGCCTAGGGGAGGGGACCCTCCCTCCATCACCATCACCATGGTGATTGTCGTTCGGAGACGCAGCAGCAGTGCCAAACATGCCTAGATTAGGCCTGGCCCGCCGGCCAGGCCTAGATCAGGCCCATATCGGGCCCTTCGGCTCTGCCGCTGCGCTGCTGCAGCTAGGGAGCCCTGCCGCCGTTGATCTGTGACCCGTGCCGCCCTACCCCGCCAAAGCCGCACGGCCAAGCCGTCATGCCCACCGCCGGAGGGCCTCGGTCGCGCCGCCGCCGCAGCTCCGTCCAGCGCAAGACGCCAAAGCGCCCGAACCAGAAGTAGTGCCACCATCGTGCCGTCCTGCAGCCACTCGTCAGCCGCGCTGCCCTGCGACTCGCGAGTGCCACGTCGCCGCCGGACGAGCTCGCTGATGGGGATATGCCTACCGGGGTATACCCAGCAGGACGTTTCCTACTGGCCCAAGCCGTTAGCGAAGGGGCCTGCAGGACGGCGACTGGATCAAGACTTGGCGTGGACTCAGGCGACTGGAAGCTGAAGGCCCAGAAGCGTAGCTAGGTCCAGTCGGACTAGGTCATAGAATATCCGAATCCTTAACTAATTCGGTTGTGATCTGTAAACCCTAGCGAGGTGAGTCTATATAAACCTCCCTAGGGGACGCATAGAGGACACGTTCCATCATACACCCAAGCGACTCGCCGCCTAGTCGTCGAGCTTGCACCATTGTACTCTCATCATAATACCATCTAGCAGGAGTAGGTCTTTACCCTCCGGGGGCCGAACCTGGGTAAATCCTTGTGTCTCCGCCCTCATCTCGCACCGCAGATGGCTGGCCGCCCTTGCCCCATGTTCTACTACTCGCTGCCGATTGCAGGGTCTGCCGTGGTCATTCCCACGACAGTGACGCCCACCGTGGGGCCTGGCCGGTCAGGCCGGTGTTCTGCGGCGAGATCCAATCTGCCCATCAACGAGTCGATCGCCACCGGCCGCATGATCGCGATCGGCGAGATGCTCCAGATCTTGCCGAGCAGCTACGTCCCGGCGGCGCGACCCGTCACACATAGTGTGATCCTGCCGGTCGGCACGATCAGCATCTTCGTCGGCCTCACCGACGTCATCGTCTCGGAGGACTCGGCTCGCATCCGCGAGTCGTCGCCACGCGACCGGCTCTCTGAGAGCCAGGTCCGCACGATTCACCGCCTCGCCTCCGAGTACGACTCGGCCCACAGCAACGTGGCCGAAACCACCGTGGCCGCGGACGACGCGGCCCTCAACGACGACGCCGATTCGGCGACCCCGGCGTCACTCGCCGGATCAATCATCGCCGCATCGCCCGCTGGTTCCATCACCCAGGTCTCCAACGTCGGAGACTTCGAGGATCCCTCTATCCTCGGGATCTTCGACTTCGACTCCGGGTTAGAGAACTCCGCCGACCTCCACGACGGAACCGGTCGCCACGCTGCGACCTACATGGAGACTGGCGCCGACCCGCCGGAAGACCCCTTCTCCACGCCGATCCCACCAAACACGACGGCAACGGAGGTCGAGGAACTCCGCCTGAAGCTGGCGGAGGCAGTCCGCAAGGAACAAGCCGAGCGTGAAAAATTTCGCCTCGAGCAGGTGACAGCGCAGGAGCTGTCGCGCTACCACCAACTCCGAATCAGGTCGCGCCTGAATCCTACCATTCAGGTGCGCGCCATGAATTTCGACGATGAAAACAACCCGGCCCGCGTGGCCGAGCGCATGATCTGCGAGAACGCGCCGCCAGGAGGAAGCACTTGGCCCCATCAGGGGCAACGGCCAATGGTGCCCCATCACCACCCAACCGCGCACCCCCCAGGGACCAGCCAAGGATCGTGGTCTCCTCACGAGAGCGAGACGCGAACGGCCTCCCGCTGTTCTACACCCCAATGGACAACCTCGCCGCGGGCCGAGCAGCAGTCGACAACATCGAAGCCACCGGGGAAGGCGCCCTGCAGATCCAGTACGCCAGGGCTCTGCTCGCCAAAGCGGTCGAGCAACAAAACGCAGGCATCGACTCACAAGGTCGGATGTACTCGCGTTCATCAGGCAGCAGAGCGGCCTCGAGCGGCCGCCCCATGGCGGCGAATACTCTCAACTGCCCGCCACCCGAACCCATGCAGCTCCAACACCGACCCGCGAAAGCGGTACTCTCCACCAACGACCCTCGGCCGGCGAACAACTTCGTCGCCGCCAACGGACAACCCGTCGACGCCCGCACCCACATCATCAACAACCAGAGCTGGCGCGCACATCAGCCTGAAGACCTGTTTTACACCCTCACCAACCGCCACGACGGCGAACCAAGGGGATCGCTGAGTCGAGTGGGGCCCCCGTGCTTCAGACCGATGATCTGAGGCGAAAGATACCCAACGAACTTCAAAGCGCCGAAGGAAATAGAAAAGTATGATCCCTCGTACGATCCATCCGTGTGGCTGGACACCTACCTCATGGCAATGGGGATCGCCGGCCACACCGATCTACTCGCCGCCCGCTACTTCCTCCTGATGATGGAGGGAGCGTGCAGGCAGGGGATTAACACCCTCCCAGCGGATAGCATCGATTCCTGGGAGGAAATGCGCGACGCCTTCATCAGGCACTTTGAGGGCTCATACACCCGCGCCACCACCATCGAGGACTTGGAGCGGTGCGTCCAGGGACCCCGCGAGTCGATCCGCAGTTGGGTCCAACGGTGGCAAGATCTGTGGTATAACGCGGCCGGAATCCACCCGGACACCGCGATCCACTGCTTCAAGACCTCGTGCCGCTACGAGCCCTTGGTCGCCAAGCTCAAACGAGTGTACCGCACACTCGACAACATACCGGACCTCCTAGAGATCGCAAAGAAGTACGCGGAGGAGGATCCAAACCAAGAAACCGATGACGAGTTGGGAGGGAATCGCCGCATGATCGGCCACGACAACGGGAGGCGACCCGAGTTACGCTATAGCAACACTCGCCTCACTGGCAAACGCCGCAATGACGGGCGAGTTAACTTCATCGCCAATGCCGGATACGCGCAGCGCGAGCCCAAGAGCTTCCGCCGCGACGGAGGACAGCGCCTTAGTGCACTTGGATCTGCCCCATGGCTCGGTGGAGGGGGCCATCGGATGGAAGTTCGCGGAGGTCGGAGCTCACTGGATTGTTCTGATCGCTGCGCGGAATGGGGAAACAGAGATATGCAAGATCGGAGGAAGTGAAGGAAGCGTTTTCCGGTTCGCCCTCCGTCCTCCTTATATAGCGGTTGCTACCCGCCATTTTCGGGAGCCGTTACTACGCGGTAATTACGCCAAAGTTACCGTTGGATTACCTAACGGCTAGTTTGACCCTAATTGACGGTCCAACTTCATCCATTCGACTCATCGCTCCCAGCGACTCGACGACTCGCCGACCCGATCACTATAACAGTGACTAAGTACTCGCCGACCCGTTCGCCGAGCTGCGACACGATTGGTCGCCGTTATTGTGACTAAATGACTAGTTCTTTCCTTTGTTCAGGAGTCCGCCACCGATTCGACTAGGCGTCCGCATTGTACCCGCATACTCCGACTGCCAGCAAACACCTGCGACAAATCAACGACGGCCTCGGGGACTACTGATGGGGATATGCCTACCGGGATATACCCAGCAGGACGTTTCCTACTGGCCCAAGCCGTTAGCGAATGGGCCTGCAGGACGGCGACTGGATCAAGACTTGGCGTGTACTCAGGCGATTGGAAGCTAAAGGCCGAGAAGCGTAGCTAGGCCCAGTCAGACTAGATCATAGAATATCCGAATCCTTAACTAATTCGGTTGTGATCTGTAAACCCTAGCGAGGTGGGTCTATATAAACCTCCCTAGGGGACGCATAGAGGACACGTACTATCATACACCCAAGCGACTCGCCGCCTAGTCGTCGCGCTCGCCCCATTGTACTCTCATCATAATACAATCTAGCAGGAGTAGGTCTTTACCCTCCGGGGGGGCGAACCTGGGTAAATCCTTGTGTCTCCGTTCTCATCTCGCACCGCAGATGGCTGGCCGCCCTTGCCCCATGTTCTACTACTCGCTGCCGATTACAGCGTCTGCCGTGGTCATTCCCACGACACTCGCCACCAGCGTCATGTCGCACCGCCGCCAGAAGAGCCAGCCCGCACGGCCCCCCAGCACCGGGTAGAAGAAGACCCACCGCCGCCGGACCACACGGGCTTAGCCGGGCGGCGCTCGCCGGCGGGGGAGGAGGGGAGGAGGAGGGAGAAGGCGGTAGGCGCTAGGGATCGCGTCTCCGTCGCCCTCGCGGGGGGCGACGCGAGACGCATGGTTTTTTTTCGGCTTCTAGATATTCTGGCAACGGTTGTGTACTTGTTTATCAGCTTACACGCATATGCGCAAATTGCAAAGTTGGTTTTGCACTTATACAAAGCTATGTTATTTTTCCTTGAAAGTAGTTTTCCATCTGAATTGTATAAACCTGCAGTGAAAGTAGAAAAATAGATCAAAACAAAGAAAAGAAATAGAGATTTCACGCTGAAGCAGCCCTCACGAATGAGTTTATAGCATAAAATTACCAGTTTACTACCTAAATTTACCATATCATATGACTTTACGTTTCGGAACAAAAAACCACCGAATTTTGGTTCGTTTTTTCCAATTCGCCCTAAACTCCATTTGTGGACGAATTGATGCGTTTTCTGGCAAGATGACCCCACTAGGAAGCTGACGTGGCACCAGGTCCCACATGGCAGCACAAATTAAAGAATCAAAATATCCTAAAAATAGAAAATCTCAAATAAAAATCTATCAAAAATAAAAAAAACAGCCCACAGGCCCCGCCGTTGTCCCTGTCCCTGTGGAGGCGCCACCGCTCATCCCTGGAGTCGTCGTGGATGCCGCCTCCCCTAGTCACCTGCAGAGCGCCGCCCATCACCTGCAGGCTCGCCGGCCGGAGCACGGCGCCAGCGCAAGAGCACACACGCGGGTGAGAGCCGTCTCCCCCAGTCACCCGCAGAGCGCCGCTCATCACCTGCATGCTCGTCGGCCAGAGCACGGCGCCGGCGCAGGAGCACACACCCGGTTGAGAGACGCCTTCCCCAGTCACCTGCAGAGCGCCGCCCATCATCTGCAGGCTCGCCGGCCGGAGCACGACACCGGAGCAGGAGCACACACGCGGGTGAGAATCCCCTCCCGTCGACGGTCTGAGAAGATGTGGGCGCTGTCGACGGTGGCCCATAGTTGTTGCCCCCGCTCCCCATCATCGGCGGCGCGGTAGAGCAGGGGCGGGTGTAGCAGGGGCCGGCGGGCGGGCGGCGCGTCGCTGTAGCAGGGGGGCGGCGGGCAGCTATAGCAGGGTCCAGGTCATGGCTGTTGCGCCACCCTGTTCGAGGCCAAGAACTGTCGCCGCTCGTGTGAGTGCGCGCCGCCCGAAGCCATCTCCGTCCACGCCAGCCAAGTCGCATGTGTGCCTCGTCACTGGTGCACGACGGAGGGGAAGGAGCTGGGGAGGAGGGCCAGACGGCCAGGCGCTCGGCCCGGTGCGACGTGGCGGTGGGGACAGGGCTAGGAGGAGGGAAGCCCTCAGCCATGGCGCGACGGCGCCTCCACGGGGACAGGGACGGGAGCGGGGACGAGGCTGTGCGTTGGCTATTTCTTTATTTTTGATAGATTTTTATTTGAGATTTTCTATTTTTAGGATATTTTTATTCTTTAATTTGTGCTGCCATGTGGGACCTGGTGCCACGTCAGCTTCCTGGTGGGGTCATCTTGCCAGAAAACGCATCAATTCGTCCACAAATAGAGTTTAGGGCGAATTGGAAAAAACGAACCAAAATTCGGTGGTTTCTTGTTATAAAAACGTAAAGTGGTATGACATGACATCTACAAAGAACAGACCTTCTAGGTAACCATGTGATTACGGAGTACATGTATATAGAGGAAACGAACATGCTCTTTTGAAGGACAATAAAACGAGTAATAGATTCCTATGCATATGGATCTTTAAAACTTCCTATGCATATGGATATGCTATATGAGTCCGAATTTTGTGCACCCATGTATGGAAGCTCTATATGCTTACATACAATCATTTCCAAGGAAATTCCTTTGCAAAAGAATTTTTTTGAGCAAATAATGCATGCTATAAGAGCATCTACAATGGAAAACGCTTATGTGGACGCTTAGATAAGAAAAATAAATATTATAAATGAGTAAAAATCAGCTAAGCGCTATGTTCTCTATCGCATGCCGCTAATTTTAGGCACTAAGTAGAACTCAGAGAGCAATTAAGCGCTAGTATTCTCTTACGCCACGAAATTAGCGCCAATAAACCAAGCCATCACATCATCGATATGGAATACAGGCCATGAGGTGAGGCTGAGGAACAAAGGAAGCTTCCAGCTAGAGAAAGTGGGTCATGACTCATGACCAGACAAGGGCTCAGATTTGCAACGCAGACCTGCAACCGTTTTGTTAAACCTTAGAATTATGTGTGTTGACCATGTGGTTGCAGACCTCATAAATTATCTACCAATAGTAAAAACTGTATTTTTTGCTAATTTATTTAATAAAATACGTATAATTACTTGAAAAGGTTTTAACATTACCCCCGGTCTATGCATAACTAGGATACACATACAGCCGCAGCAAGTTCGAGACGAAAATTAGTGGCCTCAAATTTGCTAGATTAGGATATATCTAGTCATGATTTAGTGCTACATACATTCTAATTTAGCTAAATTTGAGACCATTAATTTAGATCGGAGGAAGTACTATTAGTGTGCTGACAGAAATGCATGGAGATTGTTGGAAAAAACAAAAGAAAGCACATGGATATCATGATGCATCGGCAATATATATGCAAGAAGTAAAAACTGCGAGCTGATTTAATTTCTTCAGAGTTTGGAGTTAACCGATTATTTCTTGTTGCAGGCCGAGAGGGGTTCTACTCCTAGAACGCTATCAAACAGTGAGACGCATCACGTCAATCAGGCAGAGGCCTTAGAAAAATAAATAAATATCTACATCTTTAGAAAGCATCCTTTCCTACACGGCACGATAAACGTAGGAACAAAGACTAGATCACTACCAAAACTTGAGCTGGGTACTATCTTTCAAGTCAGTCAACCATGCAGCATAGGCCTCGGAAAAAACCCAAAGATTTTCATGTCTACGAAACATGGAACAACAACCTAGCAACCACTACTAGAAAAAAGCCTTCGTGGCGCACCTGTTTTGCCCATCCGTGACATACTAGGGATGCGCCACTAAACGCGTGCCACGGTTAAAACTTACCAGTAGCGTTACGGTATCACCCAATGCGTCACATGAAAGGGTTTAGGTACGCCACGGCTATGTTTTTTTTTTTGCAAAAAACGCCCTCGTTTTGAATTGCAAAAACAACGAGTCCCGTCATCGTGTCACCTCGCCGGAGCATGGTGGTCGTGGCCGCGACCACAACCTACCACCACAGGGAGGTGCCGGAGGCCGTGGCTGCGCTAGTTCTTGAGCGGGAGGTGTCGGGCCGAGGAGGAGGTGGCGGCCGGCGGAGGATGTGGTGGACGGAGGAAGAGGTGGCGGCCAGAGAAGGATGTGGCGGCCGGAGGAGGAGGTGGTGGCCGGAGGAAGAGGTCGCCATCGTTGTCACTACAAGGAGGAGGAGGAGGCTGGAGCAAGGAGGCCGGAGCAAGAGAGAGAGAGGAGAAGGAGAAGAATGAGAAGAAGAGGAGAGCCGTAGGGCACCATATAGTGGTGCGTCACGGGTAGTGACGAGGTTTAATCTCATCAATGCCCATTGTTATGGACTTGGGTTTTGGAGAAGATTGGGATGCTGGAGATCGTGGAACGGTTAACAGACAAGCAACCAGGGGACACGAGATTTACCCAGGTTCAGGCCCCCGGAGGGAAAACCCTACTCCTGCTTGTCTGCTCTTGATTACGGCGGAACCGAAGGTTACAGGGTGCGCAGATTCGATCTGGCGTGGAGGTGCGTGTGCGAAAGTATGAGTCGAGAGATCTAGATCTGTAGATCTATCATGGAGGTGGAGATCGTAGATCTATCTATTGGGGGTGAAAGGATCGTATGGGCACCTAGAGGGGGGGTGAATAGGTGCTACTTCAAATTTCGGAGACATAAGGATTTGTTTCCCGTAGTTCCTTCCTTTTGAGGGGAAGTACGTCTACGTTTGGAGAGGGGGTGGTTTCAAACCACCAACGCCACGAGAGGCCTCCCTTGTTCTCCGATGAATCTCATCCCAAAGGGATCGATTCACCTTCCACTATATCGACAACCTTCAAGGTGGAAGCCGGCACCGTTACAAGTTTGGGGCACACATCCACAACTTAATCGGAGGCTCCCAAATACAAGAAAGCTGTCAAAGCAATCAAAGACAAGCTTGTAAGAACAAAAACAAGAGCTAGGGTTTCCAACAAAACACTAGAGAAAAGGGGCCCTCAATGAAATGAGGGGGAAATGAAGATCTCTTTTGGTGAAGTAGTAGATCGGGGACTCCTCCTTCGATTCCACAAAGATCAAGGACTTTGGGTGGTTGGATGATGAGATCTTGAGAATTTGAGTGGCTCCAATGGACTCCAATGGTGGGCAATGACTTTAATGAGCTGAGCAATTTGTACCAAGGTAGGTGGAGGGGTATTTATACCCCTCCACGAAATATATGGCCGTTGGAGCATTCAATGACCGGTAGTACCGGTACTCAAGCGGTAGTACCGCTTGCAAGCGGTACTACCGGTCCAGTACCGGACCAAGTACCGGTGGTGACCTTGTTCTTCAGAATTCTTCAGTCTTGGGCGGTACCCCCTTGCGGTACTACCCCAAAGCGGTCGTACCGGACGTAGTAAGCGGTACTACCGGTTCAAGCGGTAGTACCGGTCCAAGTACCGCTTGGTACTGACCAAAAGGAGAGGGGAGGGTGCTAGTCAGTATGCAGCGGTACCGATGAGCGGTACGACCGCCTCAAGCGGTAGTACCGCTTGTACCAAGCGGTACTACCGGTTGGACCGGTAGTGCCGCTCCGTGGTATCGGTGGGTACTGACTAGTACTCACCCTTCTCTCTTTTGATCGGTGCCAACCGGTACTAGAACCGGTAGTACCGGTTGCAGGTCCGGTACTACCGGTTGACACAGAAGTTTCTGCAAGGGGAAAATGCTATGCCATGACTTGTGCCTTCTTTTATCAATCCTGTGATAAACTTAGTACATGGTTAAATCGATAAGTGTATTGTTATCAAACATCAAAATCCGAGGGATAGAAAAATGCTCTTTCAATCTCCCCCTTTTTGGTGTTTGATGACAATACACTTTTGCAGGATGATTTTAACAATAGGCAAATGAGATTTGTAAAATAGAGAAGAGACTCCCGCTAGATGTGTAGAGACAAATCTCCCCCTCTATTTTACAAACCCAACATGGGTGCACAAGTATGGATACTAGCATTTGAAGACATACCTTTGCACAAAACATGTGATGAGGAATATATAGACAATAGAAATTGCATAACATCACAAGATGGATCCACAAAAATAAACCACATAGTCGCATAAGATGGATCCAACCACATAGTTTCACACGACATAAATCACATAGTAGGCTCACACATAGAATAGAGAGAAATCAAAGTTCACAAGCAATAAAAGGATCAAAGAGAAGAGCGAGCTTGTGACTTCCCATGCAACACCCGTGCCTAAAGTGCAACTTCTCCCCCTTTGGCATCAAGACGCCAAAAAGGGACAAGTGCAGAGCTAACGCCCCAAAGGGCAATCATCATACTCCTCCTCCTCCTCCTCATCCTCAAGATCCTCCTCATCCTCATACGTAGGTGGGGCGCGGTGCGAGGAAGAGACATCATCGTCCCAACGGCTGTGCTGAGAAATCCACTGATCCTCTGGAGTGATATTGTTCTCGGATCCCTCGGAGATGGTCAACCCTTGAGCAGACATGAGCTCCTTCTGACGAGCACAGGCTTTATTTGCATACACGTGCGCCTCATACATACGCTTCTGGTTGTCAACCTGGAAGCAGAAGATCTTCTTGAGCTTGACCTCCATCCTTTTGGCCCAAGAGGGCTTGGCGTTCTTGCGGCGAGAGACCTCATAGTCAGTGTCATGACCACTGTCAGCTTGCTCAGAGTCATCCTCATCCTCATCCTCATCCTCATCCTCCTCACCTGGCGCAGCGCAAGGTTTAGCATGTACCTTGATCTTGAGTGACTTTGGCTTGTGCACAACAAGAGAGCGAGTGGAGAGCGTCCTAGCAACGACGGGGCACTTGGACACAATGAGGGCCATAATGTAAGGAGCAAAAGGTGGAACCCTCCGAGTGTGTTCAGCGGCAACCATCTCATTCCAAATGAAGTCTGTCACATCAAGAGGTTGGCCAGTTTCTCTGTTGAGGAAGGTGTTGAACAGCAAGTCAACGGAGAACCCATGTATCTCGTCCTTGTTGCCCGCACGAGGAGCAACAGTCTCACGGAAAATGCGATGGAGAATGTCATATGTGGGTAGGAGATCCTTGATTTTGCCAGCAATCCCACGGCCTCGAATATACAAAGGTCGGAGAACATCCTTTTTGGAGGGATTCTCCCACATGTGACAGCGGAAACCACAAGGAACGTCACGGCCGCGGTCCTCATACCCCAATATGGCAGCAAACTCCGTAAGCGTAGCTTCCTTGACAGCACCTTGAGTCATCCAGGTAATCTTCCGATTGCGGCCATTGTGGAAGTGTGCAGTGGCATAAAACTGGCAGATGAGTAGGGGATCATAGTCATGCTGAAACTGCATAATGGGGAGCATACCAAGGTTTGAGCAGATTTCCTTAGCTTCACCAAAGTAGCCAGAGTTCTTGTCAATGTGTCCCAAGTCAATCCACTGCTGAGGCACCACCAGCTGGGTATTGGTCATAAGAACCTCATGATACACACGCTCTTGGAAGTCATCATAGAAAAGACTGTCTGCCCTTAACGCGCTCCTGCTGTGGGAGTATGCATTGTCCAGTCGGAGAGCCCTAAACTCTGTCTCAGAGATGTCAGAGAGTGTCTTTGGCCCAGAGCTGAGACTCTTGGAACGTCCAGTGGAAGGGGGGCGAGAGGGAGGGGCTCTGCCACGCCCAGCTGAGCGCTTGGTAGCCCCTTCGCGACCCCCACGACCACCTCGATTGGTAGGCAACTTGGAACGGCGTCTTGGCTGTGGCATAACTTCTTCCTCAGACTCAGTCTCTTCCTCAACAATCTCACGGTCAGACTTGGAGCGCTTCCGTGCACCCCGAGAACCACCTACATCTGTGAAAGCACGAGGGAGGATAGCACGGAGATAAGGACACAAGAATCAAGAAGGAAACAACCAAGAGAATCAACAAATTGGGCAGAACATGGTGGTCAGAGTGGACCGGTACTACCGGACCTGACAACCGGTAGTACCGCTGCAAGCGGTAGTACCGGAAAAAGTTCTGGTACTACCGGTTGAGCGGCACACCAGTTGTAAGATCTGACGGGAACGGGCCAAATTGACGGGATGAACTGCTAAATAGGCGATTATACGAGGTAACAAGGAATAATATGGCAGTACAACCTTGCAAGTAGTCAATTTCTCCAAAGATCTAAGCCCAAAACCTAGATCTAATGGGGAAATCAAACAAGAAGAGGAGGGGCGGTTGTACCGGGATCCATGGCGGTGGAAAGGAGTGGGAGCCTGCCCGGAGGCCGAATCCAAGGAGAATCCGGAGGGAGGAGGGCGCGGCAGGGCTCCGGGGCCTTCAAGAACTCCGGTGGCAGCGCAGGTGAGAGTGGGGGACGTGGGAAATAATGAGGCACTGAGGGGTGCCTCTTCCCACGCGTCCATTATATACCTGAAACCGTCAACCGGTAGTACCGGTTGTTGGAGCGGTACTACCGCTTGGAAGCGGTAGTACCGGTTCTACGACCGGTAGTACCGGTTACCGGTAGGACCGGACATGCGGGCGGTAGTACCGTTCCTAGAGCAGTTTTGTCAGGAGGCGACCTGGGAACTTCCCAGGTGCGGTAGTACCGCTCGCACATCCGGTAGTACCGGTCCCATCTGAGTCCAAAGCCAGGGATCAAAGATGATTCTTGTGCGAGAAGAGAGAGGGTTTTCATGAGGGAGTACGGAGGCTTGGGTTAAGACAAGTGAGCTGAGAAGCACATGCACTCTAAAACCAAATGGAGGAAACAAATAAATACCAAACTAGAGTGCATGAGACTAAGAAAGATGAAGACAATTCAAATAGATGGCAATTAAGAGTGAAGACCAAATCAACTAAGTGACAAACATGAGTAAGCACATCAAACCTCTCGATTGAGAGGGGGCGGTGGCCTAGGCCACCATATTTGAGTATACTCGGCTTGGCACCACGAAGATATATCTTGGGTCCATTACCGAAACTTATCATTGAGCTCACATATCACAAAATGATATTAAGAGGAATGATTTTTGTTTAATTTGCGCATAATGGGGGGAGGGATAGTCCAATCAATTAGGACCGCACTCCCCCTATGTCCATGCCTACACCTAAACCAAACATGGGTCGAGTATTAGGTGAGAGTGCAAGATAATCAAGTCAAACTCCTAGAATCTACGATATTTAGTTCATTCCTCAAGTAGCAAAACCTTGCTTCATCAAGTGGCTTCGTGAAGATATCGGCAAGTTGATCTTTGGTTGATACATAGGATAGATCAATATCACCTCTAGCAACATGATCTCTAATAAAGTGATGTCGAATCTCAATATGCTTTGTCCTTGTGTGATCCACCGGGTTGTATGCAATCTTGATGGCACTTTCATTGTCACATAGAAGAGGCACTTTGTCACAATGGACACCGTATTCCTTTAAAGTTTGCCTCATCCATATCAATTGGGTGCACACACTAGTAGCAGCAACATACTCGGCTTCGGCGGTGGAGAGTGATATACAATTTTGCTTCTTAGAAGACCAACATACCAAGGACCTACCAAGGAATTGCCAAGCCCCGGATGTTGATTTTCTATCATCCTTGTCTCCCGCCCAATCCGAGTCCGTGTATCCACAAAGAGCGAATGTTGAGCCTTGAGGGTACCAAAGACCATAAAATGGGGTATGAACTAAATATCGAAAGATTATCTTGACCGCCATTAAGTGGCTTTCCTTAGGAGCCGCTTGATATCTTGCACACACCCCTACACTCAACACAATATCGGGTCTAGATGAACAAAGGTAAAGCAAAGAACCAATCATAGACCGGTATACCTTTTGATCCACATCTTTACCATTTGGATTTTGTTCTAGATGAGTCTTTGTTGCCATGGGAGTAGGGGCTCCATTCAAATCTTGCATTTTGAATCTCTTGAGCATATCTTGAGTATACTTGGCTTGATTGAAGAATGTTCCTCCTCTAACTTGCTTGATCTCAAAGCCAAGGAATACTTTCAACTCCCCCATCAAGGACATCCGGAACCTACTAGTCATAAGCTTTGAGAATTTATCATTAAAAGCTTTGTTAGAAGAGCCAAAGATAATATCATCAACATAGATTTGGCATACAAAAAGCTCCCCATTAACCCTCTTAGTAAAAAGAGTGGGATCGATTTTCCCAACCTCAAAGCCACGGTCAAACAATAACTCTCTAAGGTGCTCATACCACGTGCGTGGGGCTTGCTTGAGCCCATAGAGCGCCTTATCAAGTTTGTAGACATGGTTTGGGAAGTTGGGATCCTCAAATCCCGGGGGTTGCTTGACATATACCAATTCATTCAAAGGACCATAAAGGAATGCACTTTCTACATCCATTTGTTGCAACTTAAAGTTATGATGTGCCGCATAAGCAAGAAGGATACGGATGGACTCAAGGCGAGCCACGGGTGCATAAGTCTCTCCATAATAAATGCCTTCAATTTGGGAATAACCTTGTGCAACCAATCTAGCCTTGTTCCTTACAATAATCCCATGCTCATCTTGCTTGTTCTTGAATATCCACTTTGTTCCAATAACATTGCGGCAATCCTTTGGCTTCTCAACTAACTTCCATACTTTGTTTCTCTCAAAGTTGTTGAGCTCTTTGTGCATAGCTTCTAACCAATCCGAATCTTCAAGGGCTTCCCACACTTTCTTTGGTTCAATCATGGAAATGTGAGCTTGATGTTCACTGAACCTCTTCAATTGTGCTCGTGTGGAAATTCCTTTCCTTAAATCTCCAACAACATTTTGGAGAGTGTGGTCTCTTATTTCCAACATTCTTTCCTTTCTAGCTTCGCGACGAGCGTGGATCTCCACATTGTTTCTTGGAGGACCCTCTTCATCATTTTGATCCTCGTCTTGACCATCAACTTGGCCTTGGTCATTATTGGATTCATTCTCTATATTGGGAGGCACAGATTGACCTTGGTCTTGATCAAGTGTTCTTCTAGCCTCAACTTGAGCACCCCTCAAAACAGCTTGGATGGATCTTCCTTGGCAAATTGACTTGACTCCACTTGACACCCCATCAAATGGACCAAGCTCCCTTTGACTAGAGTTCACACATTGATCACTATGTTGAGGGTACACATCTTGTCTTTGGCTTGAGTCAATGTCCTCCTCGGTAGATGGAGCATGTTGAGGTTGCGAAGATGAGGGCTCCACTCGAGTGGAGCATAGTTCTTCTCGATCCACCATAAGGGGTTCCTCAATGGGGCGGATATAACCCACACCCATTCTTCCTATGGCATCCTGAGGCATTTCAGCATCTGCATCACAAGCATCAACACGCCCCCCTTGGGGACCATCATATTCTTCGAAGGTCACACTACAAGATTCTATGACGGCTCCGGAGAGCTTGTCATAGATTCTATAAGTGTGAGATTCGAGACCATAGCCAACAAAAATACCCTCTAATGCTTTAGATTCGAATTTAGACAAACGAACACCTTTGATGAGATAGAAACACTTACAACCAAACACCCGGAAATAAGATATGTTGGGCTTGTTACCGGTAAGAATCTCATATGGAGTCTTGTTGATTTTCTTGCGGAGGTAGAGCCGGTTTGAAGCATGGCAAGCGGTGGAGACGGCTTCGGCCCAGAAGTTGTATGGAGATTTAAACTCCACCAACATGGTCCTAGCCATCTCAATGAGAGTCCGGTTCTTCCTTTCGGCCACACCATTTTGTTGAGGGGTGTATGCGGCGGAATATTGATGCTTAAGCCCCTCATCACTAAGAAAGTCATTCAAGGTGTAGTTCTTGAACTCGGTGCCGTTGTCACTTCTTATAATCAACACGGGAACATTGTGTTGTCGTTGAACCAAGTTGATGAAGTCGATAAAAGTCCTTTCAGTTTCACTCTTCAACTTGAAGAAATAAACCCAAGAGTATCTTGAAAAGTCGTCAACAATCACCAAACAATATTTCTTCCCACCAAGACTTGCATGAGATGGAGGACCAAATAGGTCCACATGAAGGAGTTCCAAGATCTTGTTAGACTTGATTTGGTTCGTGGGCTTATGAGGAGCGTCATGCATCTTCCCTAGAACACATGCTCTGCAAACACGATCTTTGGCAAAGGAAACATTTTCTTTTAGTCCAAAATATGGCCCTCTTTATGGAGACTTTGCAAAGTTCTCATATTGACATGGGCTAGTCGGAGGTGCCATAGCCAGCCCACATCGGCCTTTCCGTATAAGCACATCGGACCTGTAGTGGCTTGCCCCGAAAAGTCCACCACATACAAGTCATTTTCGACGTACCCAACGAAAGCGACCTTGAGAGACTTGCTCCACATGAGGACCACAATATCATTATCAATAAAGACGGCAAAGCCCATCTTTCCAAGTGCACGGACAGAAAGTAAATTGTAACCAAGGGTTTCAACAAGCATGACGTTCACGAGTGTAATGTCGTGAGCCACCGCAACCTTGCCGAAACCCATTACCGTAGATTTTGACTTGTTGGCATATGTGACGGTGATTTGATCTTCATTTGACACCAAGTCCTTGACAATAGACGAGCTTCCGGTCATATGACAAGTGCAACCACTATCAAGCACCCATTTTGAACCTCCGGAAGCATAGGTCTACAAAAGATCAAGCTAGTTTTTAGGTACCCATTTTTCAATGGGTCCTCTTTTGTTAGCAACAAGGGTCTTGGGAACCCAAATAGACCAAGCAATATAACCATCATACGGACCAACATATTGTGCATACACATCACCATAGTAATCACGCATTATAACATAGTGAGGGTTAGCACTTCCCGCAAAATCGTCATGAGACATAGTTTTGCCAATTGTGGTCTTACTTCCCACAATGGTCTTGTTGGTCTCCTGTGCGGGCTTGTCCTTCTTCTTCTTGTTGTTCTTCTTCTTTGTTTTGGGGACAAAACCAATGCCCCCTTTATCACCACTATGCCTTTGCTTGCTCAAAAGATCATCAATAGACTTGTTACCTTGTGGAAATGTGGTCTTTGCAAGCTCCCCCTTCAACCTAGCATTCTCTTCAAGGATAGTCGTGCTACTCGATGGAATGAAGTTACTAGGTGAAGGAATATTGGCCAATTGAGTTTGAAGTGTTTCATGGGACTTTGTGAGAGACAAGAGTTCACTCTCCAAGGCTTTGTGGGCCTTGTTAAGCAAGCTAAAGTCCTCGGCAAGTTTTTCATGAAACACACCAAACTCAACCTTGTCCTTTTTAGCTCTTTTGTATTTAGCAATAGCATGATCACGCTATTTAATGAGTTTGTTAACAATGATATCATTGGCCTCATCAAGCCCTTCAAGTTTTGACTCAAGGGACAACCTAGTCTCTTGTTCTTCTTCTAGAGCATTGCTTAAAGCCTCTAGTTCAATCATATGTTCATGCCCAAGTTTACATCTAACATCTAGAAGCTCTTGAGTGTGGGAGAGTTGATCTAAGATGTTCCCAAAATGTAGTTTAGCATCACCTTCTAGGTTAGTCATGAACTCATCAAAGGCAATTAATTCCTTTTTAACATCAAGAGACATTTCATCATCAATTTCATCATTATCTAATTGAGTAGAGTGAGATGATGAGGATACCTCCGTTCCTCTTGCCATAAGGCAAGGGACGTCCTTGGAGGAAGAGTTCTCATTTGGAGAGTCAAAGAGTGAGAGTGTCGGAGTAGAGGTGGTGGCTAGAGCAGCCATACCATGTGAGGTTTCTTCTTCTTCCTCATCTTCATCATCGTCATTATCGGAGGAGTATTCTTCATGAGTGATCAAGACAATTTCTCCCGATTTCTTGTTAATGGGGTTCTTTTTAATGAAAGGTTTCTTGTAGGGTGCCTTGAGAGTCTTCTTCAACACAATCTTCCCACCATTATCTTCTCTCTTCTCATAGGGGCAGCTTGCCACAAAGTGGTAGCGGTCACCACAATTGAAGCAAGTTCTCAACCTAGTGGCATTCTCTCTTTTCCCATTTGGATTGCTTCTTCGTTGCATTTCCATCTTGGCCTTGGCGGGATTCTTCCAAAAGTTCTTTGCATAGAAGGCCATATATTGACTATGAGCAATCTTGACATCATCGGGATGGTCCAAGGAGAGGCCTTCATCACTATCATCTTCATCTTCAAAGTTCACAACTTTTGCCTTTAAAGCAACATTGACCACATTGCTCATACCGAGGGCACGAGCACGGGCATCTTTGGCGTTCTTGGCGGCGACCTTGAAAGCGGCCATTTCTTGCATAACTTTGTTTGAGGTCATGAGATGGTAGTTGTGTCTTCCTTGTAAGCTCTTCAAGTTGGTGGGCTCAAAAGGCATGAGTGCACTCACATATTTCATTTTTATCCATGCATCATCCACATGTGAGGCACCCACATTTCTAAAAGCGGTGGCGGTGGTCTTGAGCCTTCGATACATGTATTCGTGATCTTCACCTTCTTTCATGTAGAAACCTTCGGCTTCATTGCTTAGAGCATCATATCTGTTCCTCCTCATACTCTCATTTCCAACAAACAACACAGTGAGAGCATCCCAAGCTTCCTTGGCAATGCTAAAGTGCTCAATGTGTGGATAATCCTTTGTTACCAATCCTTGTTGAATCATATCCAAAGCAGTGGCATTGAGTTGACTATTGACAACCTCTCTTCTTGTCAAGTTGTTTGGATCCCCAATAAAGAGTCCATGCTCGATGATGTTCCATAGTTCAATGCAAGAGCTGCGCATATGAGTTCTCATTAGTGATTGCCATTGAGCAAAAGTAGCAGACTCTTCAAGCTTAGGTGGGTCACCTCTATTGTACACATGAGGGTGAGGGATGGGAGGATCGAGAGAGTACCAAGAATCACGGTGCTCGCCCTTCCCCCCATTAGGCCGTGTGGAGGAATTAGCATTGTCTAGTTTATCCCCTACCACCATACCTTCGGGGGATACCGGAGTATTCCCTTTAGGTGCGGGTGGTAGTTCCTCTTGAGGGGATGGGGGTGATGAGCCATCTTTGTCTTTAAGAAGTTGCTCAAGCATCTTCTTGACTTCGTTGACCAAGGAAGAGCTCAATCTTGTTTCCAAAATTCTGAGATCTTCCATGGTCACCGGAGTTGACTCACTACCACCATCCCCTTCTTGGCTACCCATATTCTCTTAGGCGGTAAAGCCCGAATAAAGAGCCGAGGCTCTGATACCAATTGAAAGGATCGTATGGGCACCTAGAGGGGGGGTGAATAGGTGCTACTTCAAATTTTCTTCTTTTTTCAAATTAAGGTTTGACAATAAGGTAAATTCTCTAGATAATGCAACTACGATGAATTTACCTATATGACAAAATGCAAGGGCTACCACAACACAAAGTAGTAACAAGTAAGTAAGGTGCGGTAAAGGATAGAGGTAACCGAAAAGTGGACGCGGAGACACAAGGATTTGTTTCCCGTAGTTCCTTCCTTTTGAGGGGAAGTACGTCTACGTTTGGAGAGGGGGTGGTTTCAAACCACCAACGCCACGAGATGCCTCCCTTGTTCTCCGATGAATCTCACCCCAAAGGGATCGATTCACCTTCCACTATATCGGCAACCTTCAAGGTGGAAGCCGGCACCGTTACAAGTTTGGGGCACACATCCACAACTTAATCGGAGGCTCCCAAATACAAGCAAGCTGTCAAAGCAATCAAAGACAAGCTTGTAAGAACAAAAACAAGATCTAGGGTTTCCAACAAAACACTAGAGCAAAGGGGCCCTCAATGAAATGAGGGGGAAATGAAGATCTCTTTTGGTGAAGTAGTAGATCGGGGACTCCTCCTTCGATTCCCCAAAGATCAAGGACTTTGGGTGGTTGGATGATGAGATCTTGAGAATTTGAGTGGCTCCAATGGACTCCAATGGTGGGCAATGACTTTAATGAGCTGAGCAATTTGTACCAAGGTAGGTGGAGGGGTATATATGGCCGTTGGAGCATTAAAGCGGTACTACCGGTCCAGTACCGGACCAAGTACCGGTGGTGACCTTGTTCTTCAGAATTCTTCAGTCTTGGGCGGTACCCCCTTGCGGTACTACCCCAAAGCGGTAGTACCGGACGTAGTAAGCGGTAGTACCAGTCCAAGTACCGCTTGGTACTGACCAAAACGGAGAGGGGAGGGTGCTAGTCAGTATGCATCGGTACCGATGAGAGATACGACCGCCTCAAGCGGTAGTACCGCTTGTACCAAGCGGTACTACCGGTTGGACCGGTAGTGCCGCTCCGTGGTACCGGTGGGTACTGACTAGTACTCACCCTTCTCTCTTTTGATCGGTGCCAACCGGTACTAGAACCGGTAGTACCGGTTGCAGGTCCGGTACTACCGGTTGACACAGAAGTTTCTGCAAGGGGAAAATGCTATGCCATGACTTGTGCCTTCTTTTATCAATCCTGTGATAAACTTAGTACATGGTTAAATCGATAAGTGTATTGTTATCAAACATCAAAATCCGAGGGATAGAAAAATGCTCTTTCAGGGGGGTTATGGCGTCTGTAGGTCGTGCCCTCCTCGTTGGACCCTCCTAGCCTTTATATATGGGGAGGCTAGGTCTCGGGTGCCAATACGAGTAGGTTACAAGTTGTATTCAAACTCTAGTCTTGAGGTTTCCTTGTCTTGCGCGCTTGGGAGTCCGTGTCCATATGGGCTTCATAGCAGCCGAAATGTCATAGGCGTCATGGACCCTGGCAGGTCGTCGAGTGGGCCTTCCATCGGGCTGGACCAGGTATACTAACATCGGGTACCCGTAGGGCATATCCATGTCAGTAGCCCCCGAGTCTCCATCTGAAACGTAGATTCGAGTGGAGACTTAGTGTTCTTGAACCTTTTATTTGGATGTCGGATTCGAAAGTTGTGTCGAGTGCGAAGCACTTCACTCGGAAGTTCATCGGGTCAGCTGAATTTGTTCGGCTGTTGTAAAGGAATCGACATCATGGACGTAGTCAACACAATGGACTATAAGGTGCGCGACCAGCGCTCCCTATGGGAGTAGCCCCCGAGTGTCTGTTCGAGTCGTAGACTCGAGCAGAGACTTTAATTCAGCCGTTGTTTGCTTCAGGTCCGTAGGACACAATTTTTTTGGATGCTTGAATCAATCCTCCCTATGGGAGTAGCCCCCGAGTCCGTAGTGGAGTCGTAGACTCGGCGTAGGACTCGAAGATCTTGTGTGTGCGCGACCAGCGCTCCAGTTTGGAGTAGCCCCCGCGTGTCTGGCGGAGTCGTAGACTCGGGCAGAGACTCGAGTCTTATATCGTGCAGTTATAGTTGACAATTTCGTGGGCGTACCGCTGACCCGGAAGTACATCGGGTGCACGACCAGCGCTCCTGATAGGAGTAGCCCCCGAGTGTCTAGTCGAGTCGCAGACTCGAGTGGAGACTCATGCGAGGAGAGACCACTGATCCGGAAGTGCATCGAGTCAGCGTCTCATGGATAAGGAGCCAGGAGTCGATGTAGCGGAGTCGCGCAACGTTTAGCCGAAAGGACTCGATGTTGCGAATGAAGTCAATGCAGTTGCTTCTATCGGGTGAGCGGCCAACGTCGCGTCTGTCGGGTGCGTGGCCAGCGTCGCGTCTTCGTAGCATCAAGCGATGCAACCATACGAGGAGGGACTCGACTCAGGTCTTGAGCTTATGGCGTAGCCAGTTGTTTTGTCGACTCCTGTTGGAGGACCCGATAGAATAGCTCAGCGCATTTGACACCCTTGTAAGCTGCAGAAAAACATGACGAATTGTGAAGTACTTGTATCTTGTAAAGAATATTTGCCTTTCGGCTTGTATAGCAAGATTCTGGTGCCGATCGAGTCGACACTGTTGCACTGTATGCTAGGCCTTTTCGTTAGCCTGATTACCCTTAGTCTCAGTACCTTGCCGAGGCACTCGGAGGTCAAGGATTCGACGATCAGGCAGAATCAGCTACTCGGGCTGTCGCGTTGGAGGTGCTCGAGTGCGTGGAGCCGATGGCACATTAGGTTACTCGAAGAGGGCGCAGCCCCCGAGTGTTTCGAGTGCGATTAAAGTAAGAAAGAAATTAACTCTGAGTAGAGAACTTAGCTTTGTTGGTTGTCATGGCGAAGTTGACACGGTAGCGGGTCACATGGCGGACGTAGTCGACGCAGCGGACTGCAGCCATAGTAGCGACGGGTTTCTAGGGTCGACGGCGGCAACGAGTTCCGCATCCGAAGATTGTCGCAATCGAAGACCACACCGGGTCGCCGCATCCGAAAGACGCAGCGGGTCATCGGAGTCGAAAGATCTCCGAGTCACAGGAGCCGAAGGCCGTAGTGGGCGTGGCGGAATCGACGCAGCCCTTGGGTCAATGGAGCTGAAGACCGTAGTGGATTTCCAAAGTCAATTGCCGCAGAGAGTTCCGCGTCCGAAGATTTCCGCAGTCAAAGATCACACCGGGTCACCGCAAACAAACATCGGGTCACCGCATCCGAAAGATGCAGCGGGTGGTGGAATAATTGATGTGAAGCATGTCCACGTTCTTTGGTCTCCATGGATCGGATCACGCATAGCAGGCGAGACCATGGCCACGATGGTGTTAGTCAATTCTTTTCTTAATTTTCCTTTGGAAATAAATCTTGACCTCTTCTTGCTCCTAGTACGTACATACAGTATTAATTTCCTGTAGAGCAGACTTGGATTGCTACCTATCTGTCCGGCTGTACTTGTGTGCAGACAAAAATCGGGTGGCCGTGCGGCCGTAGGACCCAGCGCAATGCATAATTAATCTGATGCATGTGGGATATGCAGTTGCTGCAACTCGCTCCTTGCTTTTTTAGATTCAAGAAATAATAATCTTGTCTAGGGACTTGATCCATCGTACGACTAGCTTTGCCTTGATTTTCATGACCGCGTGTGTTTGCGCTGATACGAGTCTCAATTAGCACACGCAGCACCACAATGATCGCGGTTACAAGGATCGGAGGCTGCAGCCGGCCGAACGAATGGCCTCAGTTCAGCTGCACGTTTATTCTCATAGGTTTTCCGGTGGAAACGTCTTGCAGCCGGACGACGAACGCCGATCTAGACTCGTGTGCCTCAGCATAGAATACGGTCATGGAGCCTCTGCCGACTCATAGAGATCTGACCGTCATGGCGACACTGAAAACACCGGCCTGGTGGAGTTGATCGATGGCGATCTTGAAGTTGAGACGTCGAAACAGATCTGCTCCTTAGAAACCGATGAATCGTAGATCACAAGTGATTGGACTGTCACGATCGCACAATCAGCGCCCCGATTCCCATAGACGGCGCCAATTGACGAGGTTTAATCTCATCAATGCCTATTGTTATAGACTTGGGTTTTGGAGAAGATGGGGATGCTGGAGATCGCGGAACGGTTAACAGACAAGCAACCAGGGGACACGAGATTTACCCAGGTTCAGGCCCCCGGAAGGAAAACCCTACTCCTGCTTGTCTGCTCTTGATTACGGCGAAACCGAAGGTTACAGGGTGCACAGATTCAATCTGGCGTGGAGGTGCGTGTGCGAAAGTATGAGTCGAAAGATCTAGATCTGTAGATCTATCATGGAGGTGGAGATCGTAGATCTATCTATTGGGGGGTTATGGCGTCTGTAGGTCGTGCCCTCCTCGTTGGACCCTCCTAGCCTTTATATATGGGGAGGCTAGGTCTCGGGTGCCAATACGAGTAGGTTACAAGTTGTATTCAAACTCTAGTCTTGAGGTTTCCTTGTCTTGTGCGCTTGGGAGTCCGTGTCCATATGGGCTTCATAGCAGCCGAAATGTCATAGGCGTCATGGACCCTGGCAGGTCGTCGAGTGGACCTTCCATTGGGCTGGACCAGGTATACTAACATCGGGTACCCGTAGGGCATATCCATGTCAGGTAGTGCCATGCCTCACACGTAGCCATGGGGCACCACTGTCATGTGCGTCACAGGTATGCTAGTTAGCCGTAGGGCACCTGATAGCCGTGCACCACCGCTATTTCATCCGTATGGCACCACTGACATGTGCGCCACAGATGTATAGATTACTTATAGCTATTTTTCTAGTAGTGAACACGTGATTACAATTAAACCGTGACTTAACATGCTTCAAGTCAGTCAACCATACATCACTATCCGTAGACACATTTGCTATGAACCATCCTACCCTGCATAGAATGCCAAAGGTGCACATCACCAAATAAACCCTGATCAGAATAACATGCTTGAGGTCAGCCAACCATGCAGCAGAAAAGGCAAAGACCTACATGTCCATAAGATGCATCTTTGCCGGCACTGTCGGACACAAATGTCCAACCTTTGTAGTGACGTGCTTCAAGTCATCCAACCAGGTAGCACATGGCCCTAGAAAATATGAAGACCTTCCTGTCCATGAAACATCTCAGCCGGCACGCAACAGCTAACATGGCCAGGTAGCAACACAAAATAGATGACCGTGACTCCTGAGCTGAGTATTAACAGACTTCAAGTCAGTCAATCAAACAGTACATGCTCTAGAAAATACAAGGACCTGCATGTCCGTGAAACATGTTTGCCTGCACGGTACGTCAAGTTTAGGCGTTTAGTCTGCTTATCGATATACACGCTGAAGATGTGTTGGTGGAAGATAGCGGAGGAGGCGATATCCGGAGCGAGTGCGCTGGCGCTGTCTCGCGGATATGCTGAGCTGTTCTCGACTCCTGGCTTGCATGGGCGGCTAGATGTTTTCCAGATCTGGTTGAGAAGCTCACGGTGGACTGCTATCGTCATCCTCGGTTGTGTTGTTTTGGCATGGTTTATATAATCTTTGTAATGGCTTTTGGACTTTTGATGTTTTAATAATAAATAAAAACCACGTGTATCACTCGATAAAGAGGCCGGGTTCCATTCCCCATTTTGAATGAAATCTGAGTGAATGACGTGGAGGCTATCGTTTATTTTGACTTGCACTTGAACTTTTTATGGTGGTTGCTTTAATTATGAACCGGCGCGAAAGCCTATTTCGAGACTAGTGTTCTCTGCAAACTCCGAATTGGGTTTCAAGCTATTTCATAATTCCGGCGGTCTCTGAGAAACAGTTTCTCCTCTAAATACTCTTCCGTGCAAGCAGTAAAAGGCTCAACTCTCCAGGTTGGAACTAGAATTACATAGCATCATTGAATATGGAGAGAAGGTGCACATCACTGAGGTTCATCCATCTCTGAAGAAGATTGATCACCAACAATTGTCGGACATGGTCAGTTCATGGTTAACTATAACATTGTCCCGGACTCTTCTCCCTTTCATTTCCCCCACGCGTGTGCAAGTACCACATAGCCAATCTCCTAAACATGGACTAGAATACTATGGCAGAGAAATATCAGGAAGTTCAGATGAATAGGAGCTCAGAAATTCGATACATTGATTTCTAAAACTATCGAACAACTAGAACACTCCTAGTTTAACTAAAGATTCCGCCAACATCCGAATACTGCACAATTTGAAACCCAACAGAGACGGTTGTCTGACACCATATAGCATGTAAAATCGTCATGACGAGATGTATGTGATGACGAAGTTTCAACCCAAACATATTTGATTTGGTCCGGATTCAAATTCAAATAAAAATTGGGGCACATTTCAGGTTGTGAAGGATATCCTAAAAGTTTCAATAGGACATTCGAAGTATTATTTTATATTCATGCTTTCCGATTTAAACTACCAAGTTGATTTTATGGAGATTTTAGACTAACTATAAAATCAATAGATTATGCATAAATAAGTTAAACGAAAAACTTTAAGTTCAATTAGTTTTCATACTTTAGACTTGGATCGTAGAATATTTCTGCATAACTCAGCTAGCAAAGGAATGCCTTTCATGTCTATATGAGCAATATTTAGGTAGCCACTCACATGTAAATCATAAACATACTAGTAATAGAAATAGACAAATCTTCGGCGTCTTCTTTTGAATGGAGGTGGTACCGTAAGAAAGTCGTTAAAGGGAAGATGAGGGGAGATGGCGAGTTCCAGGGGCGGAGGCAGGAATACAACTTAAGGGGGGCCAACCATGGTAATCAGCCATTAGGGGGGCCAACCATGGTAATTATCACTTAAAAATGTTTTTTAACCAAACTTAGGTATAAAAATTGGCTTGCTGCAGCATGCATAGGGGGGGGGGGGCAAGGCCCCTGCTCGTCCCCCCTAGCTCCGCCACTGGCGAGTTCCCTCCCATGTCGGGCAGGAACAGTTCAGGTTATCCCTTTCCTTTCCCCTATGTGCGCTAGTACCACATAGCTAATCTTCTAAAATACAATGGGAGAAAATATCTAGAAGTTCACATGAAGAGTTTCTCACAAAATTCAATCCATCAATTACTTAAAACAATCTCTGAGGCTATCGAACACTCTAGGCTTAGTTGTAGATTCTGCCAACATCTTAACATCACACAATCGGAAACCCAACAGAGACAGTCGCGGTCCACCGTATAGCATGTCAAAATCCCCATGACTGGATATATATATTGGAAAAGTTTCAACTCAAACATATTTGTTTTGGTTTGGATTCAAATCAAAATACAAATATGGGAAAAAATTATGTTGTGAAGGATATCAAACAAGTTTCCATAGAGCATTTGGAATATTATTTATATTCATACTAGTTGACGATTGGAGCTTCTAAGTTGATTTATGGAAAATTTAGCATAGATAAAACTAATACAACATGCATATTACAAATTCAATATATAGAAAACTTCAAGTTGAATTAGTTCACATATTTTGAACTGAAACATAGCATATTTTTTTGAATAACTCAAATAGGAAAGCAGTGCTTTTCATAATAAAATTTATTGGGGGTTTTGTGATCAATAATTTAGGTAGCCACTTCGTATAGTGACTAATATTTTCTAGTTTTAGAAAATGTTGAATGGGCTTTATTAAGTCCAAACATCTAGGTCATGGCAACGTTTGTAGATTAAAAGGAGTTGGGGAACTAAATTTAAAATATATTGCAAATTCCCTATAAAAAAATATTGCATCTAGTTGAGTAAGCATAGAAAAGAAAACCTAAAGTAAGATACATTTAAGTAAGTGACTAAATCATACAGATTATAGACATAGTAGTACTAGTACTAGCAATAGTTAAATAAAAGACATGGCTAAAGGGGAAAGTTCCTTCCCTTAAACCATGGGAGCAACCGGCGGAGGCTTGTAGCCCCTATGTTTGCTCAGACTATTCAACAATCGTGTCAAACAAGGTGGTTACTGAGAGCCGAGCAATGTTGAAGACGACCGTGATGCTTGCAGATCCACACGGCGGTGAGAATGATCACCGACAAAGTACCCTTGTGTAGCGGTCGAGGGGATGAGACATACCACCATCATCCACAAGTTTGTGAGTCTTTCCTCCACAACAGGGTAGGGGTATGGAAATGGACCAGATAAAAACAACACTCCATACCTTACCTAGCACCGTGCATGTCGTGCCTATCTGCTGACCATCAAGCCAAGCATCACCGCCAGGATGAATCGGCCTCGATCATATCTCCTAGCTCAAGGGGAATGAAAATCCCGACGGTGCTGGCGCCACATTGGCTTTGCACGTTGGCAATCACCACCAGAGGCACGAAGAGGCGAAGCGGCCTCTGACACGGGCAACTAGAGAGTCGCCCTGGTCACCCTTGGGACAAGGAGTCGATTCTTGGAAAGCAGAGTTATCAACTATTGATTGCCCTACACATTTGCAACAACGGTTCCTTTTTACATCTTGGGTATAGGCAATTCACGCCCATCAATCATTAAATAATTGTACTTCTACCTTTTTTTGATTAACTTTATAAAAAACTTAAGCTGCTATGGCTGTTCGAAATCCTGATTTGCAGCTGGGGACGTTGAGGATATCATTTACCGTTAACTTCTCGGTCATTCTGAAATTAGAGATTTTTGGGTGTATCGGCCAATTTATCGGGCGATAAATCGATTTATCAACCAATAAATTGATTAATCTTATCGGTCACCCAACAATAAACGATAAATCAGCCAATAAATCGACATGTCAGACGATTTTATGAACAGTGGCGGCTGGTACGCTGGCATAAACCTTCTTCTGACTGGGTTAAACTTGATTGTGATGGTTCTTATAAGAAGGAAGATGGTTTAGAGGCATGTATGATCTTGTGTGATGAATTAGAAATAATTATTTTCTCCTCATGCCGTTAGCTTGTTTAATTGCGGTGATCCCCTAGAAGCTGAAACAAGGGCTTGCGTAGAAGATCTTCATCTTGCTCTCGAATGGAGTGATAAACGGGTGGTGTTATGTCCTCTTAGATGCAATTGGTGGAAGATCACAAGATATATCGTCTTTAGTTTTTTTCATTAAGGATATTAAGGATTTAATTTAGGATAGTAGAAGTATTTTCTACTGTAGTATGACTTGGATCATGGCCCGAGATTTTATCTAAGGATATGGATCATGACCTCTTTGTAAGTCTTATAAATTAATAAAACCACTTTTACCCTAAAAAAACTTATGTAAAAATGTAGTAGCAACAATTACGACACTAAATTAGTATTGCTATAAATAAAGTTTTGTAATATATTGATTTGATTTCTTCACTACTCTTAATAAAGTTGGTCAAATTAAAAAATGCAAACTTATGACAAAACATAAAAAATATTTATTGTTTTTATTTGTGGATGTAGAGAGTACACCGCATCCGTATTGATACTGACACCACATCAACGACGAAAAAGTTAGCGCTCGAGTAGCGACGTCCAAACCTGGCCTTCAGATCGTACTTTCTGTGTGCCGGTCCGAAGCACGCGAGCCCAGGCCGCATAAGGTCTACATGTCACATGGGCCGTGTCCTCGTCAAGGCCATACCTGAGCTGTGACCTGGAGCACCGCTTGCCGGCCTAACATGATCCATTTAGTTTTTTTTCTATTTTGTGTTTTTTCTATTTTTTAAAATATAGCCTATTGGATTAACGGGCCGGCCTGTTAAGCTGTTGTGCCGTGTCTAAGCCAGGAAGCTGCCACGAGCCGCCAGTTAAACGAGCCACAATGTGCGAGGCCGTGCCAGGCCCGTGAATCACAGAACATGACTGTGCCATGACGGGCCTGCTCGTTGGCCAGGTTCGCCTACGTCGGGTTCGCTCCACGGCTTCAACACTAACCATCCTCAGGTTAAAAAAAAACACGAACCATCCTCGAACTCCATTGCCAAACAAGCCTTCCCGGCGATTCCACCGCCGCCGACCACTCCCCGCAGACCGACCGGCCAGCTGCCATGGAGGCTCGGATCCGATGGACGCGGGTACTGCTCCTCCACGCTACCGCCGGCTCAGGAAGTCCTCTGATCTCTGTACGGCCGCCGCCGCCTCCTCCGCCTCCCCACCCCCGAAACTAGTACGTGCGGTGCCCCTCCTTTCAATTTCTGTTGAGCTTTTCACATCGCTTCAAACTTCTATCTACGCACGGCCAAATAGTCTCGGGTAAAGAAATCGAGGCCTCCATACGTTTCAATGTTATAAGAAATTGTAGACTAATTTGGGGGTTCCCATCTTTATAGGGCATCTGGATTGCTCCATGTGTCGTGGAGCCATACCGATGCTCTTAGGCATAGACAATGCAGTTCAGTATCGTTATTGTGCTCCTGAATTTTTGACCTAATTCCTCAATTTTTGTTGATATAATGGGCAACTAGAACACCTCTACCTGTGCATCTTTTGCAGTACAGTGGATTTACGTATGTGCTCTTAAAATCTTGCGCTTGTTCATGACATTATTTAGGTTGTTTAGGTGGAGGCACTCTTTAATGTGTTTTTTTTATGTAATGAATTTTCAGAGATCTTGATAGTAGTTACTTTTTCTGGCAAGTTGCTTGCTTATCTTCCTAAGCTATTGGGAGTTCACTGGCTGCAACTCCAAAACAAAACTACAAGACCTCTGCTTGTGCTCATTCTTGGATTTTATAGTTAATATCTCAATTTTTTCGTTAAATCAGGCAACTAGAACACCTCTACATGTGCATCTTTTGCAGTATAATGGAGCGCACGTATATGCTCTTACAATCTTGTGCTTGCTCATGCCATATATTTATATTTAGGTTGTTTAGGTGGAGGCATTCTTTAATGTGTTTTGCTTGTTTCATGTACTGAAATTTTAGAGATCTTGATAATTGTTACTTCTTTATTTCTTATGGCAAGTTGCTTACTTATCTCCTAAGCTATCTGGAATTTACTGACCGCAGTTCAATATTCTTTCAACTTAAACTAGATGTGTATGAGCAAGGAACACAATAGTTGCTGTGATGATAAAATTAGCGGCTTACCCGATGAGATACTGATCATGATCCTTGACAAGCTGGACCCACACACAACAATAACCATCACTGTCCTTTCAAAGCGGTGGCTGGGTCTTCCTCGACGATCACACACATGTTATGACCTTTCTATTTATGAGATGCTCCCTCTCCGCTACCACAGGCTGAAGAAAATAATCACGGAGGCTAAGTCCGGGTACGAGGCAGAGAAGAAAGCACATAGTCTGACGGACACTTATGCTTTCAAAGATCTATACGATCGGTTTTATGCCGTCAAAGACCAGTATAAACGGTGGATGTGGAAGGTCCGTCTGCTCACACCCATCCTGCAACGCTACGAGCGTCTCGGCATGCGACACTATGTCAAACGGGTGAATGCACTCCTTCTGACTCCCAAAAATGTTCAGAAACGGTCCATCCAGAAGCTGAGGCTTCAAACCTTTTGTACGAGCGGTTTCAATCAATGGATTATGGCAGCAATTGGCAGATGGGGAGTTGAGGATTTGGAGATTGTCATTGAAAACTTTTGGCGACCATATGACTTCCGGCTATTGGATGGATACCAGAATGTGCGGCTCAGACGCCTTGTGCTATCCAATTGCTATCATTATGATGGACCCTCCCCCCCTTGATATTTCAGAGGCTCACAACACTTACTTTGTGCAACGAAAGTTCAGGTATTCGCCGCGTATATGATATTCTGAGAGATTGTGTGCAACTGGTGGATCTGAGGCTAAAAAATTCTCCGTATCACTCGCAAGCTTATCGCTATGATTTTCCTGCCTCAATGTTAAAGAACCTGCAATTGGACAACTGCAGCATTTGGAAAATCTATCTGACTTTGCTGCCTTGTCTTGAAACAGTTGCTTTTCGGGGTCGGCCAATAAGACTACACTATGGTGAGGTGCCTCGACTTAGGCATGTGAGCTTAGACTTCTTGGAAACTGTAGATAATGACGACAATGATAACCTCTGTAGAAACAGTACCTATCCACTAGGCAAATTCTTTAAAGGGACGCCGCCACCATTGGAGTACCTTGTTCTGCAATTGAGAGGGCATCAGGTGAGGAAGCATCCCTGAATGATCTCGTCTTTTATTAATCATAACCTTGCGTTGCTACAAAAGATAGTGCTCAATATCACCATATCATGTATGCAGATGTGGACCGAACCAACTGTCATGCCCAGCCGGCTTAATCATGAACAAGTTATTCATTGCAAACGTGCCAATGAGCTGGGACACGTTCTGGATCTTCATCCTATTTGCCCGCCGCACCTTTCCTGCAGTCCCTCCACGTCCATGTATGTCCTTTGTCGACCAAATTAACCTAATAACTTTGTTTTTTTGTCCTCAAACACGTACTTTTTTGTTTCTGAAATATTTCTGAAACCAAGTATTCTGAAATCTGAATGCAGTTTGACAACTCGGAGAAGGAGCGCGCTGCTGGATCACTAGACATCATGCAAGTGGAGCAACCACAACAGCACCGTCACCTGAGAGAACTGGTGGTCATCGGCTTCGACGGAGCAACCTGGCAGACTGACTTTGTGAAGCGGGTCATGAAGGCGTCGCGGTGGCTAGGTCGTGTCCACCTGCTGGACGGGCACGTTGTGGAAGACGAGGAGCGGGGGTTTGTCGACCTGGAGGTAGTCCCGCGCCGGCAGGAGTGGCACGAGTGCGAGCGACTGGAGGTGCTCGAAGAACTTACAGACGGGACCGGCTTTCCGCGGCACAATATAGTCTTGGAATGAGTTTCTGGTAATTCAGTTCGTTGTGATGTGACGTTGGCCGGCCGCCTCCCTTTTCAGTTCTTTGTAGCTGTAGGCAACAGCCCACGGCCTAATTACGCTGGCCTGAAAGAGAGAACAGCATGTGTTTCTGAGTACTGGGCATCTTGTTGCTTTGCTTTTGCTTGATTATTATGCAAATGATGTAGCTAGCTAGCTAGCTAGCTAGCTGGCTGTTGAGACGATTCCGGTGGCTGTTCATGGTGTGGCTTGACTCGGCAAAAATTACCCACTTGGACGCCTAAAATATACCTTTCTCCTTTCTCCTTTTGGAAGAACCAAAAAGATGCGTAGGAATCCTTCTACATTGTTGACTACTTGGTGGACCATGGACGCCTAATAAAAGTCGAATTCGGAAACAATCGCACTCGAGACACAACTACCTGGTTCAAATTCATATACAGTACTGAAAAAATTCACTCTGAATCGAGTCATGATTCAAATTATTAGTAACTCCTAGTACATGATGAACAGCGTTCACTGTAGATTCGAATTCACACCATGGATTAATTCCTATATATATTTACTCTGCCCTACCTGTAACCTGTCAAGAAGTCATTAATTTCGGTGCAGTAGATTATACCCCTGTCCGTCGATTCAAAACTCGGGAGAAACGCCGTGTAGACACACCGTGTGCACGCACTGGTTTTACCCCGCACGTAAGCACGCCCAGGTGGGCCCCGCGCTCTCCACTACCAGGTCCTACCTGTCGGCGACCCAGGCGGACCCCGGCCGGCCCCACCCTCCAGGTTCCTGCCAGCTGCGTGAGCTGCTGCGGCACACCGAGCACCAGCACTACTCCCTCTCACCCTCTCTCGCTACCCCCACCCCAACCCACCCTCTCCTCCCTCCAGGACAAGCACCAGAGGAGAGCGCTCCACAATTCCTGCCCCCGGTCGCGTCGCCCTCCCCCACCACACGCCCCCCGAGGCGCCGCCGCCACCACCATCGACGACCGCCACCGCCCCGGACGCCCTCGTCGCCACCGCCCCCCGATGTAAGCCCCCGCTCCCTCTCACATCCCTCCCGTCCCGTCCCCATTACGCCCGATTTTTATTTTCCCAATCCACGCGCGGCGGCGCCCTCCGTCGCGCGCGACCGGCTCGCCCCCCGCACGATCGGGCCGTTCGGAGAGCTCCCGGCCGCGATCCGACGGGGCCGCGCCGGCCCGATGCGTTCTTCGGTGGCCGATTCATGCGCGGTTTTTTTATCTCTCTTTGTTTCCTCGGGACCCGGCGCGTGTCTCGCGGCGTGTTATCGTCGATTTAGTGAGCGCGGCGCGGTTCGCGTGGGATTGGAGGTCTGCCGTTACCCCGGATGCGATTTGGGGTCCGATTGGTCCTAGAGCTCGCGGCAAAGGTGGGATTTTTTTCCGGAGATCCCCTTGTGAGAGGAGGCGAGGCGGCATCGGGGTGATGGGGATGCCCGGCTTCCTTTTGCTGCCATGGTGGTAGCATTCGATTCCGGTTAAAGGACCTTGGGGTGCTAGGAAAGCAGGCCGGCCTCTTTAAGGCTGCCTGCGATGGCGACGAAGGCCCCAGCTTGATTCCCTTCCTCCCCAGATTAGATTTTTTTCTCTCTAGGCTGGTCATGTTTCCCTGTCTTTTGAAATACGGCGAAGAGAGCAAGTTTTCTCATGTGTAGTGTATGTTACGGTTCCCCTTTACTGGTATTTATTTGTTTTTGTCGGTTTCTTTCGCATGCAGAGATCACGAGGAGCGACGAGGGGTGTAACGCCATACCGGGTTGCATGGACGGATAATGCCAGAGCTGCGGAGTGGTGTTCGGAGAGCTCGTTTGAGGTCCGGCAAGGTTGACGACGTCCAGGCTGCAGAGCGAGTAGCGGCTCCCGTGTTGCCAGCTCCGCGGGGGAGGGGCGGAAGGCGTGGTGGTGGTGCGGCTGGCAGAGGCAACAAGAAAGCACCTGCTGCGGGAAGAGGAAGGCCAGCTGCAAAGGCTAGAGGAAAGGGGGTCGAGCCTGTTGACTTGGAGACTGACCAGCCTTCCCAGGACCTCCAAGCTATCGCTGCAGAGGTCGTTGCTGCTGCCAGAGCCAAGCAGGACCTTGGTTTGAAGAAGGTTGCTGACGCCGCTGCCAAAATGGAAGGTGCAAGTGGTGACAGACTTGCAGCGGCTGAAGATGAAGCCACGACAACGCCAGTGCCTGAGAGGGTATGACTTCTTATTTCCCCCATGCTCTTGTTTAAATCGGTCGTCCTATTTCTATACTGATTGATCAAAGTATTCCATTCCTTCTACAGAGGCTGTTGTTTGTCATGCTATATCTGCTCAGGCTGTTTACTTTGTTTGTTAGTTTTTTTACCATCGTGCAGCGATGTGTTGTCATTAATTATCTGTAGTTGCACCTTCTTCTTTTGTTGTATCATGCATGCCTATCTCCTTCCACAGCTAATGTTCTCATGATGTGCAAGAAATATTCAATGGTTGTTCATCTGGATGGCTAACATGGCCAAAAGCTTAACATCTGCATCCGAGGTTGTGTTGTACCTGCATGAGAGTAGTCAAGATTGAGTGGCTCTATTATTGTCTTAGAAAGCAAACATCCTTTTTGGTAAAGAGAAAGTAAACATCTAATAAGATACTACTCCCTCCGTTCCATACAATTGTACTAAATCAGCGACAACTAATATGGAACGGAGGGAGTATTAAAGTATAGAGCAGGTTCTCTTGAAAAAAAGGGATCGATATATGCCTGTCATTCCTGTAGTTCAGCTTAGTTTGCTCTCACGGTGGTATTTTTGCAGATCTACCAGTACTATTTTACATGTTAGAGTTCTATGTCCATGATATAGGATCCTAAAGATCTGAATGTTTTCTTACTATTGCAGGTTCAAGTAGGTAGCTCTCCAGAATATATAACTGATAGGAAGTTGGGTAAAGGTGGATTCGGCCAGGTCTATGTTGGCAGAAGAATAACTGGTGGAGCTTCTCGTATGGGTCCAGATGCATATGAGGTTTCTTTTCTGGCCTGCCCCAGTTGGATATTATAGTTCTGTTTCTTGATCTAGTCAAATATGATGTGGATTAATGTGATGTAGGTTGCACTAAAACTTGAGCATCGAAGAAGCAAAGGATGTAGTTATGGGCCCCCATTTGAGTGGCAGGTTTATCAGTAAGAACCATACACAATCTTCCCTTTTTATATTTATGTTATTCTCTGTGGGCATGGCGTGCTAAACCTTTTGTGACAGGTCTCTCAATGGTTGTTATGGCATACCATCAGTCCACTATAAGGGTCGCCAGGGTGACTACTACATTCTGGTGAGTTTAACTGTAGTCACGCATCCCAAAATGCCTCTCAATATGATCCTTCATAGTTAATTAAACCTGCATTTTATAATTTCAGGTAATGGATATGCTTGGTCCTAGCCTCTGGGATGTTTGGAATTCAATGGGGCAGGCGTAAGTATCTTACCAATCTTTTCACATTGGCGGCATGTTTTTCTTACTCTTTTCTGAAAGCACTAATATTCCAAACAGGATGTCTTCTCATATGGTTGCTTGCATTGCCGTTGAGTCCATATCTATCCTTGAAAAACTTCACTCCAAAGGGTAATCTTCTAAAGCCATTTGTCTCTGACAATCATCCTGGAGTGCAAGGACTTTGCATGATTTTTTCTATTCATTGGTGTTAACACATGCTGTGTCTCCTATTTTTTTCAGCTTTGTTCATGGAGATGTAAAGCCAGAGAACTTTTTGCTTGGTCAACCTGGATCACCTGATGAGAAGAAGCTTTTCCTCATTGATCTTGGTTTAGGTATGTTATTGTTTAAGTTTTTTTTTGTGTTTTCAGTGCACTTCGGCCTTCATATAAGCATTGGCCACTAATAGAGTGTTGATGGCTTGATGCATTTTATCCTATACTGACCTTTTCCACGTGATTCTGTTAATATCAAAATTATGCAGCATCCAAGTGGGAAAAAGCATCATCTAGTCAGCATGTTGAATATGATCAGAGGCCAGACATCTTTAGGTTGGTTCTATTCTAGCTTCTTCATGTACAGATTAATGATCTATGAACTGACCTATTTCTTTTTCACGGTTTCCAGGGGAACAATTAGATATGCTAGTGTCCATGCCCATTTAGGCCGTACAGGTAGTAGGAGGGATGATTTGGAGTCACTAGCATACACCCTTATTTTCTTAATAAGAGGAAGATTACCTTGGCAAGGCTATCAGGTAGCTTTTAGATGTGCTCAACAGAGTTTGGCTGATAATTTTATATTTGTTCTTGTGCATAATTTTATTGTTAATGGTTTTCTAAATGCAGGGAGACAATAAGAGCTTTCTTGTTTGTAAGAAGAAAATGGCTACTTCTCCGGAGCTTCTGTCTTGCTTCTGTCCACCTCCATTCAAACATTTTCTTGAGATGGTAACTAATATGAAGTTCGATGAAGAGCCAAATTATGCAAAACTTATTTCTCTATTTGATAGTCTGATCGAAGTGCCTGCTTCAAGACCCATCAGAATTAATGGGGCTCTAAAGGTTTGCACTGCTGTTCCCGCAACCTGCACATATACCCTGTAGTTCAATTATCCTGTATTAAATTTGGTCATGCATCTGTTGTACAAATTTTTAGGTCGGCCAAAAACGTGGAAGAATGGTTGTAAATCTTGAAGAAGAGGAACAGCCTAAGAAGAAAGTTCGGTTAGGGAGCCCAGCAACTCAATGGATTTCGGTTTATAATGCTAGACGGCCCATGAAGCAGCGGTAATTGTTTAAAATATGAAATTGGGCGAAGTTCTTAATTTTTATGCCTGCTTGCCCATACATTATTTCTTCTGTGAACTGCCATTCCCTTGCCCTTGAAAAGTAGTCTGTTCTAGTGGTTGAAGTGCCATTTAAATTGACCTGAGTTGTACTTTGTACAAGTTATTGCCTTGCCACCGGTATATTATGCCTCGTCTCTCTACCTGACACACAGTCAGCAGTCTATCACTCACCACCTGGTCTTCATACTTGAGATCAAGGATCAGACCTTGATACCATCTTATGGTGATGCATGTTGTGCATGCGTCAGTTCTTGGTGTGTGCTCCACTTTGAAGTGTCATTGTACCTAATATCCTTGTAGAGACAGCAATTCAAATATATACTATTATGCATTTTTGTAACTAAACCATTCATGCAACTAAACCATCAAAGAAAGCTTGGGTAGCTCCTGTTTATTTGCTCACACTTGCTTGCTTGTTCTTGAGTTCGTATCTGAAGTTGCATGTTTCTCGCTTATCTCCATAATTTATAATCCTTCCTTAGTTAGATATGATATTAATTGATTTGACTTAGTCCTTTCTTCTGTAAATTTATAGATACCACTACAATGTGGCTGATTCAAGGCTGCATCAGCATATAGAAAAAGGCAATGAAGATGGCTTGTACATTAGCTGTGTAGCTTCTTCAGCAAATTTTTGGGCTCTCATCATGGATGCTGGGACTGGCTTTGGTGCTCAAGTTTATGAGCTTTCACAAATTTTCTTGCACAAGGTGTGCCGCAGTCTTGGTCCTCTCTAGTTGGAATTTTGGTAATCCAGAATCTTGACACTATCGTTTTTCGATCTTTGTATGTAGGATTGGATTATGGAGCAGTGGGAGAAGAATTTTTACATAACAGCAATAGCTGGAGCAACTAATGGAAGCTCATTGGTTGTCATGTCCAAAGGTTTGTAAATTAGCTGTTCTCCGTCGAGGCTAATTGGTTGTCATGTCCAATGGAATCTCATTGGTTTCCATGATATATTTCTTCTGTGCTGATCCTTGATATCATTGCAGGAACTCCATATACACAGCAGTCATACAAAGTCAGCGAGTCTTTTCCTTATAAGTGGATTAATAAAAAGTGGAAAGAAGGTTTCCATGTAACATCTATGGGTACTGCTGGTAATCGTTGGGGAGTTGTGATGTCAAGGAACGCGGGCTACTCTGACCAGGTTAAAACACATGCCTGCACTTGTTTGTGATAAATCATTTAGATTTTTTTTCATGAATTTGGTGGTTCTTTATGTTATATAATTTCATCTGTGCTAAACATACATAAAATGACTGCACATATCCTCAGAAAAAAGGGGAAAAACATGTGCTACATGTGTCTGCATTTTAGTAACTCTATAGTTTTGAGCTCAGCAAGCTAAACTATTTTGAACATTTGTAAGCTGTTCACATGTGACAACCAGCAAATTTGAGCCTTGCATGTATAATATGTACATGTAAACATATGGTGCTGCAAGAATGGCTTCAGCTTAACCTAAAGGGAACTGGTGTGCTTTCACAGTTTCCCTTTTAGCAAAAGATCATTAATTGTGAAGAGTTATACCAAGTCTGGATTATGTACTGTACATATTAGGAAAATTGTCCTAAGTGATGAAACTGAATCTGTCTTCCATCCCGCAGGTTGTAGAGTTGGATTTTCTGTATCCAAGTGAAGGACTCCACAGGCGATGGGAGACTGGTTATAGAATAACTTCATCTGCAGGCACGCCTGACCAAGCTGCTTTTATCCTGAGCATACCAAAGAGGAAGCCGATGGATGAGACCCAGGAAACCCTTCGAACTTCTGCCTTCCCCAGCAACCATGTGAAGGTACGATGATACATCTTTTCCCTGACTTATAATGACGTAACAAATCAGATTTTCCATGCATTAAGTAAGATTAATCTTCATTTATACGTCTGGACCTAACCTTGGAACCGATTTTTTTCAGGAAAAATGGGCTAAGAACCTGTACATTGCCTCAATCTGCTATGGGCGAACCGCGTGCTGACAGCAGTCAGCCGTACTCGAGCTCCAGGGTGAAGTCACCCACAGAGTTACCAGTGGAGCCAGAAGAGAGAGTTCTGAGGCGGAACAAATCAAAACTTGCCTTGACCTTTTATGTAGGGTTCGAGCGCAAATCGGCTGGCACAGGCCTGGCCTCTTTTGGCGGCAATGCTATTCTAATTGTAAAGAATCTTGCGAGATGGATCCATGTTGTATCAGTTCATCCTCGGACATGAACCTGTCCATAAGCTAAGGCCGTATTGTTGGCAAATGCGCTATTGTTACTCATTTGTAGCAATCTAATATGATTTGGCTGCTGTGTTGCTGTTAATCTATGATCCAACTTTTGATGGCTCGACTCTAAATGCAGGAGGGTGCACTCTCCAACTTTTACATAGTAGTCATGCAATGTTAGAGTGCAACACTGAACTGAATCTTTTAGAGATTTCAATATTTGTTTCCTAGGTTGTTGGATTATAAGATATAAAAAATGGGGAATGCAAAATCTTGAAAAGGGCAATTGATACTAAATATAACGCTAGAGACCCTAAAGTGGAAGTTAAGAAATGGTAGAACTACTTGTGATCCTAGCCTATGTTGATTTAGTACGCCTATTATGGATTGGAGGGAATACTAGATTTTGGGAGGACTGTCGGTTTTGCACCTCCTAGTACGTTTTTGGCTTAACACTATTAACAAAACAAATGTGTAGCTGACATTTGGGATGGGGAAAATCTGATAATTGCATTTAGGAGAACGTTTTCTCCTACCATGATGGATCAAATGGCATGAGCTGGAAGAGGTAGCCAAATCCATTAGTTTTGACGAACATGAAGATAGTTTGATTTGGCAATGTACCTCGAATGACCAGGGGATTAGGTTGGAGAAAAGAAAGCTGAAAAAACCATGTGGTTTGTGCCTTTTTTTTGTTGCAAATGAATCAGGGACAGATCAACATCTTTTGTTAGATTGTGTAGTTTTAAAAGGGAACAGTGGGTGGGTGTGGTGTGTGTGTGTGTGTGTGGGGGGGGGGGGGGGGGGGGGGTTGTGAGATTAAGTCGATGTTTGATAAAGAAACTGTCAGCTTTGAATCACTAGCGTGTACTTAGCTGGGATCTAGGTATCAATCAAGAGTGAATATGTGATCTTTGCAAAAGCACTCTGGGAGAGAGAGATCAAGTCGGTGCATCACGGTCACGGGATCCATGAGCCTCTGACTTGGTGGTGGGGGATGAACTTGAACCCGAGAGTATCCTGGCGCATCATCTTGGCACAGTATCGGTGCTGTTACCAGCCCCTGAATCTGAAAGCAAGGGCAAGGAACCTGGCGTAGCAGATACCGAGAGGCGAAGCGTGCGAAGAAGTGAAGCGCGAGATATATTTGGCGTCGTGAATCAATACTCATTTGTTTTGCCTCTCTGTCAGTTTCCGTAGACTGCAACTCCTTTTATCGTTTTTAGCTGTCCTTTTCAGGCAGGCCATATACACGTCTGGATTACCGATGGGATTAGTGTGGATCTCCGTGGGTTGTGGTCGTGTGATCTGATGGACAACATATTCTTCTCCGCTCCGCACTATAAAATTGACTAATCAGAGGGCATGTAGACCTAGAGAATTATAACTTGTACCCTTTAAACCGAAACGGAGAAAGTAGATGCCACCTAGGCCTAAATAATGATGTGGCAGATAACTAATAAAAAGAAAAACAAATGGATTAACTAATATTTTACCATATATCACATTTTTTAATGAAAATGGAGTACTTGCCGTTAGGGTGTATAAGGCCGAAGACGTTTTTTAGATATTTTAGGATTCTAAGTTCTAAGACTTAATTCTTCCTAATTCTCGTGCGTGCATTTATTCCAATCCATGCGTTAGCTAGAGAAGGAAGGGGACGATCTGTGGCAAAAAAATTGCCTCAATCCATGCGCTTTTATTCTGGCCATGCAAGGCTCCTCGCGTATGAAATGTAATTAATACACGTGTAATTAAATTGTAGACGAAACATCCTCGAGATTTGTTCCGATTACCAAGCCAGCGTCTTGGTCTTGCCGCTGAGGCCCTCTGGCCTTAGGCTAGTCATAGTGGGAGTAACATAGGTAGTGACATGCATCTACATGCAGTGCCAACTAGGCAATTTGATGACGTGGCATGTCATTAACTGATGAAAGAGAGTCTTGTGATAACTAGCTATGTTACGATAACATCACACACTCCAAGATAAGATGAGTCTACATGCTAATAAATAAGATCTTACATGATAGTACTAGACACAAGTTACTATACCCACTATGAAGATAATAACATAAACTAGTAACTTATGCATGTTACTATACTAGACTATGTTACTCTCCACTATGACCAGCCTTATACGCCCTAACAGAGGGAGTACTTAAGTACCCACTATGGAGGTACTCCCTCTATACCGGATTATTGGGCTGAATTAAAAAAACACTAGAACCTAGGTGGTTTCCAATTGGGGATAGGATGCATGCAATGGTCAGTATTTCCGAGGAGACCCGATACGGTAATTAAGGCATGCACAACCCTATATCGGCAGAATGGATAAAAATAACTCCTTTTTAAAAGGATTTCACAAACTGACCCATCTGGAGAACTATTTTACTGGACTAACCCTTTGGGTAACTCCCAACAGCTAGAGTGTAGCACCTTTCAGCTAGGCGTTATACTTCCTGCCAGCGTGGCACTGCCTGGCCCCTCCCTGGCCCCACCCGGAGGCATAACGCCCAGGCGCTATGCCTGGGGCGAGTAACGCCCAGGCGCTATGCCCAAGGTGTAGCGCCTATCTGCTAGGCAATATACTTCAATGTGTAGCGCCTAACAGATAGGCGCTACACTTTGGGACTTAATCTGTCACGCCCAGCCCCCTTCCCACCCCTCCCCATTCACTCCCAGGCAGCTTGAAGAACAGACAGAGGGGCACCCTGCTGCCCCCTTCTCCCCTCCCACTCAAATCCCTAGCAAAAATCAACAGATCTGAGGGATTTCACCGTGGATTTGCTCCCCCATCCTTCCCTCTAGGTAATCCCCTCCTTTTCCCTCTCTTTCATCCAATGAATCTTGCACACTATCCTTAAAACCTAGGTCTAGTTGGATTCATAATATGACCTATTTGTGTATGTTTTTGGTTATTTGATAGTTATATATTAGTTGTATTTGATGGGGAATGGAAGTGTGTTGTTGATTTGCATTGTGTATGATGGTTTTATATTGATTTGTATGGATGTGTGAATAATATGCTCCCATATTCTTTGTAGTTTATTGTATAAATTGAAACAATGGCCACATACCACACACATTTTATTGATGTTTGGAATATATATATGTAGGATGGTGTGGCTACTTGAGGATTACTATGATCATGAACATCGGGCATACTTGATGGCGGAGAAGCATATGGTAATAAAACCATGGTTGAACTTTTTTTTTATTTTTCTATTGATTCAGTTGTGTTGGAAAAAGCATAATGTTCGATCTTGTATGTATGCAGAGGCTTCGTCCCCTCAAGCTTCGGTCTCATGGCGCGTCTTCGAATGACATGCCGTACGACGAGCGGTACACCGAGTACATCAAGCGGCTAGGCCTCCTCCCTTTCATCACGCTTGTCGACCGGTGGAGGCCGGAGACGCACACTTTCCACCTTCGGACCGGCGAGATCACTCCTACTCTTCAGGATGTTTCCATGATCTTTGGACTTCCTATCGCGGGGGAGCCTCTCTGTATGAGCACAGATTCCGATGGGTGGCGCAATGCGATGTACCTACTTATTGGCATGGCTCCTGAAGAACTTGAAGATAAGAGCAAAGATAGAGTCCTAGCAGGCGCGACATATGCGTGGATCGTGGAGAACTTTGCGGAATGCCCGAACCCTGCCGAGGTTGAGGTGATCGAGACACATGCTCGTGTGTACGTGTGGTATGTCCTTTCTAGGACTCTGTTTGCGGACAGCGGAGGTAGGACCGGTTAGTGGATGTGGCTTAAGGCACTAGCAAACTGGGATAGCAATATCAGCTGGGGTTCGGCGGCTCTTGCCTACTTGTACCGGCAGGTAATCACCTGTGCACTCTATATTTATTTGTATATGTCGAGTCCACACATATGCTATACTGACCTCTTTTTTGTTCACTTGTAGTTGGACGATGCATGTCGTAGGGCAGGCCAAAATGCCGGAATAGGTGGTGCTATGGTTCTTCTCTCGATATGGAGCTGGGAAGGCTTACCAGTTGGGCGTCCCAAAGAGGTGGGCCATCATCCTTGGCCAGCGTATAATAGAAACCCTCTACGCCTCCCGACTTGGGCTTACAAGTGGGACGTGGTATCGGAGATGACAAGCGATGTCAATGCCATGTACCTCAAGTACACGAACAAGTTCGATGTGATTACGCCCGAGCAGGTAGATGTTTATCTATACGTCACTATCCATAATATTAACTTTACGAGTCAAAATCGATACCAAACATGTTCTTGTGATATGTTGCAGGTGGAGTGGGAGCCTTATGGTTGTGGGGACGAGTTTGGTATTGCTCCCGCGTTTGATATTAACCCAAAGTGCTTGGAGGAACAATCTCTCTGGCTCATGTGCTGCCCATTGATTTGCAATTGGGCGGTTGAGTTTCATATGCCACAACGGGTGATGAGGCAGTTCGGGTTGTTTCAGTGCAACCCTCTCGTGTGGAAGGACACCGACAAGGAGCTTCATCGGTTAGTTAGCATGAGAACTTGTGCTCAATTGCTTTGGATGGTACTAACATGGTTCTTTGTTATTGTTCAGGTTGGACAGAAAGAGGCAGAGGAAGATCAAGAATTGGGATCACCATCATAGGAGGCATGTCATGGATTTCCTCATTTGTGTGGAGAATGCTCGACGAACGGAATGGAATAGTGGAAGAGCTCATTGCCCAGTTGCAATTAACAACTACATCCATTGGTTTCTTGGTAGTACCAGTGTCTCCATTTGCCCGCCGTCCTATGAGGAAAAAAATATTGGACGAGCCAGTCCATTTCGATGACCTTGCCTACACTCAGTACAACCAGCAGGTCAGGGATGGGACCGACATCCCGCTTTCTTCCTCACTCAACTTTGCGGTAAAGTTATCGTTGCCTTTGCATTACTTTACTTGCACTCTCATCTCTTTCTTGCCTAACATGTTCTTGTTCTTGACTCTATGGAGAACGGAGGTAAAGAAATATTCCTTGCACTTCTTTCCCCAACTATCGGAATAGTAGTCTTCGGATTGCTTGACAGTGCAATCGGTTCCACACCAACAAATAGGAACCCCCTTCCCATGGGCATCAGAAGTACGATACGCCTTCCGTGGCCTTTCCTCTTGGTCGGCGCAAGGTGGCCTATCATTGGCCCTCCTCTTCTTCTCTTCCTCTTCCTTCTCCTTTTGCCTCTTTGTCGTGGGAATTGTCACGGCAGATGCTGCAATCGGCAGCGAGTAGTAGAACGAGGGGCAAGGGCGGCCAGCCATCTGCGGTGCGAGATGAGGGCAAAGAAACAGGGTTTTACCCAGGTTCGGCCCCCGGAGGGTAAAGACCTACTCCTGCTAGATTGTATTATGAAGGTGGTACAATGGGCGAGCTCGGCGGCTAGGCGGCGAGTCGCTTGGGTGTATGATGGAACGTATCTCTACTCGCCCTGCAGGGAGGTTTATATAGGCTCACCTCCCCTAGGGTTTACATATCTCAACCGAATCAGTTAAGGCTTCCATACTCGTTTAACCTAATCCGACTGGGCCTATCTACTCGTCTGGGCCTTCAACTTCCAGTCGCTTGGATCCTCGCTGGGCTTCAATCCAGTCGCCGTCTTGTAGGCCCACTCGCCAGTTCTTGGGCCAGTCGGAAACGTCCTGCTGGGTATACCCCGGTAGGCACATCCCCATCAGTAGTCCCCGAGGCCGTTGCCGATTAGGCGTGGGTGGCTGCTGGCAGTCGGAGTATACGGCTTCTGAGTAGACATCCAGTCGAATCGTCGGCGGGCTCCTGTATAAAGGAGAAAACCAGTCATCCAGGTCGCAGCTTTGGCGAGTCGAGTCGGCGAAACACTGTCATAGTGATTGGGTCGGCGAGCCGAATGGCTGAAGTTGGACCGTTAAACTTGGTCAAACTAGCCGTTGGGGTAATCCAACGGTAACTTTTGGCGTAATCATCGCGCGGTAACGGTTCCCTGATTTGGCGGGTAACATCTACTATATAAGGGGAATGGCAGGCGATCGGAGAACCACCTTCTCACCATTTCCTCCGACTGCGCGCATTTTCGCCTCCCTTCGCATCGCGACCCAGCCGACCAGAAATCCCCCGACCCCCAACAAATCTCTCTGCCATGGCCCTCTCCACCGAGCCTTGGGGTAGATCTAAGTGCACGAGGGTGCAACTGGCTTCCTTCGAGGAGGCCGGGATCTTGCGAGCCGGCTGTTGGCGCATCCCTGCGGCCGGAGAGACGACCCCGAATCCGCGAGAAAGGGAATTCATCTGCTTCACCAGCCATCTTGAACGGGGGCTAGGGTTCCCCACATCCCTATTCTTTTGGCGCTTCTGCGCCTACTACGGGATCATCGGATCTGGGTCCCCACAGCATCGAGCAGCTCGCCATCTTCATGGCGTTCTGCGAGTGCTATTTGGGCTGCCGGCCCTACTTCCCTCTGTGGCAAGATCTGTTTCACGGATGGATCAGCCGCGAGGAAGCAGGCGGCCCAATGCTAGCCGCGGGTGGCCTAACCTTCCAGCTGAAGTCGAAGGCTTCATTCTTCGACCTGATGCTGCCCGCCAAGGCAGCGAGCGACTGGAAGAAGTCGTGGTTCTATGTTGCCGAGGCGACCCCGGAGGGCGAGACAGCGATTCCACGGTACTCCGCCAACCGGTCCGAGCCGCGCCGTCTCCAAGTCGGCAAGCTCCCCAACGACCAGCGGATGGGTTGACGAGATGCTCCAGACCATCCGCGGTCTGAAGAAGAAGGGCCTCCAGACGATCAATCTATACAACTGCTGGCTCGGCCGGCAGCTCGTCCCTCTGGCTCGACGCGACCATTATATGTACCAGTACACGGGCCGGGAAGACTCGACGAAGGCCTGCCTCGACGAGTGGAAGCTGGAGGACTACATCCCAGCACTGAAGAAGATCACCCAGGCAGTGCACCTGGACGCACAAGCCGGAGTCGCACCTTACACCGCAAAGCGTCCAGCCCCAACGGTAATCACCTCGCCTCACTCGCAGTCGCAGTTTTTTGCAGTCGCAGTAATTCTAACTTCATCTTGCATTCTTTGCAGCTGTTCCAAGTGGTGGAAGGATGGCTCCCGCCTTCGGACAACGAGAACTCAAGCTCGTCCGTCCAGGACGTGGGTGAGTCGCCTCCCGCCAAGGGCGATGCCGGGAGTGATGAGGGCGAGAGAGACGATGAGTCCGAAGAGGAGGTCGCCCCACTGCTCCGCAAGACCCGTGGGCAGCGTCAACGTGAGATTGAGGCAAGCAAAAGCCTCGAGCGCCATGACGACGACGAGCTTCCAGAAACCACCTCGCGCCGCCAGGCTACTCCATCGAAAAAGAAGAAGAAGGAAAAGGAGGCGAAGGCCCCTCCGAGGAAGACGAAGACGAAACCGACGAGGCCGGCCTCGCCACCACATTCAGCGAGCAGTTCTGACGTCCCCAGTCCGGCCAAGGACGAGGCGCCGCCGACGACAGCCACGCTGGACACGGCCACCATCGAGGTGCCCCTAGCGTCGATTCCTCCGCCATTTGCTCCAGTCTCTAGGCTGGGGGACGCTCCGGCCGCAGCGGCTTCGCCTCACAGGGAAGCTCCTGTTGAAGATGTTCTAGAGGCTCCGGTTGCGGCCTCGACGACGAAGAAACCGTCCGTGTCTTGGGCACGCGACGTTCTGGAAATGGGGCTCAGCCGCCGACTGGGCCCCGAACTAGAGAAGCCAGCCGGCCTCCGTACGGGGCTGCGCTTCATTCCAGTCGCCAAGTGAGTACACTCTCCTTCCTTTGTCTTCCATAGCAGCTCGAATTATCTTGCTTATATGATTGATGTACAGGACCGGAGTGAAGAGGATGGGCCAACCGACCGTGGCTAAGGTGCCACCCGTCGTCAGCGAGGAGGATCCTTGCCGCAAGAGGAAGGCGGATGAAGTCGTCGTCCCTGCGGATGGTGGCAAGAAGGCCAAGGGTGACAACGTCGTCACGATTTCTGACGACACGGCAGTCATGCCGGCTGGACCCGTAACGGAGGCGGCCGTGTCCACGAAGGAGGGCGCTCCCTTTCTTGGAACGGCCGAGCCGACCTCCTTTGGGGCGGGTGCCTCTATCGCCACCTTCCCGCGCTTCATGGCCAAGGCGGCCGCGGCGAGTGGAACTTCGCCCTTGAGCCACGCTCCTGGGATCGCCGATGCTGAAGTCGACCAACGTCGTGGGAATACGCCGGCTCTCCTCGCGTCCGTGGACGCGATACAACTCCACGGCATGCTTGGCGCAGCCATCCAGGTATATCCAGTCCCCGAGGATCAGGTCGGTGTTTTGCAGCGGCCTGATTCTTTTAGTGTCGTATATTTATTTTCCGCATCCAGTCCCCGAGTGCTCACTCGCTGAATTTCAGCGGGTGGGCACTTGAGAGTTTCTTGATTGCCAGTCCCCGAGTGCGCATTCGCTGAATTTCAGCGGGTGGGCACTTGAGAATTTCTTGATTGCCAGTCCCCGAGTGCGCATTCGCTGAATTTCAGCGGGTGGGCACTTGAGAATTTTTTGATTGCCAGTCCCCGAGTGCGCACTCGCTGAATTTCAGCGGGTGGGCACTTAGGAATTTTGCTTTGGTTAACTTTTTGGGTGATGTGCAGGGTCTGCAACTTGAGTCAGCTGACCGACTGGCAGCGAAGCACCGCGCGGAGAAGGAACTGGCCATCGTCCAGGAGGCGAACAAAGGGCTTCAGGCGGTTGCCGTGAAGGCAGAGGAAGCTCGCCAGGGTCTTGTCCCCGTGGGTGAATTGGCGGCGGCGCAATCGGCTTTGAGTTCAGCTAAACAGCGGATCGCCAACCTCGAGCGCGAGCTGCGGGAGGCGAAGGAAGAAGCGAGCGCGGCTGATGGGCGAGCCAAGGCCGCCATTTCAGCCGCCGAAGAGGATCGCAAAGTGTCGGACGCCCTTGTTGCTGGGCTTCAGGACGACCATACTTCCCTTCAATGCTTCATCACGGATCTCGCCCGCCCGTTGATTGGTAAGTGCATCTGCCTCTGCTAGTAGGTGTGCCTTTTGTGGTGTTCGTCGTATTCATTATTGTCTTCTACTCGCAGGTCGCATCATCGACAGTGCGGAAGAGGCAAGCTCGTTCGATGCGCGGCAGTGTGTAGCCACGCTTGTCGACTCGGCGACGTTGTCGGCGACGTGCATCCGAGCCTATCTCCAAGAGATATCGCCCACGGAAGTGATTCCCAGCGACCTCGTTGAGGTGTGGAAGTATTTGGAGAAGGCGCCCGCGGTCGTTGAGTTCATGACGCGGTCAGCGTTTCGGCGCGGGGCGGCGACGACACTTAGTCTTGGACTTGCCCACTTCCCCGAGGACTTCGACCTCGACGATGTGACGAGTGGCTACCCGTCGTCGACTGGCGCGGTGGATCTTTCCGAGGTCCTCAAGTTGCAGGATCGCGCCGCAACGTACTCGGAGCGCGTCTGGGCAATGGGCGACCTCCTTCCGTACCAGGAGACGGTCGTCGTGCCGAACGACCCCGAGCCGCCGCACCGTGACTTCAAGGTCGAGCATCCTTTCCGCGCGGCGATGGCGGGTGAACTGACGACGTACCCGTCGAATCCGTACACGCCGTTCATCCGCAATCGCCAGGGTGTTGACGAGTCATCGTCGAAGCCTGCGGAATAGGATAGTTTGCCCTGGGGCGTTAGGTAGCAGGTCTACCATAGGGCATATTTTGTAATATGAGACAATGCAACATGCTATCGAATGAGACATCGTGTCTATTTTGGTATTTGTCATGTGTTTGTGATTGAAGTTTTGAACGAGTCCCCGAGCGCGTCCGCCCTTTTGTGGGGTTTACCTCATATGTGATATGTTTGTTGTTTTTGTGTTTTGTTACTGTGGTCGACTCGCCCGGACTCGGAGAGCCAGTCGCTAGGCGACTCCCTTGAGCGCTCTGTACTTCGCCGTTTTCCCTTGCGCGAACGAGGTCGGGTGGCCGAGTCCCCGAGCGTGGTACTTGGTTGTTCCAGGCGCGACTCGAGGGTGGGTGAGGACTTAGCGCGTTAGTTTGAGCGCGTCACTCCTGCCTGGCCCGTGGGGTCAGTCGCGTGGCGAGTCCTGGGCATGCTCTCCTACTTGGCGTTTTCCCGTACCGCTCGCGATGAACTGGTCCTCAGTCCCCGAGCGTGGTACTTAGCCGTTCGAGTCGCTATGCCAAGGATGCGGAGGACCATGGTCGCTGTAAGAAGCGAAGGCAGTTGTCTTGGCTCGTAGAACCAGTCAGGCGAGGCGACTCCAATGGGGCTCCGGGTAGGCGTTTTTTGTGGACGATGCAAAACCTGAGGTTACTCAGTGCTCTTGCATCGCACTACTTAGCCATGCCGATCGCTGTACCAAAGGTTGACTTCTGCGGTTAGCTTGACGCTGTTATTACGAGTGCGAGTGGCACAAGACATGGAGAGTAGGCGCAATTTTGCGGTAACCATTTCTTTTTATTTCATAACGACTGGAGAGTACATATGTGGGGTTCTAGGCATAGAACTTCCGTAGGAGGTTTACATTCCATGGTCGCTTGACGTCGAGTTTGCCGTCCCTGCGGACGTCGATGAGGTAGTAGGAGTCGTTGCCGAGTACTCGCCCGATGGCGAATGGCCCTTCCCACGGAGGGGAGAGCTTGTGCATGCCCTTCTTGTCCTGGATGAGGCGTAACACCAGGTCGCCCTCTTGGAAGGTGTGAGTTTTCACCCGCCGGCTGTGGTAGCGGCGGAGTCCCTGCTGGTAGATGGCGGTGCGAGACCGAGCGAGGTCACGCGCCTCGTCGAGCTGATCGACTCCGTCTTGGCGGGCGAGTTCGTTTGCAGCCTCCGTGTAGTGGACGACCCGTGGCGAGTCGTGCTCGAGATCGGTGGGCATAACTGCCTCGGCGCCGTATACCATGAAGAAGGGGGTGAATCCTGTCGACTTGTTGACCGAGGTGCGGATGCCCCAGATGACGGAGGGTAACTCCTCGACCCAGCACCCGGCGGTGCGCTCGAGTGGTACTTGGAGTCGCGGCTTCAGGCCGTGGAGGATGCTTTGGTTGGCCCGTTCTGCCTGGCCGTTGGATTCCGGGTGGGCGACCGACGCGAGGTCGAGCCGGATGTGGTGCTCTTCGCAGAATTCAGCCATGGCTCCTTTGGCGAAGTTGGTGCCGTTGTCCGTGATGATGCTGTTTGGGAACCCGTAGCGATATATGAGCTCGCGTAGGAATTCGGTGGCGGTCTTCCCGTCGCATTTCCTAACTGGCTTGGCCTCCACCCACTTTGTGAATTTGTCGACCGCGACCAGCAGGTGGGTGTAGCCGGAGGGAGCCTTCTTGAAGGGGCCTACCATGTCCATGCCCCACACAGCGAATGGCCAGGTGATGGGGATTGTTTTGAGCGCTGAGCTCGGCACGTGCGTCTGGTTGGCATACTTCTGGCACCCGGCGCACCGCTGGACAATGTCTACAGCGTCGGCGTGTGCGGTGGGCCAGTAGAAGCCATGTCGCATAGCCTTGGCGACCAGAGAGCGGGCGCCGGCGTGGTGGCCGCAGTCACCGGAGTGGATATCGTGGAGGATCTTGCGTCCTTTGGCTGGTTGGACGCAGCGTTGGAACACGCTGGTGACGCTGCGTTTGTGGAGTTCGCCGTCGATGATGGTGTAGGACTTGCATCGGCGGGCGACCATCCGAGCGTCCGTCTCGTTAGCCGGCAAGGTGCCGGCCTCCAGGTAGGCGATGTAGGGCTTGGTCCAGTCGTCTGGATCGGTGACGAGTGCGACCAGGGCTGCCTCTGGTTGGAGCGGGACTCCGATGTCGATCTCCCTCGGGGGAGAGACTGATGGCTTGGTGATCGTGTCGAGGAAGACGCCGGCGGGTGGGGCGAGTCGAGCCGACCCAATGCGAGAGAGTGCGTCGGCCTCCTCGTTCTTCCGCCTGTCGATCCACTCGACGGAGTAGCCGGTGAAGTGTCCGCCCAACTTGTCCACTGCTTGGCGGTACGCCGCCATAGTGGGGGAGACGGCGTCGCAGGTGCCAGCGACTTGCCCCGCGACGAGGTCGGAATCTCCGTAGCAAAGTAGGCGGTTGACATTCATCTCCTTGGCAGCTCGCATGCCGTGGAGTAGGGCCTCGTACTCGGCCATGTTGTTGGTGCAGGGTGTGAAGTCGAGGCAGAGGATGTAGCGGAGCTTGTCGCCCTTTGGTGAAGTTAGAACGATCCCTGCGCCTACACCGTCCGCGTTCTTGGAGCCGTCAAAGTGCAGGCTCCAGTAATGGAGGTATGGCAGCTTCTCTGGCTGCTGGGCCTCTTCCCAGTCGGCGATGAAGTCCGCTAGGGCCTGTGACTTGATCACTTTTCGCGGCTCGTATTTGATGTTGTGGATGCCGATCTCGACGGCCCACTTGGCGACCCGCCCGGTCGCCTCGCGGTTGCGGATGATGTCTTGCAGTGGTGCTGAGGAGACGACCGTGATCGGGTGCTCCTGGAAGTAGTGCGGCAGGCGCCGCTGAGCTCTGAAGACCGCGTATACCAGCTTTTGGTACTGGGGGTACCGCTGGCGCGACTGGGTGAGGACCTCGCTGATGTAGTACACCGGTCGCTGTACTGGGCGCTCCTTTCCTTCCTCCGGTCGCTCGACGACCAACACGGCGCTGACGACGCGCTCGGAAGCCGCGACGTAAACCAGCATGGGTTCTTTGTCGGCGGGGGCGGCGAGTAGCGGTGCGGCGAGTAGCACCTTCTTGAGGTCGCGAAGCGCGTCATCCGCCTCCTTGTCCCACTGGAAGGTGGGGTTCTTGCGCATCAGGCGGTATAGGGGCATCGCCTTTTCGCCCAGGCGGGGAATGAAGCGACTGAGAGCCGCTACTCGCCCGGCCAGTTTTTGGACGTCGCACAGGCACTCGGGTTTGCCGAGCCGGGCGATCGTGTCGATCTTCGTGGGGTTCGCCTCGATCCCTCGCTTGGAGACGACGTACCCCAGTAGTTGTCATGCTGGTACACCGAAGGTGCACTTGCCTGGGTTGAGCTTTATCTTGTATTTTCGCAGGTTGGCGAATGTTTCCGCCAGGTCGGCGAGTAGGTCGCCCTGGCGAGCAGACTTTACGACCACGTCGTCGATGTAGACGTGGATGTTGCGGCCAATTTGGCTCGCGAGGCATTCTTGCATGCACTGCTGGTAGGTCGCCCCGGCGTTCTTGAGGCCGAAGGTCATGGCGGTGTAGCAGAAAGCTCCGAATGGCGTGATGAACGCCGTCTTTTCCTCGTCCTCGACGGCCATTTTGATCTGGTTGTACCCGGAGTAGGCGTCGAGGAAACAGAGCGACTCTGAGCCCGCGTTTGAATCGATTATCTGGTCGATCCGCGGGAGGACGAACTGCTCCTTTGGGCAGGCGCTGTTCAAGTTCGTGTAGTCGATACACATCCTCCAGGTCCCGTTCTTTTTCTCGACCAGGACTGGGTTTGCCAGCCACATGGAGTATTTGATTGGCCAGATGAAGCCTGCAACGAGTAGACGCTGCACCTCCTCGGCGATTGCTCGGCGGCGCTCTTCATTGAAGGGCCGCAGCGACTGTTTTACGGGTCGCACTTTGGGGTCGGCGTTTAGCTTGTGCTCAGCGAGCTCCCTAGGGACACCGGGCATGTCAGAGGGCTTCCATGCGAAGATGTCCCTGTTCTCACGGAGGAACTCGATGAGCGCGCCTTCCTAAGCTGGGCTCATGCCCGTCCCGATCGTCACCGTCTGGCTGGAGTCGCCTGGGACAAGCTCGACGGTGCGGGTGTGCGTCGTGGCCTCGAAGGTTGAGGCGTTTGCGCCCTCCGAGTTGGGCTTCTTGAGAATGGTGGGGTCGTCGTTGTTGACCCTGCTCGCGTACTTGGCGAGCTCATCGGCGTGGTTGGTCTCCGCCGCGATGACGGCGTCGGCGAGCTCGGCTCCTTTGGCCTCGCACTCGGCGGCCATGTCGGGGTCGCCGTTGATGGTGATGACGTCGCACGGCCCGGGGAGCTTCATCGCGTTGTACGCGTTGTGGGGCGTTGCCATGAACTTGGCGAACGCCTGGCGCCCCAGGACGCAATGGTAGGGGCTGTCGAAGGGCACGAGCTCGAAGACGATCCGCTCGGTGCGGAAGTTTGCTAGTGTGCCGAAGGTGACTGGCAGCGTGACCTTACCGATCGGGTACGCCTTCCGACCGGGGACGATGCCGTGGAACGTGGTGTGGGTCGTCTCGATCATCGACTGCGGGAGCCGCAGCCGCCTGAAGGTGTCCAGGTACAGGATGTTGATGGAGCTGCCGCCGTCCATCAATGTTTTGGGGAGCCAGTAGTCGCCGACCTTAGGCTTGACCACCAGGGCGACTCGACCTGGGTACTCGATGCGTGGCGAGTGGTCTTGTCGACTCCAGGTGATGGGCTGCTCCGACCAGTTGAGGAACTGGGGAACGTCCACCTGGGCCACCGCGTTGACGGCGACGGCGCGGGCGATGACCTTCTTCTCGCGCTTCGTGTTTAAGCCCGTGAAGGTATGGAGCGAGCCGACCACTTTGCCGAATTTTTCGCCGTTTGGCGGGTCGTTGTCGGGGTCCTCCCGTGCTCGCCGTGCCTTCTCGATCTTCCTGAGGGTGTGGCAGTCGGCGGTAGTGTGCGTTGCGGGCTTCCCTTCCCTGCTATGAAACGCACATGGTTGGTTAAGGAGAGCCGCGGGGTCGAACCTTGGCTTGGCCTTGTAGTTGCCGCCGTCGCGGCGTTGTCCTCCGTCGCGGCGGAAGCTCTTGGGCTCGCGTTGCGCGTGCCCTGCGTTGGCAACGAAGTCGACTCGCCCGTCACTGCGGCGCTTGCCGGTGAGGCGAGTGTTGCTGTAGCGTAGGTCGGACCGTCGTCCGCTGTCGTTGCCGCTCGTGCGGCGTTGACCTCCTGACTCGTCGTCAATTTCCTGGTTTGGATCTTCCTCCGCGTACCGTTTGGCGATCTCGAGGAGGTCGGGGATGTTGTCGAGTGTGCGAGAGTGTCGCTTGAGCTTGGCGACCAGGGGCTCGTAGCGGCACGAGGTCTTGAAGCAGTGGATCGCGGTGTCCGGGTGGATACCGACCGCGTTGTACCAGAGTTCTTGCCACCGTTGGACCCAGTTGCGGGTCGACTCGCGTGGTCCTTGGACGCATCGCTCCAAGTCCTCGATGGTGGTGGCGCGGGTGTAGGAGCACTCGAAGTGCCTGACGAAGGCGTCGCGCATCTCCTCCCAGGAGTCGATACTGTCCTGGGGGAGGGTGTTAATCCACTGCCTGCACGTCCCTTCCATCATCAGGGGGAGGTAACGGGCGGCTAGCAGGTCGGTGTGGCCCGCGATCCCCATCGCCATGAGGTATGTATCGAGCCAAACGACGGGGTCGTACGATGGGTCGTACTTTTCTATCTCCTTCGGCGCCTTGAAGTTTGGCGGGTACTTCTCGCCTCGGATCATTGGTCCGAAGCACTTGGGGCCGAGTCGACTGAGCGACCCCATGGGCTCGCCGTCGCGGCGATTGGTTAGGGTGTGTCGCAGGTCGTCGGGCTGGCGTGCACGCCAGCTTTGGTTGTTGATGATGTGGGTGCGGGCGTCGATGGGTTGCCCGTTGGCGGCGACGAAGTTGGTCGCTGGCCTGGGGTCGTTGGTGGAGAGTAACGCGTTAGCGGGTCGGTGTTGGAGCTGCAGTGGCTCTGGTGGCGGGCAGTTGCGGGTGTTTGCCGCCGCTGGGCGGCCGCTGGAGGCCGCTCTGCTTCCCGACGAACGCGAGTATACTCGACCCTGCGAGTCGGCGCCCGCGTTTTGCTGCTCGACGGCCTTTGCGAGCAGGGCCCTGACGTACTGGATCTGTAGGGCGCCGTCGCCCGTGGTCGTGATGTTGTCGGCTGCTGCTCGGCCCGCCACGAGGTTGTCCATCGGGGTGGAGAACAGTGGAAGGCCGTTTGCGTCTCTCTCCCGTGAGGAGACTACTATCCGCGGCTGGTCCCTGGGAGGTGTGCGGTTGGGTGGAGGTGGGGCGCCCATCGTCGTTGATCCTGGCGGGGGCCGGGCGCTTCCTCCTGGTGGCGCGTTCTCGCAGATCGCGCGCTCGGCCACGCGGGCCGGGTCGTTTTAGTCGTCGAAGTTCAGGGCGCGCCCCTGAACGGTGGGGTTCAGGCGCGACCTGATCCGCTGCTGGTGGTAGCGCGATAGTTCCTGCGCCGTCACCTGCTCGAGGCGAAATTTTTCGCGCTCGGCTTGTTCCTTGCGCACCGCCTCCGCCAGTTTCAGGCGGAGTTCCTCGACCTCCGTTGCCGTGGCGTTAGGAGGGATTAGGGTGGAGAATGGATCCTCCGGAGGATCGGTGCCAGTCGCCATGTAGGTCGCGGCGTGGCGACCGGTTCCGTCGTGGAGGTCGGCGGAGTTCTCCGACCCGGAGTCAAATTCGAAGATACCGAGGATGGAGGGGTCCTCGAAGTCTCCCATGTTGGAGACCTGGGTGATGGAGCCCGCGGGTGAAGCCGCGGTGATGGACCCGGCGAGCGACGCCGGGGTCGCCGAGTCGGTGTCGTCGTTGAGGGCCGCGTCTTCTGCGGCCGCTGAGTTTTCGGCCACGTCGCTGTGGGCCGAATTGTACTCGGAGGCGAGGCGATGGATCGTGCGGATCTGGCTCTCGGAGAGCCGATCGCGTGGCGGCGACTCGCGGATGCGAGCCGAATCCTCCAAGACGATGGCGTAGGTGAGGCCGACGAAGAGGCTGATCGTGCCGACCGGCAGGATCTCGCTGTGCGTGACGGGTCGCGCCGCCGGGACGTAGCTGCTCGGCAAGATTTGGAGCATCTCGCCGATCGCTATCATGCGGCCGGTGGTGACCGTCTCGTTGATGGGCAGATTGGATCTCGCCGCAGAACACCGGCCATACCGGCCAGGCCCCACGGTGGGCGCCACTGTCGTGGGAATTGTCACGGCAGATGCTGCAATCGCCATCGAGTAGTAGAACGAGGGGCAAGGGCGGCCAGCCATCTGCGGTGCGAGATGAGGGCAAAGACACAGGGTTTTACCCAGGTTCGGCCCCCCGGAGGGTAAAGACCTACTCCTGCTAGATTGTATTATGAAGGTGGTACAATGGGCGAGCTCGGCGGCTAGGCGGCGAGTCGCTTGGGTGTATGATGGAACGTATCTCTACTCGCCCTGCAGGGAGGTTTATATAGGCTCACCTCCCCTAGGGTTTACATATCTCAACCGAATCAGTTAAGGCTTCAATACTCGTTTAACCTAATCCGACTGGGCCTATCTACTCGCCTGGGCCTTCAACTTCCAGTCGCTTGGATCCTCGCTGGGCTTCAATCCAGTCGCCGTCTTGTAGGCCCACTCGCCAGTTCTTGGGCCAGTCGGAAACGTCCTGCTGGGTATACCCCGGTAGGCACATCCCCATCACTCTACCTTCTCCCTTTTCTTCTTCCTCTCTTCCTCTTCCTTTTTTTCTTCCTCTCGTCCTCTTCGTCCTTCTTCTTCGCCAAGTCTCGAGCAAGTTGAACTACCTCTTCAAATGCCTTCCTCTTCTTCTCTTCCTCTTCCTCCTTCCTCTTCCTCTCTTCCCCAACTTCCTTTCTCTTCCTCTCTTCCTCGGCTTCCTTCCTCTTCTCCACCACCTCCATAGCATTCTCCCAGATCGCCGAGTAGTTCACACCGTCCCCATCATTGCCCTTGTTGGGTTGAGTCGCCATACCTATTATAAGAATAAAAGCTACAAGTTAGTAAAGGATGCATGAATGTGAACAATAATTGATTTAATGAAATAAGCATGGTAGGTAGTAACATAAGCATGCAAGTATAAATATTTCATCCGTACCTATTAACATAAGGATTTGGTCCTGCCAAGTAACCTAACATACTAGACGGGTTAAAACCGCCACGCCCTCTTCCTCTTCTAAGCCCAAGTGATCGACATCTTTGTTGTCTAGGAGCTTGTTGTCTAGGAGCTTGTTGGCTAGTTCTTGGTTGGCTTGGGACTTGTTGGCTAGTTCTTGGTACTTGTTGGCTAGTTCTTGGTTGGCTTGGTACTTGTTGGCTAGGGACTTGTTGGCTAGTTCTTGGTTGGCTTGGGTCTTGTGGAACACTTCCTATCTGCTAGGCGCTACACTTTAAAGCATAGCGCCTATCAGATAGGCGCTACACTTTGGGCATAGCGCCTGGGCGTCACACAGCCGGGTGGGGCCAGGGAGGGGCCAGGCGGTGCCACGCTAGCAGGAGGCATATCCAAAGGGTTAGTCGAGTGAAATAGTTTTTCAGATGAGTCATTTCGTGAAATCCTTTTGAAAAAAAGGTTATTTTTGTCCATTCGGCCCCCTCTATCATCTTTTTCGGGAGAAATAGAATGCATGCAATGGTCAGTCAATTGGTAAATAATACTCCCTCTATTCCGAATTATAGAACTAATAGAAATTTTAGAGAGATTCTAAAAAAATAGGCTAACTTGCGTATTTATTGACTCGATTCCACCTAATCCCTCTTTCTCTCCCGTTCAGTTTCCTTGCATGGCCTCCTATGCATGTAGCGTGAAAATGATTCTTGTATTGATTACCGCATCCATCAAGGCAAAATTCATGTCTCTCTTTTGTTTTCCATAGCCAATGGGCTATCACCTAGGTTCCTGAGTCTCTCCGGAATGTAGGGAGTACAAGGATTCATTGGGAGGGTTTTTAGTGGCCATGCACGGGAGTTATTGGGTTAATTAATACATAATTTAGTCTAATAATTAGTTATATCTTAAAAATTGTTATTTGTCCAATAATCCGGTATGGAGGGGGTAGTATATTATACTTTCTCCGTTTCAGTTTATTTGTTATACACGTATTTTGAAAAAATGTTTAACCATCAATTTTGACCAATAAAATATGCAACATTTGTTCTAAAAAAATATCATCGGAAAGTACTTTTAAAGATGAATCCATTAAAGAATAACGATCTTATAATATGGGCCAGTTAATAAAGATAAGTTGAGTTGCAAAACTAAAAGAAGATTATTAATATGATCACGCATTTACCGGACAAAACCCACTCGCCATCTTTCCCGGATCAAGGCAACCCCATCACCTCCCACCCCACCCCATCCCATGCATGCACGTCCACACCCTGCCATAATTCCCTCTCTAGCCCACGCATGCCACTACTTGCCGGAACTCCTCGCATTCTTCCGTTTCATCAAAGCCGCAGAAGAGTGGAGACACGCCGTCGTCGTGTACATGCACCCGCAGAGGGAACGCGTACTATAGCATCCAGAACCAACGATGATTCTTCCTTCCCCCGCGCTCCTCCACGCCGGGTGGATCACGGCTGTCGTCGCCGCCGTCTACCTAGCGCTCTGCACTATCCACTCCCGCAAGTCCTCCTCCTCCGTCCGCCGTGGTTCTTCGCGCCCCGGGTCTGCCCGCGGATCCACCACCAGGCCCAGGGAGGCCAACGGCATCGGCGTCGCGGCTACTGGCGCCACGCCGGCGGCAAAGGTGTCACCCACGCCGAGCCCAAGTGACACGGCCAAGAGCTGCTGCGTCAACGTCGGTGACCTGCACGATCTGGCGCGCGTCGGGGACGTCGTCGTCGAGCAGGACGGCCCCGTGACGGTGATCGACGTGGGGACGCACGGCCCGATCGCGCCCGTGTTCCCAGTACCGGACCCGATGCCGCCGCGGCGGAGCCTGTCGGTGAAGAACGTCCGGTTCGAGCGGCTGGTGGAGAGGATACGGTCGAGGCGGTGGGGAGCAGGGGACGATTACGACGAGGTGGAGGCCGGCGGGCATCCGAACGACGCCACGCTGTGGTCCAAAACGATCCTTCTCGGGGAGAGGTGCCGCGTCCCGAGCGGCGAGGAAGCGATGGGCGGCACGTGGAAGAGCTACCGGCCGAGGCAGCCGCGGTCGGTGCCCGTCACGCGCAGCAACTCCTTCGCCGGCGTCCTCGACAACAACCGTGGCGGTTCGTGCAGACCTGTGGGCCTCTAGTAACTTGTGCTTCCATACGTGGATAAAATATCTTGTCATGACACCGTGTCTGATGGTTTTTAGCGTTTCGTTTTCTAGAATGTGTGCTTTCATTTTACTACAACATGCTAGATACAGTTATCCATGGCCTTAATTAGTTATTACTATCGGTTATATGCTACTCCTATAGGTTAACCATTTGGTTACTTTGGTTTAAATGTTTTTTTTGGACATGGAGTTATTTATAAAGTGCGGCTGAAGGAGGCTGATAATTTCATTCGAATTCTAAAAAAATAGCGCCATGGTTTAATTCCCTCCTATTTGCAGCCCTCTTAGCAAAAATCAAATGAAAATTTGCAACAGCCATGGAAGAGCTTGGCACGAGTGAATGCCATTGTTTGGTGAGAGCGGATTTCCCACACCTAGGAGGGGCCCCCGGCATCATCTCTATCACAAGTTAATTGGAGATTCGTGTAAAAGTCTTCCAGTCGAAGTCTCAAAGTGTTTTGCAATTTACCCCTTCCCAAATGTTGAAATCAACCTCCCCCGTCCCACCCGTCCCCTGCCCCTGAGCGAGCAGCCCTCCCTGCCCCAGACTGAGTCCCCCCACCTCCGTCGCCCCTGCCCCTGCCCCTGCTCCAGATCTCCACCCCCGTCGCCCCCACCTCTCCTCCGCCTCCACCTCCCCCAGCCCCGACGGACCTCCTCCTCACTAGTGGAAACGAGGGCTTTTGTTGATCCCGAAAATGGGCTTTAACACCGGTTCTTCTACGAACCAGTGTTAAAGGGGGGGCCGTACCAGCGTGGCCTCTGCGGCATTAAAGGAGCCCCCCTTTAACACCGGTTCGTGCCACAAACCGGTGTTAAAGGTCCCTCCACCAGTGGCCCGCGCACCCCCCCCTTTAACACCGGTTCGTGGCACGAACCGGTGTTAAAGGGGTGGGGGCTATATAAGACACCACCCCAACCCACACACACCCCACTCTTCCATTCTTTCACATTTTGGAGCCTAGCAAGAGGGTGTGAAGAGTGCTAGTTTGTGTTTTTTTCATATGCACTAGAGGTGTTCGGTGAAATGCCCGAGAGCTCAAAATAAGCTTTCTTGTTGCTCTTTCCGTCTCGGTCGAGGTCGGCAACTATAGTTTCATGTGTCATTGATGTACTATATATATAAATGGTCATCTCCCTATTATTTTTTGATATATACTACATATTAATGCAGATGAATCGGCAATGGTTGTACGGTGACCGCCGCACTTCCGAGTACATTACGGGCCTCCAAAATTTCATCGTTGTGGCTAATGCAAACCGTGGTCACAATGGTTTTATGTGCTGTCCGTGTGTTCACTGTCAGAACAAGAAAGACTACTCAAATACCAGAACCATTCACGCCCACCTGCTTCGATCTGGTTTCATGCCCAGCTATAATTGTTGGACCAAGCACGGAGAAAAAGGGGTTGTGATGGAAGACAACGAAGAAGAAGAGGATGATGAAAACTATCATAATATGTATCCTGAATATGATGATACTGCAACGGGGGTAGATAATGAAGATCAAGAGGGAGCAGATGGGCCCGCTGATGACGATCTTGGTCGGGCCATTACTGATGCAAAGGAAGAATGTGAAACTGAAAAGGAGAAGGAGAAGCTGGAGCAGATGTTAAAGGATCACAAAACATTGTTGTATCCAACTTGCGAAGATGGCCACAAAAAGCTAGGTGCCACACTGGATTTGCTGCAATGGAAGGCAGAGAATGGTGTGACTGACAGCGCATTTTCAAAGTTGTTGGTAAAAATGAAGAATCTTCTTCCAAGAAATAATGAGTTGCCTGACAGTACATACCAAGCAAAGAAGGTTGTCTGCCCTCTAGGATTAGACGTGCAGAAGATACATGCCTGCATTAATGACTGCATCCTCTACCGCGGTGAGAAGTACGAGAATTTGGATGCATGCCCGGTATGCACTGCACTGCGGTATAAGATCAGACGAGACGATCCTGGCGATGTTGAGGGCGAGGCCCCTAGGAAGAAGGTTCCCGCCAAGGTTATGTGGTATGCTCCTATAATACCACGGTTAAAACGTCTCTTCAGAAATAAAGAGCATGCCAAGTTGTTGCGATGGCACATGGAAGACCGTAAGAAGGACGCGATGTTGAGACACCCCGCTGATGGGTCACAGTGGAGAAAAGTCGAGCGAGAGTACCCGGACTTTGCACGTGACGCAAGGAACTTAAGGTTTGGTCTAAGTACAGACGGCATGAATCCTTTTGGTGAGCAGAGCTGCAGTCACAGCACCTGGCCTGTGACCCTATGTATCTATAACCTTCCTCCTTGGTTGTGTATGAAGAGGAAGTTCATTATGATGCCAGTGCTCATCCAAGGCCCGAGGCAACCCGGCAACGACATTGATGTGTACCTAAGGCCATTAGTTGAAAAACTTTTACAGCTGTGGGCCAAACTAGGTGTACGTATGTGGGATGAGCACAAAGGGGAGCCATTTGACCTACGAGCATTGCTTTTCGTAACCATCAATGATTGGCCTGCTCTTAGTAACATTTCAGGGCAGACAAACAAGGGATACAATGCATGCACACACTGTTTAGATGATACTGAAAGTGTATATTTGGATAAATGTAAGAAGGTTGTGTACCTAGGGTATCGCCGATTTCTTCCGAACCTGCATCCAGTAAGAAAGAAAGGCAAGCATTTCAAATGTCTGGCAGAACCCCGGAGGAAGCCTGTCCTCCGTACCGGTGAGGAGGTATTTGGTATGGTCAAGGACCTAGAAGTAATCTTTGGAAAAGGTCCTGGCAGTCTATCTGTTCCGAATGACGATGCCGGACACGCGCCCATGTGGAAGAAGCAATCTATATTTTAGGACCTACCCTATTGGAAAGTCTTAGAGGTCCGCTCTTCAATCGACGTGATGCACGTGACGAAGAATGTTTGCGTGAACCTGCTAGGCTTTCTAGGAGTGTATGGGAAGACAAAAGATACACCGGAAGCACGACAGGACCAGCAACGTCTGAAGGCCCCTGAAGAGCCTATGCATCCTGAGAACGAGAAGGGTAAACGATGCCACTTAACTCCTGCCAGCTACGCTCTTACCAAAGCAGAGAAGGAAATCTTTTTTGAATGTCTGAGCAGTATCAAGGTCCCATCTGGCTTCTCGTCGAATATAAAGGGAATAATAAATATGGCAGAGAAAAAATTCCAAAACCTGAAGTCTCATGACTGCCACGTGATTATGACACAATTGCTTCCGATTGCATTGAGGGGGCTTCTACCTGAAAATGTTCGAGTACCCATTGTGAAGCTATGTGCATTCCTCAATGCAATATCTCAGAAGGTAATCGATCCAGAAAGCCTACCAGGGTTACAAACAGATGTGGCCCAATGTCTTGTCAGCTTTGAGTTGGTGTTCCCACCATCCTTCTTCAATATTATGACGCATCTCCTGGTTCACCTAGTAGAAGAGATTGCCATTCTCGGTCCTGTATTTCTACACAATATGTTCCCCTTTGAGAGGTACATGGGAGTCTTAAAGAAATATGTTCATAACCGTGCTAGGCCAGAAGGAAGCATCTCCAAGGGCTATGTAACAGAGGAGGTCATTGAGTTCTGTGTTGATTTTATTCCTGACCTTAAGGCGATTGGTGTTCCAGAATCACGACATGAGGGGAGACTGCGTGGAAAAGGCACCCTAGGATGTAAAGCAATGATATGTAGGGACGGGCATTCTCTCAATCAAGCACACTACACGGTTTTACAAAGATCTATCTTGGTTGCTCCGTATATCAATGAACACAAGAATTTAATACGCCTCAAACACCCGGGGCAGTCTGATGAATGGATTATAAGTGAACACATGGCGAGTTTTGGCGGCTGGCTGCAAAGACTTCTCACGAATAACACCACTGTTGGGGATCAGCTGTACTTGTTGGCCAGGACACCGTCTTCGACTGTATGTACTTTCCAAGGGTACGAGATAAATGGGAATACATTTTACACGATAGGCCAAGATAAAAAGAGCACCAACCAAAACAGTGGTGTCCGCTTCGATGCAGCAGAAGACAATGGGCAAAAGACCACGTATTATGGGTTCATAGAGGAGATATGGGAACTTGACTATGGACCTAATTTTAAGGTCCCCTTGTTTCGATGCAAATGGGTCAAGCTAACAGGAGGAGGGGTTGAGGTAGACAAGAAGTACGGAATGACAACGGTGGATCTCAACAATCTTATGAAGAACTTAGACGAACCATTCGTCCTAGCCAATGATGTGGCTCAGGTTTTCTATGTGAAGGACATGTCCTCCAGACCAAAAAAAAGAAAAAATATGCAAACGAATACATCATATGATGAGCCAAAGCGTCACATAGTTCTTTCAGGGAAAAGAAACATCGTGGGAATCGAGGACAAGACAGACATGTGAGAAGATTATAATAAGTTTGATGAAATTCCGCCCTTCACAGTGAAAACTGACCCAAGCATTCCGTTAAGTAAAGAAGATGCTCCATGGTTACGACTGAAGCGATCATAAGGAAGGGCATATGCCAAGAAGTTCATGCTCATATTATGTAACTCTAGTTCATGTTTTTAATATTAATACATGTCTTGAGTGTTAGTCATGTTTTGTGGATGGACCGGGAGTATGAGAAGAAGTTGTCCCGATTCGTCGTACTTACCATTAAGATCTGATCTCCAAACGCGCGCGGTCACATATTAGGGAGTGCCTCTATGACCAGTTTCTTGGAGATGCCGGAGGACTAGGCTCCGTCGGCATCTCCCTGAAACTGGCCGTAGTGGTGTCCCTGCTCTCGAAAACCATCTTGCAGCTTTGTAACTTGTCTAACTAGATCAATACACCAGGGAGCTAACTAATTTCACATATTAGGGAGTGCCTCTATGACCAGTTTCTCGGAGATGCCGGAGGACTGGGCTCCGTCGGCATCTCCCTGAAACTGGCCGTAGTGGTGTCCCTGCTCTCGAAAACCATCTTGCAGCTTTGTAACTTGTCTAACTAGATCAATACACCAGGGAGCTAACTAATTTCACATATTAGGGAGTGCCTCTATGACCAGTTTCTCGGAGATGCCGGAGGACTGGGCTCCGTCGGCATCTCCCTGAAACTGGCCGTAGTGGTGTCCCTGCCTCAAACTGGCTGGAGGACTGGACTCACAAGGATGCCTATTTATAGTACAAGCAGCTCGACATAGTGTTGACACTTACAAAATAATGTCGACACTCACCCCTATTATTAGTCCCGGTTGGTGTCTCCAACCGGGACTAAAGGTTCATCTTTAGTCCCGGTTGGTGACACCATCCGGGACAAGGTACACGCCGCACGACATAATGTCGACATGCACTCACCTCTATTATTAGTGATGACTCGTGTTTTGTCCCGGTTGGTGTCTCCAACCGGGACTAAAGGTTCATCTTTAGTCCCGGTTGGTGACACCATCCGGAACAAGGTACACGCCGCACGACATAATGTCGACATGCACTCACCTCTATTATTAGTGCTGACTCGTGTTTTGTCCCGGTTGGTGTCTCCAACCGGGACTAAAGGTTCATCTTTAGTCCCGGTTGGTGTCTCCAACCGGGACTAAAGGTTCATCCCGCCATTTTTTCCCGCCATTTTTCTTCCCGCCATTTTTCTTCCCGCCAGTTCTTCCCGCCATTTTTCTTCCCGCCATTTTTCTTCCCGCCAGTTCTTCCCTCCAGTTCTTCCCGCTAGTTCACTATATATATATGTAGGGGGTTGGCCTCCATTGTCATTGCACATCTCTAGACTCATATCTGCAACCTCATCACTCTTTCCCATGGCTTCCACCGTAGCACTAACCCCCAGGGAGGCGGAGGCGCTTTGCGCCTCGAACTACCCCTGCCCGCCGGGCTACTGTGTCCCCGTCGGCTGGATGCTGAGCGTCGGAGGTGTGCCGGTTCCTCCTGTCCCTCTAGGTGTGGCGCGCCGGATGGCCATCACGAACCACTACTACTTCGAGCTCACGCCGGAGCAGCGGAGGAATCCCAGATGGCATCCCGACTATTTCTCTACTTGGGAAGCCTTCTTCGTGGATCGGCATGAGAGGGCGCTCGCCAGGCACGAGGAGGACGGCCCACCTCCTCCTAACTTCAACGAGGCCGGCCGTCGGCTATGGTGGCGCGGTCGGACTCTCCAGAGCGTCATGGCCTATGACACTGCCGCCGACTCTAACCCCCGTCTGCGCTACCCTCAAGTCCAGCCCACGCGCTACCCTCAAGTCCAGCCCACGCGTACTCTCCAGAGGTTCAATTACGGTGACCCCGACGACGACAGCGATGACGGCGGCGGCGAGTACGACGACTACAGTGGCGAGTATTACAGGTGTAGGCAGGAGCATGACTAAATCACTCCAACATTCCGAAACAAGTTCGGCCGATTGTTACTTAATCTGGCCATGTATCTTAATTTTCAGTTCTTTTATGTATCTTAATTTTCAGTTCCAGTTCGGCCGATTGTTACTTAATCTGGCCATGTATCTTAATTTTCAGTTCTTTTATATATCTTAAAAAAGCCCCTTTAATGCATGAAATAAGTGTTTATTTATTTTAAAAAAATTCATGTAAAGTAAATATAAAAATCATTTACATGAATGGATAGATATTATTTTTCTGAAAATTATGATATATTATTCATATTTTTCTGAGTTGAAATGAAATAGATATGAATTTTCTAAATTCATATCATATTTTTTGAATTAAAAAAGCCCCTTTAATGCATGAAATAAGTGTTTATTTATTTTAAAAAATTTCATGTAAAGTAAATATAAAATGATTTACATGAATGGATAGATATTATTTTTCTGAAAATTATGATATATTATTCATATTTTTCTGAGTTGAAATGAAAAAGATATGAATTTTCTAAATTTCATATCATATTTTTTGAATTAAAAAAGCCCCTGAAATAAATGCCCCCCCTTTAACACCGGTTCCAGACAGTAACCGGTGTTAAAGGGGGGGCATTTATTTCGTTTCCCGCGCGCACACCCCCCCCTTTAACACCGGTTCGTGGCTGGAACCGGTGTTAAAGGGGGAGGGGTAATAAATGTGCGCGGGAAACACCCCCCTTTAACACCGGTTCGTGGCTGGAACCGGTGTTAAAGGGGGGGTAATAAATGCGCGCGGGAAACCCCCCCTTTAACACCGGTTCCAGCCACGAACCGGTGTTAAAGGGGGGGGTATTTATTTCACCTTCCCCTTCCCCTTCCTTTCTTCCCCCACTGCCAGATCGATCTTCTCCGTCTCGCCGCCCGACCCGCCGTCTCGCCGCCGCCGCTTCGGAGCTCCCCCGACCCGCCGTCTCGCCGCCGCCGCTTCGGAGCTCGAGGTCCGCCGCCCCCGACCCTCTCTTCCCCGCATCCTTCCCCTCCCTCTATGTCTCCACACGATCGACGGTGGCCAGGGAGGAGGCCGACGACGCGGGCGCAGCGGTGGCGCTGGAGGGCGGTGGCGCTGGAGGGCGCTGGCGGTGGCGCTGGAGGGCGGTGGCGCTGGAGGGCGCTGGCGGTGGCGGTGGAGGGCGGTGGCGCTGGAGGGCGCTGGCGGTGGCGGTGGTGGAGCCGGGCGGTGGCGGTGGTGGAGCCGGGCGGTGGCGCTGGAGGGCGCTGGCGGTGGCGGTGGTGGAGCCGGGCGGTGGCGCTGGAGGGCCGTGGACTCGCAGTTGGCGAGGGCGCAAGGTTGGCGTGGCGAGGCCGTGGTCGGGCTCAGGCTTGGCGTCGGGGAAGTGCGGAGGCGGCGCCGTCGGCCCCGGTGGCGGCCAGGCGTCGCAGAAGGAGGTGTGGGGAGGGCCCCGGCGGCGGAGGTTGGGGCGCTGAGGACGAGCGGCCGGAGGGCGAGGCAAGGGCGCGGCGCTCGGCCCAGCGAGCTCATCGAGTGGCGACGGGAGAGGTAGACAGAAGCAGAGGCGAGGCGGACGGCCAGAGCGGAGGGAGGCCGCGGGCTCGCCGGCACGGGGCAACTATAGGGAGCTGGCGGGGTGGGTCGACGGCCTGGCGGAGGGGGTGGATGCAGGGGAGTTCGATGGGGAGGGTGCGGGTGACGCTCGGAGGTGGGAACCGGCGAAGCGAAGAGGGGAGATGCGGCAGGCTTGTTGAGCAGAGGGACAAACCCCAGGAACATTGTCGTTGTATCTTGTGATTGCTATATTAATATAGCGGGGCGCAAGCCTATTTCGAGGAGCCCTGACCATCTCGCTCTCTTCCCCGTGCAGGAGCGTCTCGCCGCCGCCGCTTCGGAGCTCGTAGGCCACGCCTCAACGCCGACGCCGCCCGCCGCCCGACAAGCCCGCCGCTAGCACCGCCGCCCGACGAGCACCGCCGCCCGACGAGACCGCCGCATCCGTCCGACGAGCACCGCCGCCCGACGAGACCAACGTCACCCCACCGGTGAGCGCCACGTGTCTGCCACGTGTGTGATTGCTGACTCATCCTGATTAAAACTTGTTTGCTCGATAAATTGTACTACATGCATAGATTAAAACTTGTATACAAATTGGACCTCTGACTCATTTGTGTATTTATTTGTGTATTTTGGTATGAATAATATGTATATTTGTGTATGAATCCAAGTCCACTTGAATGTTTACACTCTTACTCTAGATAATATTATTGTTTTAGAAACTATGGATCCACTTAGTAGAAACCTTGAAGAAGAAGAAATAATGGAGAACATTATTGATGAGGACACCTCACAATATCTGAACTTGGAGGGACATGACGACGACAACTCAAGTACTAGTCATGGAGAAGATGAAGACTCCGGTGAACGCAATTTAATGGTTACAAAGTCCGGCGAGGTATATGCATTGATTAAGCCTCAGCTGACTTCCACCAACAATCTTCTTCTACATGTACTAATTAACGCTTCTTTCTTCTTTTAGCCCTCTGGATCGACCAGCCAGCAACCATCTTCTTCTACGAAAAAGAGCAAGCGAGGCGCGAGCCAGCGGTTGAAAGATCGTGCAAAGTTCACGATCGAAGCAGTCCGTGTTGATGGCAGGCCGATGGAGCCCAAGAAGGCCGCAGACAAATTTATACGTCAGGCTGGTGTTCTTGTTAGGGACCAAATCCCAATCATAATTGAAAATTGGAATAAGCCAAAGAAGGGCGACGGTACCTTTGTCGATGACAGATCCAAAGAAACGCTTTGGAATTCGTTGTTGGTAAATTTCACCCTTCCGCCAGAGGAGGATGAAAACAACCCGGTTATAAAGAAAAAGGTCAAAGAGTGGACTCTAAAGAAGATGGCTGAGGCTTTCCGCAACTGGAAGACAAAATTGAACAAATTTGTCAAAGCTGGCGAGACTCCAAATTTCGAAGACGCATATTATGCGAAGATAAGACCTCACTGGCCCGAATTTGAGACATATAAAAAAAGTGCTATAGCTAAAAAGAGGTCAGAAACCAATACGCTTAATGCCCTGAAGAAGGAATATCACCAGAGGACGGGGTCAGGTGGCTACATATCTCAGAGGCCTAAGTGGGAGGAAGCTGAGAGGGCCCTGCGCGAGAGAGGGATCACACCCCAGACAGATGGGTCGGACCTACGTGCAAAGACTTGGTTCTACGGAATCGGGGCAAGGTTGGACCGAGGAACAGGATTGTGTATCTTCCCAACCATCCTTGCCAAACCCGTCACTGAACTCATCACGGCATACGAGGAAACATCCGCCAGGATCTTCCATCCCGACAGAGAGAATGACCAGCTCACACGCGCCATCGGTAAAAAAGAACACCCTGGACATGCACGAGGCACAGGGGGTATGACGTGGAAGGATGGGTTTGCCGACTGGAGCGACTCTTACAGATGGCGCGGCAGAAAAGAAAAAGAGCGTACAGATCGGATGACACAGATAGAACATGCACTTGCGGCGCTGCAGACGCAAGTGAATGCACAACAGAGCCATCAAGCTACCGGCCCATCTCAGCGGCATGAAGAGCCTGCATTGGAAGCTGCCCACGGCCCAGACTCTGCGCGGAAAAGCAGTGTGGCTTCCACGGAGAACGTGCAGCCAACGCTTGAAATGACGGGTCCTCGATACCCCGTTGATGAGATCACGGAGAGCGAACACGCTGAGCTGCATGTGAGATTAATGGGCTTATCCATTAAGGTGGCTGTCGGCTATGCCTTACCTCCTGTAGCTGGTGGAACTTACCACTGCCGACCGATTCCAGATGGCTATGCTATTGTCGGGGTGGATGAGGTTGTGAAGGAATATGAGGAAGCACAGCTTGACCATGCTACAGGTGAAGGGGAAACTCAACTCAAATTTGCAGTGAAAACAACCATTCTTTGGAAGAAGGAACACATTGTGCTTCCAAATTGGAGGTCACTGGCACCCCCGCCGTCTCCGCAGCGTCAGCAGTCTGAGCCGCTTCAGCCATCTCCTGCGCGGCAGCCATCTCCGGCCTGTCAGCCATCTCCTGCGCGGCAGCCATCTCCGGCCCGTCAGCCATCTCCTGCGCGGCAGCCATCTCCGGCCCGTCAGCCATCTCCGGTGCTTCAGCCATCTCCTCAGCGTAAGCGGAAGAGCACTGCCACGAGGAGCATCAGTAGCACTGCCACAAAGAAATCCGCAGGAAACCGTACGCCAAAGAGTTCAAAAAACTACGTCCCGCAGCCTTCCGCCAAGCCATTGCCGGTTTTACCGTGGAATCGCAGCGACGAGGAGACCAATTGGATCTCGGGAGAACAGGTCAAGAAATTCTTTGCACCTAGACGGGCCGAGCCAAAGGAGAAACTAGATCCGGCGGTGGTGGAGAAGTTTTACAAAAATCTTTTGAAACCTGAAACCCCACTTGTGCCGGACTACGAGCGCCAGATTTTGAAGGCGGATGCAAGGCGCCGTAGGGAGACTGAAAGTAGCAGTCGTGAGGCACCCCAGAAAACAGTTCCCATGCTCGGAGAGCAGGAAAACCAATCATGCGCCCCGCTCCAAATGTTTGACAAACGGGACGCTCCTCCCGTAGATGATTACGAGGCAGAGCTACAAAGAAAGGCCAATGAGATGGGGATGACTTACATTGCGTACTTGAACGTCATGGGAGACAACTTGCCCAAATGCGATGTCAACCCCATACAGCCATGGAAGTATGGGAAGAATCTCGTCAAGAAAGAGGAGCTCAAGAATCTACCAACAAAGATGCGAAAATTGCACAAGTGGTACCTTCATTTCTGCAAGACGAGAAAGGTAGAATGGATCACGGCGCATATAAGAGATGAGATTTTCTTGTGCGGAGACGACGCGATCGACTTCAACATTCAAGACTTGCATTTTCTATTCAATCAGAAGGAACTCGACAAATCTGCCATCAGCCTTTATTGTGTGTAAGTACTATTTCTGTAATTTTTATCTCAACTCATTCACTTCATTAATTGCATGTATATATATATGCTCACCATATATGTATATACTATTATGCAGGAAAAAGGTTATGGAATGCATGAAAGGAGGCCCTTTTGACATTGGGTTCGTTGACCCAAATAGAGTTCATGAAGAAGTGGTAAGAGACAAACCCGGGCAAACAGAAGATTACTTGCTAAAGTCTTTACTGAGACAACAAACCAAAAGGGAAATACTATTGCCTTACAACTTCTCGTGAGTACTGTTACCCTCTCTCTTGTACACATTCTGTTTCGGCTTACTCGATGTTAAGTGTAACTGATGATGAGTTATGCGTGCGTAGGTTCCACTTTATTCTGCTAGTCATTCAACCCGACTCAGGAAAAGTCCTTGTCATGGACTCGTTACGAAAAGAAAAAGAGCTATGGGCAGACTTTAGAGAGATGCTCCAGAGGTAATTTCAATCATATTATCGCACTAGATCGGCAACTTTCGTGACAATAAGTAATTAATTACTCCTTTATCCATTTTCTTTGTCGGACAGGGTTTGGAAAATGTTCACGGGCAGGGCCGTGGGTGAATGGTCAGAAGAACTAAAATTTGTAGACCAAAATGTAAGTAATACTAGCTAGCTTCCAATTCCATTATATCATGCTTTATTGATTATTATTTTGATTGAACTCTCTATTCTCGTAAAGTGCGCGCATCAAGGACACGACAATAACTTATGTGGGTACTATGTTTGCGAATTCATTCGCAACACGATATGTGCGACAGGCCAAGCCGCACTAGAACAACTTAGAGTAAGTAAACAAAGTCCACAACATTATTTTATTACCATCAATTGTGTTGAGTTTTATTCTTATATATATATTGATGGCCCATTCTTCATATATATTCAGATCGAACGGATGCGGGACCAACTCCTACCATTTGAACGCATACGAGCCATTCAAGAGGAATTGGCGGGGTTCATACTTGATGAGGTCGTCACGCCTGGCGGAGAACTCTATAGATATCCACCAAAATGAACGATGACGATGTATGTGCCGATGGCGATGTATGTGCCGATGACGATGTTTGTGTATAATAATAGTTGCTTAATTATTCATGTACTCGTATGTACCGATGATGATTTATAAGTATACCGCTCCCGATCGATTTCCCCTCGCTCCCCCCCCTCCCGCAGAAATACGCCCAAAACGGGGACCCTAAACCCTAAACCCTAAACCCTAAAACCCTAAAACCCTAAAACCCTAAAACTGCCTAAATCTCTGCCAACCTTTAACACCGGTTCCAGATACGAACCGGTGTTAAAGGGGGGGGGGCCTGAGGCCTGCGGCAGCCCCACGTGCGCCACCCTTTAACACCGAACCGGTGTTAAAGGGGGCCCCCCTCTAACACCGAACCCTCAACAGCGGTTGGGGAACCGCTGTTAGAGGGCCCTCCCAACCGGAGTTAAAGGGGGGGCTCTGCACTAGTGCCTCCCCAGCCCCGCCTCCACCTCCACCTCCCAAGCCGATGCACCTCCTCCACCCAGCCCCGCCTCCACCTCCCCAAACCTCCTCCTCTTCAAGTCTGGGGCCGACCCGCCTCCTCCTCTGGCTAGGCATGGCGGCCACAGATCTTGGCTGCATGCCCCAGTGTTTAGTCTTTTCAATCGATTTGTTTTTTCAGTCGATTTGGTTTTTTTGGTTTCGTTTTCAGTCGATTTGGTTTTATGATTCTCTACTGGTCTTGAGATTCTCATGTTCATAGAACTTGATTCGATCTGGGTACAAAAACAGATCGGTAAAAAAACAGATTCTCATGTTCATAGAACTTTGATTAGAAACATGTATGAATCTTGTATGCTACAAATTCGGTATTGATTGAATCTGTGATGGTAATGATCTGAGGCCCCTCTTTTCTTTTCCATTTTTTCTAGATTTTGTCTTTTTAAGGTTAGTTTATTTAGATTGATCTTTGTATAACATCCTTTAAAAAAATTGTATGGATCATGGTATGAATCTTCTATGGATCTATGTATGAAACATCAAAAAAAGAGGGAAAACGAAAATGATTTCGGTCAAGAATCTGAGGGAAATGTTGTTTTCTATGAAAAAAATATATGAATGAGATTAGAAATTGTGAGTAATCTCGTGAATCTTGTGTGTATCTTGTATGAAACGTTCTTGTTATTAATCTTATTCCTGAAATGTACATAACAAAATTGTTGATTATTCCTGAAATTTTGCGAGAAAAAATGAGGTAAAAAAAGAAACAGACAATATGCAAGTATTCTGTGGAAAAATTATATGAATATCTCTCGGCAGAAACAAGTTTGTAAAACGTGTGAATCTTGTATGAAACTTCTGAATCTAGGATGAAACAAATTAAGAGTAACTACATATTGTTAAATAAAAAGTACTAGAATAAAAATTATTAAATGAGATTGTTGAAAAAACAAATTATGCATGTTTCATTTTCAGAATTAAAAATATACATAAAAAATTGTTGAATATTGCTACCGAAAATATTGGCACCTAAATTATCTTGTATGAATCAGTCAAGATCAAACATAGTTTTAGTTCTCTGATTAAATAACCTTGGACTAATTCTATTTTATCCAAATTTCGGTCCTCAAATTTGGAACTACGAATATTCTGGGATTCTTGTATGTATCTTCTATGAATCTCGACACATTTGGAAAATATCCATACTTTCGTAAAAACAATCCTAGAATATTCAAACTATATATTGGCATGTTTCATTTTCAGAATAAAAAATGTACATAAAAAATTGTTGATTATCCCTGAAATTTCGTTAGAAAAAATGAGGTGAAAAAGAAACAGACATTATGCATGTATTCTGTGAAAAAATTATATGAATATCTCTTGGCAGAAACAAGTTTGTAAAACGTGTGAATCTTATATGAAACTTCTGAATCTTAGATGAAACAAAGTAAGAGTGTCTAAATATTGTTAAATAAAAAGTAGAAAAATAAAAATTATCAAAAGAGATTGTTGAAAAAACAAATTATATTAATTGTTGAAAAAAATATAAAACTTGTACGGATATTTCTAGAAAAATTCTTAAAAAAAATTCTATGAAATTTTGTTGAATATTATTGAAAAAATAATTATGTAAGAAATTGTTAATTAAATTATATTAATTAGATTGGCTAATTAAAACTGGATAATTAAATTAAACAAAGATGTATCTGTGAATCACGTTTCCTTGAAGATAGTGGCGAAAATGTATAAAACATGAAAAAACTGGGGGCTAATAAGCAAAACAGCAATAAACTTGAGAAGTAAGGTGAGAGGGTTGTTCTGTAAAAATTATAGCACGAATCTCGAAGAAATAAATGGCAAAGATGGTGCCGAGGGCCCTTCTACGAAGGGAATTGCATTGAGGACAGAGACCAAAAGAACATGTGCATGCATATTATTAATGCAGGGAAGGTGCCGTAGTCTTCGGGGGTATTTCAGACTTTCTCTCCACAGCCATGCAGGTTCTGCTTGTTATTTCGGTCCAAAATTATACGCATTTTAAAATGGGAAGCAGGGAGTAGTAAATTGGCGTCACCTAGAGAGTAGAGTAGACAGTAGAGCATCATCATTCCCATGTGCTGTCATATCCTTGCGGGCTAGCCGTAGTACTACTACACTCCAGCCGAGTAGAGTAGTTTCTGTGGATAGCAAGATGTTCTTGTTGACTTCATCGATCACGCCGGATCAGTCACTCAAACTAAGGGCATCACTATGTTGTCCACAAGAGGTTCCACAAGCAAAAAGTAGTCCATAAAGATGTCTATATACATAGTGGAGCTTGTCCATAAGCAAAATTTCTTATAGATGACCTACAAGCTTGTGGGTTGTCCATAAGCAATAAAAAATTGTTTCTCTCTCTCCTCTCTCTTGCATGTATGTACTTTTAACACATAAGTAGGTCCCAGCTTATGGCAAAGTTGACCTCATACATTGTAGCTATTTTCATAAGCTATGTGGGTCCCAGCTTATGGCTAAAGTGAACCTTATACATAGGTGATGCCCTAAGTCTTTCCGACCTAAAGGTAAGGCGTGCGTACGGGCACTCATAGGATGAATGGTGTGAGCGTGTGTCGTTACATTGGGTTTTGCTAAAAAGAATATTTTTTCTTAGTTTAATGGATGCATCGATCTTCTTGAATTCAAAAATGCGTGTTTTCTACAAGGTTCGTGTGTTTTCTCTCCTGCGTGCACGATTTAATTACACCCGCACGGGATCTCTCGCAACCTTCGTGCCCGCTTTCCGGGCGATGATCAATGTCGATTCGTGTCGTCGCCTCTCTCACTGCTTCCTATCAGCTAGTCCATATGTATCCACGTCATGGTGCATACTCCCTTCGTCCGCAAATAAATGTACTTCTAGCTTTTGGCTAAATCAAATTTTATCAAATTTGACTAATTTTATATATAAATATAATAAGATATATTAAATTAAATTGATATATTATAAAACTAAATTTGAAAACATATCTACTGCTCCCTCCGTCACGGTTTGTGGGGTGTTTTAGAGAGATTGTTGGGACCTAGGTGGGCACTGATTGTGACCAAATTGTCAAAAACATGCAAATTCGCTGAAAGAAAATAGACCCATTAATTGGTCATTGTCTATCTTCTCTTCCTAACCTCACTTAGGTGGAGAAACGACGATATTTGATATTGTTCTTCTTAGTTCCGAATCAGTTTTTTTAGTAACTTCTCTTCCTTAACTTATCTTGACTGTATCTTTTGAGCTTGTTGTCAATTGTTACATAGTTCTAGGCTTGGGTGTGCTATGGTACTATTCTAGCTTGTGAATCATGCATGTGATAACTATCAAGAGTGTGCATGGGTATGTGATCATGCACATCATGTTTAAGTGTTATGGTGCTTCCTTCCCAGCCATAGGATACATGATACACATTATCTACTGGTACTATGCACAAATATGAGTATTGATCCCCTCGACCATTATCTTAAATCCTATTACTTAGATCCTAGTGATCCTATGCTACTGCTACTTCTAGCTATCCTCTACTAGTTTAGATATCAACCTTATGTTGACGAGCAGTTATTCTTATGGAAGATGATGAACTCCTGCTTGTGGATGATCTTCTCCTCGTTGCCTTCTCATCTTGGTTGCTTATCTTATAACTCTCAAATCTTCCTCTCACTGTCTAAGTGTCCACTTCTAGTTTGTGTGGCTTGGTAAATTGTGATGACACCCATGGTCGATGGCTCTATTTATAATGGTTCTTAAGCTCTCTACGCTTGACACGTCAGTGTCTTGCATGTACTACTGAGTTGCTTGGGTGTGAGTGAAATTGTCTTTATAGTTTGTTCTTATGCACAGTTGCAATGCATTCCATGGTCATTTAATGACTCAATGTTGGTTGTGTGTTTTTGCCTTATTAGGCATGTCAGTTTGGAAACTTCATTCTTGTCCTAATGCTCATTGGACAATGCCACTTTGGACTATATAATGGATAATATATGTTGGCTTATTAAGTGCATGATTATTGAGTTAATTATTTATCTTATTGGTTAGTTTATGCCAATTGAGATTAAGTTACATGTTGAGTGTTACTCTATGATGATCTAATTTAACTTATTTGTGTTAATTAAGATCATTTCTGTTGGTTTTTAAATATGAATATAATTTAATTTTTAAGGATAGTTGCCTATGTGTTCTTTGTAATTGAACTTGGACCAATACTTGTGCCTCTAATCTGCTATCTCATGTTTGTCTCTTTGTTGCATGTTGTCTACTGTTATCTCATTAATATGATCCTATTTACTATACTTTGTTTCATGTTGCCTTTCTTGAGCAAGGACCAGACTTGATAGTCCATGAATTGCATAGACTTGAGTTTTAAAACCCTCAAACTATTTTTTGATTCTAGGAGTTCTTGCTAGAATCATTTCATTTGGATTCTACATTAAATGGATTCACCAGTACATGGTGGAGCTAGCATTCTAACCATAACAAAAACCCTTCCTTTTGTATTTGTTTATTTTGTAGGTCTCAAGAAAAATAAAAGAAGATAAATAGGTACTTTGTATTATGATTTTAGCTTCTTGTAATTTTCTCTTTCAATTCTACTTGTAATAAATCTTGTAAAATACTCTTGTGAATGAGAATTTGATTATGAGCATTCACCCATTTTATTATGCTTTATTTATTATATTTATTATGAATTTACCCACTTGAATTTAAATTTGAATTTTATAATTCAGATGTCTAGTTTGAAAATCATGTGTGTTCACTCTCTTATAGCTTTTGTTGTGACGTGTAAACGTATATGAGTCAAAGACTCATCTTATTTTGTTACTTAAGTTTGAATTTCAAAATTTTAAAAAAATCAAAGGTCATGTTAAAATTTAGGAAAAATACTGTGATGACATAGTTCTAATTCATAACTATATGTAAATTCCAGTTCACTTTGTCTTCTCAAAAAAAGTTTGAAATTTTCTCATAATTTTAGATGCACAATTCCTAAATCTACCCTTTCATATCCTAGTTCTTCGGGATATTACAAAGGTGGAGGCCATTAACATCATTTCGATGGAGTTGACGGTGTGGTGTCACAACAATGAACACTTATGTGGCACACTGGACCATATCTTGAAGAAAAATACACCCATTACAAATTAACCAAGGGTGATAATGGATTACCGGCGATAAGTTTGTGGGCGATAAAAGGAGTGTTCGTTTTTTATTTCCATGTCGATGGCTTTTTATGCAACTAACATTTGGGTATTTGAGAATGAAAAGGTCCATAGTACAACATTGTCTACTTAGAAATGAATTTTTGATTCAGCAAAACCGTGTATATTCTTCTAACATATACAATTGAGAAGTTTTAAAAGGTAGTGAGAGCATCTCCACATGTACCCGACCCCCCCCCCCCCCCCCCCCGCGCGCAAATGGCCATTGGGGGTGCCAACATATAAATGGCACGCACCGGCACCCCCCAAAGGTTGCATACATTATGTCTGACACTACCGTGTGATACATCTCAAATGTATCTGCTACTACCGGTACCTTGTTTACGAGTTTAGTTCGGAATGTCACCAAACTTGGATAAAACTTTCGAAAATGATACTATTTTTCAGCAAAAACATCTTCCTATATTTTTCGCACAGGAAATGGAGGAAATTAATTCTGCAAAAAATAAACGCAAGTTTATATGGACAGAAACCCAGCAGGACGAAGAAGTGGGCTAGGAGTCCAACCAGGCAACCAGAACGCCACATGGTGCAACCTGATACCTTGTCCACACCATGTGGGTCCTCTATGGCCTCGATCCTCCCTTCGATGCATCATGTCACGCACGTCTTTATATATCCCCAAAAAACTATCATCCGAGAGCATAGAGGTTTTTGCAAACCAGAGAGCCGCCGTCACCACCATCTTTGTTTCGTGGATCAGATCTATCTTCCTCTCCAAGCCTAAGAGGGGGATTTCGATGCCTTCCCCACCACCATCATCTCCAAGCCCATCTCCATCAACCATGTGCTTCATCTCATCATCTTGTTTGTGTATTTACCTGTAGGCATGTGAGGTAGATGGAAATTGGATAAGATTTATCATGTAATAATATCTAGCCACCAAGGTTTATGGTGTTCTTCTACTATGGATGTTAATGTAGGGGTTTGTAGCATGGAAAACAAAAAAATTCTATCGCATGAACACACAAAAGTCAAGATCTAATCTATAAGATCGGTGCAACGAGTTTATAGAGTACTAACCCTCAAAGATCCAAAGCGTTTAACGAGATCGGATTCTCGTGGTTGATGTAGTAATTCACTTGCCGATCTCAAGATCGTGAAGACGATTCTTCCGGCGCCGTGTTCTGTCAGCGCTTCCGCAGTCGGTCACATGTTCGATACTCAGTGAAGACCTTCCTCTCCCTTGTTCCAGCAGACAGCGGTGGTTGTAGATCTCCTCATGATTCCAGCAGCACGATGGTGTGGTGGTGGAGGAGTAGATCCTGCAGGGCTTGTGCGGTGACCCAGCATACCACTGCATGATGTAGTACACTATAGTCGTTGACATAACACCAATGAAACACCGTTCACTAGTATTACATCCCTCAGAGTAGTACAACAGAAACATAGCAGGTCCAAGACATGACTATAGGTTACAACTCAACTCTTTACACAAGATCCAGAGAACACTCTAGGTTAAAGAGAGAGAAAGAAACTTCTTATGAAGAAGAATCAAGAATAAATAACTCATAGCTACCATACTTATAAAACTAGTAGCTGAACTACGAGGCTTGCATTGCTGCTATTGCAATACTCTACAGAAGTAGGTTCTATGGTTAGAAATTCTATTCTTATCTAATCAGCAACTTCGTCTTCACTTGAGTTGATGTATATGTTGACTTTCTTGACTTCATGGAAGAGTGTTAGCTTTTGATGATGATTCCTGGAGCATAACTTGATGTAGACGTCATCTGTACTGGCTTTAGAACCTATCAAGGGTTAAAAATACTTTACCGCCACTATAGCTTTGACGGTCGTCTGTACCTGATTCCTGGAGCATAACTTGATGTAGACGTCGTCTGTGCTTGATCTTTGACGGTCGTTCTATGGTTAGAAATACTCTACATAAGATACTTTGAGTACGAGCGTACTCAGCAAGTTCACTAGAAAAGGAGTGTTTGATGCACTATAGCTACAGCCACAGACCATAGGTCGTAGGCAATGCAAGTTTTCATAAACATTTCTTCAAAGGTTGCTTTTATTCTGAAAAGCTATGTCTGTCAGCCTTCACGGGTTTACTAGAACCTTCATGGGGTTCCTTTCCCGCCGCGTTCGCAGCTCCTTCCCGGAACAGGGAGTAACAAGTTACAATTCTTACACTCTACAGAGGTGTGTTACTTTACCCATGAGAGATCTTAGCTTTGTTGCACATCCGAATTGCAGGTTCATTCACACTTCCTTGGTGTGAGGCCCAGACTAAGATCCAAGCCAATCACTTCCTTCTCCGCGACCCCGCATGTCTCTTTGGTGTACGCCAGCCCACCTATTGAATTACGACAATGGCAGTACAGACTGTTCAGATGCCGGAACTATCGTGGGACGTTGAGGGTTCCCACCCATATGCTGCATATCCTCTACGAATTATCATAAATAATATGCACGCTACGAGTGATAACAGCCACGACACGCACATCTAGCTCCATGCGAGAGGGAAAAGATACAACTGACTCCTCCGTCCCATTCCAAATCTCATGGTCAACGCGTAATATACAGTGCAAGTGAAAGAACATGTTGGGCCCCCATGTGTGGTTTTGGTAATTAATGACAATCTTTATGGACTAATGTGTGTATTAAGTTATACTTGTAGGATTTGTAGGTTGGTCCATTGGCATCGCTTGGAGCATGTGTTGGCTTCAAGGTCGATGAAATGAGAAGAAGATGTCTTGTGCAAGCTCAAAATGCGGCATCTATAGAAGATTTCATGTTTGATGCTTGCCATCCTCGGTGATCATGGATCGGTGATGAAGAATCAAGAAAGGCGTTCAATCTTGATAAGGGCAAGATCGTCTACATCGAACTCAAGTGGAATGCTCAAGGCAAAGGTATAATCTTGATAGGTTTTCCCTTTTGCCGGTCTCATGTTGTTAGTGGGAGACCGGGTTTAGGATAGATAGCCGTACTATCAAGAGGGGCTCTCGAATGAGTAACTCGATCACATCGTTCAGAGAGAGCTCAAACCTTTGCATACTTGCATCATCATATTTGGTTGTTATTTGGTCTTATCCATGTGAGGATATAGAGCTTGTGGTAATCTCCATAACAAGCTCTAGGTCATCAAAAACGGATTTCCCTTTTATATCTTATTGCGTTTTGATCTTGGAGGTTTTCCCGGTTTGTATTTTAGAGATAGGTAAAACCTTCCATTATTTAGTTCTTACTCATGTGATGATTTATAGCTTTTGTTAATCTCCATGACAAGCTTTAGTTCATCGAAAATGGATTTCATATGCATTTTCTATTATGTTTTCGATGTAGGAGGTTTTATCGGTTCGTCTTTTTGAGAGAGGTTAAACCTTTCGTCATTTGGATCTATCCTCCATTGCTAGACTATGATGTTTATTTGCATGATCTTTTAGAGCTTGTTGTCCTCTTCGAAACGAGCCCAAGATCATCAAAATCGGAGTCCAGATGCAAAAGTTATGGTCGTTTTCGTTCAGGGATGACCGGTAGTACCGGACCAGGGTCCGGTAGTACCGCCCCTTAGTACCGGTTGGTACTGAATAAGGTGCGTTTGGCAACCTGGGATCCCCAGGGAATGTCCGGTAGTACCGGGAATGTCCGGTAGTACCGGGATTCGCATTTTTGGGCTTCAACGGTTGGATTTTCGGGGGACCTATTTAAGGGGCCTTCTTCCCCAATGGTTCCCCAACCATTCTTGCAAGTTTTCCCCTCCATTGTTGACCTTCTTGATCTTGCTTTCTCTCAATCCCTCCGATGATTCTTGCATATTCTTGAGGGATTTGAAAGAGGAGATCTAGATCTACAATCCCACCAATCAATCTCTCCTCTAAGTGAGGGGAACATATTGGGATCTAGATCTTGGAGTCTTTTGTGGATTTCCTCCATTGTTCTTCCTCTCTTATTCCCCCATAAGCTTTTGTAGATTTGGTGTAATTTGGTAGAGAAGGATTTGAACATCTTTGTGGTGTTCTTGCCATTTGCATTCGGTGCATCGGTTTGTGTTCTCCTCGGAGGATTTGGTTCGTGGTTACTCATTGGAGCTTGTCCCTCTTGGGTTCTTGGAACCCTAGACGGTTTTGTGGCCTTGGTGGCATTGTGGCCTTTTGTGGCATTTGTTGGGAGCCTCCAATTAAGTTGTGGAGAAGTGCCCCAACCTTGTGAGAGGTTCCGGTTGCCACCGATAAGTGCACCGATAGTGGAAGCGTGGATCGATCCCATTGGGGTGAGATTCACCAGAGAATAAGGGAGGCCTTTTGTGGCGTTGGTGGTTTGATACCATCCCCTCTCCAAACGAGACGTACTCCATGTTGGGAGGAATTCGGTAAAATATCGTTGTCCCCGCGTGCCTCGGTTATCTCTATACCCGAGCTCTTTACTTATGCACTTTATATTGTGATAGCCTTCGTGCTTGAAGTAATATATATCTTGCTATCACTTTGTTGCTTGTATTGCTTAGAATAAGTTGTTGGTGCACATAGGTGAACCTTAGTTGTTCTAGGTTGTGCTTAACAAAGTAAACACTAGTTTTATTCCGCCTTTGTTGAGCCACTCTAGGAAAAGTTTTAATCGCCTATTCACCCTCCCCTCTAGGCGACATCCGTATCCTTTCAATTGGTATCAGAGCCCGGTCTCTCATTTTAGGCTTCACCGCCTTGAGAGTAAAGATGTCGGCTAGAGGATTAGTGCACAATGACATGTTCACATTCGATGGCACAAATTATGATATATGGAAAAATCGCATGCTCATTCATTTTCGGGACATGGACCCAAATTTGGAGTGTATTGTAGATATAGGTTTTTCTCCTCCAATGGATTTCAAAAATCTATCTAGTGAGGATGAGAAAAACTTATATCTCGATGCTCAAGCTTCTAATGTGCTTGTTAATGCTTTGAGCTATGTAGTTACATCTTCAATCATTCCTTTTTGGAGCGCTCATGAGTTATGGACAAAACTTCAAGATAAATATGTTGTGTCCAACATTATTGAGGATGATTGTGTTGCTTCCACTTTTGGTCGAGATGAGTTCTCATCCTCTACCACTTCACCAACATGTGACTTTTCACAAGGTAATGATATGGTGAGTGGTGATAGAAATTGCAATATGGATAGTGTGTTCACTATTTGTAATCCCTCATATCTATCTAGTTGCAATGATCTATCTTTGGACCTTAACACTTCTAGCACTCAAAATTCCTCACATGCTTGTGTTAATAGTCCTTGCATATCATGTAGAAATGACTTGAATAAATCTCATGATGATATGCTTGTGTTGTCTTGTTGTCATGATAAAAATGCTTCCATTTCCTCTAGTGCTTGTGTTGCTAACCATGTAGAGGAAACCGAAGATTCTATGGGCCAAGACATGGTTTTGAATGAAGCCACATATGCAATCTCATCTTCACCTTCTTCCGGTACCCACCTATGCCTTATGGCTAGGGATTCTAAGGTAACTCCTACTTTGGAATCCATTACCTCTTGTGATGAGGAGGATGTGGATAATGTGGAAGAAGAGCTTGATATTGATGATTTATATGAGAAGGGTGAGATTGTTTATCGTGCCCTTGTTAAAAAGGATATTGCTTGCTCTAACTTTGTTGAAGTCTTGGACTTTGCTATTAAGAGCAAAGAACATATTGATAAGTTAGAAACACAAATTGAGGTGCATGATAACAACGTTGATAAAATGTGTAGTCTTGAGCGTGAGTGTGCTAATATAATTGCAAACCTAAATAAAGCTCTTGAAGAGGAACAAACCACCAAGGAATCTCTTGAGGAGACCTTTGCTTTAGAGCTATCTAGAGTAAAGGAATCTCATGATAGAGATCTTGAGGTGGCAAGTGATCTCAAAAGTAAAATGATGAGGCTCAAGTTGCTTATGCTAAACTCCTTGAGGATTTTGAGCACCTCAAAAATGGCTCTAGGGTCATAAAGGGTGAGCTCATCAAACTCACCGAGTCACATGAGCAACTTAAAGCCTCATATTCAAAAGAGCTTGCCAAGTTGCCCTCACCTCTTGCAAATAGTGATGATGCTTGTGCTACTAACTCTATTTCTTGTGAAGCATCTATTTTGAAGGGGAATGTTGAGCTAAAGGCTCAACTTGCTTTGCTAACTAGCAACTATGGGAAATTAGAAGAAAGTCATGTTAAGCTCTCGAGCTCGCATGAGGATCTTCTAGTCTCTCATGGTAGGCTAAAGTTAGCTCATGAGGCCATCGTGTCAAAGGTAACATCTAGTGGGCCTCATGTGGACATTAGCACTACATCTACTCCAAATGTTATATTGACATGTGCTAGTCCTTGTAGTTCATCCTCTCACAACCATGATATATCTCGTGATGAATTACATTCCATGCCTTGTTGCTCTAACAATGCAGCATCTACTTCCTCTAGTGTTTTTGTTCAAACTAACCATGTAGAGGAAATCAAAAGGCTCAAGGCTCAAGTCACTTCTTTGAAGAATGACTTGAAAAAGGGTCATCAAGGGAAGGTCACACTCAACAAAATCTTGAGTGTGCAAAAATCCCCCAATGACAAGAGTGGGCTTGTATTCAACTCCAATGTCAAGAACAAGTCCACTATCAAGTTGAAGCAAAGGACAACAAGAATAATGGCCAAGATCAAGTCAAGAATCCGGCCAACATTGTTTGCTTCAAGTGCAAGGAATAAGGGCATCATGTTAGATCTTGCCCATTGAAGAATAAGTCTCCTAGTGTGAAGCAACAAGGGAAGCGGCCTCAAGATCCACCTCAAGTCATTAATGGGCCTCTTCCTAAGAGGACTACTCAAGCTCTTCCTCTAGTTGTGGCTTCACCTAAGAAGAAAGATGGCAAGAGTAGAACTTGCTACATATGCCGTGAGAAGGGGCACATTTCTTCCGCATGCACTAGTGGTATCTCCTCATCCAATCTTATCTTAATTGATGATGCTTATTCACTTTATAAGAATGAGGTTGGCAATGTGTTTGCCAAGTTTGTTGGTGCTCAATGTGGGTTCAAGAAAAGAACCATTTGGGTTGCCAAGCCTATTGTGACTAACCTCTTAGGACCCAACTTGGTTGGGGACCAACAAGCCAAAACTTGATCAATAGGTGTTGTTGGAGGGCATTGGAGTTTTGGCTACATTATGAAGAATTGAGGGATCTTCATCAATTATTATTGTCAAGCCAAGCCATTTGGATTATATTGATTATATTATATTTCCAATGTTCCTCCTTGCGGTAACATATGCTAAACTCTTTACATTGAAAGTTACTCGCCCCTTTGTGCACGTGTTGGTTTCGTATCTCCCATGCTTTTGTACATGTTGTGCTTTCCACTTAATTATCTTGAGGTATCAAGCATATTTGTGTATCATTAGGTGGCACTCCATGTATGTGTGTTTCTTGTGGTTGAGCCTTAATTGATTATATTTGATATCTTATTTGGCTCTTGTGAGAGATTAATGGATTATCCCATTTTGGGGGAGTGTTATGCTTGGGCATTCCACAATCCTAAAATTGTGTGTACATGAGGAATACCACCTAGTATTTATATTGGATTATTGTCTAGTATCTATGTGGTATAATTCTCATGAGAATTTTAAGTTTTATAATGTCCATTAATCATCTCTATTTGTATCCTTTTGCCTCGGGTTGGCGTTATGGTAGTATCACATTATGGGGGAGTCATACGCTTAGTGCATATTACAATCCTAGAAAATGTGAATATTTGAGGTTGTGTCACTTAGAATTGATATTGATAATTATCTAGCGCCTATGTGACACATTTGCTCATACAAGTTCCAATTTCCTTAATGGCTTTATTGATCTTATTTTGGATCTTGTATATGAGAGTGGTTCTTGGTATGTGTTTCCTCATATTTAGATATATTCATGGAAACCATTTGCTTCAAGTTACTCTAATCACTAGTGATTGTGTGACTATTGGAAGCTACCAAGAATCTTGTTCGAAGTATCATGCTTAATTTCTTATATTTAGTTATATGCTTCTTGTTGTGTCTATGATCTTGGATATCCATGCAAGCTACCTTATGGAAAATAATTCTATTTCTTGTCCTTGGACAATGAGTACCCAACTTATGGTAGAATTTATTGATCATATTCACTTTGGCCTTTGGTTAATATTGTCTATCTTTGGCCAAGTAAATGTTTTGTGTGCTCCCATGTATTCCTTGCTACTTTTGGATCCTTTTATTTTTATTGGTATCTTCTTGTGTTTTATTTAATGTAGGTAGTAGTGATGATCTCATTTGTGTGCATTTTGCATTCAAAAGCAAAAATTCTATATAATGTACTACATATGGGTGAGCTCTCCTATATTATCTAGAACAATCCTTTTATGCTTCTTTGTTTGATCCATATCGAGTTTTATGTGCTTAGATGCTCAATCTTTTCGTTTTGGTATTTTGTGCCATCATGAAAAGTTTGGGGAGTTTGGTTTCTTGTTGGAACCTTGCTCTTCTTGGGAGTTTGTTTTGTCTCATTCCTTATTTCACATTTTGAACATTTTAGAATGAGATAAATCATTGAGCTTTTTTATTTCTATCTATCTTTTGCTCTTTGGCTTTAGCCTAGTTCATTGGTTGAACTTGTGATCTTTCATGTGTTGAATTGGTTCTTTGATACAATTTGGACATCGTTTGTCATGTCACACTCATGTGTGTGCAATCTCGATTTACTTGGTGTTTTTGTTCAAATTGTATCTCCTTTTTGGTTCTTGAAAGCTTTATGCATGCATATTTACTATATGTTTATATTATGGCATGCTTGCTTTCTTTGATCCAATATATAGGGGAAACTCCACCAATTCCCATCGGCTAAGTTGTGCTTGAAATTCAATTTCATATCAATATGCACAAAATTATGTGGAGTCTCTCCTATGTATTGTAGTTGCACTAACTACTATGGACCCTATATGTTTGGGGACCATTTTGTACTTAAATGTGTTTTAGGTACATTGGATATAGATTGGATACTTGTCTCTCAATTTTGAAGAAATGATGCATACATGAAAATTGGAGGCAAGCTATAGGATGATCAACGAATTCATATCCTCTACATCCTACCAATTATATCTCGGTAACAAGTATCTCTTGCTCATGCATATTTATCTTGCTTCCAACCTTTGGTAGGTTGCATCTTGGTATGAATTTTTGTTATTATATTTATTGTTGTATCTCTAGCCATGGTATTAAGAGAACTCTCTATTGTAAATGTGTAGAAGTTGAGATGAGTGCATATAATTGGGACTATACAAAATCATGCATATGATCCATCAATCCCAAATATGTCAATCTAGCAATTTTATTACCTATATTTTCCTCAACTTCTCTCATGTGCAATAGTGAGATTTTGCTAGTTGTTTATTCCTTGTGATACTTGTTGCCTTTCTCCATATATTTCAACTTTCCCCTTTTCCCTTGGTGATAGTTGTAATATATGTAGTGTGTTGGTATTTGAAGCTCATTAATATACAATAAGTTATATTTGAGCCTTTGGCCGTGCTTTGAAGCAAAAATCTTATTGGTATATGTTATGACTTCATTTTAACTTTTTATGTGATTTATTGTATATCTTCTTTGTGTGTGCTTGTTTCTTTATGGGAATATGTCTTTGTGATATTTTCCACTTAGAGACATATACACATATGAGAAGATAATTTTAGTTGATTTTTAATCCTTGGAGACCACCTTTCTATTCCTTTTGATTCTTCGGTGGCTTCCAAATTTAATTGCCTATGAGTGCTTGTTCCTCTTATTTGCACATTTTGGCACTCATATCTGTTCTCTCATGCCTTGTATTGTTAAATGAACTTGGATGAGTGAGGATTCCATGATTATGCACCTTGTTCCCAAATGCAATTATCATAATTGGTGCATTATCTTTGGGGAGCTCATCCAATTCATTTAATAATGCTCATTTGTTTTTTTATTTGATGTGTCTTAAATGATTATGGGGAAGCGAGGATTGCATATTTGTGCAATATGCATTCTAATGCATTTATTTTGAATTGTGCACAAATCTTGGGGAGCTTCTCTACTTGTTATTTGAAACACTCTTTTGCTCATATCATAATATCTTGTAGTTTCCATTTGGACTCATTTGTTGTCTTCAAATTGGTTTGTCGGACCTTGTAGTTGCTTGCATCATTTGACTTCATTTTTGCAATCTTCGGGTCCTCGATATAGTTCTACTCCCTCCCAAGTATTCATCATTGGATATGTGCGAAAGCACACCTTTGGAGGAATTATTACTATGTTTGCCTTCTAGAACTTGTCACCCATTTCGGCAATCGATGACAATGGGGGAGAAGTTTTAGAGGGTTTAAGGGAAGTTGGTTTATGCATTGAGTTTGTTCTTGTGCATTTGCCTCTCATGCTCTTGCATCTTTGTTGTTGCTTAGCATGTGGTATATATAGAGGAAACTCCACCAATGATAATGATTGGCAATATATGCAATGAAATTCAAGTTCATCACACATGCATAGATTGTGGGGGAGTTTGCTCTATATATGGTGGTGGTACCAATATCACATACTTTTGTAGTATTTGATATTGGTATTACCATTTTATTCATTAATATTCCTTAAATAAACCCTCTTAAAGGTATTGTCGTCAATTACCAAAATGGGGGAGATTGAAAGAACATGTTGGGCCCCCATGTGTGGTTTTGGTAATTAATGACAATCTTTATGGACTAATGTGTGTATTAAGTTATACTTGTAGGATTTGTCGGTTGGTCCATTGGCATCGCTTGGAGCATGTGTTGGCTTCAAGGTCGATGAAATGAGAAGAAGATGTCTTATGCAAGCTCAAAATGCGGCATCTATAGAAGATTTCATGTTTGATGCTTGCCATCCTCGGTGAGCATGGATCGATGATGAATAATCAAGAAAGGCGTTCAATCTTGAGAAGGGCAAGATCGTCTACATTGAACTCAAGTAGAATGCTCAAGGCAAAAGTATAATCTTGATAGGTTTTCCCTTTTTCTGGTCTCATGTTGTTAGTGGGAGACCGGGTTTAGGATAGATAGCCATACTATCAAGAGGGGCTCTCGAATGAGTAACTCGATCACATCGTTCGGAGAGATCTCAAACCTTTGCATACTTGCATCATCATATTTGGTTGTTATTTGGTCTTATCCATGTGAGGATATAGAGCTTGTGGTAATCTCCATAACAAGCTCTAGGTCATCAAAAACGGATTTCCCTTTTATATCTTATTGCATTTTGATCTTGGAGGTTTTACCGGTTTGTATTTTAGAGATAGATAAAACCTTCCATTATTTAGTTCTTACTCATGTGATGATTTATAGCTTTTGGTTTGTGTTCTCCTCGGAGGATTTGGTTCGTGGTTACTCATTGGAGCTTGTCCCTCTTGGGTTCTTGGAACCCTAGACGGTTTTGTGGCCTTGGTGGCATTGTGGCCTTTTGTGGCATTTGTTGGGAGCCTCCAATTAAGTTGTGGAGAAGTGCCCCAACCTTGTGAGAGGTTCCGGTTGCCACCGATAAGTGCACCGATAGTGGAAGCGTGGATCGATCCCATTGGGGTGAGATTCACCAGAGAATAAGGGAGGCCTTTTGTGGCGTTGGTGGTTTGATACCAGCCCCTCTCCAAACGAGACGTACTCCATGTTGGGAGGAACTCGGTAAAATATCGTTGTCCCCGCATGCCTCGGTTATCTCTATACCCGATCTCTTTACTTATGCACTTTACATTGTGATAGCCTTCGTGCTTGAAGTAATATATATCTTGCTATCACTTTTTTGCTTGTATTGCTTAGCATAAGTTGTTGGTGCACATAGGTGAACCTTAGTTGTTCTAGGTTGTGCTTAACAAAGTAAACACTAGTTTTATTCCGCCTTTGTTGAGCCACTCTAGGAAAAGTTTTAATCGCCTATTCACCCCCTCTAGGCGACATCCGTATCCTTTCAGCAAGAATCACTGACGACATTGGTTGTTAGGTCCTAGGTAATATGTTCCTTTACCACCGGAACTCTTATAGTAGGTTATTACCTCATGGTAAATAACCTATAATCACTTTATTATGAAAATAGTGTTTTCTGTCCTTTTTCAAATGCAGGTGATGACAACACTGGATTTGTAAAATACTTTACAGAAAATTATCAAAGGACATGAGCAAGTGTGAACTTTCCTTTTGTGATTGCAAGATTATGCACTCACGGTCTTCAAGACAATATAAGATCCAATTGCGAAAATCTGCATCATTGGTCCGGTAAGGACTAATGTTTAAAGAATCAAGATGCTTTTATGCATAAGTAATGTGATGCAAGTTGATAAATGTGAATCCCAAGAATAGCGTTGTTCTAGGGTTTGGGTACTAGAAAGGTTTTCCTTGGAATGTGTTGCCCTTTAGATTAAGTTTCATGCATGTGCTTCTTATTAAGGCTTGTGAGTGTGTGGAATACAACATGTATTTATACCACAATAAAATACATAGTATGGAATGCTACTCAAGGTTGCTTACATCTTAATTGTTTATCTTCAAGTTTTACTTTACAAGTAATGTCACTTATTAAGAATTTGAGTATGAACAATCTTATTATACAAGTAAAGTATAAAGTAAGGTGTTTTCCATTAATCCTCATATGTTGATTGAAGTGGCAAAACGAATAACTTTTGAAGAAAAGATTCCTTTATAAAGGTTTAAACAATCTTTGTGGTTAATCAGATGTGGTTGATGTTGTTTGTGCTTGTTTGAATAGTTTGGACTTGAGATGTTTTATAACTTATTTATACAGACCAAAGTAAACTATAAAGTATATAATTAAGTTTTTAGTATTATACTCAAGGCTTGGTAATTATAAATAATTTGAAGAATGTAAATAGATTTAGAGTGTATTATTTATGATACTTGTATTTTGTTCACTTTGTATTGTTTCCTTAGAGTTACCTAAGAATGGCATTACTTTTATTGAATAGTGGTCTCCTAATTCTTTAATGGTATAGAATCATTTTCCTTTTTATGGATGAGTGGTTATAGTTTGTAAACAAAGAAATAATATTACTTAACTACTTATGGATTCAATATAGTGTTTTGGTTTCTTTATAACTTTTAGTTGAAGTAAAAGAATGGTTTTATCTTTCTACAAATTATTCTTAGAGATTTTATATTAAATAAGTATTCTTTTATAAAATAATTTATACTTATGGTTGAAGGATAACTTAATAAAGTTATATTTAAAATGTGTTAAACCATTTTGACTTCATAAAATTAGTATTTAGGATTAATACTATTTATTACATTTAATTGGTTAATTTTTTAGAAGTATTAACAAGTTTTATTCACCTTTATAAGAATTATTAATTCAGGAAATAGGTTTAAATTCAAGTTATAAAAGTGTTTAACTTTTTACTTAACTCAAAAGTGGAATATCACATTTTTAACATATAGGTATTATTTTTGTGATTATTTTGGTATATTACATTTATTTTTTGTGATTTATAAATAATAAGATATGATTTTAATAAGGTTTATTTCTTTAGAAATACTTAATAAATAATCAATATTTAATTAAGAGGAATAATAATGCATGATTATAGTTTTAAGTCTAATCCTTATTTTTTTAAGATTTTTGGTATTTTATTTAGATTTTTAACATTTACCATTATTAAAATATTAATTATCAAAGTATTAAAACTTTATAAAGTATTTATTAAATAATATTTATTTAAATAATTATCATAATAATATTTAATAATAGTTTTAAGTTGTAGAATTTATTTTTCTAAACATTTTCATATATTATATGCATTTTTCTGATTTATGAAACAAAAGATATTAAATTTACAAGATTTAATCATTTTATTTAATTCCTGGAATATTTGAAATTTGAATTCATATTGTTTTAATTATTTTCTAAACAGACACATACTTTTTATACCGCAACCCTACCTAGCCACAGACACTGACCCATGGGCCCGAGACCACGTCACCTGCCACACGGGCAAAGACCAGTCAACAGGGTGGAGTAGGTCAAGGATGACGCCAGCAGGGCGTCATCGTGACGTCACACGAACTCTCACCCTCAGATCGAAGCTTGGATTCGCGAATCGGCTGTCTGCGCGAGGCTGTGCTTGGGCTAGACGGGAAGAGGGCGTCGCGGGATGCGTTTTAGTGGCGGCGCCGCTCGATTTAGGTCGTCGGAGCTAGGGATACGACGGTGGCCGACGGCAACGATGGCAGGTGGTCGCGGGAAGCTTGATTTACCACGCAAGGAAGAATTCTACAGAGGCTATTCGCACGAGGGTCTCACCAGAAGCACGATGAAGGGCTCGGCGAGGCCGGAGGTGGTCGGAATCGACAATTATTGACGATGACCGACGGCGGTGGTCATCGAGAATCGGATCGATGCGTTGATTAAGTGCCCGCCTGCTCGATTCCTTGTGGCCGGAGATGCTACACGCCATGGCGGATCTCGTGGTATGCTCAGCTCGTCCTGGGGTGGTCTCTAGCGGTGGCGACAGGCGTCTCCGACGAGCTAGGTTTCGATTACTGAGAGAAATCGAAGAGGAGGGTTGCTGAGAAGGGGAAAATGAGGATGAGACCAAGGGGAAACGTAGTCGTGGCCTCCTTATCCTTCCTAGACATCGACGGCGTGCATCTTGGCGCGGTGGGGGATCAATGGCGATGGGAACGCCAGGCAGCAGCTTCACCGGCGAGGAAGACGACGAAGGTTAGAGCTGAAGGGGTATGGGCTACTAGCAGGCTGGTGCTTGGCCAGTTGGGCCGCAGTGTGACGCACATGAGCGACAGGAAAGGAAACAGAAAGTTGGGCCATGGGCTAGATTCGACTGATACCTCTCTTCCTTTTTTCTGTTTTCTGTTTTATTTCCATATTTATATTTTTATACTTGATTTGAAACATCTTTATATAATTTTAGTTGCTGAATACTTGTAGTATAAAAAATATATTTTAAATTCTGGTATGAATTTAGGATTTGGATAGCATACTTTATTTATAATTTTCTAACTTCATAATTATTGAGACATTCTTTTATTAAACAGAGTAAGTAAGGTTTAGGGTTTTAGGATTTATTTAAGATCTTAAAAAAATAATTAACTATAACATTATTTTCACTTTTATTTGAAGAATGAAGTTTTAAAATGTTTAGTAATAGTCATAGGGATTATTTTTATGTATTTGATCCCATAGTAAAATATAGAGTGATTTATAATTATGGTATTGCTACTTATTCCATACTCCTATGGAATAGATGGTTAGAGAGATGAATTAAAGACTTTGTTTAATGTGAACAAAGATGAATAGCTAAACATATAGTATTTATGTTTGTGGTCAATATGGATATCCCCTTTTAAAATAAATAGTTATTATTTGAAATGAATTATGAGAGAGAATTGATAACTATAGTTTCATAAGCACTTATGATAATGATGATTGAAAATGACAAAGATGTGTTTAACTTTTTACTTAACTCAAAAGTGGAATATCACATTTTTAACATATAGGTATTATTTTTGTGATTATTTTGGTATATTACATTTATTTTTTGTGATTTATAAATAATAAGATATGATTTTAATAAGGTTTATTTCTTTAGAAATACTTAATAAATAATCAATATTTAATTAAGAGGAATAATAATGCATGATTATAGTTTTAAGTCTAATCCTTATTTTTTTAAGATTTTTGGTATTTTATTTAGATTTTTAACATTTACCATTATTAAAATATTAATTATCAAAGTATTAAAACTTTATAAAGTATTTATTAAATAATATTTATTTAAATAATTATCATAATAATATTTAATAATAGTTTTAAGTTGTAGAATTTATTTTTCTAAACATTTTCATATATTATATGCATTTTTCTGATTTATGAAACAAAAGATATTAAATTTACAAGATTTAATCATTTTATTTAATTCCTGGAATATTTGAAATTTGAATTCATATTGTTTTAATTATTTTCTAAACAGACACATACTTTTTATACCGCAACTCTACCTAGCCACAGACACTGACCCATGGGCCCGAGACCACGTCACCTGCCACACGGGCAAAGACCAGTCAACAGGGTGGAGTAGGTCAAGGATGACGCCAGCAGGGCGTCATCGTGACGTCACACGAACTCTCACCCTCAGATCGAAGCTTGGATTCGCGAATCGGCTGTCTGCGCGAGGCTGTGCTTAGGCTAGACGGGAAGAGGGCGTCGCGGGATGCGTTTTAGTGGCGGCGCCGCTCGATTTAGGTCGTCGGAGCTAGGGATACGACGGTGGCCGACGGCAGCGATGGCAGGTGGTCGCGGGAAGCTTGATTTACCACGCAAGGAAGAATTCTACAGAGGCTATTCGCACGAGGGTCTCACCAGAAGCACGATGAAGGGCTCGGCAAGGCCGGAGGTGGTCGGAATCGACAATTATTGACGATGACCGGCGGCGATGGTCATCGAGAATCGGATCGATGCGTTGATTAAGTGCCCGCCTGCTCGATTCCTTCTGGCCGGAGATGCTACACGCCATGGCGGATCTCGTGGTATGCTCAGCTCGTCCTGGGGTGGTCTCTAGCGGTGGCGACAGGCGTCTCCGACGAGCTAGGTTTCGGTTACTGAGAGAAATCAAAGAGGAGGGTTGCTGAGAAGGGGAAAATGAGGATGAGACCGAGGGGAAACGTAGTCGTGGCCTCCTTATCCTTCCTAGACATCGATGGCGTGCATCTTGGCGCGGTGGGGGATCAACGGCGGTCGGAACGCCAGGCAGCAGCTTCACCGGCGAGGAAGACGACGAAGGTTAGAGCTGAAGGGGTATGGGCTACTAGCAGGCTGGTGCTGGGCCAGTTGGGCCGCAGTGTGACGCACATGAGCGACAGGAAAGGAAACAAAAAGTTGGGCCATGGGCTAGATTCGACTGATACCTCTCTTCCTTTTTTTCTGTTTTCTGTTTTATTTCCATATTTATATTTTTATACTTGATTTGAAACATCTTTATATAATTTTAGTTGCTGAATACTTGTAGTATAAAAAATATATTTTAAATTCTGGTATGAATTTAGGATTTGGATAGCATACTTTATTTATAATTTTCTAACTTCATAATTATTGAGACATTCTTTTATTAAACAGAGTAAGTAAGGTTTAGGGTTTTAGGATTTATTTAAGATCTTAAAAAAATAATTAACTATAACATTATTTTCACTTTTATTTGAAGAATGAAGTTTTAAAATGTTTAGTAATAGTCATAGGGCTTATTTTTATGTATTTGATCCCATAGTAAAATATAGAGTGATTTATAATTATGGTATTGCTACTTATTCCATACTCCTATGGAATAGATGGTTAGAGAGATGAATTAAAGACTTTGTTTAATGTGAACAAAGATGAATAGCTAAACATATAGTATTTATGTTTGTGGTCAATATGGATATCCCCTTTTAAAATAAATAGTTATTATTTGAAATGAATTATGAGAGAGAATTGATAACTATAGTTTCATAAGCACTTATGATAATGATGATTGAAAATGACAAAGATGTGCTTAAGTGATTTGATGTAGGAAAGTATTCCTATCAACCATTGTGGAAACAAAATGATTGATCCAATAGATGGGATGAATGTTAAGCTTGATTATAGATTTAGGGTTTAGTGTTTACCAAGCATTTCCTATATTCCATAGTTCATAAACGTGGGATTCTAATTAAGGAATTCCTTTCCTATATATACTACTTCTTTATATACATCATCGTGTGTTAACCTGATGAGCTACACTTCACCATAATATTCTTATCCATCTTTTATTCTTCTAAATCCACTTGTAAATCAATAAGCTTGACACTAAAGCTTTTCATAATCTTCTCATAACCATACTTGGTTATATCAACTACTCTACTGATGATAACTTCCAATACAACAAGTGGTTACTTCCAACTACATTCATACTCTTACTTAAATATCCACCACTAATATTACTCCAGTAATTGTATATATCAAACTTCACTTCACCTCTAGTGTTTAGTATTTCCCCAAGAGAAAGAGCTGATAAATCAAGAATTGATAGTTTAAGAATGGGTGAATCAATAGTTGATTACTCAACATTGATGAACAATATATATTGAGATAGGGTTCAATAGAGATGATAAAGATTGATATGGAGAGAAGATAGATGGTGAATGATATGGACTTGGTTTCTTTCCTACTCAATATCACTAAAGAAATAGGGTTAGGTATTTCCATGATACTCATGGTATAAGTAGATGAGATTAAAATAGATCAAGATGTAGTTGTTACATTCTTATTATTTGTGTTATATCCTTAACTTGGTACTCATGAATTATTATAATGAATACTATGATATGATCACCTAAGGATCAAATATAAATCATTAAGTAACGGATTAGGGTTTAGCTTTATTCCATTTGATCTACCCTTAGATCAAATCATGTTTACCCAAAATAAGGTTTTAGCAAAGGTCATATTGAAACTTATCGCATTCAACTTGATGATCTACTTCAATTCCATCAAGTTGAGAGAAGCTTAAATCACTTTGACAAGTTTTTATTTAAAAGCGCGAAAATTATTCAGATTTTCTATGCATGAATGCAATGCACATATCTGTGTTCAGCTAATTTCTAAGCTCTAATGCTGGGATGTTACAGCTTCGCCTAAGATGGAGCGGGTATGGTGTAGTAGAGAGGGCTTTAGTGGCTAGGGTTTAGATGCCGAGGGGAGGAGGGCGGCGGCTAGGGTATGGGCAGTGGCGGTTTAGAGGGCTATGGCGCCGGCGGCTAGAGGGGCAGGCGGAGGCCTAGGGTTTTGGGTGAGGGCCAAGGGGCGCCCCACCCCTTGCTTATATGGGGGGAGGTGGCAAGGGGAGGCCAAGTCCTCCCCCAACTCCCTCTTGGCCGATGGCTTGGGGAGGGAGAGTAAAACCTCTCCCTTGTAGGTTTCCTTACCCTCCTCCACTAGGACTTTGACTTTTCAAATTGGGATTTGAATTTTCAAACTAGAGTTTGATTATCTCTCCCATATCCTTGGCCGATTTGACCTAGTGGCCTATGCTCCTACCCCATTAGGGTATGATGCATTACAAGTACCCCCTCCGGGGCGGTGGACCTTCCAGAACATTCTAGAATCTTCCGGTCAAAATACCGAAAACATTTTCGAACCCCAGAAATTGACTTCCTGGATATGAATCTTATTCTCCGGACCATTCCAGAACTCCTCATGATGTCCTGGATCCAATCCGAGACTCCGACAACATTAGGTCTCCAACTCATATTCCATATCTACTAAACAACATCGAATCCTTAAGTGTGTCTCCCTACGGTTCGTGAATTATGCAAACATGATTGAGACATCTCTATGATCAATAACCATTAGAGGAATCTGTAAATTAATTATGGCTCCACATATTTCTATGATTACTTTGTGATCGAATGAACCATTTACATAAAATACCAATTCCCTTTGTCGCGCGATACTTTACTTATCCGAGGTTTGATCATTGGTATCTCTATACCTAGTTCAACCTTGTTACTGATAAGTACTTGATACATCCAATTTGCATCACCATTCTTTATCATAATTTGCCTATATTCATTGAAAAATTTCGTATTAAGAGGTGTTACTTGTGTCTTTTCATCTATTTTTGCATGTTGGATGATTCTTGGAGGATGAACTGCCGGAGTCAGGATTCTAATGGAAAAAAGCGGTGTTTTGATGCAATTTAGCGAAGATAAGAAAAACACCAGAAAACTAAATAAAATTATATTTTCCCAGAAGACGAAGGATGCCAGAAGGGGAGGTGGAGTTGGGCCACAGGGGCCCACACCCCCCAAGCGCGGGCCACCCTGGGTCGCTCCTACAGGGGGTGTGGCCACCCTGGCCCACCTATGGCTCTGCCCTCTCGCCTATATCTTCTCCTCGAAACCCTAAAGTCAAGGGAGGCGACCACAGAAAGATTCCACCGCCTCTGTGGGGCGGAAAACACCGAGAGAGAAATAGCTCTCCGGCAGACAGATTTCTGTCAGCGAAATTCCTTCCCGGAGAGGGGAGATCGTCGCCATCAACAACATCATCAAGCTAGACTTCATCGGGATCATCATCATCATCTCCACCAGCACCATCGTCACCACTCCATCCCGCTGTAACAATTGTGTTGAATCTTGCATAGTTCTTAGGGGAAACTTTCCCGGTGTTGATTACTATTGTAGTTGATGCTTCTAAGTGGAACCATTGAATTATTGTTTATGTTCAGATTGTTATCCATCATTATATCATGTATGATATTGATCCATATGATGTCTCATGAGTAGTTCGTTTAGTTCTTGAGGACATGGGAGAAGTCATGTTGTTAGTAGTGGAATTGTGTTGAGGTATTATTCAATGGTTTAATATTTAAGTTGTGGTGCTATTCTTATAGTGGTGTCATGTGAACGTCGACTACATGATACTTCACCATTTATGGGCCTAGGGGGATGCATTGTGTATTTGGCTACTAATTGTGGGGTTGCCGGAGTGACAGAAACCTGAACCCCCGTTAGGAAACCTTTGCACAAGGGAGTGTAGGATCTCAGAGTTTAAGGTTGTGGTTAGGTTTTTATCTTAATTGCTTTCTTGTAGTTGCGGATGCTTGCAAGGGGTTTAATCATAAGTATGTATTAGTCCAAGTAAGGTCGGTACATTAGCACAGGTTCACCCACACAACACTTATAAAATCAAAGAAGATTAATCAGCTATATGAAACGAAAGCACTTGATAGTATTCCTATGTGTCCTCGAGAACGTTTGGTCCTCATTAGTAATTCCACCGGCTTGTCCTTTACTAAGAAAGGATTAGGCTACTGCTGCAATTATTTGTTGTCTTTATTTACTTGCACTTTATTTCCTTGCTTTATCAGAAAACCCCTAAAAATCCGTTTACTAAGTATTTAGAGAGATTTCCTGCTCCACACCACTAGTCAACACCTTCTGCTCCTCGTTGGGATCGACACTCCTATTTATCGAAAGTACTACGATACCCCCCCTATACTTGTGGGTCATCAAGACTATTTACTGGCGCCGTTGCCGGGGAGTGAAGCGCTATTGAAGAGTGGAACTGGTAAAGGGAACTTCTACTGTGAGTATTGCTTTTTATTTCTGTCTATTACTTTGTTTCCAATATGGATAACCCACTTGGTTTCCTATTTGGCAAAACGACTACCACTGTTAGGGTAGTAGATGAATCACCACCTGTTGAGATAGACCCTTTTAAGATACCTACAAGAATTGTTGATCGTGTTATGGATAATTATTATTTTGGGGATAGAACTGTCCATCCTGGTGATCACTTGCTTTTTATCCATGAATTATGCGGGTTGTTTAAGTGTGCGGGTATCACAACTGAACAGGTGAATAAGAAGTTACTCTCTATATCATTGAAAGGAAGAGCTGAAGAATGGTATAAACTGCTAAATAATGGACAATCCATGGAATAGGAGGAAATAGTACCTCTCTTTTACTCTAAATTATATCCTCCCAGTGAGATTCATAAGGATAGGAATCAAATATATAACTTTTGGCCTCGTGATGGAGAAAGTACAGCCCAAGCTTGGGGGAGATTGAAGTTACTAATGCTTAAATGTCCTATTATTGAACTTCCTAACAATATTATTATCAATAACTTTTATGCAAGACTTTCTCTTCATGATAAAGATTTACTAGATGCTTCTTGTGCTCGATCATTCACATGTATGAAGGAAGAAGCTAAATGGGATCTTCTAGACCGTATTCAAGAGAACACAGAAGCATGGGAGAATGACAAAGGAAGAAAGTCAGGTATAAACTATGATTATGAATGCATTAAATCTTTTATGGGAACTGATGACTTCCATGATATTATTACTGAGTATGGTATTGATTCTCAAAGTATTGCCAATTGTTTTAAGGCTTTGCCTCTTATATTGAGATTCCTAAAAAGAAGTGGGACAAGTACCATGCACATTATAAAGATGTTGTTAATCATGCTCCTGTTAGAAGCACTGAAGTTTGTACTATTGATCATATTTTGCCTAAACCTTATATTGAGAAAGTCCCTTTTCCTGCAAAGGTAAAGGAACATTCTATTATAGCTAATGTGGTTAGCAAAAGTACAAAGAGAACTGTGGAACCTGACGAGCAAATAAACATTGAACCTATAGTAGCCATGGTAAAAGATCTTGTCACTAAAAATATAGAGGATGAGCACATTGTCTTCTATGAAGACGTTTCTAATATTGTCTCTCATCCTAGAAAAGCTATAAAAACCAGTGTCCATGTGCTTTTTATTAGAATTAGTGATCATAGATATTATGGTTTATGTGATATTGGTGCTAGTTCCAGTGCTATTCCTTATGATCTTTACAGGGAAATTATGCATGAAATTGGTCCTCGTGAACTTGAGGACATTGCTGTGGTTATTCACCTTACTAATAAGGAGACCATTTGCCCTATTGGTATTGTAAGAGATGTGGAGGTTCTTTGTGGTAAGATTAAATATCCTGCAGATTTTCTAGTGCTTGGTTCAACTGCTAGTGAAACGTGTCCTATCATTTTTGGTAGACCCTTTTTGAACACTTGTGGAGCTATTGTATATTATAAGAAGGAGAAGGTTTTAACTAAGTTTGATGGAGATTCTTATGAGTTTAAATTTTCCAAATTTGCTAAAGCTCCTTATGAAAATGAATTGTCTAATGAGGATTTCAGGATGAAACAACTTGCTTCTATTGATCTAGTTTATGACCTTAGACCTCTTTTTGATGATTGTAAGTATGCTTGATGATGGCTCAGTTGATTATTGAGCTTCGTTGGGAGACCCCAAGAGGAAGGTATGATGAGCACAACAACAAGTTTTCCCTCAGTAAGAAACCAAAGTTATCGAACCAGTAGGAGGAATGAAATGACTCAAAGGTGTTGCTAGCAACTTGGAAACCTGCACAACACAAACTCAAGACTTTGCCCCAACGAACAGTGAGGTTGTCAATCTCACAGGTTTGCTGAAAACAAAGGATTAACTGTATGGTGTGGAAGGTAATAATGGTTTGCAGAAAGGTAAACAGTAACGGCGGAAGATGTATCAATGGTAAAGATTGGACCGGGGTCCATAGTTCACTAGAGGTGTTCTCCTTAAGATAAACAAACATGGCATGCTGGGTAAACAAATTACAACAGGGCAATTGATAGGACAGAGCTTAATTCAACACTAGACATTCATGATCCTATGAGATTTGATTGGGCAATACAACAAGATACATAGACCGCCATCCAACTGCATCTATGACTAGTAATCCACCTTCAGGTTATCATCCGAACCCCCTCCAGTATTAAGTTGCAAGCAACGGATAACTGCTTTAAGCAAAGTGTGTAAGGTAAACAATCCACTTGTTCTATGAACAAGAGACCGTTGTTTTCTCCCTAGTAGCAACAACACATCTACAACCTTAGAGATTTATGTCACTTCCCTTGATTAAATAGAGGCATGAAGCCACTATCGAGCATAAATACCCCCTCTTGGAGTCACTAGCAACTACTTGGCCAAGATATCTACTAACAATAGAGAGCATGCAAGATCACAAACAACACAGGCATGATAGAATCAATAAGACAAAACCATTAATCAATCTGACATAGTAATCTGAATATCCATCGGATCCCCGCAAACACAACATGCATGATTACAAAAAGATGAGATCTTGATCATGAACAGAGCTCACAAGATCTAGACATGAAAGCACAAGGAGGAGTTACAACCATCTAACTACTACATGGACCCGTAGTCCTAGGTGGAACAACTCATGCTTCATACCGGAGGCTGGCATGATGAAGAAGAAGGGCTCTGGGATGATCTCCCCTCCGGTAGGGTTCCAGGAAGAGCTTCAGATCCCCCCGATCTAGGGACGATGGTGGCGGCGGCTACGGACTATTTCATGGAAGATTGATCATGTACTTAGGGTTTTGGTATCGGGGGCTTCTTATAGGCGAAGAGGCGATGCAGGGGGACACCTAGGGTGGTCGCACCCCCCTAGGCACGGGCCCAGTCTGTACACGCGGACAGGGGGTGTGGCCCCTTGGTGTCTCCCCTCCGTATCGTATTCTGGATCCATGTTCCCCACGGTAAAATATTGACTTTGACTTTTGTTCCGTTCAATTCCGAGAATATTGATTTTCTGCCTTTTCTGGAACCAAAAACAGAAGAAAACAGGCAACTGGCACTGTGCATTTTGTTAATAGGTTAGTACTAGAAAACATCTAAAAACACCTCAAAGTGTAGACAAAGCAAAGAAAAGTAGATACTAAACAAGCATGGAACATAAAAAATTATAGATACGTTTTTTACGTATCAAGCATTCCCAAGCTTAACTCTTGCTCATCCTCGAGTAGGTAAGTGATAAAAATAATAATTTTGAGGTGACATGTACCATCAAAATCAAGATTAAACCATTTGCAAGCATTGAAAGCTGGGATCAAAGAACTCTAAACATGAGCATGAAAGAATAAGTTCTAACAATAAGACAAAGTAACTATGCATGCAACATGAAAGGTTACAAACAAAGATCATGAATAACAATGCATTGAATTTTTTTGTTTGTTTCACATATAGAAAACATAGCATAGTGGCATTCATCTTGACCCTCATAGAGTAGCAAATAGATGCATAGGACACCTTCAAAGTTCATAAGAGTGACTAGATACAAATAGTTCATGAGCAAGCAATATCAATAATATGAATCAATCAATAAGTTTTGGGACAATGCACATAGAACTAAGAATGGCAACTATGCTCTCTTAATTGGTGCCTAAGGATAGAAGGTGTATACTCAATATAATGGTGGAAGAAAGGCCCTTCATAAAAGGAGGGAAGCAGGGATTTCAAGTCTCAAAAAGAGCTTCCAAAAATTATGGTACTTGTTAGCTTTCAGCTCTCATTGCCCCTATCATAAGCATATTGAAGTGATTAAGGTTAAAGTGAACAAAGATGGAGTATATGCTTGACAAAGTATAATTGGCAATCTCATGTCCCTTGAATACGAGGGCCGCTCCTCATGCTACTCAACTTTAGTCACCTGTAAGTTCTTGTCATAGTAAGTACATGTGTATCATAGATAACCGCCAACGGGGTACCCCTTGCACATGATACAGGAGCTACCGCATAATCAAAATGACAAGGCAAGCAGACAATGAGCATCTCAGCAATCTTCTTATTTACCATGGGAAAATGGTGCTTTTTTCTCTCTTTCCTATTTTCAATGTGTATCTTTTTTTATAAGAAGAAAGCTTCATAGATTGCTCACTATGGTGATGCTGCAATTTTCCACCATGATTAGGCATGGCTTAGGCTAGCGGCCCAGGCGTTTCTCTAACACACATACATAACTCCATGGACTTACAAGCTCCCCTTTTATTTCACACCGACGGCATCCATAAACAAAATAGCATGATATCAACTGTGTACAATGTACAAGTGCAATGTTGAAAGCGTTCCCCGTGACAGCACGGTTCTGCTAATTCCAACGTATAAGTGCAAGCATATACAACATAGATGACACAATGGTTCAAGTTTATTTAGGGGCAAGAAAAATAAAGTGTTCCATCAAGTTTGTGAGAGCTTTAATCACTAAGTTTTCACATAACAAAGAGACTTTTTAATTGGAAGATAGATGAAAACAAGAATATACTTGGAATGGTGTAACACACCATGCATAGGCGTTTATAGTGGACTCTTTGGAATAACTTGGTTTCTTGGGAGTTGGATGCATGAGTAGAGCTTAATCATACAAGTGGAGGCTAGCAAAAGACTGGGAGCGACCAACTAAGAGAGCAATAATGGCCATAATCATGTAGAGCCAAAACATTACTAATCAAAGCATAAAGTGATACTACAAGTAAGTACTAAATGATCATAGAGGCTATGGTGACTGGTTCATAGTCATAACATGGTGTGAGCATGTGCCAAGTCAACCCAAACAAAGCATCAAAGGAGAATACCACAATACTATGCTTTTGTATGCTAAAACAACGCGTGATTCCTTCAAGGCGCATTAAGCAATCCCAATTGTTTGGAACAAGTCATGCTACAACAATAATCACTAAGCATAAGTTCAAAACAACATCTACCACGACATGATAAAGTCTAAGTCATAGTCAAAGCAAGCTCATATTGTACTATTCAAGCAAGAACTTTCTACTCCTCTCCAACACCAATCAACTTATTTGAAACAAAACAGCGAGAACGGGGGTCCGAAATACTTTATTCAAGCAAACTAATAAAACTAAAACCAAAAACAAAAACTAATACGCTCCAAGAACAACACAACAGTGCATGAAACAATAAAAATGACCTGGGATTTTTATTTATGAAGAAGGGGATGCCTTGGGCATCCCCAACCTTTGACGCTTGTAACTCTTGAATAATTATTGGGGTGACACGGGTTGGAATCCCCAAGCTTGAGCTTTTGTCCATTCTTCATCTCCTTAAATCATTCTTCCTCTACACCTGCAAATTTTCCTTCATACAAAACTTCACACAATCTTCATTGGCAACATTAGTGTATTCAAAAGATAATAGACCCTTGGGGTTTGGTTTTAAAAAAGCAAAACTTTCACTAAAAACACAAGCTACTGTAGCAATTCCCTCAAAAAGCTCAATTTCCCAAAAAAACCAAAAAGGAATCAATAAGAAGCAAATGCAAATAATGGCAGAAATCTGTCAAAACAGACCAGCAGGTAGAAACCGATTTTTTCGAAAACCTTCTGTTGCTCAAATTAAAAAGTGTTGAACTAACGAAAGTTATCTAACAACCTGGGGGTTTATCCAGAAAATTACAGCTCAATCCGACTTATAGAGATTTTACACGAATTTTTACGGTGGATCACAAAAATCTATTTCGGGCCAACAACTCTTCAAATCATATTTCCCTCTCATTAGAGGTTATTCTTGGCACAAAAAGCAAATAAAAAGGATAAGGAGAGGTCATTACAGAGGTAATAACTTCCAAGACTCAAGAAAACTTTTGGATTATCTCCAATAAGTACTTTTCTTTAACGCCTTTAAGTTAGGCACAAGAAGCAAGAATCAATTATTTTCAAATGAAGAAGCATTAACATCAAACATTGCTTTCAAAGGAGGAGCATAAAGCAACTTCTCTCTCCTCATAGGGAAGTTTTCAATACCTTTCTTAAATGGAAATTGATATTTTATGGTGCCTTCTTTCATATCAATGATGGCACCAACAGTTCTAAGAAAAGGTCTTCCCAAAATAATAGGACAAGAAACATTGTATTCAACATCCAAAACATAGAAATCAACATTGACATAGGCATTGTTAACCATAATAAGAACATCATTAACACTCCCCATGATTTTATTTTTAGCATTATCATTAAGTGGGACATCCAAATAGCAATCTTCCAAAGGTGTCAAATTAAGCATTTCATAAATCTCTAGGCATAATAGAGACACTGGAACCAAGGTCACATGAATCTTTGAGATCAAAGTCATTCACTTGCATATTAATGATGGGTTACCAACTATCTTCTACTTTCCTAGGAATAGAGGCTTTGTGTTTCAACTTTTCTTCCTTAATTTTAATGAGAGCATTTGTAATGTGTTTGGTGAAAGCCGCATTCATATCACTAGCATCAGGACTTCTAGCAAGCTTTTGTAGGAACATAATCACTTCAGAAATATTGCAACCATCAAGATCAAAATCAAAATTAGCATCACTACTCGTAAACTCATTGGGTTTAGGTATTGTGGTAGGAGGAATAGGGACTTCTTGTGGTTTAGTGGCATCCATATTAGTGGTGGTGGTAGTGCACACACTATTGTTTCTACCAATTTTAGCTTCTCTTTCCCACTTATCATGTAGTTGGTCTAACAGTCTAACATTTTCATCAATAATAACTTGTATGGCATGAGTAGCAGCAAAATTACTTTCCAAGGTTTCAGGTTTAGCAGTCATTTTATTAATCAAAGAGGACTGTGCTTCAGACAAAGAGGAAATATTTTTCTCAACATTCAAAAGCTTTTCCTCCACAGTCTTGTTGAAAGTGGTTTGTTTACTAATAAAGTCTTTGAGCGTGACTTAAAGTTCAGAGGGAGCACTTCTAGTATTGTTGTAGGAGTTTCCATAGGTATTGCCATTATTAGGAGGATAAGGCCTATAATTTTGTTACTACCAAAATTATTCCTACAAGCATTATTGTTGAAATTGTTGTTTCTAATGAAGTTCACATCAACTTGCTCTTCTTGAGCAACCAAAGAGGTTAAGGGAACATTATTCGGATCTATAGGAGCATTTCCATTAACAAGCATAGCCATGATAACATCAATCTTATCACTCAAAGAGGAGGTTTCTTCAACATAATTTACCTTCTTACCATGTGTAGCTCTCTCAGTGTGCCATTCATAATAGTTAACCGTCATATTATCAAGGAGCTTTGTTGCAACACCCAAGGTAATGGTCATAAAGGTACCTCCAGTAGCTGAATCCAACAGGTTTCTTGAGGAGAAGTTTAAACCTGCATAAAAAGTCTGGATAATCATCCATGCAGTAAGTCCATGAGTGGGACAATTCTTAACCAAAGATTTCATTCTTTCCCAATCTTGAGCAACATGTTCATTATCAAGTTGTTTAAAATTCATTATTTCACTTCTGATAGATATAATCTTAGAAGGAGGATAGTATTTTCCAATAAAAGCATCTTTGCACTTAATCCAAGAATCAATACTATTTCTAGGCAAGGATAGCAACCATTCTTTAGCTTTTACTCTCAAGGAGAAAGGAAACAACTTGATCTTAATAATATCTCCATCTCCATCCTTATACTTTTGCATCTCATAAAGTTCAACAAATTTATTGAGGTGGGCAGCAGCATCATCAGAACTAGCACCAGAAAATTGCTCTCTCATCACAAGATTCAACAAAGCAGGCTTAATTTCATAAAAGGTAGCATCAGGAGCAGGTGGAGCAATAGGTGTACTCAGGAAATCATTGTTGTTTGTGCTAGTGAAGTCACACAACTTGGTGTTCTCAGCAGAGTTCATTTTGGCAAAAGTGGAGCAAGCCAACAGCAGCAACAACTAGAGTAGGAACTAATTTTTTTGTGTTTTTATAAGAGAAAGCAAACCAAACCAAACTATTTTTTTTGGAGTTTTTGATAAAAAGAGGCAAACAAAACCAAGCAAAAGAAACTAAGCAAAAAAGAAAAACAAAGTAAAGAGAAATGTTGTGAAGGACACCCCTTGTGAATCCGTCCTTAGCCTCCCCGTCAACGGCACCAGAAAAGCTTGATGATGGCTCAATTGATTGTTGAGCTTCGTTGGGAGACACCAATAGGAAGGTATGATGAGCACATCAACAAGTTTCCCTCAGTAAGAAACCAAGGTTATCGAACAAGTAGGAGGAAGGAAACGACTCAAAGGTGTTGCTAGCAACTTGGAAACCTGCACAACACAAACTCAAGACTTTGCCCCAACGAACAGTGAGGTTGTCAATCTCACCGGTTTGCTGAAAATAAAGGATTAACTGTATGGTGTGGAAGGTAATAGTGGTTTGCAGAATGGTAAATAGTAATAGTGGAAGATGTATCAATGGTAAAGATTGGACCAGGGGTCCATAGTTCACTAGAGGTGTTGCGGTGACCCAGCATACCACTGCATGTGTAGTACACTATAGTCGTTGACATGACATCCACAGAACACCGTTCCGCAAAAATCACATCCCTCAGAGTGGTACAACAGAAACATTGCGGGTCCATATTACAAACATACAAACGTTATTATTATTACAATACCGGAAGTTCAAGACTTCCAAAAGATTCAACTTACAAACCAAAATATTAGTGTTTCAGCGGAAGTTTCAAATTAAAAAAAAACATAAACTCCAAATTGAGCTCAGCAACTTATTTTTATATATTGTTCATGATGCTCGGCTCAAGTGGTTACTAGAACTATAGTAATTATTCCGACTCCTGGAACTCTCCTCCATAGAAGATGTCGTAATCCTCCCCTTCTACGGCTCCATATAAGTTGGGCTCTTCATAGAAGACCTCCTCTTGATTCTCAAATGCGTACAATGGAGTGCCTTCGGGATTCTCAGAGTCTAAGCAAGGATTCAAAGGAAAGAATGAGTAACAGCGTTACCCAACAAGTTCATTATATGCAAGGTAGGAAGTTTGATGCTCTAACTACCACCTTGGACTATAAGTCCTAGGTATAATGCAATTTTCGTAAATCTTTCTTCAAAGATTGTTTTTATTATGAAAAATCTATGACCATCATCCTTCACAGGTTGACCAGAACTTTCATGGAGTTCCTTTCGTGACGCGTTCACAGCTCCTTCCCGGAACAGGGAGTAACAAGTTACAGTTCTTACACTCTGCAGAGGTGCGTTACTTTTCCCATGAGAGATCAACTACTTGTTGCACAACCGGGCGTACTTTCCTGTCCACAATTCCATGATGCGGGGCCCAGTAGTTGGTCCAAGCCAATCACTACCCTCTCCACGACCTCATATGTCTGCACGATCCTTCGGCTAGCTCACCTTCGTTAAGCCCCCTTTCGGGCAGGCTAAAACCCTGACGAGTTTCCGAATACTCTATGACCTAGTGATGCCCGGATTAGTACCATTTACATGGACTATCTCCCTAAACACCATTCATAGATAATATAGACACCAAAAGTGTGGGGCGTAAGGGTGCCCACCCATATGTTGGATCCACACAAGGAATCACAACGTCACGTTAAGGTCGTCTTGCCTCCATACAAGAGGAAAAGGATACAGTTGACTGCTCCGTCCCATTCCAAATCTCATGGTTAACGCGTAATATACGACACTAGAATCATTGATGCCATGGGTTATTAACCCCTAATTGTTCATCATTATTGCAATAAGAACCCTAAGTTCTAATTCTTCATCATATCATCACTTAGGATGGTATCTAAGATTTGGTATCTTGAGAAAATAGTGTTTTCTTTTACTTTAGTATAAATGATAACACACAATTTGCAAATATTTTGATAAAGACTCTTCAAAGGACATGAGCAAGAGATGAACTTGCCTTGTGATGGCAAGGCAGTGAAGTCTGATGCTTGCACTGGACCTTGAGCTTCTATGTCTACAAAAACATCATTATTGACCGGTAAGGACAATATTTAAAGAGGCAAAATGATTATGCAAAGTAATGTAATGCATTATTTAATTTGATATGCATTCTCCCCATTATTAATAAAATTCATTTTAATAATAAAGGATTTATAGATATTAATTTTTAATATTTATAATAGAATATTGTATTCTTTTATTTTATTTCCCTTATTTGACTTTTATTGATTTAATAATTTTTCTAAGAATTATCAGTTAAATATTAAAAATTGTTATTAAATATTTATTTAGTATTTTTCTAAAATACTACGATATTAATCTATAATGAAAGTGATTTTTATTTATTTTTATCATCTTTCAATAATTTTGTAAAATTCCATAAGGAATATACATTTTACAAAATTCTTAATAAAATTTATATGTCTAAAATTTTATATTTCAATTTATTTGGATAGTTTGGATTTTTGTGAATCCAAAAATATTTTATTTATAATTTTCTGAATTTTTATTTTATTTTCTAGAATTTTATTGAGTTTAGGGGCATTTTGGTCTTTTCCTATTTATTAAAACAGATTTCAATTGACTTGGGTTGGCCATTTGGGCTTATTGGGCCCCTGTGGCCCAATAGGGCAGGGTCAAAATTATTACCCCGAGGGGTTTTCGGCCCACCCATCCCACTCATTCACTCTGTATCTCCTTCGTTCTCATCTCCCCTCTCACTCTCGACCCCGTGGGGTTCTGGCGTTGCCTCCGGCGATGGCCGCCGTTGTGGCCCTCCCTGGCCGCTGCCGTGGTGCAGGGCGAGGTTGGCGACTATGCTCGTTCATCTGGTCCAATTCGATTTGACTCCGGAGCTCCCATGTGGCCAGGTTCACCCCGTTCCCGTACCCTAGGGTTTGGGGAAAGTGTTGCCGCCGCCGCGGTCCCTCCTTTGGTGGTGTGCTGTGTTTGTGTGCTGCTACGGCCGCCGCCGTGGCTGGTGCAGGTTGCAGCGCCCTCTGGGGTGCTCCCTGTTCCGCCGCGGGCTCGTCGGCCAATATGCTTCCTCTTCAATTCGTCAGCGAGGACCCCGGGTAAGTTGCCTCTGTGGATCTTGGTTCATCCTATCACCATGAATCTCTATGTGTGTATCTAGTGGCTACCCTTGCCTAGTGACTACGTTCTGATTAGGGTTCATCTCCTAATTAGGGTTCTTGTTCTGATCAGGGTTCATAACCCTCTGTTGATCATATCCATGATGCTTTAGATCTAGTGGTGATCTTCCTAGAGCATGATGAATGATTGTTTGTTGTGGATCATTATTTGTAGTTGGCTTTGGTGATGCTAGTGGCTTGTCAGACTTCTTCCAGTGGTAATTTACTATGATCCAATGTTAGTGTTTCTATGAAATCCCTAATTGGAAATGTTGTTGATCTGAGAACTTCCCACTGTCAAGATGTTTATACTGACAGTGATAGTGCTTACTGCATTTATAATGGTTGGATTGTATGAGAATATACATAATGAATATAATCATTACATGTTAATGATTTTCTGTGGATGTATAGATGAGTTTAATGTTGATTCCTAGCATTTGGCTTCAGGAAGATGATATTTAGTGGCTTGTCCCTTTTTATTTGTGGAATCTAAGTAAAGATTGGGATTAGCTCATTAGAACTTGTCCTTGTGATACCATTATAAACTGGCACATAAGTGATTGGGTCCTATTCCTGAGCTTAGCTCTGACAATGCTTGTGATTAATACTGGCAAGATAAAATGAAAGCTTCTTTTAACTCTCCTACCTATGATGTTGGTCTGAGGCTCTAGGATTTTAAGTCCTAGTTAGTTGAGCAAATAGTTTTTTTGTAACTTGCAAGATTAGAGGTGCTACTCCCTCTGGGAGATGTGCCCTGGTCTGATAAGAACAAATGAAGAATTATTTAAGTTGCATATGCTAACACCAAAATCTGTGAGGCTGGTCTGAGAGATTGGTGCTTTTGGCTTAGTTTGATTTCTGGTATTTATACTTGAAATCTCTAGGATAGATTCACCTCACTTGGGTGATTATTGAGAGATTGTTTCATAAAACAATGCATGCTTCTGTCTAGATAATATGATTAGATCATGTGATGGTTTTATGATACTCACCACAAAAACTGATGATTATGGAATTAGGTGGTGATGTTGATCTTGCTGATTAGATCATGTCCTTCAACTCTGATGTTGTTCTTGTTTTGTTGAGCTCCTGTGCTTGACCTTGAGCTAGCCTGCTCCTCCTGGACTTGGCCTTGCTATCCACCTGATCCTTCCCCTCCTTATGTCACCATCTGGTGATGTTTGGTTGATCTTTGGTGGTTTGGTTTGGCTGCTGAGCTTGATGTGTATGAACAAGAAATGGTGTTGGGGGTGCTTCCCACGGCTGTACTGAGCAGTTTTGTTTGTATGGCCTATTGTTGCTGTGCTGACAGCACACACCATGCATTTAGGTGTGTGCTGCATGTGTGCTTGCTGCACCTTGTGGATATGCTCAGGGAATGGAAGTTACTTTTTATCTGATTACACTTACTTGTCTGGTGAAACTTGCCCCTTCTTGCTGTTTGGAGTTATTTGAATTATGGCTTAAAAATGATGAAAGATTTAGTTCTTTCATATTGGTGAAACTTGCCCCTAAATATTACTCAATGATGTAAGTTTGAACAGTGCAACTCACTGTCACTACTAAGAGTAAAAGAAATATCCTAACCTTTTATTTTCTTTCTTGTTTGTTTATTCTTTGTTTTGCAGGTACAAGACTTGAAGATTCAAGATTTAGATTAGGTTTTCTTCTTTATTTATAGAATAGTCGAATGTAATATTCTTTATTGTTTTGTAATCTTTATTTTATTCTTTTGTAATCTTCATTTATTATTTTGTAATAAAAATGATACTATTAGCAATAAAGAAATATTCTTATTCTTTATTTATTGGCTATTGGTGAATATTGTGGATGATTTTAATAAGTTACATTTTTGTAACTTATTTATTGAATATAAATATGAAACAAATATTCATATTCTTAATTACTTTCTTTAAATAAAGTTTGAGTTAAATTGGTTAACTCTTAATCAAATCAATATTTTAACCATTATTCAAAAATCATTTGAATTATAATTCAAACACTGAAGTTCTAAATTCAAAATTCATTTCCCAAAACACATAATTTCACAAAGATCATATCAAAGTCACTATCAATCATTCTTTAAGACTAAATCTAATCTCAAAGTACGAAAGTAACCTTGATCACCTTAGATTTGTATTTGGCGAAAAATTTACCCACATTTTAATAGATGAATGCATGCAATTTCACAGATTTCTAATTCTACCCTTCGTTGGTTCCTAAATGCTAGGATGTTACAGGTGTTCTCCTTAAGATAAACAAACATGGCATGCTGGGTAAACAAATTACAGCATGGCAATTGACAGGACAGAGCAAGGCATAATAATGCAATACTAGACATTCATGATCCTATGAGATTTGATTGGGCAATACAACAAGATACATAGACCGCCATCCAATTGCATCTATGACTATTAATCCAACTTCAATTTATCATCCGAACCCCCTCCAGTATTAAGTTGCAAGCAACGGATAACTGCTTTAAGCAAAGTGTGTAAGGTAAACAATCCACTTGTTCTATGAACAAGAGACCGTTGTTTTCTCCCTAGTAGCAACAGCACATCTACATCCTTAGAGATTTCTGTCACTTCCCTTAGATTAAATAGAGGCATGAACCCGCTATAGAGCATAAATACTCCCTCTTGGAGTCACTAGCATCTACTTGGCCAAGATAGCTACTAGAAACAGAGAGCATGCAAGATCACAAACAACATAGACATGATAGAATCAATTAGACAAAACCATTAATCAATCTGACATAGTAATCTCAATATCCATCGGATCCCCGCAAACACAACATGCATGATTACAAATATATGATCTTGATCATGAACGGAGCTCACAAGATCTAAACATGGTAGCACAAAGGAGGAGAGACAACCATCTAGCTACTACATGGACTCGTAGTCCAAGGTGGAACTACTCACGCTTCATACCTTAGGCTGGCATGATGAAAAAGAAGGCCTCCAGGATGATCTCCCCTCCGGCAGGGTGCCAGGAAGAGCTTAAGATCCCCCCGATCTAGGAACGATGGTGGCGACAACTACAGACTGTTTCGTGGCCCCCTGGTGCCGCGCGGCCAGGGGGTGTGGCCCCCTGATGGCTCCCCTCTGTCTTGTATTCTGGCTCCATGTTCCCCACGGTAAATTATTTACTTTGACTTTTGTCCCGCCCAATTCCGAGAATATTGATTATCTGCCTTTTTTGGAACCAAAAACATAAGAAAACAAGCAACTGGCACTGTGGCATCTTGTTAATAGGTTAGTACCAGAAAACATATAAAAACACCTCAAAGTGTAGACAAAGCAAAGTAGATACTAAACAAGCATGGAACATCAAAAATTATAGATACGTTTCCGACGTATCAATGCTCATTCTGATAAAGTTGTTTCTTATGACAGTTATATTGTCAACTTTATTCAAAGTGCTACTAAAAGTTATTATGAGAGAGGGAAACATGGTTTCATGCATCTCAATAGTATTAAGTTTCCCAGCCTTATGTTGAAAGCTTTGAAGTTGCATTTGTTTTGTCTTCCTATGCTAGTGTCCTTTTGTTTCAATAATTGTTTTTCTCATGAGACTCCCTTGCATGGGAAGTGGGTTAGACTCAAATGTGTTGGATATTGCGGTGACCCAGTATACCACTGCATGATGTAGTATACTATAGTCGTTGACATAACACCAATGAAACACCGTTCGCTAGTATTACATCCCTCAGAGTGGTACAACAGAAACACAGCATGTCCAAGACATGACTATAGGTTACAACTCTACTCTTTACATAAGATCTAGAGAATACTCTAGGTTAAAGAGAGAGAAAGAAACTTCTTACAAAGAAGAATCGGAAATAATCAACTCATAAATATCATGCTAATAAGATTAGCATATAATTATTTGGCTTGTATTGCTGCTATTGCAATACTCTACAGAAGTAGGTTCTATGGCTAGGGATTATATTTCTATCTAATCAGGAACTTCGTATTCACTTCAATTGATGTATATGTTGACTTCATTGAAGAACTTGAGCTATTGACGATGATTCCCTAGAGCATAAGTTGATGTAGACGTCGTATGTATCGACTTCAGAATCTAGCAAGGGTTAATAAGATACGTTGAGTACGAGCGTACTCATCAAGTTCACTAAAAAGGAGTGTTTGATGCACTATATCTACAGACACAGACCATAGGTAGGCAATGCAAGTTTTTGTAAACATTTCTTCAAAGGTTGCTTTTATTCTGAAAAACTATGTTCGTCAGCCTTCACGGGTTTACCAGAACTTTCATGGAGTTCCTTTCCCGCCGCGTTCGCAGCTCCTTCGCGGAACAACGAGTAACAAGTTACAGTTCTTACACTCTGCAGAGGTGCGTTACTTTTCCCATGAGAGATCTTAGCTTTGTTGCACATCCGAGTTGCAGGCTCGTTCACACTTCCTTGGTGTGAGGCACAGACTAATATCCAAGCCAATCACTGCCCTTTCTCGCGACCCCACGTAGAACACGACCCCACAAGCAGAACCTGCATAGCAGTTAACTATGGTTGATTCCTTATGGACTCCACTGAGCGGACAGGAACCTGGTCGCCCCCATCAATACGAGGATATACCTATGACGGTCGGCTCAGGGATAGTCTAGACACCAATATCACGGGGAACTAAGGGGTCCCACCCATGCTGAGTCTCTCATTTACCCCAGCATCACGAGATAAACATCTTGTTATGTGAAAGGAGGAAGATCCAGCTGACTTCTTTGCCCCATTCCAAATCTCATGGTTAACGCGTGATATACGGCGCAAGAATCACTGGCGACATTGGTTATTGAGTCCTAGATAATATGTTCCTTTACCACTGGAACTCTCATAGTAGGTTATTACCTCATGGTAAATAACCTATAATCATATTATTATGAAAATAGTGTTTTCTGACCTTTTTGAAATGCAGGTGATGACAACACTGGATTTCCAAAATACTTTACAGAAAATAATCAAAGGATATGAGCAAGTGTGAACTTGCCTTTTGTGATTGCAAGATTATGCACTCACGGTCTTCGAGACAATATAAAAGATCCAATATCTGAAATCAGCATCATTGGTCCTGTAAGGACTAATGTTTAAAGAAGCAAGATGCTATTATGCATAGTAATGTAATGCAATTTGATAAACTCGAATCCCCGGAATAAGCGTTGATCTAGAGTTTGGATGCTAGAAATGGTTCCTTTAGAATGTGTTGTACTTTTAGATGAGTTTCACGTTTGTGCTTCTTATTAGGGCTTGTGAGTGTGTGTGAAACAATATGTAATTATAATATCATTCAACAATAAGATACAAAATTGTGGAATGCTATTCAAATATTACTTATATAAGAATTGCCTTATCATTTAGGTCTTTCTTAAGAATGCTTATGTCTTGCTTTATAATGTATTTTAAAATAATAACTTTTGAAGAAAATCTTACTTAACTAAACAAAAGAATTTAAACTTTAAGTTAACATTCTTAGGTGACATTACAAGCTAAATTTCTTAAGGAAGAAAGAATTAATTTATTTGGATAAAGATATCATTAGTATTTGAGACTTATCTATCTTGGTCATTACATGGTATTATAATTTTTTCAATTCATAATGTTTCTTTTAGGTAAATTAAGAGGGTTAACACTTCTGCTTGAGTAGTGTTTTATTAACATTATGGTTTATTAGAATCATTTATCTCTTTATAAATGAGTGGTTATGGTTTGTAAATATGGAAACAATATTACTTAACTACTTATGAATTTACTATAGTGTTTAGGTATATAAATTTGTGATAGAAACAATGGTAAAAGTTTCCATTTGGTTTGAAAATATTATTCTTGAAGATTTTATAATTGATAAGAACCTTTTTAGAAAATAATCTACACTTATGGTTGAATGATAATTCAATAAAATGGTATTCAAAATGTGTTGAACCATTTTGACTTCACATTATCAATATTTAAGACTAATACTATTTATTAGACTTTATTTGGCTAATTTTAGAAATATCAGCAATTTTATTTACACTTATAAGAATTATTAATTAAGGAAATTAGGTTTAAATTCAAGTTATCAGGGTATTAAGTTTTTATTTACCTCGAAAGTGTAATATTATATTTTAACATGTAGGTATTATTTTTGTGATCATTTTGGTATATTACATGTATTTTTGTGATTTATAAATAATAAGATATGATTTTTATAAGATTTATTACTTTATAAATACTTAATAAATAATCAATATTTAATTAAGTGGAATAATAATGCATGATTATAGTTTTAAATTATAGTTCTTATTTTTCTAAGATTTTTGGTATTTTATTTATATTTTTATCATTTACCATTATTAAAATATGAATTATCAAAGTATTATTACTTATAAAATCTTTATTAAATAATATTTATTTAAATTGTTAACATAATAATGTTTGATAATAGTTTAATGTTATAGATTTTATTTTTATAAAAAAATTCATATATTAAACATTTTTCTGAATTATAAAACAAAAGATATTAAATTTACAAGATTATTCTTTTCTCTAAAATATTTTCTAATTAAATTCTAAATGGTAAATACTTTTTACAACGATAATACTCTAGACCCAGTCACTAACTGGTGGGCTAGTGGCCACATCACATGTCCACGTGGAATGTTTGACTAGTGTTGACCCTGCGTTTGCGTGCCTGCTGACATCAGCAATGGAGCTCTCCCCAGGTGGTGTTTCATGCCAGCGTTAGGGTGCGCGCGTGCTTGTGGTTTTAGGGGAGTTGGATGCAGAAGGCAACGGTGTTTCGAACTATGGTCGCGCCGCCTGGAAATGGTCACCAGAGCATAGTGTGCGATGGCGAGCAGCGACGGTGTTTGCCGACGAGCGTGGGGACGACGTTACAGAGCAAGGGAAACAACATGGAGGCTACGTGAAGAATCAGTGACTCACCAGGAAGCTCGTAGAGGTGTCGGTGAGAAGAGGCGAGATAAAAATCGACGACGAACGATAGTGATTGGCGGCGGCAGTGAGGTGTCGATTAGATCAACAGAAGGTTTTGAGCTTCCATGATCTGGCTTGGGGAAACAAGGACGATGAGCCAAGTCCAACAGTGTACTCAGAGAGGCCAGGGGATCTTCGTAACGACGGCGACGAACGGCTCTGGCGGAACTAGGGTTTCGGTCGAAGGGGAAAGAGAGGAAGATAAGGTTTGTCGGTGTGGTAGGGGTCGTCTTATAGGCAACGGACATCGGTGGCTCAAATCTTGGCGAAGCGGTCATCGCGACGACGGCGGACGGCGGTCGTGGTGACAGGCAGCTGCTTCACCGGCGCTGCTTTCTGGCGAGAGGAAGGAGAAAGGAAAAGAAACGGCGAAACTATATGGGCTGTGGAATTGGGCCACTTGGGCCGTGGCAAAGTTTGCGAGATGGGCTGCTGCGGCTGCTAGCGGCGACAGATAAGAAGGAGGAAATATGGGCTGCAGGCCAGATGCTGCTCTGTTTTTCTTTTCCATTTAAAATTTTCTATTTTCTGTTTTCTTTTCTAGATTTTGTATGTAACCAATTGTTTTAAATTTTCTTTATGATATTTATTTGTTATTTACTTGCAGCAATAATAAATGGTATTTAAAGTCATTTTGTGATCTTTTATTATAGTGTTATTTTTCTTTATTTTCTTTATATATATTCTTCTAATATTTGGTAAGAGCCTTTGTTATTAATTTTCTTTCCATAATAAACCATGGATTTATTAGAGGATATTTCCTTATTTATTTATAAATTTTGGTTTTAATTAACTTATAGTTTGGAGAAAAATTTAATATAATGATCCTATATCATTATTTGATGCATGATATTCTAAGGAATTAATATGGTTAATATTATTCCCATGAATCTAGGAAATAACATTGTATATATTTTATTATAACTAACATAGGAGTTGGGGTTTGAATTGTAAATGCTTACCCTAGGGTTTAGGGTACTTAATATACTTATATTCTTTTGTTGATGTGAATAAAGATTAATGGCTAAACATAGTGTCTTTATGTTTGTGATCTTTAATGATATCACCCTTTAAAATAGAAATTTATTTTCTGGAATGTCTTATGGAAAATAATTGATAAAGATAACTCCTGAGAACATATGGTTATGATAATTGGAAATGTCAAAAATGGGCTTAAGTGATTTCCTATAGGAAAATATTCCTATAAAGCATTATGGAAATAATATGATAGATCAATCATATGAAATGGATATTATGTTTGGTTAATGATTTAAAGTTGAGTGTTTACCAAGAATTCATATCTTCTATAATTCACAATCCTGGACTTCTAATTAAGGAATTCCTTTCCTAGATATTCTACTTCTACCAATCCATCATCATGTGTTAACATGATGAGTTTTACTTCACAAGCATATTCTTATTAGCCATTTCTCCTCCTAGATCCATTTGTAAATCCAATGAACTTGACACTAAAGCTCTAAATACTTTCTTCATAAGAGTACTTCCCATTTCTAGAAGGCTCCTAATAACTCCAAATCCATCTGAATGATTACTCTCTTACTTTATAAATTACGTAATCTCTTACAAATCTCAGAAGCTTGTCACTGAAGCTTTTCATAATCTTCACATATCTTTACTTGGTTATATCAACTACTCTACTGCTGATAACCTCCAATCCAACAAGTAGTTACTTCTAACTCCATTCATACTCTTCCTTAATCATCCATCACTAATATTACTCCAATGGATGTATATATCAAATTCTACTTTCCTCAAAAGCTTACTATCCTTTAAGAGGAATAACACTACTTCAATAACTCCATGCTACTCTAGCTTTAGCTTGGTCATACTATCTTATATCTACTTTACTCCAGTATCTTATATTCCAGGTTCACATCATATCATGGTGACTTATCATGGCTAACCTAGGAGAACATATCTATACTAGGGTTTAATCATGTTATATCAACCAATGTCACTTATACATGATATAATCATTCACTTTTAGTGACTTGAGCATGATCATTACTATCCTTTGATCATTTATGGCTTAGGTTTCCAGTTGGCTAATCAAGGCCTTCATCAATACAACATTACAGTTGTATATAATTATCTTATGAATATCTCTATTGGATTAAGAGATATTATTCATTGTTTATGCCTACTTGATCCAATAGGATTCCTCCTTGGTAACTATATTTAGGATTCATCCTTGTAATCTTCTTTATCACCATATAATTATATATTCCATATAACTCTTCTATCATTTTAGGAGTGAGTTAACCCATCAATTATCATATTGATTTAATTCTCTTCCAACTCTCCCATCCTATAAATGATATTTAAATCTAGCATTACCACCTACCTCTTCTTACTTCTTTCTCTAAAGTACTTAAGTGAATGCTATGATAAGGACAGGGGTTAATGGATCAAGAATTGATAGGTTAAAAATAGTTGATTACTCAACATTGATGAACAACAAATATTAGAATAAGATTCAATAGAGATGATAATGATTGATATGGAAATAAAGATATATGGTGAATGATCTTGACTTGGTTTCTTTCCTACTCAATCTCACTAAAGAGTTAAGGTTAGGTATTACCATGATACTCATGGTATAAGTATATAAGAATTAGATAGGTAATTATTTAATTACTAAATTCTTTTTACTTGAGTTGTATTCCTAACCTAGTATTCAGGAGTTGTTACAATGAATACTATAATATGATCTCTTAAGGATCTAATAATAATCATTAAGCAATGTGTTGTGGTTTAGTTTTTATTATATTTTATCTACCTTAGATCAAATCATCTTTACCCAAAATAAGGTTTTAGCAAAGGTCATATTGAAACTTATCGCAGTCAACTTGATGATCTACTTCAATTCCATCAAGTTGATAGAAGCTTCAATCACTTTGACAAGTTTTGTTCAAAAGCGTGAAAATTATTCGGATTTTCTATGCATGAATGCAATGCACACATCCGAGTTTAGCTTATTTATAAGCTCTAATGCTGGGATGTTATAGATATTTGCTTCTTGATGCTCTCTTTCACTTCAAATCCATATCTCCTATGTGAGCAGCTTTGAAATTGTTAAGCCTAACTTAAAGGCATTAAATAAAAGTACTTTTTGGGAGATAACCCAATAGTTTTATCGAGTCTTGGAAGTTATTACTTGTAATAACCTCTCCTTATCCTTCTTGGGAGATCAACCTCTTTTGAGAAGTGGAGGAGTTGTGATAAGTGGATGTATTGGGATAGATTTTTGTGCTACATTGTAAAAATTCGTGAAGGAGCTTAGTACAACGGATGGAGCTATAATTTTCCCTGCTTGTTCTCCAAGTTGTTATCCAACTTTCATTAGTTTCGCACTTTTTAATTCAAGCAACAAAAGTTTTTGAAAAAATCAATCTTTACCCGCTGGTTTGTTTTGACAGATTTCTGTCATCATTTGCATTTGACTCATATTGATTCCCTTTCAGTTTCTTTTTGGGCTTTTGAAAAAGGATTTGCTACAGTAGCTTTTGTTTTGATGGGTTTTAGTTGAAATTTGAACCTAAAGGTTAATTGTTTTTGCATGCACTAATGTTGCCAATGAAGTTTGTGTGAGGCTTTGCATGAAAGGAATTTTCAGGTGTTGGAGAGAAGGAATTTGCAGAGTCCGTATTTGAATAGGTAAAGAGTGCTGCAAAAAGAAGGTTCGTGAAAACCTTATCTTTTTATATTTTTGATATTTTTATTACATATGGAAAGTTACGAGACGAAACAGAGGAGGAAACGGAGCCCAGGTGGGCCACACCCACCAGTGGTGCGGGCCCCAGCTGGCCGCGCCACCAGGGGTGTGAGCCCCCTGGAGTCCGTCTCCGCCTCGTTTTCACATAGTCCCTTCCTTATGTCGTAACACTTCGTAATGTATAACCCCTGGATCCCCTGAGGTTTTGTTTTGATCTGTTTCTGTTAGGAAATATTCTCAAGTTTAGAGGCGCCATGGTTTCCACCAACGACAAGGGTAAGAAGCCCGTGAAAGATGATCCTCAAAACCCCAAGGAGGAGGAGATCTTGGTTGGAGATGAAGAGGACGTGAAGGGGGACGAGCATCCAGACACCCGCGCTACCGTCACAAGCATTGGAGTGGTGGCAAACCCTACCAAGCTTAGGAGGAAAGCACGAATGTCTACAGGAGGGAAAACTTCACGTCATTGCCTCGCTGCACGATCACTTCCTCCATGCACCAAGAATCCCTTCCACACTCTTATACATGAGCAACAATTCCAAAAGGTGCCCAAAGGGAAGTTGCCCTCCAGTTGGGATTTGCCTCGCTCTAACCATGCAGGGAAGGAACATTCTAAGAAGGAAGAGTGGGGAAATAATAACAAGGACTAGGATTCTCGGTCCGACATGATCATGAACCGCATTGAGCATAATTCGGAGTTTATTCGTACTCTAACCTTTTAGATCGAGGATTTGAGGAAGCTGATTGAAAATCTCAACAAGGGAACACCACCACCACCGAGGGAGTAATTCATCACCAGTTTTGGCATTCCCTTGGCTTGTTCCAAGCTTGGGGGAGTGTCGCGGTATCACATCATTATCTTTTATCTTTTTACCTTTTTAGTAGTCATATATTAGATAGAGAAGTTATTATATAGGTTGGTTTCATTGTGGAAGTATCTCTCCTTTTGTCACATCCCAAAATTTTCCAAATTTTGAAATGTGAAAAATAAACAAACAAAGGAAATAAATGATGAAATTTAGGGGAAAATAAACTTTTATTTCTAAATGGAAACATCAAAACTTTATTTGAACAAAATTTGAATGAAAAAGCAACAAACAAATTTTCAAACGGATCAAATGCATTCATGCATGGAATGTATCTTGATTTTGAACACTTGGAAAGGATAAACCTAAACCCTAAATCCTAATAAAAGAAATCATCATCAAGATCACTCTAAGACTATGGCCTTGTTCCATATAAAAATTTAGCAACAAACATTCCTAAATAAATAATAATGGTAAACAAAAAAATTACAAAACCATGGGAATTGATTTCACTCCATTTGGAACCGTGGATAAAAACTTATGATTTTTATAAGATAAAAGAAAGTACTCCAAGGCTAATAAAGCCCATAGCTAAAATCAATACTTAATTGTGGACAAAGTAATTCTAAAGGATATAAAAAGATAAATAATTATTAAATAAAATTATACAAATTAGAATCACCATTTTTGGAGCTATAAATAAAAAGATATGAATTATATAAGACAAAGAAAGAAAGAAAGAAATAATTATTATTGCAAAGACAATTTAAATCATGGTTAAAATCCATAAGTAAATGGAGTAAAAGTTTATTAAATAATATAAAAGGATAAAAGTTTATTTAAATAAAATTACATGGGCTTATGAACCATATTCAAATTTTAATTAAATAAAAGCCAATGTGCCTCACTTAATTTTAAATGAATATTAATTTACAATTTTTTTTTTGAAAATCAGTAGTTGGACTAAACAACTAGTATAAAATCTACTCAAAAGGTTGGTGAAGGTTTGAAATAAAATTGATGTTTAATCTTTAGATTGGAATAAAAACAGAAATAAAAAAGAAAAGGACAGGCTTAAAAAAATCAGCAGCAGCTAACTAGCCCAGCAAACTAGCCCACCCGGGCCACTCCCTCTCTCCCCTCTGTTTCTTTTCTCGCCCACTCCTCCCCGCACTCGCTCGCTGTCAAGCCGGCCCCACCCCGCGTTGTCACCGTCGTCTCCATCACGCAGGACCCGTTCTCCCCCCTCTGCCATTTCTAGATTGATTCAATTCGAGTAAATTGTGTTGAATTCATGGCATAATTCTCTCCCCGACCATGCCCTCTTAACCCCCTCTCCCTCCTCTCCATTTCCCCTCACGCCACTTCCCCTGAGAGCCCCCAGGCTGCTCTGATTTGAGCTCAAGCCACCGCAGCAACCGACGCACTCCGGCGTCGATTCCGGTGAGCCCCGACCACGCCTTACCCCTGCCTTGCACTGCCGTGTTAGCTGTCTTCGGTCGCACCTTCTAACACTTTTAGCTTGCTTGCTCGTGGCCTAGACGCTCGGCAACATCACCGTATGCAAGCACCCGACAGCGGGAGCTACCCCAACGAACAATCTTGGCCGAGTCTGAGCGCCCCTTCGTCAACCTAGACTACCACGACAACCCCACGTCCTCGTGACCCTGGTAACGCCCTGCACCCTTCCCTTTACCCCCTAGCGCCACTACAACACCGTCGCCCGACGCTCCGCTGCCGCAGCTCGCTACCAGCGCCGCCAGTTCTTGGCCACACGCTCTGGTCCGCCTGATATTGATCTAAAGGCTAGGACTAGATCTTCTAGCGAACATGTATCCATCGTTCTGAGCCGTGCGATTTCAGTTAGATCTAACGACCCGTGTAGCTGATCCTGCCAAAGCGGTACCAACCAATCAGAACACACCACGTGGCTAAGGTTTCCAGACAAAAAATCAGGAAATGGTTATTAGATGATTAAACTTGTAAAATTCATAACTTTTGATTCACAATTCATAAAAATACAAATTTGGTGTCTATGGATTCAGAAAAATGTGAACTTTATTACTGTGGCCTTACTTTGTGCACTTGCTTCTGTAAAAATTGATTTTTAGGCAGAGACTTGTTTAAGGCTATTTTGGATATAAAAATTGTTGTAAAAATTATTTTTGAGTGAATCCTTTTGCAAATGGTTGTGTATTGAACCCCCTGACCATAAAAATAACATTGAAATTAAATATATAATTTGTTAGCACTAGAAAAACATTCCTTTGAATAAAAGATTTTCTAACAAAAGAAAAATGATTTAAATGACTTATTTGCACTAACTTAGTTCCAATTGAAATTCTACTTTTATAAAAAGGAACATTAGGTGTTTGTAATGCTTAGAACCTTGTTAGGAACAAATTTTTCAATAAAATAACCTTTTGCATGCTTGCATGCATTTCTTTGTTTTCTTGTTTTTGTTTTGTTAATTTGTGTGTAGTTTTGAGTGTGTGCTTTTTGCTTGTTTGTATTGTTGTTTTGAACTTGAGGAGTGTGACATTTGCAAGATCAAGGAGAGTACCTAAGTATTCTACTATAAAGGCAAGTGATACTTTGGTCATCAAAAGTCCTATCTTTTCTATATTGCATTAGTGATATTTTTGTAGTGTGCATGATAGGACTATTATTTATTTTACTATGCTATGCTAATCCTATAGTATCTACCTTGGTAGTTTTTTCTAAAGATAGGAGACATTGTAAAATTATAATGATTAGTATTTCTATATAGATTGTGGGTGGAAGTCATGATAGGATGTATTATGAAAATACAAGTATTGTTTTTTGGACTAATGAAAACAACTGATGTTAATGAAACACCTGGGTGGAAATGGGACTTGTATGGATTTATGTTGAGCTGTTACTCAGGGCCCATTTATATGGTTTACCCTGGTATATCTCACGTGTGGATGGCCACCCAGGAACAAAGATATTTGAGACATTCTTGTCATGAAAGCTTTTAGTGCAGCCACATGGCATATGGGATCTGCCTTGACCAACTAAGTTGCAAGAACTCAGCCAGACAAACAGTAGGTGGTAGTGATGATAGGATGGAACGCGTCTGTGGTGATCTGAGGGATTGTTTCTAAAAAGTCTTGTCTCGATGCATGTCGAGTCTTGTGGGAAAGTGCACCACCTCTCGAGAGGGTAAAACTAAGTACTTAGTGTAGGGGTTCGTAGCATGGAAAACAAAAAATTTCTATCGCATACAAACAAACAAGCCAAGATCTATCTACTAGATTGTAGCAACGAGTCGATGGAATAACTTACCCTCGAAGATTCCAAAGCGGTTAACGAGAGCAGATTCTCGTGGGTGATGTAGTCGTACTCTTTCCGATCTCAATATCGCGTAGACGATCCTTCCGGCGCTGCGTTCCGGCAGCGCTCCCGCAGTCGGTCACACGTTCGGTACTCGACGAAGACCTTCCTCTCCCTTGTTCCAGCAGGCAGCGGAGGTTGTAGCACTCTCCTCGTGATTCCGGCAGCACAACGGCGTGGTATCAGAAGTAGAGGGGAAATCCCGCAGGGCTTCGCCTTAAGCCGGAGCGAGTATGGTGGATTTTGAGAGAGGGCTATTAGTGGTCTAGAGATTATACACACCAATTAGAAGGCTCTAAACCGCAGGCTAAAGCAATTAGAAGCTCTAAACCAAACGGCTCTAAACCTGAGATTAGAGGTGGAAACTTGTGTGTCTCAAGGAGGAGCCCTGCCCCTCCTTTTATAGGTGGAGGGGCTAGGCGCGCCAGGGAGGGAGGTAGTCCCTCCCCAACTCGGCCTAGGGCTGGGCGCCGGCCAAGGAGGAGAGGAACTCCTCCTCCAAGTTGGTTTCAACCTCCTCTTGCTTGTTTCCCACAGTTTCCTGTTTCCCACAGTTTCCTGTTTTAGCCGTTTGACTTTCAAACTGGCAATTTGACTTTCATGTTTTTGGAACAGCAAGAACACTTAGTACATGATGCAATCATTCAATGACACACTCATGTACCCTCCCCCCCCGGAGTGCCGGACAATCCGGACCCTTCTAGAACATTCCCGATGAAAACACCGGAATCATTCCCGAACTCCGAAACGGGACTTTCCTTATATGAATCTTATTCTCCGGACCATTCCGGATCACCTCGTGATACCCCGGATCCCATCCGAGACTCCGAACAACATTCGGTCTCTTTCTCATAATACCATAACTACTCAAACAACGTCGAATCCTTAAGTGTGTCTCCCTACGGTTCGTGAATTATGCGGACATGATCGAGACACTTCTCCGAACAATAACCAATAGAGGAATCTGGAAATTCATATGGCTCCCACATATTTCTACGATTACTTTGCGATCGAATGAACCACTTACATACGATACCAATTTCCCTTTGTCTCACGATAGTTTACTTATCCGAGGTTATGATCGTCGGTATCTCTGCATACCTAGTTCAACCTCGTTACTGATAAGTACTCTTTTCTCGTTCCCGTGATATGTGATCCCTTGTGAGCCAGTCACATGCTTGCAAGCTAATTGGATGACATTCCACCGAGAGGGCCCAGAGTATATCTATCCGTCATATGGATGGACAAATCCCACTCTTGATCCATGTGTTTCAACCAATACTTTCCGAACACTCAATGCCACCTTTATAACCACCCAGTTACGGTGTGGTGTTTGATGTCATCAAAGCATCCATCCGGTAAAGGTGATATGCATGATCTCATGGTCGAAGGAATTAGGTTACTATGTATCAGAAAGCATATAGCATTTGAACTATTTAAATGACTTGATCTTTATGCTACGCTTATCTATAGGAGTATGTCCATCACATCATTCTCCTAATGATATGATCCTGTTGTTAATAACATCTCTATGTTCATGATCAGGAAACCATGATCATATATTAACCAACAAGCTAGTTTAACAAGAGGCTATACTAGGGACTCTTATTTTAGTTTACAAATCACACAAGTATTAATGTTTCCGGTTAATACAATTATAGCATGGTATGTAAACATTTATCATAAGTGTGAAGATATGATAATAACCACTTTATTATTGCCTCTGGGGCATATCTCCAACAGTCTCCCACTTGCACTAGAGTCAATAATCTAGTTTCAAACCTTTGTGTATTCAATACCTATGGCTTTCCGGTGTTGTATGTACACGATTGCTAGTGGTCAACTGATCTCCGGATCTGACACTTCCAGGTCCGTGTGTAATTGCATGTCTTTGCGTCTCTACGCATCACTCATTCTTTAATGAGATGGCTTTGTATAAATTTGGTCTTTCGGTGTGACCTTTAGCTCTTTGGGGTTAAAACATGTTGATAATATTGTCGCACAATATATCTTCATAGTATTATCCCACTGTGAACTACACCTAGTTTGATAACAAACTACTTGACACAAATACCCTCTTTTGCTGCTAAAATAGCAGTCATATACTTAGCCTCTTGTTGTAGTATCTGTCACAATGTCTTAACTTTGGAACTCATCCAAATCCATTATGGAACTCACTTTCCATTATATTGTGCCACCCTTAGTTTAGATTGAGATAAACTTAATTTGTACTTTGTGACAAAGCTAGTATCAATGTAGTACTTTTACAATGAACTAACCATCTATTTGTCACTTCTACAAATATTATACTCTTAGTTCTTCCAAAAGATCATAAGAATATCCTTACTATTGTCCAATGATCATCTTACGAATTATTCTGGTATATGCTCACAACATTTAGAGCATAGGACATATCTGGATTTGTACATATCACAGTATGATTGATATAAATACTCTTTGTGATTTCATACATCAAGTATCAATCTATACTTGATTATTTGTTTCACTTTATCAAATGTCAATACACTTGAATATATCATCAACATTGAACTCATTCAATCCTTTCTGTGCGACAAGAACCTCTCTTGTAGTTTCTATATTGAACTCATTCAATATCTTGTCTATGTACTTCTGGCACAACCATATTAGCGTCTATTGATGCCAAATATTTGGGTTTTGCCTAAGTCTTTCATCGGGATGAAATTCTTAATATGTGTTAATAAAAGATACATTATTTCCAATCAACAATATGTCTTCCACATAATGTATTAGAAACATGTCTTAGCGCTCCCACTTAATTTCTTGCAAATGCAAGCATCTCCATCGTCTCTGATGAACTTTTAAACTCCTTTAACAGTTTCATCACAGTGAAGATTCCAACTCCGCGATGCTCACTTTAACCATTGAAGTTTGCATATACTTTTAGCATCCTTTTGAATTAACAAAACCCTATGGACCGTGTTATACACATGTCCTAGGTAACGATTCTATTAGAAGAACTTGTTTTGTTTATTCAACTACCATATAACAAATTATATGTAGTGGTTGCTACATTAATCCATCTAGACTAAATATCACTATGAAAGATCAAATCTTGTCATAGTAAACCTTTGAACATTGTTGTGAACTCTTTCCCAACATGTTGACTACTTCATAGATGTGAAACACCCATGTCTATTTCTTTATAAATCCAGACACAACTGTAAGGTCTTACACCTTTCTCGAGGGTCCTTCAAGTTCAAAACTTGATTTCTCGTGTATGGAACTATCACGGATTTTATGGCTTCAAGCCATTTGACGGAGTCAGGGCCCATCATCGCTTCTTTGTATGTAGTCGGTTCATTATTCTCAAATAATGATTCAACCCTCAAATCTTGGTATTTGATTGTTTACCCGATCTACTTGTTTCAATAGGAACTTAGATCTCCGTGACCACAACCTTTGAGGCACGTGAGCCATGAGCATTGTTGCTGCCTCCGGAACACTTTTCGGCGCTGCGCAACTTTGCACATACAGCTAAGGTTCTTTTAACCTTATCAAAGTTCTATTGTCCTCCCACTTAACTTTTCATGAAAAATTCCTTCTCAAAGAAACTTGACGTTTTAAGTGACAAACACTTTTGTCTCCGATGTTATGGAGGATTACTTAACAGTTATTCGAAATAACATACAAAGACAGGTTCATCCGACTTTGGTTGCAAACATCTTTCTTATGCATAGCATACCAATGTTTAAGAAAGGACAACTTGGGTTTTATCCCAAACCATAACTTTATATGGTGTCATTTCAACGGATTATAATGGAGCTCTTTTCAGTGGAAAAACGGTAATCTCTAAAGCTTTTAATCTTTAAAATACAATGGAAGTTTTATGAATTATACCTTCGATCTTACCATGTCAAACAAGGTTTAATTACATATCTCGAACGCTCCATACTCTTATGGTGTTTCAGGAAAATGCAAATCCACGGAACGATTCCTTAAATCTTAGGCATTATGCTAAACTTGTAACTCAAATATCTTCCTTTTATGATCTTTACCATAAACTATTTATATTCTTGTTACTATGATTTTGCACTTCATCTTGAAAGTCTTTGAACTTTTCAAGTGCTTCATACTTTATCCTTATTAAGTAAATATTCATATATTCACTCAAATTCTCGGAGAAAGCATATGAAGTTGAAATCCATCGCTTTTGACTACACATGATGTACTTTGTACAACAATATGTACAAGTTCAAATAAGCTAGTCATTCGTTCCCTTTTGGCCTATGAACGAAGTTTCAATTATCTCTAGGAAAGTTTCACAAGTGTCATTTGATCAAAATCAAAAGACTCCAAAATTCCATCCACATGGAGTTTCTTCATGTTTTCTTTCCAATATAATTTAAACAGCGATGTCACTTCCGAAGTGATCTTTCAATCAATTTTTCTTTCGACATTTTTAGCACTAGTTTTATGGATGTGATTTCTCCAACGAGATTTGTGAATCCATCTTTTATAGATTACGGCAATTATTTGAACAACCCTTTTGTTCTCATAATACCTGATAAAACAAATCTTGAAGGCAAGCTTTGATGTTTAACGAGCAACACAATAACCCTTTATTTGTTCTCGATGAACATCATCACATATTCTTTTGCTAGTTACTTAGGCCATAGTAGTTCATGAATTGTGTTGTTTCGTATGACGATTCACACCAACAAATTCAGTATCAAATACTTGAGAACCACATTGTTTAATAAGCAAAGAATATAGCCATAACATGTATATCATCTACATACTTAAACTGAAAAATTCTAGTCTTTTCTTTTCTGCCATATATTTATGAGATTCTCTTTCAGTATTTCCTTTTCTGTTTGAAAGAATCTATCAACATCAATAGTGGAGTCATACATATGACACATAGTCCAAAACATGTATAGTTAAATACCAATGTCTTTGGACTTGCACTTTGAAGTAGATCACCATCATCAAATGTTTGGTGTTCTTTCAAATTCCTTTATTTAGTAATCTCTTGGTGTAGTAAACATTTTACCTACATCAAATATTCATCCTTATCATGGAATCGTCCATGATAAACTACCTTTAGCTTATAACGATGAATTACGAGTATAATGTTGCTATCCAAAACCTTTTGGAGGATTAGGACAACAAGTGTCTCCATCCTTTTTGCAAATTATCATCAAATATGAGAACATGACTTTAGCCATATTATACTCTATCATGTTGCAACCAAAACTTCGTTTCAGATATCACAATATCTTCCACACATCATGGTTTCTGAAACAACTCTTTCAGATCCTAGATAACCTTGATATTAAGACAATCCTTTGAATATCAAGAATCATGGAAACAAACATGATACTAACACTTGGAATTGTTACTCTTGATTTAATACTAATTATTAAACTTCATGGAGTAACCGGAACTTACTGAAAGTTTGCAATAGGACTTTTAAACTTTAGATTAACACTTCAAAACAATACGATACCAGTTCGTAAAGTAACTAACCAGAATTCTATAGTTCTATCATCTCAATTATAACTAAGCGCAAGGTGGTAAACGGATGCCAATGACTACAACAACTATGCAAATTCACTTTGATTTAGTTTATGATAAATTGAGTTCTAATTAATAATTAAATTAATCTATGTGAACTCCCACTCAAAACAATATCCCTCACATTGTTTTAGTGATCACATGAACCAAATCCACTATATCAACACCGATCATCACGAGAGTTGGTATAGTTTCAATGGCGAACAATCATCATGTTCATCATATCTACTATATGATTCATGCTTTACCTTTCGGTGATCCGTGTTCCTGAGACCATGTCTGTACATGCTAGGCTCGTCAAGATCAAACCTTAGCTACCGCATAAGCAAATCTGGCTTGCTTACGTTGTATACACTTGCGGAATCTAACACACCCGATCATCACGTGGTGCTTCGAAACAACAAGCATTAGCAACGGTGCATACTAAGGGTGAACACTTTAGAACTTGAAATTGTGTGCTTGAGGGATCATCTTATAATGCTACCGTCGTCTACTAAGCAATACAAGATGCATAAAGGATTAACATCACATGCAATTCATAATATGTGATATGATATGGCCTTTCTTCTTTGTGCTTCCGATATCCATCTTCAAGCACGAACATGATCTCCATCATCACCGGCATTGCATCAAGGTCAATGACGCTACTCCATGGTTGTCGTCCACCGGCTTCAACTACTACAACTACTTTGAATAGACACGCGGGTCTTAACATAAATTAAAGACAACCATATGGCTCCTGCCGGTTGCCAACTTACAATAAGGAACATTGCATACATCAAATATAATCACAATCATGGCCATATCACATCACTGCACACCCCTGCAAAACAAAGTTAGACGCCTCTACTTTCTTTGCATGTTTTACGTGGTTTGGGGATTTCAATAAGTGTCGTTCTAACTTACGAACATGAACCACAACATTGATACCAGCATTGTTGATTACCCGTTGTAAATTGGATCTTAACTATGCTAGGAGAAACAGGCACCCGCAAAGCCACTTATGCAATACAAGTTGCATGTCAAGCATGGAGCAAGTCTCATGAACGATGTCATGTAAGGTTAGCCCGGGCCGCTTCATCCCAACATACCGCAAGATGCAAAGTACACAAGAAGCAATCGACAATAAAAGCATCAACGCCCACAATGACCATTGTGTTCTACTCGTGCAACAGATCTACATATAGACACGGCTCTGATACCACTGTAGGGGTTCGTAGCATGGAAAACAAAAAATTTCTATCGCATACAAACAAACAAGCCAAGATCTATCTACTAGATTGTAGCAACGAGTCGATGGAATAACTTACCCTCGAAGATTCCAAAGCGGTTAACGAGAGCAGATTCTCGTGGGTGATGTAGTCATACTCTTTCCGATCTCAAGATCGCGTAGACGATCCTTCCGGCGCTGCGTTCCGGCAGCGCTCCCGCAGTCGGTCACACGTTCGGTACTCGACGAAGACCTTCCTCTCCCTTGTTCCAGCAGGCAGCGGAGGTTGTAGCACTCTCCTCGTGATTCCGGCAGCACAACGGCGTGGTACCGGAAGTAGAGGGGAAATCCCGCAGGGCTTCGCCTTAAGCCGGAGCGAGTATGGTGGATTATGAGAGAGGGCTATTAGTGGTCTAGAGATTAGACACACCAATTAGAAGGCTCTAAACCGCAGGCTAAAGCAATTAGAAGCTCTAAACCAAACGGCTCTAAACCTGAGATTAGAGGTGGAAACTTGTGTGTCTCAAGGAGGAGCCCTGCCCCTCCTTTTATAGGTGGAGGGGCTAGGCGCGCCAGGGAGGGAGGGAGTCCCTCCCCAACTCGGCCTAGGGCTGGGCGCCGGCCAAGGAGGAGAGGAACTCCTCCTCCAAGTTGGTTTCAACCTCCTCTTGCTTGTTTCCCACAGTTTCCTGTTTCCCACAGTTTCCTGTTTTAGCCGTTTGACTTTCAAACTGGCAATTTGACTTTCATGTTTTTGGAACAGCAAGAACACTTAGTACATGATGCAATCATTCAATGACACACTCATGTACCCTCCCCCCCCGGAGTGCCGGACAATCCGGACCCTTCTAGAACATTCCCGATGAAAACACCGGAATCATTCCCGAACTCCGAAACGGGACTTTCCTTATATGAATCTTATTCTCCGGACCATTCCGGATCACCTCGTGATACCCCGGATCCCATCCGAGACTCCGAACAACATTCGGTCTCTTTCTCATAATACCATAACTACTCAAACAACGTCGAATCCTTAAGTGTGTCTCCCTACGGTTCGTGAATTATGCGGACATGATCGAGACACTTCTCCGAACAATAACCAATAGAGGAATCTGGAAATTCATATGGCTCCCACATATTTCTACGATTACTTTGCGATCTAATGAACCACTTACATACGATACCAATTTCCCTTTGTCTCACGATAGTTTACTTATCCGAGGTTATGATCGTCGGTATCTCTGCATACCTAGTTCAACCTCATTACTGATAAGTACTCTTTTCTCGTTCCCGTGATATGTGATCCCTTGTGAGCCAGTCACATGCTTGCAAGCTAATTGGATGACATTCCACCGAGAGGGCCCAGAGTATATCTATCCGTCATATGGATGGACAAATCCCACTCTTGATCCATGTGTTTCAACCAATACTTTCCGAACACTCAATGCCACCTTTATAACCACCCAGTTACGGTGTGGTGTTTGATGTCATCAAAGCATCCATCCGGTAAAGGTGATATGCATGATCTCATGGTCGAAGGAATTAGGTTACTATGTATCAGAAAGCATATAGCATTTGAACTATTTAAATGACTTGATCTTTATGCTACGCTTATCTATAGGAGTATGTCCATCACATCATTCTCCTAATGATATGATCCTGTTGTTAATAACATCTCTATGTTCATGATCAGGAAACCATGATCATATATTAACCAACAAGCTAGTTTAACAAGAGGCTATACTAGGGACTCTTATTTTAGTTTACAAATCACACAAGTATTAATGTTTCCGGTTAATACAATTATAGCATGGTATGTAAACATTTATCATAAGTGTGAAGATATGATAATAACCACTTTATTATTGCCTCTTGGGCATATCTCCAACACTTAGCCGTGTCCCCGGTTATGGACAATTTTGAGAATCAAGACAATGAAGCGGTTCAGGAATCTCATCATTCTAATTTCTCTAAGTTAAAACTTATTGGGTGAACAAGGGAAGAATCTGGTGTGTGTCCAGTGTGCCATGTTTGTTGAAGTGTTTTTGAAAGAGAAAACTATTTTTCAAAGGATAGGGAAAACTTATTTTATGCAAAGGCCAGCCCAAACTCCACTTAGCCATATATTCATGTAGATGTTAGATTCTCTATATTAATATGGTATCACTTGCCAATACAATTCAAATGTATTGACCCTTGTGGCTGTAACTTATCATGTTGCAGGATTACTTGCTATTAGTGAAGTTTGTTGAGTAGGGATTACAAGTCTACAACCAACATGATTGCATGTGGCACATGAAGATGAAGGACTCCATGCTTTATAGTTATATCTGCTACTCTGTAATAAGATATCCATATGAGCTATGTAAGTTGTAATGGACCATTTTATTCCTGGATATGCATGTAATATGACCTTTGTTTCTTGATATTACATCTTAAACTGTGGGTGCTAGATATTCGATCCAGGGACTAGCACTGTAAACACAGGGACCTGTACCTTATTGGGTTCAAGCTTCTACACCTTTAGTTGGTTATCTATGCATCCCTTGGTGTGAGTGCCTTTATGGAATATTAATGAGAAGTTTCATCTTTTAATTTTTGCACTCCTTATTTTAGTTTGCAATCTCTATTATATGATTGATCTTGTTGATCAGTATTGGTATCACTTTGGGAGCATTGTGTAGATATAAATTGGTTTTGGCAAACCGATCTCTGGTCAGTAGCAACACTTTTTGAGGTTTGAAAGAAAAAGAGAAAAGCTCTTACAGGTATTTTGTATCATTTATTTCCTTTCTTGATTGGCTCATAAGATTAGTATTCTTTATTTAATATTGTTTGTGTCTTCAAGGAAGATTGCATGTTTGACTTTATTACTTGTATGTTTTCCTGTTTCCTCCGACTTTTTTGCTTGCTACCCAGCCTTGCTAGCCAAAAACCTGTACTGAGATGGAACACTTATCATGCATCCAATCCTTTAAACCAAAACATATGCCTTTTGTGTCTACCATATCTACCTATTAGCATTATTTGTATTCCAAGTAAATTCTCAAGCTTCATCTATCTTTCAAATTAAAAATTATTTTGTTATGTGAAAACTAGTTAGTAAAACTCTCACGAACTTGATGACACACCTTATTTGCTTGCCCCTAATAAACTTGAACTATTGTGTCATCGAAGTTGTATATGATTGCACCTATATGTTGGAATTAGCAGAACCGTGCTGTCACGGGGAACACTTTTAACATTGCACATGTACATTGTACACAGTTGATATCATGCTCTTTTGTTTGCGGATGTCGTCAGTGTGAAATAAAAGGGGAGCTTGTAAGTCCATGGAGTTATGTATGTGTGTTAGAGAAATGTCTGGGCCGCTAGCCTAAGCCATGCCTAATCGTGGTGGAAACTTGCAGCATAAATAGTGAGCAATCTGTGAAGCATCCTCAATAAAAACCTATACAAATAGCAAATAAAAAGATTGCTGAGATGCTCATTGTCTGCTTGCCTTGTCATTTTGATATGGGATAGCTCCTGTATCATGTGCAAGGGGTACCCCGTTGGCGGTTCTCTATGATATGCATGTACTTACTATGACAAGAACTTACCGGTAACTAAAGTTGAGTAGCATGAGGAGCGACCCTCGTACTCAAGGGACATGAGATTGCCAACTTATATTTTATCAAGCATATACTCCATCCTTGTTCACTTTAAGCTTAATCACCTCAAGATTCTTATGATAGGGGCAATGAGAGCTCAAGGATAGTAAGTACCATAATCTTTTGAAAGCTCTTTATGAACTTGAAATCCCTGCTTCCCTCTATGAAGGCCCCTTTCTTCTACTTCTAAGTTGAGTTAGTAAACCCATTCCTCTCTATCTCCAACAAGCATTTGAGTTGTTGTGTTTTAAGCATTCATATGATGATTTATTCAATCATGTTCCTTATCTTCCTTGTTTGAACAAGACTCTTATCTAAATGAGTATTACTTTGAAAGCCATCATTGTGAAAAGCCTTTTATGTTTGAGCAAAGAGGACTCCTGTTATAAACTTCTTTACAAAAGCTTTGCTTGAAAACTGTTTACCAACTGTTCTCTGACCAAGAACAAAGTTTGCCAATCCCAATTATGATTTATCTTTATGCATATTTATTGTGACTCCCATACTTGTTGCAAGCTAAGTTATATAATGGTGGTTGCTTTCTTCTATGAGTTGTGTATTGGTAAGTGTGATGCTTCTTGTCCATATTCTTTTTATCGACACTTCACTCCATAAACCTGTGGACATGTTTACTAAGCTCAGTTTTTGCTTGGGGACAAGCGAGGTCTAAGCTTGGGGAGTTGATACGTCCAATTTGCATCACCATTCTTTATCATAATTTGCCTCTATTCATTGATATATTTTGCATTAAGAGGTGTTACTTATGTATTTTCATCTGTTTTTGCATATTGGATGATTCTTGGAGGATGAACTTTCGGAGTCAGGATTCTGATGGAAAAAGCGGTGTTTTGATGCAATTTCATGAAGATCAAAAAAACTGTAGAATATTATATTTTCCCAGAAGACGAAGGATGCTAGAAGGGGAGGCGGAGTTGGGCCACACGGGGCCCACACCCCCTAGGCGCGGGCCACTCTGGGCCGCGACTACAAGCGTGTGGCCACCCTGGCCCACCTATGGCTCTGCCCTCTCGCCTATATCTTCTCCTTGAAACCCTAAAGTCGAGGGAGGCGACCACAGAAAGATTCCGCTGCCTCAACGGGGCAGAAAATACTAAGAGAGAAAGAGCTCTCCGGTAGACAGATTTCTGCTGGGGAAATTCCTTCCTGGAGAGGGGAGATCGTCGCCATCAACACCATCATCAAGCTAGACTTCATCGGGATCATCATTATTATCCACACCATCATCTCCACCAGCACCATCGTCACCACTCCATCTCGCTGTAACAATTGTGTTGAATCTTGCATAGTTCTTTGGGGAAACTTTCTTAGTGTTGATTACTATTATAGTTGATGCTTGTGAGTGGAACCATTGAATTGTTGTTTACGTTTAGATTGTTATCCATCATTATATCATCTCTGATCTTGATCCATATGATGTCTTGTGAGTAGTTTGTTTAGTTCTTGAGGACATGGGAGAAGTCATGTTGTTAGTAGTGGAATTGTGTTGAGGTATTATTCAATGGCTTAATATTTAAGTTGTGGTGCTATTCTTCTAGTGGTGTCATGTGAACGTCGAATACATGATACTTCACAATTTGTGGTACTAGAGGAATGTATTGTGTATTTGGCTAATAATTGTGGGGTTGCCGAAGTGACAGAAACTTGAACCCCCGTTAGGAAACCTTAGCACAAGGAGTGTAGGATCTCAGAGTTTAAGGCCGTGGTTAGGTTTTTATCTTAATTTCTTTCTTGTAGTTGCGGATGCTTGCAAGGGGTTTAATCACAAGTATGTATTAGTCCAAGTAAGGTCGGTACATTAGCATAGGTTCACCCACACAACACGTATAAAACCAAAGAAGATTAATTAGCTATATGAAACGAAAGCACATGACAGTATTTCCATGTGTCCTCAACGTTTGGTCCTTATTAGTAATTCCGCCGGCTTGTCCTTTGCTAAGAAAGGATTGGGCCACTGCTGCAATTATTTGTTGTCTTTATTTACTTGCACTTTATTTCCTTGCTTTATCATAAACCCCCTAAAAATCTGTTTGCTAAGTATTTACAGAGATTTCCTGCTCCACACCACTAGTCAACACCTTCTGCTCCTCGTTGGGATCGACACTCCTATTTATCAAAAGTACTATGATACACCCCCTATACTTGTGGGTCATCAGTACACTTTACTCATTCCGTGATATGACATCCCTTGTGACCTAGTAACATGCTTGCAGGCCAATTGAATGACATTCCACCGAGAGGGCCCAGAGTATATCTATCCGTCATATGGATGGACAAATCCCACTCTTGATCCATGTGCCTCAACACATACTTTCATAATACCTAATTCCACCTTTATAAACACCCAGTTATGGAAGTGGTGTTTGATGTCATCAAAGCATTCATCCGGTGATGGTGATTAACATGATCTCATGGTCGAAGGATTAGGTTACTATGTATTTGGAAGCTTTGTAGCAAACGAACTCTAAATGACTTGATATTACGCTACGCTTACTATAGAAGTGTGTCCATCATATCATTATCCTAATGACATGATCTTGTTATTAATAACATCCAATGTCCATGGTCAGGAAATTATGATCATCTATTAATCAACAAGCTAGTTCAACAAGAGGTTTACTAGAGACTCTTTTATGTTTACAAAACACACAGGTATTAATGTTTCGGTTAATACAATTATAGCATGTTTTGCAACATTTATCATAAACACAAAGATATAATAATAACCATTTTATTATTGCCTCTTGGGCATATTTCCAACAATTAACACGCTTATATTTTTGTTTAATGCTTGTTACTAGGGCCTGTAACATGATCTCGGTTCTGAACTTTTATTGCCCTATTATATATGATAGTTTAGGATTTATTTACATAGTGTATTATATTTTGTAGTGTTGAACATGCAACCCCTACAGTGATACCCTGGGAAAATAAAGGGTAGATGTTATAATTTGAGGAGTTCATGTTCATGGAGTGTTAATTCATTGTTCCGGGTTACTTAAAAAGGTAGACCTTAATTGTCCATAGTTCCAAGTTGCCCCGGTTGAAATGGGAGGATAGGATAATATATGTTGTGCAAATTCTCTTGTTAGCTCGTACAATTAAATTAAGAACACATGCCTGCATATCATGAAACTAGAGCCAAACACCGTGGCACTTATATTTGCATTACATGATTGCTCTTATCCATTCAACATCCTGCTGATCAACTCATGCTTAGGCTTTTAGATGGAAGTTACAACTTAAACGTTTCCATTAAAAACTGAAAATACGCTTCTACTATTTAATTTTCTACATTATTGTTTTGATCCAACTAATGCATTCACCGTTTTCTTTTGAGAATATTTATACACATGTGTGGTTGAGAGTGGTGTCTCAATTGCTGAATCCTTATTTGTATTCTTGTGCTCTCTTTGTGTCGAACTATAAATTTAGGTAAATACTTTTCATTGAACATTTCAGCGATCCCCTATAGTTGTGGGTATCACTGTGCTAGTCCCAACCCACAGGTAGACGCCAGGGGGAGCCGGTAACGCGTGCCACGTAGATTCAGCCGGATGGGACCCACTTGAGAGCGACTCAAAAACCTCCCTATGACGGCTCATGTACTGTGGCATCCCGCAAAACCACTACTAGAAAATCGCGTTGTTTTTGTGCATTGCATCGTCATGACCGCATGCTCATGTCATCATGACACATTGCATTTGAGCATCGTCATCATCATGCATATTAATTTGCCTAAAAACTATTTGCGAAAGACAATCGTTTTCTAAAAATTACCCTCCTTCTATTTCAAATTAAACCCCCGGACGCTTCCGGATATTTTTGTTTGTCTAAGATCTATTTATACAAGCTTATTGCAAAAGTTAAATAAAAATTATATTATTTTAGTGGGGCAGTCGAACGGGCCGAATGACCCGAACGACCACCCCAGAAAATACAATCGGTCCAACCTAAATCCTAAAGCTACCAGATAACCTACCCAGCCCTCCCCTCCACCTCACCCGGACCAGTCCCACGCTGCCACCTCACCTCACCCTCCCCCCCTAGCCTATCCCCATCTGCCACCTCACCCCCAGCCTCTCTCTCCACCTCCCTCTCTACCCGCGTCAGGCCCCACCCCGTGGCCCACCCCCACCGACAACCTCCCTCCCCGCGTCCCCCACGCGTATCCCTCTCCCCCACCTTCCTCCCTCTGCCTCTCCCTCCCATGGCCGACCCCGGCGCGCTCGCCCGCCCGCTCGCCCTCTACCCCGCGCCGCCCCTCCCCGCCGGCACCGGCCACCCTCCACCCTCTGTGCCGCGCGCCGCCTCACCCCTCCCTCGCCGCTCGCCCTCTACCCCGCGTCGCCCCTTCCCGGCCGCATGCTCGCCGCTCGCCCCAGGCGTCCGCCGCCGCGACCCCCCAGAGCTCCTCCTCACCGGCTCGCTCCACCGCCACCCCGCCTCGCTCCAGCACCCTCGCGCCCCCACCGCCTGGCCAGCACCGCCCCTCCCTGCCGCCACCACCTCCGCTCCCGCCGGCGCTCGCCTTCGCCCTCGCTCCCTTCGGCGACGCCCCGTCCCGCTCGACCTGCGCGACCCCGCCCTCCTCTGCGTCCTCTCTGCGTGCGCCGCCTCCAGCTACACCCCCTCTGCCTCGATCCCGCCGTCCCGCGCGAGCTCCGCCCCGCTCGGCTTCCGCCATCCCGACGCCCCCGTCGTCAGCCACCTCGAGCAGCACCCTGTGCTGGCCGGAGCAGCTCACCCGCGGACAAGTTCTACCTCGTCATGGAGCTCTGCCGCGGAGGACGACTGCTCGACGAGATCGCCAGGGAAGGGAACTTCTCCGAGCACCGGGCCGCCGTCGTCGTCAAATATCTCATGTCGGTCGTCAAGTACTGCCACCAAATGGGCGTCATTCACCGGGACGTTAAGCCAGAGAACATTCTGCTCACCAAGACTGGCAAGATGAAGCTGGCAGATTTTGGATTGGCGGCACGGGTTACTAATGGAAAACCTCAAGAACTTCTTCCCGGAGTCCGAAGAACCCTGACACGGAACCGAAGATCAAACCCGAACCATAGCATGCCAAGATCTCCCGGCGCCGAGGCCCCGAACCCGAAGGTCGAACTTCATCATGGACCAGCAAGTTCTCCTTCATAGACGACCCCGGACCCGAAGACCACATGCGCGACAAGTTCTCCTTCCCTGACGCCAAGATTGTCTCGACCACGACGTTTTGAAGAATGGACCTGGCGCATCCCGAGGACCCTGACGCCGTTTCCAAGTTCGCCACCGGTGAATAAGGAGGAACCCTCAAGGACTTCGACACGGAGCGTCAAGATCGCCTCACGGAATCCGAAGCGCGGACCCGACAAGATCTTCGCGACGACAAGATCGACAGCAACCAGGGCGAGCCCGATGCGCCCCCGACGCCAAACCAAGCCCTGCTTCCCGGTTGCGACAAGACTTACCCCCGTTGGTCGAGAATGTTACGCCAAGATCTACCCCGATCCCGCTGATCCCGTCGAACCCTGAACCCTGAGACCAACCCCGAACCCCGGAACCCCAAGATCGTCGAACCCTAATGTGTGACCCTTATCCGAACCCCTATTTTTATAAATGATAAACATAAAACCTGTTGCATATTAAATTGTCATACTTGCATGCATCCTTGTCTGTGGTTTGGGGGCCTTTTGCCGATTCACCTCTAATTAATATGGGACCCATATGCGGGCAAATCTAGCCTTATATCGGCCTCATTTAAATTTGTGTAGCGAACCGGTGCTACCTTTTGCCATGTTAAGACAACCTTTAAATTGCGGGGTAGCTAAACAACTTGAACCATATAATTAATGTCGGGGCCCCGGTTCCGCTTAATATGACCTAGTTGCATTGCACCTTTGCCATGTCATACATCATACATGCATCATGCCGATCTTATGCCGTAGTATTAAATATTGCATCCGGTGTTTCTTCTAGTGTTTTGCTTCTTCGCGGATAAGACCGTTGAGTTGATGTGAGCTCTGCCCCGATCTTCGGATGAACCTTTCGGCAATGTTTTCAGGCGAGCATATCCCCCTTTCTACCTATCTTACTTTTATCGTATTTATTCCCTCCTGTTGATCTATTGCTATCTGTGTTGCGATGCTCTAGTTTTCGTACCCGAGATATCCCTTGCAGTCTTATATTGCCTTGGACACCTCCTATTACCTGTTGTTTGGTAGATAGTTGGACTTGCGCGTCGTAGTCGCTTGCTCAGGTGCTGTTGCGTGTCGTCAAGTGCCACAGTTGTTGGTGTATGGCCACATGTTGATGTTGGAGATGATCATGGTTTTACTTTTCGTTCACTTTAAACCCTGTTTAACAACTAAAATTGAAGTAAGTAAGCAGAGGCATCGGTGGGTGATAGATAACATTTGGTTTCCGACCGCCCACTTGTGTCCCGTAGGACCCCGAGTACTTGATACCTGTTCCTTGATTTATCGCGCTATCCACATACGGGGAGTATGGGCCCCCCTTAGCCAGAGCTTGATTCAGTCTTATTTCTTGGGGCCACAAACTAGTTTGAGGTTTTATTTACTATCCTGTACCTATGCCATGCTACTGTTTATTTACGATTGTGCGAGGAGCACACTGTACTGTTTAGGTAAGCGGAGTGTTTTCGCGGTATCGACAAGCCCAGTCACACTTTCGGGTTCCCAGTCGTTTACAGCCACTGACGCAAACCTTGAGTCCGTCTCGGAGTCAGCTAGCTTCGTTGCAGGTCTACTCAAAGGGGTGGCCCCCCGAAATATTTCTGAATCATGTGATTGCTTTGTCGTGAAAGCCTCGTTGGGTTTTGATTTGGTTTTTCCGAGGTCGATCGTGTGTGTGTTGCTATTTGTGCACCCCGGCCGGGTTAAAACTTTCTGAAAGCCGTGTCCGCGGTTATGGACGACTTGGAGCACAGTATCTCGATCATAGACAACTATAACTAAAGTAGTGCTATAAATTTGACTTTATCATGACTAGTAATCAGCTTCACTATAATGGAATGGCTAAATAAAACTGCCAACAATTGCTTGCTTGGGTCGTCGCCAGCGACCATTGTATCTGACTAGTAAGTAATGCAACTATAACGGAATGGCTAAATAAAAGTACCAACAACTGCTGGGTTTTGGGTTATCTCATGCTAATTGTATCTGATTAGTAAGTATTGCAACTACAACGGAATGCTTAACTAAAATGGCCCACTGCTTATTTTATCAGGATGATTATCTATACCTGACTAGTAATTACTGCAACGATAACTGAATAAATAAAACTGCCAACCGTGTGAGTTCCTCGGTTGACTTCCTCGTTTGGTCTCGATGGGGAAATACCAGGATGGGATTGTTTGGTGTTAGAATCAGGTTGGATCGAATAGGTCTTTCTCACCCCTCTCTGATAGCCGCCAGTTGTATCGAGTCTCTATAGGTTGTTTAGTGCATGCTGCCGCTGCCGCTCAGTCCACCATACCTATGTAGGCGAGGACCGCCGAATTCTAGTCTCGCCGTGTACTGGCCTCAGTACTGACGCTCCTCTTTTCCTTTGCCCTTTGTCGGCACCCCTTTTGTTTAAGCAGGTTTGAGATCGACGTCGTTAGCAGGGTTACCCTTCCGGCTTGGCCTGGGCAGGGTTATGGACGCCATTGGTTATTCTTCAGGGCTCTTAGCCCCATTTGCCTCTTGTCCGTAGCTGGACGCTCTATCGTTTCAAGGTGATTTGGATCTTTGTATATTATATCTGTATTCTTGACTCATTGAGTCGCTGTTGTGTATATATCTGCTCTGTGGGTCCCATCGAGGACTGTTGTGTAATGTTATTACTTCGTTTTCCACCCGCACGAAAGTGCCTGGTGGGCACCTTTGAATCGTTTCTATGCGGGTTGGCGGGTTTTCGCTAAAACTTGCATAGGTCCGATTCTGAGGGTGTTACATGTACCGACACTAGAATTAATGGTGTTGCCTCCTCACCTACTGCCACTTTCTTCCTATGGCTCATTTTCTAGTAATTTCCTCCCGCTTCTTCGTGTTGTTTCCTGCCCATCCATCGCGGGTTGTAAAGAAGGGTTGAGCCATAGGGTGGAAACAACCACACACACGCGCCATGCCTTGCCACCTTCCCACCACATGGGCTCAGCTCTCCCAGGCACTCGCGCTCGCTATCCATCCTCATACGGTGATGAGGAACCAATTGGCCTGCCTTCGGAAGACAACAAGGCGTAGGTGGAGGTGGAGGAGGTAGAGGAAGAAGAGGGGAGGAGGTGGAGGTGGAGGGCGACGACGGGGAGCTAGACGGCTTCAACGACCTCGATAAGCACGAAGATCCAATTTACTAGCTGGTCCTCCTTGCCTCCAACGAAATGGAGCACATGAAGGAGGTGTGTGCCGCCATCCTCCAACGAACGCAGTTGTTGAGGCGAATGTCATGGAGCTCTCCCGAGAAACTGCGACACGAGAGGCTACAACGAGGAGGATGCAGCTGTGTAAGTCCTCGACAACGGCAGTTCGTGAGGCTAGGGCGGAGAGGAACTTCCTTAACACTATGTCGACCGAGGAAACAAGCCATATGAGCCTCGGAAGGCTTGTGAAACGTCCTTCTGAGTCGAAGAGGCACACCCGGGCCAAGGAAACCTCGGAGCAGGCTAGACTAGCCATGGAGGAAGACAGACTTCAGAGGCGGAAAGCCCATGTAATTTATTTTTTTCTATCGAACTATCTAGAAATATAATGTGAATGAAAGTTTATTTGCTTTTGGGGCAAAGAAAATTTGGAGGGAATTTTGGGGGGACGCCTGTGTGGGGTCTGGGGTGTGGGCAACCCCTCTTAAATTGCCAAAAGTTTGAGCCGACGCCCCCAAAGTGCTTGTCGATGTCGTTTCTAGCCACACTTTGAGGGCCGCAGGTGAAAATGCTCTTAGAGATGTGGAGTACTACCTCCACTTCAAAAAATCCATTTCAGAAAACAAGGCATTTTTTTTTCTAAAATCAAAAGATATAAGGTTTGACTAATTTTTTCCAATAAGGCATGCTTTTAAAGTTTGACTAAATGTATGGAATGAGCTATCAACATTTATAAGAGAAAATTGACATAATACGAAAGTATATTGTATATTGCAAAAATTATCCAATGATATAATTTTTGTACTATTGATGTTAACTTTCCTGCTATATTTTCGGGGAAAAAACTTTTTTTATGTAAAGTTGATCAAACTTTATGTTTTTTGACTTTTGAAAAAACTAAAACGAAGGTAGTACCTGCTACTCTAGTGGGCCACGGGTCTTCTCCGAGGCAGAACAGCAGGAGATCCCACCCTTGTCTCCACTCCGCCCGACGACACCCCTACACCAATAGTGCGCTACTCCTTCCATTCGATTTTTTTATGAATATGACCTTCTGCAATTCGTCATCGCCAAAAATACCCCTCTCACGCCGCAAAAGCCAAAAATGCCCTGGCGGAAGGCTGAAAAGGCGACACGTGTCACCTCCCGCCACGGGGGATGGCGGGATGTTCCTTCCGCCTTTGACGGTGGCGGAATGACGCCATGACCAGCGTGAGCGCGAAGTCAAACCTCCCGTCAACGCCAAGTCAAACCTCCCAGCTGGCCCGACCGTGGGGCCTACCTCATCCCGCCATTCCCCCTGGCGGAAGGAACATCCCGCCACCCCCTGTAACGGGAGGAACATCCCGCCACCCCCGTGGCGGGAGGTGACACGTGTCGCCTTTTCAGCCACCCGCCAAGGTATTTTTGGCTTTTGCGGCGCAATGAAGATATTTTTTATGATGGTGAATTGTAGAGGGGTAAAAAAAATCATTCCATTCGTCCACAACTTCCAAGGCGCCGCGGTCATGTCATCCCCCTCTTTTGCCCCAGCTCCGCCGCCTGCTGCACGCTGCTCTGACGCTCCTGTCATCGCCTCCATCAATGTAGCCCTCCCACCGCCCACCGGACAGCGGCCGCTATATCCCACCCCCTAGGCCTCCACCTCCTCCACCAGTCCACCACCACTCCGCCTCCCCGCTCATCAAACCCTCCCTGCCGACCAGGCGCGCTGTGATGGCCGAGGCGGCCGTCATCCTTCTGTCCATGCACGAGCCCGACCCCCCTGGCTAGGTTATCGCGCGGCCGGACATTGACTTGAACAGGTCGGCTAGCGACGACGAGGGCGGCGGCCGGGCTACCGATCACTCGACAAGGGACGGCGGTGGAAGCGCCGCCGACGGATCTGCGCCGGCTGCACATGGCGGTTCCGCCACGCCGCCACTGCCTGGAACGGTACGCTTCCCCTTCTGTTTTCTTTTTTCTTCGTGCGCGACATTAGTTCCGCAAGCGTCTCTTGCTGATCGCGACCTACTACTAGCTAGCTTGATCCGTGGTGCTAGACTGCTAGTGCCGCCTGCCTGCTGCAATGGCGCGGCGTCACTGTTCTTTGATCACCAATGTGTCCGGTGCAGCTCTCACCGTACTGAATCTACACTTGCCCCAGTCTGATTATTATTTTTCAACCTGTTTTGATAGCTGCTGCACAATCGAATTGGCAATGCGGCTCCATCCCGGACCGACCTGCCTCTGCAGGACCTCCCCGACGGTATCGCTGGAAATGCAGCCGGTGCAGGCAGATTCCAGCAAGACCATTGTTTCAACAAGGAACCTGAGACCGAAGCCACGATGTCTCCACTGCCTGAGAGGGTATGAATAGCTTCGTTTTCTTTTCTGCATCTCTTCTCTTGCACTCTGATTGATCAAGTAATTGCTTCTATTCATAGGCTGTTAATCATACCGCCATATGCGCTGGTTGCGGTGCCAGTTGTACTGACGAAACTGAAAGCAGTTCTACTGATCGGAAGTGATAGCCCAGCTTCGGAGCCTACTAGAGGAAACGAGTCAAGTGAGCTCCCAGATGCTATGGCTGAAGACGTCCAAGCCACGACAATACCACCGGTGCCAGACAGCCAGAGAGGGTATGCTTACCTATTTTTTCCCAGTGGACCTAGCTAGTTGTGTCCAGATTTTCGCTGGAAATTGAATATATGAGGAGTTTCACCAAAGCAGTTCTGAGTTGCTCTTCGATATGTAGGAAACCTGTGTGGTATTTTGTCAGAATATCCAATCCTGCTTCGTCCTGGCTCTTTTTGGGCGGGCTAAACCACCCTAATATCTATCTTCGATTGTGCTTTGGTATTCGCATGTTTTATGTCTCCACAATGCAACACTGTAAAATGGTTCAATTTATATTAAGCTTACACTAATCCACCTTTATATGCATAATAGCCATGTAAATGAACTACTGATCAAGTCTTGGCCGAGTACAGACAATATCAACTTCTTTTTAGGCATGTTGGTGCCACACCGTAGAATTACTTTATTTAGGCGTGGAACGAGAACGTGCTACAACGAACATGATGAAGACATGTGAATCGCAAAGCGGTGGTAGAGACCAGCGCAGGTAGCAACATATTTCTCTTCAGAAAAACTTAATACTCGCTGCCCATATTTCACTGAAACACCTTCCGTAAGTTGTAATATTTCACTGAAAAATTTAAGGGAAAATTTGCTACAAGAAACCGTTATTTTTAGGCATTTGCTGAAACACACCGCAAAATTGTGTCTTTGCCAAGTACCATTATAATCTTGTGGCACATTTGCCAGAACACACCACACGGCTAAAAAAGGAAAGTCTGACTTTTTTTTTCAAACCCGTCCATAACATGTCACATGGGAAAAAGTGTCAAAACTTTCTATTTTTGGCCATGTGGTGTGTTCTGGCAAATGTGCCACAAAATTGTAATGATATCTGTCTGGCAAAGACACAATTGGACGATGTGTTTCAGCAAGCGCCTAAAAATAACGATGTCCTGTAGCAAATTTACACAAAATTTAACACTCACTGCCCATATTTTCACTGAAACACACCTCCTAATTTCCAAACTTTGACTACTCTGATGGCGACGAAATGGATGTTTTCTAGTGTTGGACTAACTTGCAATATCCTTTTGTCGTAAAGTTTCATCACCAAAATAGATTTAGCGCATTTCTCTCTTTATATCTTAGTTCTTAGATGGAACTACAAGTCTATGATGAGTTTGCATCTCTGGTGTTGATACTATACCGATCTACCAATAGAAAAGTTTATATGTTAGAGTTTTACTGCTGTGAATTAAGTCCTATATCATAAATTTTATCTTAACTATTGGATGCAGGTTGAATTTGGTGGCTCCCCAATATATTTAACTGGTAGGAAGTTAGGTAGAGGTAGCCCTGGCAAGGTCTATGTTGGCAGACGATTAGGCGTGCGTACTGGAGGTTACAACTACAAGGGTCGAAATGCAATGGAGGTTTGTCTGTTCATTTTTCTTATTTAAATCTTGTCTCAGAAGTTCACTAGCCTTGGATTATGTGCCCATAATTGATTTGCATTTGGTGAAATACCTAAAACGATCACAACCTTTTATGATTTACCTAGAGGGTTTGATGTGTTAAATAAATAGATTTGACCCTTTAATTGCTCAAGGAAAATACTACCTGATGCACTTTGGGTACCGGTTAGGTACTAGTACAGTATACAAATTGGTAATGTTTGGAAGATTAGTACATATACGTATCAACTCGAGCATAAACACGAATCTTTTTTTTTCGAAAAGAGTATATATTAATATCACAATGATACCAATTACACCCAGCCTCTGCAACAACGCATGCCCTAGCGGCCCTACGGATACACACAACTCATAAAAAAGAAAGAAAAATTACAAAAAAGAAAAGTCCCGCTACAGAGAACTAATCCTCAAAGCAACGACATTGACACCATCAGAACAATACCAGTAGTCCTCCACTCCAATAACAACGCCTTCAAGAAGGAAACAGTGCCCAAGCGCCGGCGTTGCTCGATCAAAGATCATAGGTTTTCACCCTGTAGAAAATCCTTTCTCACAAAACAATGCCTTCAACAAGGTCATTGCCAGGCACAACCAGTTAAGGCCAGACCTTGGATTTTCATCCTGCAAGATAAGACTGGGAACTCCCCCTGTGTTGTCTTCCCGCACCACCATTCGCTGTAACGAGTCCCAGATCACGCAGCCAGTTCTCTGTCGCCACAAGAACAAAAATCACAATCGCTACCCTCATATTTCTGCTTTTCTGACATTCTCCGCATCTGACTTCACCATGGATCTAAGAATGGAACTTGGTGGGAACAAACAATAGAGCTTCGCAACGCTCCCGCTGAAACCAAACGGCCAAAAAAACAAGGTGCGCACGACCGAATATCCTCCGATCCAGCAATCTCCAGGCATGATACGCCCATGGGATTTCGCCGGCGGAGCCTTCCGGAAACCGCCTCTCCAGACCAGATCAACGAGGGCAGACATCAAGCAGATCTTCGTCTTCGTGCGAAAGAAACCAAAGGACCACCTCCTTTATTCGAGCAGAGCAAATCTAAGAGATGGCAATCCAGAGTGATGTTTCGCCGGCGTGGCCAAGCCAACAATAGTACTCACAGCTCCCTGGATGGACCACTCCGGCCCGGATCTTGGCCCAAAAGCCCATCTTGACCGGCAGCCCAGATCGCCATGCATCGGATCCAAGTCTGAACCGGTGGTTCACCGCCGTCTCCACGAGGTCGCTCCGCCCGTGAACGCCGGCCAGACCAGCGCCCTGGCCGTGCCGCCCACCACCCGCTCGCGCCGCCAGGAAGACGGCTGGTCTAGGCAGGCCGCCTAGACCCACGATGAACCACCTCCCATGAAGCCCAGGCCGGGGAACGACGCCCCGACCACCGCCCATGTCCATCCCCGACGACCCAGCCCCAGCCGCACCGATGGGGATGTTCGCCGCGTCCACCTCCCCTAGCACCGTTCGGTACCAGGGGTGCCGCCACCGCGGCCGGCGCCGGTGGCAGCGGCGGAGAGGAGGGGATCAGGGAGAGGGGGAGTAGGCGACGGGAGGGGATCCCCCGGCGGCGCCCTGGGGGTGCGCCACGGGCGGAGAGGTTCGAAGAATAGATCGGTGATTTCGACTCAATCCTCTTTTAGTTGCATCAGTACAACATCAAACTTGGTATTAAGGACGTACGGCTGGAGGAGGCATGGCAAGGGCGACGATGGCATTAACGATGAATGGACGGTACAGGGGATGGCAGCATCAATAGGTGGATGCCCTAGGAGCGACGACATTGATGATGGGAGGACGGCGCCAGGGTCGATCCGTGAACAGACCTCTTTCAATTAATCAAATCGATCACTATCTTTGTTTACACTGGGGCATTATTTTTTCGTGTCCAGATATAATTTGATGGGTTGTGTGTTAATTTATATTTGCATTGAACCCCCCAATGTGTACTTTATCAATTGTAAATAAACTATGGGTGCATGATAGAAGGCTAGATTGGTTAAGTAACCAATTTTACCAATAGGCAAGATCCTCCTTTCTCTAAAAAAAATCTTGCCCCCACCAATACCATGTAGGTTGCACTAAAATTTGAGCATCGAAGGAACATAGCAGGTAGCTGTGACCCCCCATTAGAGTGGCAAGCCTATCAGTAAGAACTATACACAATCATCTCTTTATACATTTATATATTTCTCTGTGGAGCATGCCATGTTATCGTTTTGTGAGCAGGACTCTCAATCGTTGTTATGGCATACCGTCGGTATACTACAAGGGTCACCAAGGAGACTACCACATTATTGTGAGTTTAACTTTCCAAAAAAAATGCACTCAGAAATGGCTATTAACTCATTATGTTCTTTTCATGGAACCATCATTTCAGGTAATGAATATGCTTGGCCCTAGCCTCTTGGATGTTTGGTATTCACAAGAACAGAAGTAAGTATCTTATTAGTCTTTTCACCCTCTCTGCTTGTTTTCCTTACTCCTTGCTGACAGGATCAACACCTGTAACAGGATGTCATTTCATATGGTTGCGTGTATCGCCGTTGAGGCCATATCAATTCTTGCGGAGATTCACTCCAAAGGGTAATTTAAAGGCATTTCATGTTTCTTGGGATGCAATTCCCATAATTTTTATTCATCGATGTTAACATGCTGCTCCTCCTATTATTGCAAGCCTTGTACATGGTGATGTAAAACCTGAAAACTTTTTGCTCGGTCGGCCTGGATCCGCTCATGAGAAGAAGCTTTTCCTGACTGATTTTGGTTTAGGTATGCTGTTGTATAAGATAGTTTTATATGTACATGTGGATATTCAGTCTGATATTCCCAGCGCACTATGCCCTTGGCTCAAAGGAACTGGCTAGTCAATAGAATGTTGATGCATTTATGCCTCACTAACCATTTTCACATGATTCTGCTGATATTAAAATTGTGCAGCATCCTACTGGAAACAGAGAAGAGGATCATCCAGTATGCATGTTCAGTATGATCAGAGGCCAGACATATTTAGGTTTGTTCTAGCTAGTTTCTTCTATTTGTGTACAAAACTACAGTACAAATTTAACTATTTTCCTTTTGACATTTCGTAGGGGAACAATTAGATATGCTAGCGTCCATGCCCACTTAGGTCGTACAAGCAATAGGAGGGATGATCTGGAGTCACTAGCATACACCCTTATTTTCTTAATAAGAGGAGGATTACCGTGGCAAGACTATCAGGTAGCCTTTAGATGTAATCACCTTTAGATGTAATCAACAGAGTTATCTGATAATTTTCTATTTGCCCGTGAACCTATTTATTAGTGTTAATGGCGTACTAAATGCAAGGAGACAACAAGAGCTTTCTTGTTTGTATGAAGAAAATGGCTACTTCTCCGGAGATCCTGTGTTGCTTCTGCCCACCTCCATTCAAACATTTTCTTGAGATGGTCACTAATATGAAATTTGATGAAGAGCCAAATTACGCAAAACTTATCTCTTTATTTGATAATTTGATCGAAGTTTCTGCTTCAAGACCGATTAGAACCGATGGGTCTGTAAGGTTTGTGCCGCTGTTCCCCCAAGGGCCCCAACCTGTACATGTACTCTGTAGTTTTGTTATCTTGTATTAAATTTGGTCATGCATCTGTTGTGCAAATTTTAGGTTAACGTGGAAAAATGGTTCTTAATCTTGAAGAAGGTGAACAACCTATGAAAAAAGTTCGGTCAGGGAGTTCAGCAACTCAATGGATTTCGGTTTATAATGCTAGGCGGCCCATGAAGCAACGGTAATTGTTTTAAAATATTGAAATGGTGGCATGTTCTTCATTTTGTAAATGCTTGCTTGATCAGGCATCATTTCTTCTAGGATTTGTCTTTCCCTTGCGTTTTTAAAAATGGTCCCTTCTAGTACTTCAAGTGCCATGAGATCCTGGCCGCCCGCCGCCCCCCTCCCCCTACTTGCCACGTATGCACATAGCCATCATAGGCTCTTCATACCTGACATCAAGGATTAGATGAATTTAACCATTAGATCACCCAGTTACCGTCTTTTGGTGATTTTGGCTGAAAATAAAAAATGCCTTATGATGACAATTGAGGTTGCAAACTCGCCATACCTCTTGATGTGAACTCCACATTTACATGTCATCCACATTAGTCATGACCTTCATTGTACCTGATAACCTGGTGAAAGAAGCTATCCCAAAGTATAATTTTCTGTAATTAAAACCATTCATGCTAGTTGTCAGTGATGAAAGGTGTTTGGTTTCCGTTATTGATGATCTAATCTTAAATAGCTCATGTTTGTCTGGCTACACTCGCTTGCTTGTTCTCTAGTTTGAGAGATTTAAAGCCTGCAAATTGCAGTAGTTAATGATCAATGTTTTATCTCCTTCCTATATTAAATTCGGTGTTAACTAATGTCATTGTAAAGATACTTATTCTGTCTTTTATAGATACCACTATAATATAGCCGATTCAAGGCTACACCAGCACATAGAAAATGGTAATGAAGATGGCTTGTTCATTAGTTGCGTAGCTTCTTCAGAAAATTTGTGGGCTATTGTCATGGATGCTGGGACTGGCTTTGCTCATCAAATTATCAAGCTTTCCCAAAATTTCCTGCACAAGGTGTGCTATGGTTTCCATGTGTCTAGTTTGCATTTTGATGAATCCAGAATCCTGACACTATTTTGTTGCTAACTTTGTGTAGGATTGGATTATGGAGAAGTGGGAGAATAACTTTTACATAACAGCAATAGCTGGAGCAACCAACGGAAGCTCATTGGTCGTAATGTCCAAAGGTTTGTAAATTTCCTGTTCTCTGTTGACAAGTACTGTTCTTGTAACTGACTCCTTTTGCAGATTATTATTTTGAAGAATACTGCTGCTATACGCATAGCACAAAGTAGATGCTTTTAGTTTGATGCATCACAAAAACGTTGTATCATACAGCTTGCGTGGGGAGATTCGCCAAATTTCTATATCGTCGTACCAAATTTCTATCTCATTCGCCATAGGTGCAGTTGTTCCCTTTCGAAAATGAAACTAAAATATAGCGGAACATCTTGTACACCAAGGTTATGTGTAGGTCAACATTATTGATGTTTGGAGGTTGTACAATGTTCATTATTCTGATAAAATAGTCATGTGCTGATGTTGTTGCCAGTTTACTTGTTTTTATATTTACATGACGTTTTACAATATGCTAATTAAATAAACAATCAGTATCTGTCTACTGTCTGTGATCCTGATGTTTCCTAAGACTGTTGGCTCTTTTCTTTCCATGATATATCCTTCGAATCTGATTTTTGAAATCATTACAGGAACTCCATATACACAGCAGGCATACAGAGTGAGTGAGTATTTTCCATATACATGGATTAATAAAAACTGGAAAGAAGGTTTTCATGTAACATCTATGGGTACCGCTGGGAATCGTTGGGGAGTTGTCATGTGGAGGAACGCGGGCTACTCTGACCAGGTCAAACGTGTGCCTGCACTTCTTGTTTACGATAAATCACGTAGAAAAAATTCTTTTCGTGAATGGGTCATAAGTAATACTATAATTTAATCGGTGCTAAACACCAATATGCACATATACACTGAATGACTGCATATGTCCTCAGAAAAAGGGAAAAAAAGCGTCTGCATTTGCTTCTGTCAGTCAGCAACTCGAACCTGACATGTGAAATATTTGTCATCGAACATGTGCTGCTTCAAGTATAGTTTCAGTTAATCTTAGAGAATAAATGTTCTGCTACAATTTTTAACAAAAAAATATTAATGGTGTAGAGTTGTATCAAGCCTGAATTTCGTGCATATTAGCTCAGTGATCAATGTGTCGTCGCCTAGTGGCAAGTGAAATTGAAAATTTCTTGCATCCTGCAGGTTGTGGAGTTAGATTTTCTGTATTCAAGTGAAGGACTCCATCAGCGATATGGCGCTGGTTACAGAATAACCTCGTGTGCGGCTACGCCTGACCAAGCTGCTTTTATCATGAGCATAACCAAGAAGTCCAAGACGAAACCAATGGACGAAACTCTTCTAACTTCTGATTTCCCCAGCAATGGACGAAATCCAAGACGAAACCAAGAAGTCCAAGACGAAACCAATGGACGAAACTCTTCTAACCTTGATCTGGACGATGTTCAAAATCACACCACCCATCCATAAACTTATGCAATGTCTTTCTTTGGTTTGCATGCTAGAATGTAACCCCGATACATCCCAAATTTCAGGAACAATGGGCAAAGAACCTATATGTTGCCATGATCTGCCATGGGCGAACCGCCTGTTGAAACTGTTATGTTCAATCTGGAGAAGGCGATTTCGCTCGAGTTATAGAGCTGGTCTTGGTAGGATTCTCTTTTGTGATTTTGAGTTGAAAACGGCTTGGCTCTGGTCGCTTGGTTTTCTGTATCCAAGTGAAGGACTCCATCAGCGATATGGCGCTGGTTACAGAATAACCTCGTGTGCGGCTACGCCTGACCAAGCTGCTTTTATCATGAGCATAACCAAGAAGTCCAAGACGAAACCAATGGACGAAACTCTTCAAACTTCTGATTTCCCCAGCAAGCAAATGAAGGTACATCTGCATGTTCTGCTGACTCGATCTGGACGATGTTCAAAATCACACCACCCATCCATAAACTTATGCAATGTCTTTCTTTGGCTGCACGCGAGAATGTTGTTGAATTGTTGGGTGGAACGGTGTAATCTCCTTAGGGCACCGGTTGCATGTTAAGTATACAAGGAATAGCCCTTTGTGTGGCTTGTACAAGAGTTGGATACGTATACGATTGGTGTACTACACCATATCGTATACGTATCATATTACACATCTAATACCCGCCTTAATCTAAACCTGGGAGAGGTTTAGATTACGTTTAAACTCAGCTAACTTTTTAAAACACAGAACTTTGGTAAAACCATCGGCAACTTGATCCTTGCTGGAGATAAACCTGACATCAAGCTGCTTGCTAGCAACTATCTCTCGAACAAAATAAAAATCAATCTCAATATGTTTTGTACGAGCATGAAACACTGGATTAGCAGACAGAAAAGTAGCACCAAGGTTGTCACACCAGAGACATGGTTTTTCCTGGAGTGAGACGCCAAGCTCACGAACAAGAGATTCAACCCAAATAAGTTCAGCAGTGGCATTGGCAAGAGCCTTGTACTCAGCCTCTGTGCTTGAGCGAGACACAGTAGGTTGCTTTCTAGCACTCCAAGAAACAAGATTGGGACCAAAAAAAATAGCAAAGCCACCAGTAGAGCGTTTGTCATCTAGATCACCTGCCCAATCTGCATCTGAGAAGGCACTAAGAAGAGTTTTGTTCGACCTTTGAAAAGTAAGACCAACCTTGCGTGTCCCATGAATGTATCTCAAAATCCTTTTGACTGCAGTCCAATGTGTAGTTGTGGGAGCATGAAGATACTGACAAACCTTATTGACAGAGAAACATATATCAGGTCTAGTCAGTGTCAAATACTGAAGTGCACCAACAATACTCCTGTAACGAGTAACATCCTCAGAACCAAGAGGAGAACCATATGTCAAAGTCAGTGTATTGGAAGTAGAAAGCGGTGTAGGACATGATGTACAATCACTCATACCAACCCGAGTCAACAGATCGGAAGCATATTTCTCCTGTGTTAACAATAGGCCATGGTGTTGTTTGTGAACTTCAAGACCTAAAAAGTAATGAAGATCTCCAAGATCCTTGAGTGCAAACTCAGCACTCAAATTATGAAGAAGAGCTGTTATAGCCGAATCTGAAGAACTGGACACAACAATGTCATCAACATAGATTAGAAGATACATGGTAATACCTGCCTTGTTATATAAAAAGAGTGAAGTATCAGCCTTTGATGGAAGAAAACCAAGGGAATGTAACTTGGAACTAAGCCAAGAGTACCAAGCACGAGGAGCCTGCTTTAGGCCATATAGAGCTTTGTCAAGTTTGCATATATAATTAGGAGTAGCGGAAGACTAAAAACCAGGAGGTTGTTTCATGTACACTTCCTCTTCCAGAATACCATGTAAGAACGCATTCTTGACATCTAGCTGCCGTAAGCTCTAGCCTCGGGAGACTGATATAGATAAGACAAGTCTGATAGTTGCAGCCTTAACCACAGGACTAAAAGTATCTTCATAGTCAATACCATAGCGTTGTTTGAAGCCTTTAGCAACAAGGCGGTCTTTATACCTGTCAATTGTACCATCAGCATTTTTCTCGATGCGATAAACCCACTTACAATCAATGACATTTTTGTGTGAGCTTGGAGGAACAAGACGCCAGGTATTGTTGGCAAGAAGAGCATCATATTCATCTTGCATAGCACGCTTCCAATTAGTGTTTGTAAGAGTCTCAGAAAGGTTTTGTGGTTCTCCTGAAGATGTTAATAGAGCATAGCGAACCGTGCCATCAGTATATTTTTTCGGTTGTCGAATACCTTTTTGCAGTCGTGTTTGCACACCAACAGAAGGAGGTGGCATAGGCATCAGCGGTACAGAAGATCCTGAGGAGTTTGATGTTTCCAGCTGTGAAGAATCAGAGGAAGCCACGTCAGAGTGGCCAGGGGTCCCCTCGTTGTTGCTGTTGGACAGCGAACGGTCACTGTGTCCTGCATCCTGGCGCGGTGAAGGAAATTGGGGAGACAAAGGTTGCTGTTCCATGTCATGTCGCGAAGGGGAGACAGGGAGCATGGATGGCTGGGGCGACGTGGCAGCCGACGATTGCTGGAGGGAGCCATCACGCGCTGAAGGAGAGTTGGCGCGCGCGGGAAAATCTGGAGCAGATGCTGCAGACGCTGGATCCAAGGTAGATGTGGTGCCAGAATCAACATCGGGATCAGTGTTGTCTCCTCTTGTGCTGTTTTCAGGATTGCAACCATTATTTGATGTACTGTTTTCAGGAATTTCTTCAGAGTTGTCAGTGAGCCGCTGATCAGACCGAGTAGTGACCTCATCGGCAGGGACCTGAGTAGGTTGAACAACAGGAATAATTTTCAAAAAATGATCATTAGTATGCACACCCCTATCCTGAGACACCGATGAGGATGTATTGGTTGGAAGGAGAAGAATTTCCTCCCGAAGATGATGACCAGCATTAGGGTGGAGAGATGCAAAAGGAAAAACTTGTTCATCAAACACAACATCACAGGAAATATAGACCCTACCCGTGGATACATCTAAACATTTGACTCCTTTGTGGCGAAAGCTATAGCCAAGAAAGACACAACGTTTGGATCGGAAAGAAAGTTTGTGTTTGTTGTAGGGACGAAGATTGGGCCAGCAGGCACAACCAAAGACACGAAGAGGCTCATAGTCAGGTGTAACTTGAAAGAGTTTGGCTATAGGAGTCTCAAGATGGAGAACTTTGGTAGGCAACAAGTTTATAAGAAAAGTGGCTGTAATAAAAGCATCATCCCAATACTTGAGAGGCATGGAAGCATTAGCAAGTAATGTAAGACCAACTTCAACTATGTGACGATGTTTACGTTCGGCAGAGCCGTTTTGTTGGTGAGCATGAGGACAAGATACATGATGAACAATACCCACTCGTTGAAAGAATCCATTTAATTTCTCATATTCACCACCCCAGTCAGTTTGCATAGTGAGAATCTTTCTACCAAATTGGCGCTCAACATATTGCTGAAAGTCAAGAAAAACTTGATAAACATCAGAACGTTTTTTAAGCAAATAGATCCAAGTATTTGTTGTAATCATCAATAAAGCTTACATAATATGAATGTTTGCCAACTGAAAGGGGAGCTGGACCCCAAACATCAGAAAAGACCTGTTCCAAAGGAACTGTGGAAACACTAGAGGAAAAAGGGTAGCTGATGGCTCTTGGCCTGCTGACATGGATCACATATGTAAGAATTTATTTTAGGAGTATAGGCTAACTTATTCTTTCTAAGAACTTGCTGAACAATAAAGGAGGACGGGTGCCCTAGACGACGATGTCATGTAGATGATGAAGGCTTGACAGTAACGAGAGCATGCTTGGATGATGACCCCATGGAAATAGGAACAAGGGGATAGAGACCACCATGACAAGGGCCTCTAAACATGATTTGCTGCGTGGCCCGATCCTTAATCAAGAAAAAGAAGGGGTGAATTTCAATAAAGGCATTGTTATCTAGTGCAATTTTGTGTGCAGAAAGCAAGTTCATGGAAGATGAAGGAACATGGATAATATTATTAAGCTTTAAAGAACAGTGTGGGGTGTGCAAGACTGAATGACCAATGTTAGCAATTTCCATACCTTGTCCACTAGCATTGTGAACACGATCTTGACCTTGATATGTTTCATGAACTTGAAGCTTGTTGAGATGTCCTGTTGTGTGGTTTGTAGCGCCAGTATCCATGATCCAATTACTATCAACACCATAGGCGCCCTTGGGATCAGTGGAGGTATCACCCTCATCATCATCATCATCACCATAGCGCCACCAACAATCACTGGCAGGGTGTCCTTCCTTTTTACATATCTGACAGATTACACCATCCTGCCAGGGTGTAGCAACACGACCACGATCACGGGGTTTCCCACGCCCCCCTTTGGGCCGACGCGGCTGATCAGGTCGAGCTGGGGCACGATTTGGAGGCGGCGGAGGGCGCTGAGGTAAAGGAGCAGGACGCATTGGGGGTGGCATGTAGGGCATAGGTGTAGGTGGATAGGAGGGAAACTGGGGCATAAAATAAGGAGGCTGCGGCATGTATGGGGGAGGCATGTAGGGCTGCTGATATGTAGGAGGAGGTGTATAAGGAGGCTGATATGTGGGTGTAGGTGGCATATAGGGTTGGGGCGTGTAAGGGGGAGGTGGCGTGTATGGAGGTGGAGGTGGTGTATACGGCGGGGGAGCTGGGCGTGGGGAAGCAGCCCCATAGGAGGAAGGAGGTTGGCGAGAAGCAGCATTAATGAATGAAGTAAAACCACTGGAGGCTTGACCAGTTGATAGGAGCATTGCATCACGATTCTCATAGAAAAGCAACTGGGAGCACATATCATTGAGGGTGGTTGTGGGAACAGCATTTATGGCAGCAACAAGGGAATTAAAGGTGCCATCAAGACCATTGAGAATATAGTCCTTGAGCTCATCATCATCCACGGCCTTTCCAGCAGCAGCAAGATCAGAGGCAAAACCTTTCATCTTTGTGATGTATTGTTGAGCAGTCAAGTCAAGTTTCTTTGTGTTGGTGAGGGCGCCACGAAGGGTAGAGACACGAGACTTGGACTGTGTGGAATACATGGCATGAAGCGCACGCCAGACATCAACGGCATGATGAAGACCGAAGACATGAGGGAGGACATCCTCGGAGAGAGAATTGACAAGAAAACTGACCACCTGCTGATCTTTAGTGGACCATGAGTCATAGGTAGGATTAGGCATCGAGATCTTCTTCTGGTTGTCATCTTCAACCTCAATCTGCTCAGGCGGGGCACGATCTGTACCTTCAAGAAGACCCATGACACGAGCACCACGGAGGGTGGGTAGAACCAGTGCCTGCCAATATAAAAAAATTCTCACGGGCGAGCTTGATGGCTGGCGGCGCACCAATGATGGCTGACGTGGTGCTGGAGGAAGAGGTCGCCATGGAGAACAGAGGGGAAAAGCTGGGAGGGTGGGGTTTGGGAAACAAGGGAGATCGTAGGGATGGTTTTATGGAAGATCAGATCGATTCCCAGGAACCAGATCAAGATCGGATCTTTGGAGACAGAAAAACAAAACGAGCAAGAATATGTGGGAAACAAGGCCCGGGAATAGGAAGACCCAGCGACGACGAAGCTTTCTGTCCTGACGATCGAGACGATCGGTTTCCTGAGATCCTGGGCGACGGCGGCGCAAAAGAGGGGGCACCGACGACGACGGCTAGCTAGAAGGGAAGAGAAGGGCTCGTGATACCATGTTGAATTGTTGGGTGGAACGGTGTAATCCCCTTAGGGCACCGGTTGCATGTTAAGTATACAAGGAATAGCCCCTTATGTGGCTTGTACAAGAGTTGGATACATATACGATTGGTGTACTACACCATATCGTATACGTATCATATTACACATCTAATAAATGTAACCTCGGTACAATCCCAAATTTCAGGAACAATGGGCAAAGAACCTATATGTTGCCATGATCTGCCATGGGCGAACCGCCCGTTGAAACTGTTGTGTTCAATCTCCAGAAGGCGATTTCGCTCGAGTTATAGAGCTGGTCTTGGTAGGATTCTCTTTTGTGATTTTTCTTTCTTGGTTGAAAACGGCTTGTCTCTGGCCGATTGCAGGGCCCTGCTTTAACTGTAAAGAATCACAGGTTATGTTTCCTTATTAGTCGTTAAGCTTATCTTACAAGTAAGTTCCCATTAGCGGATCGCCTAGTAAGTATGGATTGTTGTTACTAGTAAGTTCTTACCATGCTGCATTTGTGATTGTGTGTGTTTGTCCTGAAGACTTTGGGGTTGACGGGTTGTGTTGCAGTGATACGGTTGTTGGCAATCCCTATCACCCGCTCACTGCTTAACGCATGCAGGCCCTCGTGGTGGGCTAGCCCATTAATGCTGTTTTCTCTCTTTTTTTCTTTCCTGTTTTTACCTTTTCATTTTACTTTATTTTTATGTTTAAAAATGTAAAACGTTTTGATTTTAAAAATCGTTTAGATTTGAAAATGCATATTTTTAAAATGCCTGGATTTTTTTTTAGATCAACAGGGACCCCCATCCCCGGTTCCATTGATAACATCAACAAAACCTGGAGTGAAACTCAGGTTCAGTACAAAAGAATAACTTACAGAAATGAGGTCCAAAACAAACTAGAAACTAAACAGATAGTAAAGCAGGGGGAAGCCACACAGAGACATCCCCAGATAACAGAGAGAGCGCCAGCCTAATTAAGAGTTACAGAGGGGGAGAGGGAAACACTGCAGCTGCCTGTGTGGAAGTCGGTGTAGCCCAGGTCCCCAACCTCGCAACTCTTTTGCTCGTCGGCGATGACGGTTCAGAAGGATCCTCCCCTTCAGCTTCAGCACTCCTGCTCAGCCACTCATCAGAGCGAACGGCGAGGCCAGAATCTTGGAGAGGTGAGTGCGGAACTTTTCCACCTTTTCCAACATCTCCTCCTTGAAAATCAACCTCCAGTGCCTTACTGAGGTCAAGATTTTCCCCAGGACCTGATGTAATTTTATCCAAGGAAGACCATTAAAGATTAAAATATTCCTAAATTTCCAGAGACACCAAAGAGCAGCTGAACACACTGAATTCAGAACAGCATGTTTTTTGTTTAAGATCCAGTTCTTAGCTATAGACAGGTAATCATTTCCAATAGCAAAGCCAAAGAATTGGGAGATGATACTTCAAACTTGTTTTGCAACCAAGCACTGAAAGAAGATATGGTCAATGGACTCCTCTTCAGAACAGAAAACACAATCCTCAGGTTTATTCAGATGTCTTTTTTTAAGGTTATCTCTAGTCATTAACTTGTTATGAGCTAACAGCCAAAGGAAGATGTGTACCCTAGGTGGGACACGAAGCTTCCAAACAGCAGGTATATAAATGGGAATAACACCCCCAAAATTGATAATAGCATAAAGGGAGATAGTGAAGTAAACTCCTTTGCTTTCATATTGCCAAATAAAAGCAGCAGTGTTGGAGTTAAGGGAAATACCAGAAGCAATTGCCTCCAATTCAAACCACTAATTTAACAGATTACTATTAAAGTTTCTCCTAAAAGTAAGCCTAAGGGAAGAGCCATCCCAAATCTGTTGGACGGTCTTGTTATATTCATTATAAATGACATAAATTTCAAAAAATTGCACAGACAAAGAGGAGGTTCCAAACCAGGTGTCCTCCCAGAACCTGACTTGAGTCCCATCCCCAATTTGCCATCTGTAACCAAATTTAACACTATTAATGGTCCAAAGGACCCCTTTCCAGAATTGAGACACACCAGCCTGCCTACTACAAAAAATGTTGGGGTTACTAGTATTATACTTGGAGTCAACTATAGACCTCCAGATCTTACCCTCATCCTTGGTATATCTTTTTATCCAAGACCCAAGGAGAGCCAAATTGAAATTAGCTAAGTCAGGGATCCCTAGGCCTCCAAGCTCCTTCTTCCTACAAACTAGTTTCCAACTAGCTAAATGCAGTTTCCTATGCCCCTCAAAGTCATTCCAAAGACAGTTAGCCATTTGGGAGTTGATGAGGTCTAAGGCCCATTTGGGAAATTTAAATAAGGAGAGCAGACAAACAGGGATACTAGCTAAGCAGGTTTTAATAAGAACCACTCTAGCTGCATAAGATAACAACTTCCCTCTCCATCCAGCTATCCTTTTAAGGATTTTGTCAATAAGAGGTTGAATATCCTCCCTTCTAAGTTTTTCAAAATGCAAAGGAATACCCAAATATTTAATGGGGAAATGGCCAACTGTACACCCCAAAATATTAGAATACAGAGCAATATCAGAGTCCTCCAGCCCTATTGGAATGAATTCACTTTTGTATTAGTTAATCTTCATCCCAGAGACTTGCTCAAAGCAGGTTAAAACCCATTTTAAGTTGGTAGCAAAGTAAGGGCTATTGTTAGAAAAAAGGATGGTGTCATCTGCATACTGCAAGCAAATGACCCCCCAGGGTGTAAGCCAGAACAAAGGCCTTTGATCAAATTAGCATTATAGGCTTTGATAAGCATCCTGGTTAAGACATCCACCCCCAAATTAAATAAAAGGGGGGAAATGGGACTAAAGCCTCTTTTAGCCAGGAGGTCAAGGAGGAAGTCCAAGTCAACCTTATCAAAGGCTTTTTCATAGTCTAATTTAATTACAAGCCCTTGATTCTTATCATGAGAGATAGAGTGAATAACTTCATGTGCAGTAACAACACTTTCTAAGATAAATATGACTTTGATAAAGGCAGATTGATTGCAGGAAGTTATAGAATTCATCAGTAAAGCTAAACGGTTAGTCAAAACTTTAGTGAAAATCTTGAAGACACAACTGAGTAAGCTAATAGGTCTAATTTTTTTCATACTGCTAGCTTCAGGCTCTTTGGGAATAAGAGTCGGGATAGCAAAATTCAGTCTATAAATGTCTAATTTGCCTTGATGGAAGTCAGTAAACATGGCCATAAGGTCAGATTTAATAGTCTCCCAAAATTGCTGATAAAAAATAAAAGGAAGGCCATCAGGACCTAGAGCCCCATCAGAGTAAGATCCAAACACAGCTTGTCTGACCTCAACCTCAGTAAAAGGGGCTTCCAAAGCCTGGTTTTGTGAAGTAGAAATTTTTTCATTGGGGGGGAAGAAATCCTCAGAAAGAGTGCAACAAGAAGGCTCCTCTTTTTTGAAGAGATCCTTATAAAAGGAGGTAGCAATTTGCATCATAGCATTCTCATCCTGAACAGGCCCATCAGGCCCTTCTAGAGAATGTACAAGCATTTTCCTTCTCCTCTGGTTAGAAACAACATGAAAATAAGCAGTGTTTCTATCCTCCTCTTTAATATCCCTATCTCTAGATCTTTGTTTTGCTTTGATTTCTTCTTTTAACCAAAGCAAATTCATTTCAGAATATATTTGCTTAAGTCTTGACTGTTCTTCAGTAGAAAGCTCTGAAGACTCAGCCTTAATGTCAAGCAAATCATATTCCTCCATGAGGTCTTTCTTAAGGTTTCTAAGTTCAGATTCAATATTCTTACTCCAACCTTTAGACCAAGACCTAAATCTCCTAACCTTCATTTGCCATATATCAACTAAATTTTTGCCCCTAATGGGCAAGGACCAGTTGGCAATGGCAAGAGATTTAAAGTCACTTCTCATGAGCCACCACTTCTCAAATTTATAAGTAGTAGCTTTGGGATTGACATCACATCTAGATTCCCACAGAATAGGGGTGTGGTCACTACCCAACCTAGGCAAGGCCCTAATAGATGCAAGGGGGAACATTTGATCTAGCTCAACACTGCAGAAAAATCTGTCAATATTTGACATAATCAAGTTTTCTCTATTATTTCCCCAAGTAAACCTCCTATTACTAAGCTTAACTTCAAGCAGGCTCCAAATATCAACCCAAGCATTGAACTTATCACTCCACTTATGATCAATATTGCCATTACTCTTGTCACACTGAAATCTAACCAAATTAAAATCCCCACCAATGATTGTGTGACCAGGGTAATCAACAAAGAGACTATGCAATTCAGAGATAAAATCTTCCTTCTTATCTTCATAGGAAGAGCCATAAACAGTAACAATCCTGATTATAGTGTCTTTGGCCTTCAGCCTGACAACTATAGGGACAGAAAAATTAAGGACTTGCCAACTAATTACCTCAAAGAAATCTAAATCTACTCCTACCACAATGCCTCTAGCAGAACCAACAGCAGGAAGGTCTTTCCAATCAAACATCCTATTTCCTACTAGAGAATTCAAATAATTGCAAGAAATGGTTTCCTTCTTAGTTTCTTGGAAACCAACATAATGAGCATGGGTCTTTGTAAAAAGGTCTATAAGTGCATTTTTTCTACCAGGGGCTTGAATTCCCCTAGGATTCCAAAAGACACAATTCATTTTAAACTGATTTTCTTGGGGTGCTTGCCCCGCCTATGTTTACTAACTATAGACCAACCCAAAGCATCAGGAAAATCATCCTCATAACTTTTCTCTCCTAGAGCACTACTAGGATAAGGTGAAACAGAGGAAGAAGTAACTGAGGAACATTCCTCAAGACTAGGAATGGTAACACCAACAGTGTTAGCCATCAGAACAAGATTACTAGTAGCAATGGTGTTGAAGGGATTTTGTTGTGCAATACCTTTCAGTTTGGAAGAAGCAGCAGTTGTTTTCTCCAGGTTCCTCCTCATGGTAATCTCTTGTGCTTTCTGAAGCATAGTCTTCCCTTCTTTATCAGAAAACCTAGCACTCTGTCTTGCACCAAATACAGGCCCCCATTTGCTCTTTTTCTCCTGCTCTTTGTTTTTCCCCCCTTCAGGCTCATGATTTAGTAACTCCTCCTGGCTAAGCTCCTTATCTGGATCCTCATAGAAAAGGGAGTTCTCATTGGCTAACTCCATTTCCTGAATGAGGTTGACACAGGCATCATCAGTGTGCATGCCCTGCATCCAATCTAACACCTTGGTTTTTGCCATGGAATCTTCATCAACAATAGGTATGAGTTTGCTAGAGCAAGCAGGCACAGGGCTATTGAAACCATAACAGCTAGTAACCTCCTGGATTTTGTCAGCCAAAGCAGCCAGGGACTTTTGTTTGGAACTCCCTGGGTCTTTGTTTTTCTGCTGGGTAGGAGTAATGGAGGATTTTTCCCCACCCAAGATGGCATCAGTGTCCATCTTATCTGAACTTTTCTTGGCTTCTGGAGGTTGGTCCTCATGTTCATCAGGATTTGGTGGATGGATGTTGTCAGGGTCTTCATCCTCAACATTAACCACACTGGCAGGCCCCTCCACAGCAAAGTGAATTTGACAAAGAACTCCATTGACTTCAAAGATCCTAGAGGCAGGAATCCTAGTGTGGTCCCTACACTTAATCTTTACTCTTACTGTCTCATAGAAGGATCTAAACATACCATACCAGTCAACATCCTGCATAATGCCAAAAGCAGTGACAAACTGCATGAGAGTTGGCCATTTGCACCAAGCCCGATTCAAACCTTTAATTTGGAGCCAAACATCCTGTAACTCAGCATAGTAATCCAAGGACCCATTCCATACATGCACCTTAACAAATACAACTTCCTTAGGCAGCCCAAAGCTAGGGTAACCAGCAATCTCCTCCACCTTGAGATGGGGTGGAAATTTCACCAGGAAGGACCACTCATCAAGGCATCTGATCTGCCAGGGCCAGTTGGTTCTATAGACAGCAGCAAGATTCTGATAAAGTTCTTCTTTGGAAATACTCCCCTGATCAACATACACAAGGCCAATGTTTTTTGGAGGGACAACTTCAGATGTCATGAAAGGCAGTTCCCAACAAACTTAGCAATTTGCTGAGGCTGTTTCTTAACCGAACAAGCTTCTACCTCATGGTCCAAAGAGCTATAGATGAAGCAAATCCTGGGGGAGGGACAAGCAGCTTTGTGATGGCCAGGCTCCCCACAGTTGTAGCAAATGACTTCTGCATAAATATCCAGCTTATCCTGAACATCAGACCTAGAATCAACAGAGAGAGCAGATTGTTGGACACCCTCCACAGACTTAGCATCTTCACCCTTAATGATATCTTTGGCTTTTTGCTTTTGTTTCTTCCCAGATTGAGAGGACCTACTCCCGTGAGGCTTTTGCATGGGAAGTTGCACAGCCTGCTGGGGAGGCATCCACTGGCCAGCAAAACTAGGGGGAGGTTGTTGCCAAGGCACAGAGAATTGCCCCTGAAAGGCAGGAGTGGGATGCTGACCAAATTGCCATGGAGGAAAACTGAAAGGAGGATAAGATCCATACTGGGGCGGCATCATCTGAGCTTGCTGAGGCATGGGAGGTTGCTGGTAGCCAAATCCAAAAGGGGGAGGTTGTTGAGGTGGCTGCTGCAACTGCTGCCATTGCTCCCCTTTGTTGTTGCCACCACGACCTCTTCCCCTGCCTCTACCCTTCTCAGCCATAACGAAACCTCAAGAATCTTCTTGAACGAAGGCTTTGGGTGAATATTCCAAGTCTCAGCACTAAGAGAGAGGCTAGCACTTAGATCTGGCTCATATTTAGGAGAGAGAGGAAAACAGTCCGCCGCCACAAAGGAGCGGGTCTGAACGATCTCTTTCAGGATTCAGACACGAAGGGAGGGTGGTGTAGTAGTAGCCGACCAAACCCTAGGAGGGGCATCTTCGTCTTCCCACAGTTGTCCGAAGAAAAATCCCCAGGCCTTGTCAGCTTCGTCCTTCACGCTAGCGCACGTGAGTGTCTTAGCGAGACCAGGTGGCTCCGAGTCGAGCATCGAGGTGTTCATCCCCTGTCTTGTCCCTCTTCTAGGTGGGCGCACATCACAGCCCCCATGTTGACCGAGTCTCGCCTGAGCGCCACCAAGGTTGCCGCTGCCAGAGCATCCCGAAACGAGAATCTCCCCTGCTCTGGGTGCAGGGAATGGAGAATATAGCCCTGTCTCCCGCTGCCAATGACGATTGACCCAACCGTGAAGCCAAACTCCTGCTCGTAGATCCGCGAGGGCGACCACGTTTCCTCCTCCCCGCCACCGCAGGGGCACGTGCCTCTCCTCGACAGGCTTGGACAGGACTGTAGTCGTCATCGACGAGCTTGCGGGGGCGTCCCACCGCCCACTTGCCAGCACGTCGACTCCTCCCCAATCCCCTTGTCGAGGCCGGCGAAGTCGAAGAGGGAGTCGATGAACCAGAGTCCGGCATCAGGGACGCGAGATTTTCTCTTGCAAGACGTGCTTGCCGAAGCCCTTTTCCCTCCCAATCGGTGATCTGATGAAGGATGGCCCCCGTAATCAGGGGAGGAACATCCTGGCGCTTCAATCGCTTCGAGGAGCCCTCCAATCTCCGTTCCGCAAGAAGTCGAGCCGCAACGCGGATCATTCTCCTCTCCATAGGCAGGAATCGCCAGGGTCAGGCGCCGCGCCGCGAATTTCCTCACCGGAGGGAGGCAGGGAAGCCGCAGCAAGTTCGGAGGCGAGGATGGAGTCGAGAACGGAGAAGGCGAGGGTGGAGTCGAGAGCGGCGAAGTCGAGGTGGTCGGCAGGGTGGAACAGTGAGTCGGAGAAGGAACGGCGGCAGTGAATGATGGTAACGTACCCCGTACGCCGCCCTCCCCAAGGGGAAGTGGGCCCTGTCCGAAACCCCCGACGCGTGCCCGATGAACACGGGAGGGGGTCGGAACAGTAGATGGCCGAGTCAGCTCCGGGTCCGTGCGGCGAGGGTGGCACTGAAGGGAATATGCCCTGAGAGGCAATAATAAAGTGTTTATTATGTGTATTCCAAGTATATGATAGATGTTTATTTTGCATGCTATAATTGTATTAATACGGAAACATTAATACATGTGTGTTTAATAAACAAACAGAAAGTTCCTAGTTATGCCTCTCTCATAAACTAGCTCGTTGATTAACAAGATGATCAAGGTTTCCTGATCATGGACATTGGATGTTGTTAATAACGGGATCACAACATTAGTGTAATGGTGTGATGAACATCCATCCGAAGTATAGCATTACGATCAAAGTCATTGAGTTTATATTGCTATAACAACTTATGAAGTGATCCTAATCCTTAGACCATGAGATCATGTCAATCACTAACACCGGAAGAGTTTCTTGATAACATCAAACGTCACACCGTAACAGGGTGATTATAAAGATGGATTCAGAACTAATAAAGTGTTATGTTGAGGCTCATGGATCGAGAGTGGAATTTGTTCATCCCGATGACGGATAGATATACTCTGGGCCCTCTCGGTGATATCACATTGATTAGCTTGCAAGCAAGTGATTTGATCACTAGAATGTTATATCACAGGAACGAGAAAAGAGTGCATGTCGGTAACGAGATCAAACTAGGTATGGAGATACCGATGATAGAATCTCGGACATGTAATATATCGTGAAACAAAGGGATTAAGATACTAGCGTAAAAGGTTCCGACGATCACAAGAAAGTCATCGTTGAATGTGTGGGAGTCAGTATGGGTCTCCAGATCCCGCTTCTGATTATTGATCCGAGAGGGGTCTCGATCATGTCCGCATTATTCACGAACCGTAGGGTGACACACTTAAGAGACACCGACATCCAATTGGAGCAAATGTTTCATGCCGAAAGAATGAACAAGCGCAGGAATTTATTTCACTAGATACCGAGACAGGTTTTCGGGTGAAATTGCATAAAGTGGTTATGCATGTGAAATAGAATTCTAGCAAGGGGTTATTTGTGAATGTTTGTCATTAAAGTAATTGACAAAATTCTGAATAAAATAAAAGAGTTTTATTTAATGAGAGTTTGCATTAAATTTGGTGGAAATTTAATGGGAATTTGAGTGGACTTTTGAGTGGAGGGAATTTAAAGGAGATTTGTGAAGTGGAGTGTCCACCCACATGAAGAGGGGAGGGCAAGGGGGCAGCCCCCATGCGCCGGCCACCCCCTTGGGGTTCCCCCCCCTCCTCCTATAAAAGGAGCCCCCCTCCTCACTTGTCTCACACACCTCCTCGTGAAGGATCTCTCTCCCCCTCTAGAATTTATCCCCCATGGTCTCGGACTAGCGAGATACATGTTCCCGGTGGCTATTCGGCAAGAAAGAGTTGTGCTTCCGCTGCATCGCTGGATCGAGGAGGCGGAGGTTGCTCGGTGCCTCGAACGTGTGTGCGAGCACGGATGCGCTGCTATTTTGCGGCGCTAGGACTTCCTCTCGATCTTGAGATCGGCAAGAGATCGTCTACATCAACCACGAGTTAAAATCGTTAAGCTTTGTCGGTCTTCAAGGGTATGTTCTCTACGGATATACATCCGCCCGTTGTTTGTATCTAGTAGATAGATCTTGGTATATAGTTCACATCGTAGGAAAATTTTTGTTTTCTATGCTGCGAACCCTACAGTGGTATCAGAGCCGGATCTATGCGTAGATACTTTACACGGGTAGTACACATATGAGTATGTGGGCGATGATGATCATGTTGTTGCTCCTTTGTTGTAATTTTGGATATTGGTGGCATAGTGGGATGAAGCGGCCCGGACAAACTTTACATGTCCTCGCACATGAGACCTGTTCCACGCTTGACATGCAACTAGTTTGCATAAGTGGCTAGCGGGTGTCTGTCTCTCCTACTATAGTCAATATCTATTTTGCAAGCGAGTTGTCAACAATTTGATTATCCTCGTTGTGGTTCATGTTCGTAGGTAAGAACGGTTCTATCTCGAAAGCCCTAAGCCACGTAAAACTTGCAATGGATAAATTAGTGGCATCTAGTTTAGATTGTTGCTGGGCTAGTGTTATGATATGGTAGTGTTGTAAGTAGAAGTATGAGATGATACTCTTACAACACACATAGCGTGTAAAATCCATAGACCTTGGATTTACACATATAGGTATGATAGTGATCATACCACGATGCACATGATAGAGATCATCTGCGGGAACCATATAATTTCACTAATAAACATATGATGTTTGATAGCATCTTATATTGCTTGTTTAGCGCTTTGTTAGCATAATAAGATGATACCTCATTTAAATATCAAGATAAGAATGTGTTCTTCCTTTAGTATGCACCGATTATGTTTTCGTCGCTCCAAGACATCACGTGATGATCGGGTGTTCTTGGATCCACGACCATATTTCGGGTGTAAAACAGTTACACACGCGAATACTAAGGTTCTAACTTGGCGAGCCTAGCATGTACAGACATGGTCTCGGAACACGGACCGAAATGTTAAGCATGATTCATATAGTTGATATGATGCCCATTTGATGCTCGCCTTTGAAGCTATACCGACTCACGTGATGATCGGACTTGGTGTAGTGGATTTGGTTCATGTAATCTCCAAAAAGGCACGAGGGATGTCGTTTTTGAGTGGGAGTTCATCCGTAATATAGATTAGTTGAACTCAATCTATCATACACTTAGTCTAAACTTTACCAAATTCTGTTGTAGATGGCACCACCTGCTTTTAATTTCAATGTGTTCATGGAGAAAGAGAAACTAGCAACGAACGGTAGCAACTTTACCGAATGGGCCATGAATTTGAGGATTCTCCTCTCTGCTGCACAAAAGCAATATGTGCTAGAAGCGCCGTTAGGCCCCCCACCTTTAGATGATGCCCCTGACGAGGAGAAGAATGTCTATCAGACTCGTCAGGAGGACCACAACTTAGTTCATTGCGGCATATTGTATGGGCTAGAGCCGGAACTTCGAAAGCGTTTCGAAAACGGCAATGCATTTGATACAATGGGTGAGTTGAAAATGATTTTCGACACACATGCTGCTGTAGAGAGCTACAACGCTTCAGAAAAGTTCTTTAGCTGCATGATGGAAGAGCACAACTCCGTTAGTGAGCATGTACTCAAGATGTCGGGTTACGCCGATAAGCTTGTGTCCTTGGGAATAACGATTCCCATTGACTTAGGCATCCATCGTGTTCTGCAGTCTCTGCCACCTAGCTATAAGAGCTTCGTGATGAACTATAATATGCAAGGCATGAAGAAGTCTCTCCCCGAGCTTCTGTCAATGCTTAAAACTGCAGAAGTGGAGATCAAAAAGGAACATCAAGTGTTGATGATCAATAGGAACACTGGTTTCAAGAAAGACAAGAAGGGAAAACGGAAGGGAAGTAAGGGCGGCAAGCCTGTTGCCGCGCCTGAAAAGAAACCCCGAGTTGGACCTAAGTTTGATTCCGAGTGCTACTATTGTAAGGGGACTGGCCACTGAAAGCGCAACTGCCCCAAGTATCTGGCAGACAAGAAGGCCGGCAAGGCAAACAAAGGTATATATGATATACATGTTATTGATGTGTACTTGACTAGTGCTCGCAGTAGCACCTGGGTATTTGATACCGGTTCAGTTGCTAATATTTGTAACTCGAATCAGGGGTTGCGGAACAAGCAACCGCTAGCAAGGGGTGAGGTCAAGATGCGTGTCGGCAATGGATCAAGCGTTGATGTGATCGTCGTCGGAACGCTGCCTCTCCACTTGCCGTCGGGATTAGTTATAAACTTGAATAAATGTTATCTGGTGCCTGCACTGAGCATGAACATTGTATCTGGATCGTGTTTGATGCAAAGTGGTTATTTATTTAAATCCAAGAACAATGGTTGTTCCATTTATATGAATGAAATCTTTTATGGTCATGCACCGATGATGAATGGTTTATTTCTATTAGATCTCGATGATAATGTTACACATATTCATAATGTTGATGCTAAAAGGATTAAACTTAATGATGATATATCCGCATACATGTGGCACTGCCGTCTAGGTCATATTGGCGTTAAACGCATGAAGAAGCTCCATTCGGATGGACTTTTGGAATCACTTGATTATGAATCATTTGATACATGTGAGCCATGCCTTATGGGCAAGATGACTAGAACGCCGTTTTCCGGTTCAATGGAACGGGCGACAGATTTATTGGAAATCATACATTCTGATGTATGTGGTCCAATGAGTGTGTCGGCGCGAGGTGGATATCGTTATTTTGTTACTTTCACGGATGATTTGAGTAGATATGGTTATATCTACTTGATGAAACACAAGTCTGAAACCTTTGAAAAGTTCAAGGAATTTCAGAATGAAGTGGAAAATCATCGTAATAGAAAGATCAAATTTCTATGGTCCGACCGTGGAGGTGAGTATCTAAGTTACGAGTTTAGCACTCACATGAAAGAGTGTGGAATTGTTTCACAACTCACACCTGCCGGAACACCACAGCGAAATGGTGTGTCGGAACGTCGTAATCGTACTTTATTAGATATGGTTCGATCTATGATGTCTCTGACGGACTTGCCGTTGTCATTTTGGGGTTATGCACTAGAAACTGCTGCATTCACTTTAAAACGAGCACCATCTAAATCCGTTGAAAAGACACCGTATGAATTGTGGTTTGGAAACAAACCTAAGCTGTCATTTCTTAAAGTTTGGGGATGCGATGTTTATGTGAAGAAACTTCAACCGGATAAACTCGAACCCAAAGCGGAAAAATGCGTCTTCATAGGATACCCTAAAGAAACTATTGGGTATTCCTTCTATCACAGATCCGAGGGCAAGGTTTTTGTTGCCAAGAATGGATCCTTTCTAGAGAAAGAGTTTCTCGCGAAAGGTGTGAGTAGTCGGAAGGTAGAACTCGAAGAGGTTGTGGAACCTTCTCTTCAAAGTATGGCGAGTAGCACAGCGCCGGAAGTTGTTCCGGAGTTGGCTCCACCTGTTGAAGAGGGAACTAATGATAATGATCATGAAACTCCGAAAGAGAGTACTACCGAACCTCGCAGGTCAAACAGGACGCGTGCAGCTCCCGAGCTGTACGGAAATCCTGTCATGAATTTCATGGTTGATGAAAACGATGACCCTGCGACGTATGAAGAAGCGATGATGATCCCGGATTCCAACAAATGGTTAGAAGCCATGAAATCCGAGATGGAATCCATGTATGAAAATCAAGTTTGGAACTTGGTGGAATTACCTCACGACCGAAAGGCCGTGGATAACAAATGGATTTTCAAAAGGAAAACTGATGCTGATGGTAATGTGACCGTCTATAAAGCTTGACTTGTCGCAAAGGGGTTTCGACAAATTCAAGGAGTTGACTACGATGAGACTTTCTCTCCCGTAGCGATGCTAAAGTCAGTTAGGATTATGTTAGCAATTGCTGCATATTTCGATTATGAGATATGGCAGATGGATGTCAAAACCGCGTTTCTCAATGGTAATATTGAAGAAGAGTTGTATATGATACAACCAAAGGGTTTTGTCGATCCTAAGGATGCTAACAAGGTGTGCAAGCTTCAGCGATCCATCTATGGATTGAAGCAAGCATCACGAAGTTGGAATCTCCGCTTTGATGAGGTGATCAAAGAGTTTGGATTTGTCCAAACTTATGGAGAAGCTTGTATTTACAAGAAAGTGAGTGGGAGCAATGTGGCATTTCTGATATTATATGTGGATGACATATTATTGATCGGAAATGATATAGATCTTTTAAACAGTGTTAAAAGTTATCTAAACAGCAAATTTTCAATGAAGGACCTAGGTGAAGCGTCATACATATTAGGCATAAAGATCTATAGAGATAGATCTAGGCGCCTAATAGGGCTATCGCAAAGTACATACCTTGATAAGATTTTAAAGAAGTTTAAAATGGACGGAAGTAAGAAGGGGTTCTTACCTATGTTGCAAGGCAAGACATTGAGTAAGACTCAAAGTCCGGCTTCGGCGGAAGAAAGAGAGATAATGGACAAAGTCCCCTATGCTTCAGCCATAGGCTCTATAATGTACGCCATGCTATGTACAAGACCGGATGTGGCACATGCTATTAGTTTGACTAGTAAGTACCAATCGGATCCAGGTTCGGAACACTGGATAGCGGTCAAGAATATCCTTAAGTACTTACGAAGAACTAAGGATATGTTTCTTGTATACGGAGGTGAAGAAGAGCTCGTCGCTAAGTGTTATGTCGACGCTAGCTTTGACACCGATCCGGATGACTCTAAGTCTCAATCCGGATACGTATTTCTCATGAATGGCGGAGAGGTTAATTGGAGGAGCTCCAAACAACCTGTGGTAGCGGGATCAACAACGGAGGCCGAATATGTTGCTGCTTCAGAAGCGGCTCAGGAAGCAGTTTGGATGAAGGAGTTCATATCCGAACTAGGAGTGGTGGCAAACGCGTTGGACCCAATGGTGATCTATTGTGACAACAATGGTGCCATTGCCAATGCCAAAGAGCCAAGGTCTCACAAGCATTCCAAGCATATTAAGCGCCGGTTTCACTCCATCCGCGAGCATGTCAAGGATGGAGATATAAAGATTTGTAAAGTACATACGGATCTCAATGTAGCAGATCCGTTGACTAAAACTCTCCCTAGAGCAAAACATGATCAACACCAGAACTCAATGGGTGTTAGATTTATCACTATGTAACTAGATTATTGTCTCTAGTGCAAGTGGGAGACTGAAGGGAATATGCCCTGAGAGGCAATAATAAAGTGTTTATTATGTGTATTCCAAGTATATGATAGATGTTTATTTTGCATGCTATAATTGTATTAATACGGAAACGTTAATACATGTGTGTTTAATAAACAAACAGAAAGTTCCTAGTTATGCCTCTCTTATAAACTAGCTCGTTGATTAACAAGATGATCAAGGTTTCCTGATCATGGACATTGGATGTTGTTAATAACGGGATCACAACATTAGTGTAATGGTGTGATGAACATTCATCCGAAGTATAGCATTACGATCAAAGTCATTGAGTTTATATTGCTATAACAACTTACGAAGTGATCCTAATCCTTAGACCATGAGATCATGTCAATCACTAACACCGGAAGAGTTTCTTGATAACATCAAACGTCACACCGTAACAGGGTGATTATAAAGATAGATTCAGAACTAATAAAGTGTTTTGTTGAGGCTCATGGATCGAGAGTGGAATTTGTTCATCCCGATGACGGATAGATATACTCTGGGCCCTCTCGGTGATATCACATTGATTAGCTTGCAAGCAAGTGATTTGATCACTAGAATGTTATATCACAGGAACGAGAAAAGAGTGCATGTCGGTAACGAGATCAAACTAGGTATGGAGATACCGATGATCGAATCTCGGACATGTAATATATCATGAAACAAAGGGATTAAGATACTAGCGTAAAAGGTTCCGACGATCACAAGAAAGTCATCGTTGAATGTGTGGGAGTCGGTATGGGTCTCCAGATCCCGCTTCTGATTATTGATCCGAGAGGGGTCTCGATCATGTCCTCATTATTCACGAATCGTAGGGTGACACACTTAAGAGACACCGACATCCAATTGGAGCAAATGTTTCATGCCGAAAGAATGAACAAGCGCAGGAATTTATTTCACTAGATACCGAAACAGGTTTTCGGGTGAAATTGCATAAAGTGGTTATGCATGTGAAATAGAATTCTAGCAAGGGGTTATTTGTGAATGTTTGTCATTAAAGTAATTGACAAAATTCTGAATAAAATAAAAGAGTTTTATTTAATGAGAGTTTGCATTAAATTTGGTGGAAATTTAATGGGAATTTGAGTGGACTTTTGAGTGGAGGGAATTTAAAGGAGATTTGTGAGTGGAGTGTCCACCCACATGAAGAGGGGAGGGCAAGGGGGCAGCCCCCATGCGCCGGCCACCCCCTTGGGGTTCCCCCCCTCCTCCTATAAAAGGAGCCCCCCTCCTCACTTGTCTCACACACCTCCTCGTGAAGGATCTCTCTCCCCCTTTAGAATTTATCCCCCATGGTCTCGGACTAGCGAGATACATGTTCCCGGTGGCTATTCGGCAAGAAAGAGTTGTGCTTCCGCTGCATCGCTGGAGCGAGGAGGCAGAGGTTGCTCGGTGCCTCGAACGTGTGTGCGAGCACGGATGCGCTGCTGTTTTGCGGCGCTAGGACTTCCTCTCGATCTTGAGATCGGCAAGAGATCGTCTACATCAACCACGAGTTAAACTCGTTAAGCTTTGTCGGTCTTCAAGGATATGTTCTCTACGGATATACATCCGCCCGATGTTTGTATCTAGTAGATAGATCTTGGTATATAGTTCACATCGTAGGAAAATTTTTGTTTTCTATGCTGCGAACCCTACAGACACGAGCAGAGGAGCGCCAGGGATCCACCATGATCGCCCCTCGAGCGCTGCACCGAACGTGAAAGCGACATTCCTCTAGTCCAGGGCGAGAGGGGGACCAACAGAATCATAGATGGTCTGAACTACGCATAAAATGCCTGGATTAAAATATAAGATTTGATAATCTTAAGATTACTTAAACATATTCATGTTTTAAATAAAATTATTTTTAAAAGTAACATTCAGATTTTGTAAAAAAGCAAAAAAATTAACGTGTACATGTTATTGGACCGCATTTAAAGCGTGTTGCTATTAGTGCCCGCATAAAGCAGGATCCCCTGGCCCGCGTTGCATGGAGTCATCACCTTTTTTTCCCTTCTAAAACGAAAGAGTTCAGTCGTCTGATGTATCTTGGTCTGTTAATCAATAAATTTTGATCAATTGCTTCATATAAAAAAATGTCCTTCCTGAGAGGTGTCCTACCTCGCCAAGTGATGGACATGTATGGCAAATGAAATAGGTATTGAACAAAGTGTACAAATTATGAATTACTTTTATCATTGTATTTCTCGCGGCGATAGCTTCTGTGCTAGATCCGTATCTCCCTTTGGTCCATATTAATAGTCTTAACTTTATCTAAATTTGAATACATCTAATCTAATGTGATGTCATTAATATGAACGGAGGGAGTACTCAAAATTTTCACTGGAATCTGTTTGCTATGGTGACTGCGTGTCGAAGGTGTCTTGTCATCAGTGCAACCAGTGATGGACTTGTGCGCAATGTTGCCTTTGACTCGAATACGCGCTTCACCCTTTGATTTGTCTCGTATCATAATTTATACTCCCTCCATCCTAAAATAGATGTCTCAAATTTGTCAATATTTAGATGAATCTAGATACTATTTAGTATATAGGTTCACTTCAAATTTTGACAAATCTAAGACATCTATTTTGGGACAGAGTAAGTACATGAATGTGGATGCACCAAAAGACGGGGTGATCCCACAAGCGGCAAGCATGAGAACGATGTTGCCTTGACGCACTTTTCTTGAAACTTTGGTCAAATTGAATTTTCTTTTGTAAAATAACTAGTACAAAACATACGACTCAACAAACAAAAAACTGAAGAAAAACACGGAAAAACAGGGACGGAGTTGGTTATACCCATCATTGACGAACATACATGTAAATCAACAAAACGTTGAAGAAAAACAAACAAAACTAGAGAATACCCATATGTGAGTAAAAAAAGGGAGAAAATAAACCACCCCATCGGATGCGATGTCCTTGGAAATACTCCATGTAGAAACTCCACGTAGTAGTAACCTTGCCCTGCGCTTACCGGCAAAAAAAATTGTCTTGCGCTTCCATGGAAACTCCACGTGGCTTTACCGCAAGCATGGCACTTGTCGTATGGGGTTAGGACATTTCTCGGTCACTCTCGTTGGAGGAAGTCCACCCGTTGTTTCGGACTCGTCCCGATCGACCAGCTGTGGTCGGCCGGGCTGAAATTCTTCTTCTACCTGGCATGTGCCGGTGTGCATGTGCATGTCCTCCGAAAGGGTAACCTTGCCGTGCGAGTGCGATTCCTGAAAACTCCACGTGGAGCATGCCACTCGTCGGACGTGGTTTGGACATTTGTCAGTCACTCGCATCGGACGATGGTCGTTGTTTCGGATGGGTCGACTCGTCCCGACCAGCTGCTGGGGCCGGTCTGAATTTCTTGGTGTATCTGCCTCGCTTGGCATGTGCACGGCGGTGTCGCCGGCGTGGGCCGGCCGGCCGGCCGGCCGGCCGGTGGCAGGTGACGATATAAAACATTCGCCGTGCACGGGGACAGGAGCCGGTATACCGTACACGGTCCTCGAGGCCGCCCAGTCAGTCGCCCGCCCCGCCCTGCGATGCGAATTAGAAAAGCATGCCGCCACGGCGCCACCCATGAGTGGCCACGCCCCCGTACGTACGCCTTTGGAGCCAGTCGGAGAAGCTGAAGGTCGTTAGCGAATCCAAGATTCTGCCTGCCTGCTGCGCGCCTTTCCGGAAAGCCGTGGCGCTCATGATTAGCCGATCCAAACGTGCATCATTCATCGATGCTTATTACTCGCTTGCTTCCTGCTCAACACAGCAGCATACCGTTGATGGATGGATCAGCGGCTTCAGCTTTTCTCTGATGACCAGCCATCGAGCTGCCTCTGCAGGGAACACTACTCATCAATTGGCGTCTAAACTTGACAGGAAAATGGTTGTAGCTAGCTAGCTTCTCGATCGGAAGTTACGACGGCGTGTCTTCGGTCCAAGCTAGTGAAGCACAAGTAGCTCTCCTACATTTCCTCGAGATGCAAGGTAGATTAGCACAATAGCACGATTGCAGATGCATGGTACGCACGGCCGGGGACCAGCCATGTTGCATATGCATGAGATTATTAGCTAGCGGCCATGGAATGGAACAAGTTAAGCTGCATGGCATGGCACGTACGGCCGGGACCAGCCGTGGACTGCGCCTCAAAGCGAGATCCTATGCCCTAGGCTGGTGTGCAACGCGACGCGAACCATGGACCGAGGACTAGATTAACCAGCCGCACTGGGAACTAAGCAGATAATATACGGGCTTGGGTTACGAGAGAAGCAAACAGAATGATCCCCTCTTTCGAGTACGTCGAGCCCACGAAGGCATGCACGAACCCATCGGCGACGCTGCCGCGCGCGGATGGCAGTGGCAGAGCAGGGTTCTGGATCCGAACGACGGGGGCTCCATGGCTGTCGCACTCAAACAGACACATGCCACTTGTAATAATAATCCTAGTTACAAGCAAAATGCATGTTCACGCGTGCTTCCCTGCATGCATGGATGCGTCTTCGGATTATGCATTCCTGAATCCTGATCCACATTATGCGCTGGTGGGTTAGGCTAGCTTGCCACCTTAATTATTGCTGCTACCTAGTGATCATATCAGCGCCGAGCAAGGGGGGAACATCTGCTTCGCATGCATGATCGCGAGCAGCTAGCGGCCGCGTAACGAGAACTGGGTCGCACGCAATGCGTCACGTCACGTCACGTCATATGCATTGTACTATTTCACAAGTTAATAATGTTGTACTCCTACGATTTTAATATGCATACCGGTAAATTTCTGTTAACCTATGTAGTATTGTTTTTCCAAGGTGTATCATTTTTATAGAAAGAGAGCTAAGCGGTCAAAATTTTGCAACACGTTGTGGCACAGACACCGAGAACGCACCTCCACGCTGTCTTCATGGACAACACATATCCTAGCTAACTACTCATGGCATCTTCACCTATCCACAAGTCTTTCCGATGACGCCATGGCATCCAGCAGACTAGTGATACTCTAGTCCATAGGTCACGCTCGACGACCTTTATCGTCGTGTCGGTCTTGGAGCCACCAAACAAACTTTGTATCATGTTTCGGCATCCAATGCCTTTTAACCCACCACCCAAGACAAGTCGTCCACACCTCACGGGATATGACACATCCCATGAGAAGATGATCAATTGTCTTACCACATTAGTTGCAGAAGGGGCATGCCGCCAAATGCTGTAATCCACGACGGCTTAGCCTGTCGACAGTCCATCATCTGTTTCTACCTGCGGCGACTTTGCAGAGCTCTAGTAATCGAAGTCCTACCGGTAGCAGGATCTAGCGGAGTAAGAGTTGCTCGTGTCCCAATTCCATTTGAAGACATAGTTTGTCCCCTCAGTCAAGGTGATCTCCTCTAGCCGATCAGCCACTTGAAGGAGTTCTCTGATGGTTGTCGCGCTCACATCAGGGGGTACGTCATGCAACCACCACCATTCAAGTCCTCTCATACTCAACGCGTGTCAATCGCCCCGGTGGCCATGGTGGGAGAAGGGCACTCTGGCGCGGCTTCGGAGGCGTGGTGGCATTGTATTCGTGCGTCCTTGGATGGTGTTAGTGGTTCCCAATGGATGACATCGACGATGTTTCTTGGGAGGCGCAACATTAGGGATGATCTCCTCCGACGTTGGCGGCCCAACACGGCAACGACGCGTCCCACCGGAGCAGGAGGTGGCGTGGACGAGGCGGGAGAGCCCTTGGACGATTGCTAGTGGCGTTGGCCAGCGATGCGGGACTCTGGCCTCGGGCCAATTTGGCTCGTCTAGACAGATTAGGGTTGGCCAGGCCCTGCTGCTCGCTAGGTTTCAAGGGCTTCCAACTGTAGGGTTCGTAGCATAGAAAACAAAAAATTTCCTACGATGTGAACTGTGTACCAAGATCTTTCTACTAGATACAAACAACGGGCGGATGTATATTCGTAGAGAACATACCCTTGAAGACCGACAAAGCTTAACGAGTTTGACTCGTGGTTGATGTAGACGATCTCTTGCCGATCTCAAGATCGAGAGGAAGTCCTAGCGCCGCAAATCAGCAGCACATCCGTGCTCGCACACACGTTCGAGGCACCGAGCAACCTCCGCCTCCTAGCTCCAGCGATGCAGCGGAAGCACAAATCTTTCTTGCCGAATAGCCACCAGGAACATGTATCTCGCTAGTCCGAGACCATGAGGGATAAATTATAGAGGGGGAGAGAGATCCTTCACGAGGAGGTGTGAGTGAGAGAGAGAGAGGAAGGGGGCTCCTTTTATAGGGAGAGGGGGGCACCCAAGGGGCCATGCGCCCAGCCATGGGGCTGCCCCCACCTCTTCCACATTCATGTGGGTGGACACTCCACTCACTCAAATGCCTTTCAATTCCCTCCACTCAAAAAAACCCACTCAAATTCCCATTAAATTTCCACCAAATTTAATGCAAACTCTCATTAAAAAACTACTTTTATTTATTCAGAATTTTGTCAATTACTTTAATGACAAACATTCACATATAACCCCTTGCTAGTATTTCATTTCACATGCAGAAACACTTTCTGCAATTTCATCCGAAAACCCGTTTCGGTATCTAGTGAAATAAATCCATGCGCTTGTTATTCTTTTTAGCATGAAACTTTTGCTCAAAATGGATGTCGGTGTCTCTTAAGTGTGTCACCCTACGGTTCGTGAATAATGCGGACATGATCGAGACCCCTCTCGGATCAATAATCAGAAGCGGGATCTGGAGACCCATACTGACTCCCACACATTCAACGATGACTTTCTTGTGATCGTCGGAACCTTTTATGCTAGTATCTTAATCCTTTTGTTTCACGATATATTACATGTCCGAGATTCGATAATCGGTATCTCCATACCTAGTTTGATCTCGTTACTGACATGTACTCTTTTCTCGTTCCCGTGATATAACTGTAGGGTTTCGCGGCATAGTAAATCAAAATTTTCTACGGATGCGAACAGAGGGAAAGCCAAGATCTAATCTAGGAGATGCAAACAACGAGAGAGATTGGATTAGATCTTCATACCCTTGAAGATTCGCACAGCGGAACGTTCGTCGGAACGTGGGTGATGTAGTCGTACTCGCTTCTCCTCCTCGCGATCCGATCCGATCTAGCACCACAAGTGGCGGTGCCTCCGTGAGATGCACACGTGCAGCACCTCGACGTCTCCCCCTTCCTCGGACCAGCAAGTATGGTGGAGAGACGGATTGGATCTACAACACGACGGCGTGGTGTATATGGTGGAGAGTTTCTGCAGCAGGGCTTCGCCTACACGCAGTCGGGAGGGAGAGAGAGAGGAGGGCAGCAGGGCAACTGGGCTTGGAGGGGAAGGTCTGTGGGGGGTGGTGCGCCCCCAGCCCTCTTTATATAGAGGGGTGGGCGGCTGCCCTTGCCCCTCCCCCAAGCCCAAACCGGCGGCCAAAGGAGGAGGAGTGGGGGGCAAGGAACCCCCCGCCCTTCTAGAAGGTCTAGTTAGGGTTTTACCCTAGCTGGCTGGTTGGGCCCTATGGGGCCTTGTGCCCCTGGCCCAAAGCGGCCAGGGCACACCCTCATAGGACCATGCCCCCTCCCAGAAGGTGGGTCCATGTTGGTCCCCTTCCGGAAGGTTCTAGAAGCTTCTGGTACAATACCGATTAACCCGGAACAATTCCGAACTCCAAAAACTGCACTGCCTTATATGAATCTTATTCTCCGGACCACTCCGGAACCTCTCGTGATGTCCCGGATCCCATACGAGACTCCGAACAAAACCTCATAAACCAATTATCCAATCTATCCTAGGGCCGAGACACGTTAAGTGTGTGACCTTGCGGGTTCGAGAATATGCAGACATGATCTTCTATCAATAATCAACAACGGGGTCTGGAAACCCATATTGACTCCCACACATTCATCGATGATCATATCGGATGAACCACGATGCCAGGATTCAATCAATCCCATATATATATTCCCTTCGTCTCGCGATATTTTACTTGCCCGAGATTTGATCGTCGGTACCGTCATACCTAGTTCAATCTCGTTCACAACAAGTACTTTACTCGTTCCGTAATCCGATATCACTTTGTGATTAACTCCTTAACCACATGCTTGCAAGCGGTGTTGATATCGATTACCGAGTGGGCCCGAAGTATATCTCTCTGACTTGGGAGGGACAAATCCCATCTCGATACATACAACCCAACAGATACTTTCCGATCACCTAAGAGACACCTTTATGATCACCCTCTCATAGGATGACGTTTGATGACCTCAAAGCTTTCTTCCGATACTAGGGAGTTGTATTATCTCATGGTCTAAGGAATACAATATTTGACATAGGAAAAGCTTCGCAAAGATGAACACGATGACACGATCTAATTGCTTCGCTTAGTTTGGGTCTGTCCATCATATAATTCTCCCAATGATATGATCTCATTATTAATTGACAACTCATGTCCATGGGTAGGAAACCTTAACCATCATTAATCAATGAGCTAGTCCTTAGAGGCGTACTAGGGACACGGTGTTGTTCACAAACCACACAAGTATTAAAGTTTCCGCTTAATAAAATTCTAGCATGGAATATAAACATTATCATGAACAAGAATTATAATAATAACATCTTTATTATGGCCTCTAGGGCATAATTCCAACAGTCTCCCACTTGCACTAGAGTCAATAATCTAGTTTACATTTGGCAACAATCTCACACCCATGGCACTGAGGTGCTGATCATGTTTTACACGTGGAAGAGGTTTATTCAATGGATCTGCGACATTCAGAACTTTATGTACTTTGCTAATCTTCATATCTCCATCTGCTATATAATCTCGGATTATATGAAACTTGCGGTTGATATGCTTGGTCTTTGGATGATATCTTGGTTCCTTAGCGAGTGCTATGGCGCCAGTGTTGTCACACAATATCTCCAGTGGGTCCAATGCACTTGGAACCACGCCAAGCTCAGTGATGAAGTTCCTGATCCAAACTCCTTCACTTGACGCTTCTGCAGCAGCCATGTATTCCGCTTCTACTGTAGATCCCGCGATCACGCTTTGCTTGCAGCTTCTCCAGCTCACAGCTCCTCCATTCAAAATATACACGTATCCTGTCTGAGATTTAGAATCATCCTTATCGGTGTCAAAACTAGCGTCGACGTAACCTTTTACGACAAGCTGTTCATCACCCCCATAGACTAAGAACATTTCTTTAGTCCTATTTAGGTACTTTAGGATGTTCTTCACGGTTGTCCAGTGTTCCACTCCTGGATCACTTTGATACCTGCTCGTCAAACTAAGAGCATTGGACACATCCGGTCTAGTACACAGCATGGCATACATGATGGAACCTATGGCCGAGGCATAAGACACTTTGCTCATAGCTTCCCTATCATTTACCGTAGCTGGACACTGAGCCTTGCTCAATATCTTACCTGACAACATAGGCACTGAACCTTTCTTTGCCTTATCCATTCTGAACCTTTTCAGAACTTTGTCTAGGTATGTACTCTGGCTTAAAGCTATCAGGCGTCTTTGTCTATCTCTATAGATTTTGATGCCCAATATATAAGCAGCTTCACCTAGATCTTTAATTGAAAAACACTTGTTCAAATAACTCTTCACATCGTTAAGCATGTTGATGTCATTTCCGATAATCAATATGTCATCCACATATAGTACCAGAAATGTCACCGAGCTCCCACTCACTTTCTTCGTAGCAATTTGGAACAAATCCAAAGCTCTTGATCACTTGATCAAAACGAAGGTTCCAACTCCGAGATGCTTGCTTCAGTCCATAAATGGAACGCTGAAGTTTGCATACTTTATCAGCATCCTTAGGATCGACAAAACCTTTGGGTTGCATCATATACAACTCTTCATCAATGTTGCCATTGAGGAACGCAGTCTTGACATCCATCTGCCATATTTCATAATCATGAAACGCAACAAATTCTAATAGAATCCGAATGGACTTAAACATCACTACGGGAGAGAAAGTGTCATCGTAGTCAACACCTTGAACTTGTCGAAAACCTTTCGCAATAAGCCGTGCTTTATAGACAGTAACATTACCATCTGCGTCCGTTTTCTTCTTGAAGATCCATTTGCACTCAACGGCCTTTCGGTCGCTAGGAGGGTCCACCAAAGTCCATACTTGGTTTTCGCTCATGGATCCCAATTCGGATTTCATGGCTTCTAGCCATTTCTTAGAGTCTGGGCTCATCATCGCTTCCTCATAGTTCGTAGGTTCACTGTCTTCTACTAGCAAGACAGTCAAGACAGGGTTGCCGTACCACTCAGGAGGGGCACGCGACCTTGTCAACCTGCGACGTTCAGTAACAGCATCGTCCGAAGCTTCATGATCCTTGTCATTAGCTTCCTCTATTGTTGGTGCAGGCGGCACTGGAACAATTTCAGGTACTGCGCTACTCTCCAACTCAAGAGAAGGTTCAATAACCTCGTCTAGCTCTACTTTCCTCCCACTCACTTCTTTCGAGAGAAACTCCTTCTCAAGAAAGGAACCGTTCTTTGCGACAAACACTTTGCCTTCAGTTCTGTGATAGAAGGTATACCCAATAGTTTCCTTAGGGTATCCTATGAAGACGCATTTCTCCGCTTTGGGTTCGAGCTTGTCCGACATCAACTTCTTGACGTAAGCTTCGCATCCCCAAACTTTAAGAAACGACAACTTAGGTTTAGCACCAAACCATAGTTCATACGGTGTCATCTCAACGGATTTAGATGGTGCCCTATTTAAAGTGAATGCAGCGGTTTCTAATGCATAACCCCAAAATGATAACGGCAAATCAGTAAGAGACATCATCGATCGGACCATATCTAATAGGGTTCGGTTCCGGCGTTCAGACACACCATTGCGCTGTGGTGTTCCGGGTGGCGTGAGTTGTGAAACGATTCCACTTGCTTTAAGATGGGTGAGAAATTCATAACTCAAATATTCACCTCCACGATCGGATCGTAGAAACTTAATCTTTCTGTTACGATGGTTCTCCACTTCATTCTGAAATTCCTTGAACTTTTCAAACGTTTCAGATTTATGTTTCATTAAATAGATATACCCATATCTACTTAAGTCATCGGTAAAAGTGAGAAAATAGCGATATCCACTGCGCGTCGAAACACTCATCGGTCTGCATACATCGGTATGTATGATTTCCAACAAGTCCATTGCTCGCTCCATCATACCGGAGAACGGGGTTTTGATCATCTTGCCCATGAGGCATGGTTCGCATGTGTCAAATGATTCAAAATCAAGAGACTCCAAAAGTCCATCAGAATGGAGTTTCTTCATGCGCTTTACACCAATATGACCTAGACGACAGTGCCACAAATAAGTAGTATTATCACTATCTACTTTGTATCTCTTAGCCTCAATGTTATGGATGTGTGTTTCATCCCTTTCGAGATTTAGAAGAAATAAACCATTCACCATAGGTGCATGACCATAAAAGATGTTACTCATATAAATAGAACAACCATTATTCTCCGATTTAAATGAATAACCGTCTTGCAATAAACAAGATCCAGAAATAATGTTCATGCTCAACGCAGGCACATAATAACATTTATTAAGGTTTAAAACTAATCCCGAAGGTAAAACTAAGGAGAGCGTGCCGACGGCCATCACATCAACTCTTGATCCGTTGCCAACGCGCATCGTCACCTCATCCCTCGCAAGCCGCCGTCTATTCCGTAGCTCCTGTTTCGAGTTACAAATATTAGCAACCGAACCAGTATCAAATACCCACGCACTACAACGAGGGCTAGTAAGGAAAACATCAATAACATGTATATCAAATATACCTTTGATGGTGCCAGCCTTCTTGTCCGCTAAGTACTTCTGACAGTTGCGCTTCCAGTGACCCTTGTCCTTGCAATAAAAGCACTCAGTGTCCGGCTTAGGACCAGACTTGAGCTTCTTCTCAACAGGGGCAATGCGCTTGCCGCCGCCCTTCTTGAAGGGCTTCTTTGCACCCTTACCTTTCTTGAAGGTGGGGGGCTTGTTGACCATCAACACATGATTATCCTTCTTGATGTCCACTTCCGTAGCCTTCAGCTTTGCGAAGAGCTCGGTGATCGTATCAGTGGAGCCAATCTGATTGTGAGTCACTACAAAACTTTTGTAGCTGGGAGGGAGTGGTTGCAGAACCCTGTCAATCTTGAGCTCCTCTGGAATCTTGCAGTCCAGTTGCTCAAGACGTTGAGTGTAGCCCGGCATCTTAATGGCGTGCTCACTAACGGAACTCCCTTCCTCCATCTTGTAGTTAAAGAATTTCTCAGAGATCTCATATCTCTCAGAACGGGCTTGAGTCTGAAACATGGTTTTCAGCTCCTCGAGAATCTCAAAGGGCCCGGGATAGTCTTCAAAACGATTTTGAAGGTCCGATTCCATAGCAAACAACATGGTGCTCTTAATCACACCATAATCATCTTTGCACGACTGATAGACAGCTTTCTCATCAGCCGGCGCGGTAGCAGCAGGGGCGTCACCTAATGCACTCTCAAGGACATAGTCCTTTTGACCGCCAGAGAGAATGATTCTCAGATTGCGGAACCAGTTGGTGAAGTTAGACCCATTGTTTTTAAGCTTTTCCTTCTCAGCAAAAACGTTGAAGTTGAAGTTGGACTTAGCCATTTGATCTACAATATTTGCAAGTACAAATTAGACTATGTTCATGATAACTAGTTCAACTTTTAATCAAATTACTAGATGAACTCCCACTAAATTCAACATCCCTCAAGTTGTTTAGTGAACACGATCCAAATTCACCACACCTAATCCGATCTTCACGAGAAGAGATGTGGTTTCAATGGTGGACAACGAAGTGTCGATCATATCATTCATATGACTCATGCTTAACCTTTCGGTTCATGTGTTCCGAGGCCATGTCTGTACATGCTAGGCTCGTCAAGTTAGACCCAAGTATTTCCGCGTGTGCAAAACTGGCTTGCACCCGTTGTATGTGAGCGTAGAGTCTATAGCACCCGATCATCACGTGATGCTTGGACACAACGAACTTTCGCAACGGTGCATACATGGGGAGAACACTGTTTTTATCTTGATCTTTAAGTGAGGAATCATCTTATAATGCTACCGTCGCGATCTAAGCATAATAAGATACATAAAAGGATAAACATCACATGCATATAACTTTATGTGACATGGTATAGCCAATCTTTGCGCAATGATCTCCATCTTGTGCGTGTCGGCATGATCTCCATCACTCCACCACGATTGCCTCCACCACGAATAGCAACTACAACTATTGCTAACTACTTAGCGATAAAGTGAAACTATTACATGGCGTATAAGAAGTTGACACACAGGTCATACACAATTATAAAGACAACCATATGGCTCCTGCCGGTTGTGTACTCATCGACATGCAAGTCGTGAAACATTACAAAACATGATCATCGCATACATTATACACATCACATCTTGGGCCATACCATATCACAGAAAACACTCCCTGCAAAAACAAGTTAGACGCCTCTACTTTGTTGTTGCATGTTTTACGTGGCTTATGGGAGTAGATGCTAAGAACGATTCTTACCTACGGAAAGCCACAACGGTGATATTATGGTTGCCAAACTCCGGTGTTAATCCCATGACAACTATAGTGAGAGAAACTGGCATCCACCAGCCGCATGTGTGGAACAAGCCTCACGTCAAGTGCGGAGCTGGTCTCGCGAACGACGTCGCGTAAGGTTGGCCTGGACCGCTTCAATCTCACTATCCCGCGTCATAAGAAGAACACAAACAAGAGGCTTGAAACAAAAAACATCAACGCCCGCAACAACCATGTTGCGTTCTACTCGTGAAACACATCTACGCATAGATCTTGCTCTGATACCACTGTAGGGTTTCTCGACATAGTAAATCAAAATTTTCTACGGATGCGAACAGAGGGAAAGCCAAGATCTAATCTAGGAGATGCAAACAACGAGAGAGATTGGATTAGATCTTCATACCCTTGAAGATTCGCACAGCGGAACGTTCGTCGGAACGTGGGTGATGTAGTCGTACTCGCTTCTCCTCCTCGCGATCCGATCCGATCTAGCACCACAAGTGGCGGTGCCTCCGTGAGATGCACACGTGCAGCACCTCGACGTCTCCCCCTTCCTCGGACCAGCAAGTATGGTGGAGAGACTGATTGGATCTACAACACGGCGGCGTGGTGTATACGGTGGAGAGTTTCTGCAGCAGGGCTTCGCCTACACGCAGTCGGGAGGGAGAGAGAGAGGAGGGCAGCAGGGCGACTGGGCTTGGAGGGGAAGGTGTGGGGGGTGGTGCGCCCCCATCCCTCTGTATATAGAGGGGTGGGCGGCTGCCCTTGCCCCTCCCCCAATCCCAAACCGGCGGCCAAAGGAGGAGGAGTGGGGGGCAAGGAAACCCCACCCCCTTCTAGAAGGTCTAGTTAGGGTTTTACCCTAGCTGGTCGGTTGGGCCCTATGGGGCCTTGTGCCCCTGGCCCAAAGCGGCCAGGGCACACCCTCATAGGCCCATGCCCCCTCCCGGAAGGTGGGTCCACGTTGGTCCCCTTCCGGAAGGTTCTAGAAGCTTCTGGTACAATACCGATTAACCCGGAACAATTCCGAACTCCAAAAATTGCACTGCTTTATATGAATCTTATTCTCCGGACCACTCCGGAACCTCTCGTGATGTCCCGGATCCCATCCGAGACTCCGAACAAAAACTCATAAACTAATTATCCAATCTATCCTAGCGTCGAGACACGTTAAGTGTGTGACCCTGCGGGTTCGAGAATATGCAGACATGATCTTCTATCAATAATCAACAGCGGGGTCTGGAAACCCATATTGACTCCCACACATTCATCGATGATCATATCGGATGAACCACGATGCCAGGATTCAATCAATCCCATATATATATATTCCCTTCGTCTCGCGATATTTTACTTGCCCGAGATTTGATCGTCGGTACCGTCATACCTAGTTCAATCTCGTTCACAGCAAGTACTTTACTCGTTCCGTAATCCGATATCACTTTGTGATTAACTCCTTAACCACATGATTGCAAGCGGTGTTGATATCGATTACCGAGTGGGCCCGAAGTATAACTCTCCGACTTGGGAGGGACAAATCCCATCTCGATACATACAACCCAACAGATACTTTCCGATCACCTGAGAGACACCTTTATGATCACCCTCTCATAGGATGACGTTTGATGACCTCAAAGCTTTCTTCCGATACCAAGGAGTTGTATTATCTCATGGTCTAAGGAATACAATATTTGACATAGGAAAAGCTTCGCAAAGATGAACACGATGACACGATCTAATTGCTTCTCTTAGTTTGGGTCTGTCCATCATATCATTCTCCCAATACTATTGTCATACAATATATCTTTAGTGTTAGCCCGTTGTGAACCACACCTTAGTTTGATAACAAACTACTTGACACAAATTCCCTCCTTTGTTGCTACTATAGCAGTCATATACTTAGCCTTTTGTTGTAGTATTCGTCACAATGTCTTAACTTTGGAATACATCCAAATCCATCATGAAAACTCCTTTCCATTTCATTGTGCCACTTATAGTTTAAATTGAGATAAACTTAATTTGTATCTTGTGACAAAACTAGTATCAATGTAACGCTTTACAATGAACTATTTGTAATTGTTTGTCACTTCTACACAAATATATTCTTAGTTCTTCCAAAAGCTCATAAGAATATCCTTACTATCGTCCAATGATCATTTTATGATTCATTCTGGTATATGCTCATAACACTTAGAGCATAGGACATATCTGGATGTGTACATATCATGGTATGATTGATCAAAACATTCTCGTGATTTCACTCATCAAGTGTCAAAGCACTTGAATCTTGTTTCACTTCTCAAGTGTCGATACACTTTAATCTTGATTCAATTCCTTTCCATGCGACAAGAACCATTTCTTGTCGTTTCTATATTGAACTCCTTCAATGTCTTATATATGTATGTTTGGCATAACCATATTAGCGTCATAGTCTATCCACTATAGACATTCATGCTAAATATTTGGGTTTTGCCTAAGTCTTTCATTGAAATGAAATTCTTAACCTTTGTAAATAAAAGATACATCATTTCTAATCAACAAGATGTCTTCCACATAATGTATTAGAAATATGTCTCAGCGCTCCCACTTAATTTCTTGTAAATGCAAGTATCTTCATCGTCTCCTGATGAAAACTCCTTTTCATTACGGTGAAGATTCCAACTCCGCGATGCTTACTTCAACCGTTGAAGTTTGCATGCCCATTTTAGCATCCTTTGAATTAACAAAACCCTTTGGACCGTGTCATGTACACGTCCTAGGTAACCATTCTATTAGAAGAACTTTGTTTTGTTTATTCATCTACCATATACCAAATTATATGTAGTGGTTGCTACTTTAATCCGTCCAGACTAAATATCGCTATGAAAGATCAAATCTTGTCATAGTCAACTCTTTGAATATTGTCATAAAATACTTTACGACATGTCGACTATTTCATAGATGTGAAACATCCATGTCTGTTTCTTTATAGATCCAAATACGACCGATAGGTTTTTACACCTTTTCGGAGGGTCTTCCAAGTTCAAAACTTGATTTCTCGTATATGGAACTATCACGGATTTTATGGCTTTAAGCCATTTGACGGAGTCAGGGCCCATCATCTCTTCTTTGCATGTAGTCGGTTCATCATTGTCAAACAATAATGATTTACTCTCAAATCTTAGCATTTGATTGTTTATCCGACTGACTTGGTTCAATAAGAACTTAGATCTCCGTGACCACAACCTTTGAGGCACATAAGCTATGAGCATTATGGCTGCCTCCGGAACAATTTCCGGCGCTGCGCAACTCAGCACATTTAGCTAATTAAGGTTCGTTAACCTTATCAAAGTTCTATTGTCCTCCCACTTAACTTTTACGAAAAAATTCCTTTTTCAAGAAACTTCACGTTTCAAGCGACAAACCCTTTTGTCCTTGGTGTTATGAAGGAATAACCAATTGTTATTCGAAATAACCTACAAAGACATGCTTATCCGACTTTGGTTGTAAACATCTTACTTATGTTTAGCATACCAAAATTTAAGAAAGGACAACTTGGGTTTTACCCCAAACCATAACTCATATGGTGTCATTTCAACGGATCAAGATGGAGCTCTTTTCAGTGTAAAAGCGGTAGTTTCTAAAGCTTTAATCTTTTAAAACATAATGGCAGTTTTATAAATAACACATTTGATCCAACCATGTCAAACAAGGTATCATTACAAATCTCAAACACTCCATATTCCTATGGTGTTTCGGGAGATGTAAATCTAGGTGTTTTGCTAAACTTGTAACTCAAATAAATCCCTTTTATGATAAAATCATAATTCATTTATTTTTCTTGTTACACTTGTAACTCAAATAAATCCCATATGATAAAATCATAAACCATTTATTTTCTTGTTACAATGATTTTCTACTTCATCTTGAAAGTCTTTGAACGTTTTCAAATATTTCATACTTCTTTCTCATTAAATGAACATTCACTCAAATTTCTGGAGAAAGCATATGAAGATGAAATCCATCGCTTACGACTATACATAATGAACTACATACATCGATATGTATAAATTTCAATATTTTAGTCATTCGTTCTTCTTTGGCCTTTGAACGAAGTTTTAATTATCCCGAGGAAAGTCTCACAAGCGTCACTTGATCAAATCAAAGACTCCGAAAATCCATGAAAATGGAGTTTCTTCATGTTTTCTTTCCAATATAATTTAAACGGCGATGTCACTTCGTAAGTGATCTTCCAATTATTTGTCTTGCGACATTTTAGCATTAGGCTTTATGGATGTGATTTCTCCAACTAGATTTGTAAATCATCCATCTTATATGGAATACGGTAATTATTTGAACAACCTTTGTTCTCATAATACCTGATTTAAATAAGAATTATTAAAACAAATCTTGAAGTCAAGCTTTGATGTCAACGAGAAATACAAACAACGGTTTGTTTGTTTTTGATGAACATCATCACATATTCTCTTGCTAGTTACTTAGTCCATTGTGGTTCATGAATTGCGTCGTTCTGTATGAAATTTCATACCAACCAATTCGGTATCCAATACCCAAGAACCATATTGTTTAACAAGCAAAGAATACAACCATAACATGTATATCATATATATACCTAAATTGGTTATTTCCAATCTTTTATTTTTTGCCAAATATATTTTATAGATTCTCTTTCAGCATTTCCTTTTCCTTTTTAAAAGAATCTATCAACATCAAAAGTGGCGCCATATACATGACACATAGTCCAAAGCGTGTATATTCAAATAATAATACCTTTGGACTTGCACTTTGAAGTAGATCACCATCATCAAAATGATCGGTATTCTTTCAAATCCATTCTTTAGTAATCTTTTAGTGTAGTGAACACTTTACATACATCTTCTATTCATCCTTATCATGACGACTTTCATGATCAAGCTACTGTAGCTTATAAAGACGAATCGTGAGTATAATGTTACTTTCCAAAACCCTTTTGGGTGATTAGGATGTCTAGCATCTCCAACCTTCGTAAATTCTCATCCAATATGAGAACATATATTATACTCTATCATATTGCAACCAAAATACTGTTTCAGATATCGTTATATCTGCCACACATGATGGTTTCTGAAACAATTCTTTCAGCTCCTAGATAAACTTGATATTAAAACAATCAAGAATCATGGAGGCAAACATGATGCTTAAGATACTAACACTGGAATTGTTACTCTCGGTTTAATACCAACTATTAAATTTCACGGAGTAAATAGAGTTTACTTAAAGTTTGCAATAGGACTTTAAACTTTAGATTGACACTCAACACAATACAATACCAGTTCGTAAAGTATATATCCAGAATTCAATAATTCTATTATCTCAATTACAACTATGCATAAGGTGGTGAACGAATGCCAATGACTACAACAAATTATGCAAATTCACTTTATTTAATTTATGATAAATTAAATTCTACTAATCCAAATTAGAAATGAACTCCCACTCAAAAACGACATCCCTCGTGTCTTTTTGGTGATTACATCAACCAAATCCACTACACCAAGTCCGATCATCACGTGAGTCGGTGTAGCTTCAAAGGTGAGCATCCATATGGTCATCATATCAAAAACATATGACTCATGATTAACCTTTCGGTCCGTGTTCCGAGGCCATGTCTGTACATGCTAGGCTTGCCAAGTAAGAACCTTAGTATTCGCGTGTGTAACTATCTTACACCCGAGATATGCTCGTGGATTCAAGTACACCCGATCATCACGTGATGTCTTGAAGCGACGAAACATTGTCGGTGCATAATTAAGGAAGAACACATTTTTATCTTGATATCTAAATGAGGAATCATCTTATTATGCTAATAAAATGCCAAACAAGCAATATAAGATGCAATCAAAACATCACATGTTTATAAGTGAAATGATATGGTTCCCGCATATGATCTCCATCATGTGCACCGTGGAATAATCTCTATCATACCTTTATGTATAAGGCCGAGGTCTATGGAACTTACACGCTATGTGTGTTGTAAGAGTATCATCTCATACTTCTACTTACAACATCACCATATCATAACACTAGCCCATCAACAATCTAAACTAGACGCCTCTAATTTATCCATTGCAAGTTTTACGTGGCTTAGGGCTTTCGAAGATAGAACCGTTCTTACCTACGAACATGAACCACAACGAGAATAACCAAATTATTGACAACTCATTGCAAATTAGATATTGACTATAGTAGGAGAGACAGACACCCGCTAGCCACTTATGCAAAACTAGTTGCATGTCAAGCGTGGAACAGGTCTCATGTGCGAGGACATGTAAAGTTTGTCCGGGCCGCTTCATCCCACTATGCAACCAATATCCAAAGTACAACTAAGGAGCAATAAAATGATCATCATCGCCCACATACTCATATGTGTACTACCCATGCAAAGTATCTACGCATAGATCCGGCTCTGATACCACTGTATGGTTCGCAGCATAGAAAACAAAAAAATTCCTACGATGTGAACTATGTACCAAGATCTTTCTACTAGATACAAACAACGGGCGAACGTATATCAGTAGAGAACATACCCTTGAAGACCGAAAAAGCTTAACGAGTTCAACTCGTGGTTGATATAGACGATCTCTTGTCGATCTCAAGATCGAGAGGAAGTCCTAGCGCCGCAAATCAGCAGCGCATCCGTGCTCGCACACACGTTCGAGGCACCGAGCAACCTCCGCCTCCTTGCGCCAGCGATGCAGCGGAAGCACAACTCTTTCTTGTCGAATAGCCACTAGGAACATGTATCTCGCTAGTCCGAGACCATGAGGGATAAATTCTAGAAGGGGAGAGAGATCCTTCACGAGGAGGTGTGACTGAGAGAGAGGGAGGGGGGATCCTTTTATAGGGATAGGGGGCACCCAAGGGGCCATGCGCCCAGCCATGGGGCTGCCCCCACCTCTTCCACATTCATGTGGGTGGACACTCCACTCACTCAAATGCCTTTCAATTCCCTCCACTCAAAAAAACCCACTCAAATTCCCATTAAATTTCCACCAAATTTAATGCAAACTCTCATTAAATAAAACTAATTTTATTTATTCAGAATTTTGTCAATTACTTTAATGACAAACATTCACATATAACCCCTTGCTAGTATTTCATTTCACATGCAGAAACACTTTCTGCAATTTTACCCGAAAGCCCATTTCGGTATCTAGTGAAATAAATTCTTGCGCTTGTTATTCTTTTCGGCATGAAACTTTTTATCCAAATGGATGTCGGTGTCTCTTAAGTTTGTCACCCTACGGTTCGTGAATAATGCGTACATGATCAAGACCCCTCTCGGATCAATAATCAGAAGCGGGATCTGGAGACCCATACTGACTCCCACACATTCAACGATGACTTTCTTGTGATCGTCGGAACCTTTTACGCTAGTATCTTAATCCTTTTGTTTCGCGATATATTACATGTCCGAGATTCGATTATCGGTATCTCCATACCTAGTTTGATCTCGTTACTGACATGTACTCTTTTCTCGTTCCCGTGATATAACATTCTTGTGATCAAATCACTTGCTTGCAAGCTAATCAATGTGATATCACCGAGAGGGCCCAGAGTATATCTATCCGTCATCGGGATGAACAAATTCCACTCTCGATCCATGGGCCTCAACATAACACTTTATTAGTTCTGAATCCATCTTTACAATCACCCAGTTACGGTGTGACGTTTGATGTTATCAAGAAACTCTTCCAGTGTTAGTGATTGACATGATCTCATGGTCTAAGGATTAGGATCACTTCGTAAGTTGTTATAGCAATATAAACTCAATGACTTTGATCGTAATGCTATACTTCGGATGAATGTTCATCACATCATTATACTAATGCTGTGACCTCGTTATTAACAACATCCAATGTCCATGATCAGGAAACTTTGATCATCTTGTTAATCAACGAGCTAGTTTATAAGAGAGGCATAACTAGGAACTTCCTTTTTTTGTTTATTAAACACACATGTATTAACGTTTCCGTATTAATACAATTATAGCATGCAAAATAAACATTTATCATAAATAAGGAATACGATAATAACCACTTTATTATTGCCTTTCGGGCATATTCCCTTCACCAACATGGGATCCCACGCCCTAGGCATGGTGTGGCTGGGGCGTTGGATCCGGGCAATCGGGCGACCCCCTTCGGGGCTCTGCGGGATCGACTTGAGGATTCATCATGTTCGTTGTATTATACTGTCGGAGGGCCGGTTGACTGGCACCGTCTTGTGCTACCCATTCCAGCAGACCTCGCGTGGTTGCGTGGTGCCATGACGCGGATGAGACCTCGGACACCGGGGTGACGGTCCTGGAAGGTGGACTGCACATGCGTCTCTATGACGAGGGACGTGGCAGTGGTGATACCTTGGCTCTTTTGGCCATGAGGATGGCGACGAGGGCACTTCGGCAAGGATAACTCCCAGATCATGTGGTGAAGGCACGGTTCGGCGTTAGTGGGTGGTCCAACATACCATGTGTGGTTCGACGATTTTTTTCGGGCAAAAGCTATGCGCCATGGTGTCAACGACGGCGAACCCTATAGGCGTCGTAACCTTCTCGATCGAGGGTGTTGTTGAGGTTACTGTCTCCACACTTGGGGACATTACCCTCTTTGGGGTGTCATTGCCGTGGAGCCCTGGTTTGATCGGCAAAAAACCGTTTCGAGGAGGTTGCCGATCCAATGGATTCCTGGATGCGGGCAAGCACACTGACTTCACATATGGTCGAACGCTACACGTGATATGTACATGGCAGGTCGGACGTGTTGCATGTTGCATGCATGGGTAGGGCGGATAGAGCCGGACGGGAGACTACATAGGCTAGCAGCTGCTCCTATGATTTGGCTAGCTGTGTCCTGGTCTGATCCTATCCTAAAGATTGATCGTGCAATTAAAGCCGATGGACCGAATCGATCGCGCACCCATGCATGCCATGCCATATGCTAATGCTGCAGTGCATGCCCATATGCATGCCAATTCCTTTAGGATGTGTTCGGTTATAGAATTCGGTGGAACATAATTGGTCTGTTTCGCATATAGCGTTCATTCGTGTGTTTGGTTGAAAGAAAGGAACCAAGTAGTCTATCTGAAAAGAATATTTCTCTAATATGCGGAACAAGGTCATCCGAGAATCGGCCGGATCGCGTGAAACGGCTCGCTAATTCGCGAACTAACCAAGCTGAGATGATTAGTTACCGAACGAGGGAATTTTTAGCTATGAAGATGATTAGCTGAGATAATTAGCGACAAAATCTTTGCAAAAACACGCGGCCCTCTAATTTGAGTATATTTTGCAAAGATTTTGAAACAAAAAGATTTCTATGATTTGCTACTTTTAGCAAAGATTTTAAGACAAAAAACTATTTTCTACTGTTAATTATAATTGTTAAATTTAAGCTTAAATTATTAGAATTTTAAACATCATTATACTTATTCGGTTCCGGTACCAATTCTTCCAACCGAACATAGTATGGGATCATTCGTTTTCTCGTTCTTTTTCAAACCGTACACAGAAAACGGTCTCATGCTCTCGGAATGGACTCACTCTGTTTCGTTCCCTCTCCTTCTGGAACCGAACACACCCTTATACTATGCCCATATGCATGCCAATAGTATAAGAAATGTCGTCCGTTCCAAAACAAGTACTTATCTCAACTTTGTCTAGAAGATCGTGTGTCTGCGTATCCATAAGCAAAGTTAGATAAAGTTGTGACACTATTTTGGATGGAGCTAGTATTACTAGTCTGTGAAACTAACGCACGCTTCTCTCTCTGTGTCGTCTTTTGCTTGGGCCTAATAAGCCCACACGTACGTGCAGTTTTTGTGGCGCCATAGCGGCTCGATCGTGGCGTTCATACTTTTTCTGGGTGCACGTGCGCGCGCGCTGGTTTCCGTCCGTTAATTACGTGAAGACAAACGTGAGAAAAGACTAGGCTTGTTGGCATGGGAGTACTCACACCGTCACACTCACATATGCTGTGCATCGTCGTATCGGACACGCACAACTACACCCATAAGGCACGCACGCACGCATGGCTGCAGACGAGAAAGGAGCGTTTCGTGGACACCGTGCCCATTCTCCGATCGAGGGCGATGGCTAGCTGCCTGTGTTGTGTTCAATAAAAGCAAAATTCACGAAATGCGTGCGGATCTGCGTACTCCTACGTACACCTTCTTTTTCGTGTGTGACCATGCATGTCGATCGATGCCCACCAGTGGGTCTCAGTCCATCGTGAGTCCGTGAACACTCCGGCTCACACATATGAATTTGCTTTAGAGTAACGACTTCTATGAGGACGTGGCAAAGATTTGGTCAGCTTAATCCGGGAGGCTTTACTGTCGGTCGCTACTATTCGCAAGTCAAATAATTTGAAAAGTCACAGCATTTCAGTTCTGGCGCATTCCATACACGGTGGAATTCCGTATTTTCTATTGCCGAAAGAAGTCAAACCCCTCCCTTTTCATCGTACACACTCCCCTCCTAAAATAAATCTAGTTCCAGCACTTTTAGAGTTCCAAAGTTTGGCTGTTTTATACAAATACTCAACAACATTCATTTTTACCAAATACCTATGTACGTGGTGGCATGAATATTGTAGGATTTTTAAATAAACTTGGTTGAACTTTAAAGTTTGATTGTCCAAGAATGTTGAAAGTAATCTTGAAAATTGGATGATTAGACTAACCATAAAATGCGCTCTCGTTATCGACTGCATGGAAAACATAATCCGGTTTAATGACATTGAGGTGTCACGCATATGAATCTAGGCATGTTCAAATCACTTATCCTAGTAGTATAAAATGACCCGAATCTCTTAATTAAATGATGTTGGGCGCTTGAAGGAAAATACTACTCCAAGTGAGATCATTTTAATAGTATGTCTTTTTGTGTGTGATCATTTTAACAATGAGATGCAAGCAGTGAGATCTCACACAAGTCTTACTTATATAGCGCATTTTGTGATTTCTATTTTCAAAATTTTAACACCGTATTATTCAGAAAAAATCTTTGAAAAAACCTGTGGCAAGTTATCTATTGCTGATTCTTTTTTGAACTAGTACGATATTCGTGGCCGGCCCGACACGTGATATGTACATGGCAGGATTAGGACGGACGTGCTGCATGCATGTATGGATAGGGCCAGACCGCCGGATGGGAGATGTGCACATAGGCTGCTCCTATGATTTGGCCAGCTAGCTAAAGCCTATATGATCGTGCAATTAAAGCTGATCAATCGAGCGCGCATCCATGCCATGCTAGTGTGTGCAATGCATGGCCATGCTCGTGCTAATTCCTGTACTCTCATCACCGCCGCGGATATACACACGTACGTACGCGCGTTTCCGAATGTACATATTCCAAAGGAAAACGTTAATGTACGTACAAGCTAGCTAATCCTGAGTCCTGACCAGCCGGAGTCTGCATTACAAAGGAAAACGTTAAGGTACGTACAGGAAGTGGTGCATGCATCATCAAGAAAAACGTGCAGTATTGTTCTGCAGAGAGACGAGAGGCCGGGAGTAGAGCAGCAAGAAGGTCAAGGCAGGTGCTTGCCTAGTTTCTCAATCTTTTCGAGCTGTTCTTTTTTACTTTTTCGAAAAGTTGTGATTCAAATTTAGGAGCAAGACCCTTTGCCAGTAGCTCATGTTGATTATATAAAGCTAGATGCCTAGAGCAATTAAGTGCATATTCCTTAATTATGGCTCATGAATTAAATTATATGGATTATGAAATCTTGAAACTAATTTTTTTTGCTGAGTAGGATTGTTGTTTTACGTATCTTGACCGTTTGCCTTCAGATCCCTCTCCTGACTCTTGATTCTGTTAGAGAGCATGACACTAGTGGAAAACGGTCATTTCGTCCGGGCCATTAGTCCCGGCCGTGGCTGAGGCCAGGACTAATGGTCCACACCGGACGAACCGAACCCCCTAAATCTTACGGACCGGACGGCTCGAAACTGGAACTAGAGGCCCTTACGGATCAGGACTAGAGGCCCCTTATCCACTAGTATGAAACCACTGAAAATGAAGTTCTAGTTCAAGATAGATGGGAAAAATGTTGATGATTATGTTATTCAGCACTCACCTACCGTTTGTTGCAGCCACATGATACCATTGTTGATGATAGATCGTGGTGTAACAAAGGTGCTTATCCTTGTTTAATTAAAGAGTGTAGTCTTATTTGTGATGATTTGAGTTGTATTGAACTGGTGGAGAATGATTTTGAATCTGCTATGTATACTGAAGACGTTGCATCCGTTGACCGCAGGAAGTGGTCTGCTATCTAAGAGTAAATACAAACACTTGAGAAAAATGGCACATGGGATACACAAATGGAAAGGTTAGTATCTAAGGGCTACGGTCAGATACCAAGTATTGTTTATAATGATGTGTTTTGTCCAGTTGTAAACCATTGTTTCATTTAAACATTCTTTAGTATTATGGCTATGCCCGAGAACTCGAGGAGAAAATATGTATACTTCCTCGTAAGAAAGATTTTGTGTGCAAGTTGAAGAGACCGCTTTTTGATTTGAACCTCGATTCATTTATGATCTCACATGGATTTAAGAGGTCACAATATATGATAGATGTGTCTATACTAAATTTGTTGATGGATCACTTATATGTTTGATGTTGATATGTTGATTGCTGTAAAGAGCAAGAAAGAAATCACTACTTTAAAGACACACCTAAGTCTCCTGGTCCAAGTTCCTCACGTCTGGAAGCAGTTCAACAACAAGAACAAGGCGAAGGGTTTCCACGCTGACTACCATGCCAACCAAACGCAGGGTAACTATTGGTACTCCCTCCATCCCGGTCTAAAGGGCACATATAGAAAATTATCTCTAGGCCCTAAGCTTTCTCTGATTGTGGCTAATTTGGCTCTCACTAATTCTCTGATTGGCTCTTCCTCTAAAATTAAATACTTATATGTCTTGGGGGTGGGGAAATTTTGGGATTGCGTAATTTCAAATATGTGCCCTTTAAACCGGAATGGAAGAAGTACAGATTTGAGTTAAACTAATTGTGTATGAAAAAATCTTCACTCACACAAGCAAATAATCTTACTCGCTCCGTTTCGGTTTATATGTCGCGCGCGTATAACATGGTTATCAATTTGACCACTAAAATATTAATTTTATAGCATAAAATTATATTATTAAAAAATATAACATCTATAGTTTCTAATGTTGGTTTTGTTGTGCTCAAGATCTAGTCGGTAGTGACTTTCTTCAAGATTCGATCTTGCTTACAGAGAGGGAGAGAGAGATGGATGCATACCATCGGCCTTAGGCGTCGAGGATGAGCTCGCCATCGGGCTCGTCGGAGTGGTGGCGGTGGAGAGGGGGTGATTCCCGCCGCTACAGCGCAAGCCGATCGGTGGCTAGGGTTTGGGTTTTTCGGTGGGGTGAGTGGGCACGACGAACCTTGGCGTTCGTGCCCCCGGCCCCCACCTCTATTTATTGCGTTGCGCGACGGGGGCCCACCAACGATTGCGACGTTGGGCGCCCCCGATCAGGGCGCGAGTCCAAGGTTTGTTCGGGCCGTTGGGCCCGAACGGGAGATCAACCTAACATTCTCCCCCTTGATCTCATCTTTCACTTAACTTATACTTTGGTACCTATTTCATCACACATCAACATATAGAGCATGTCTCGTCATAATGGTCAGTTACGCACCATCGATTCAACAGCCACTATACACCTCTCTATTTTGAAACAGATTCTTGTACTAGGCCCTTAATATCCAGGTATCATAGGCTTTCCCTTAAACCCATGCCGGCTAAGTGTTCTCTGAACACACTGGGTGGTAAGCCTTTTGTGAGCGGATCCGCGAGCATTTCTTTTGTACTTATATGCTCTAAACTTATGGTATGATCCTGGATTCTTTCTTTCACAACATAAAACTTAATGTTAATGTGTTTGGCAGCGACACTTGACTTATTGTTGTGAGCATAGAATACTGCTGGCTCATTGTCGCAGTACATCTTAAGTGGTATTTGAATGCTGTCCACCACTCTCAAACCGGGTATAAACTTCTTTAACCAGTTTGCCTGCCCGTGGCCTCATAACATGCTACATACTCAGCTACCATCGTGGACGATGCCGTGATGGTTTGCTTGGAGCTTTTCCACGATATAGCTCCACCTGCGAGAGTAAACACATATCCTGACGTGGATTTTCTTTCATCTACATCTCCCGCATAGTCTGCATCTGAATACCCTTCTATCTCAAGAGAATCAGTTCTTCTGTATGTTAGCATGAGGCCTTTTGTGCCTTTTGCATAACGCAATGCCTTCTTCACCATTTTCTAGTGATCTATCCCTGGATTACTTTGGAATCTGCCAAGTACCCCGGTAACAAAAGCTAAGTCAGGGCGTGTACACACTTGAGCATACATCAAGCTTCCGACAGCAGAAGCATATGGAACCGCTTTCATTTGATCGATCTCATATTGGTTCCTGGGACACTGAAAGTTCCCAAATCTATCGCCCTTGACTATAGGAGCAGGCGTAGGATTACTCGCATGCATACTATACTTCTTCAGAATCTTCTCTAAGTATGCCTTCTGCGATAACTCTAAAACCCCCTTTTGTCTATCTCGGTGAATTTCAATTCCTAGAACGAATGAAGCTTCACCAAGATCTTTCATATCAAAGTTTGAGGACAAGAACTTCTTCGTCTCCAGTAGTAGACTAACATCACTACTAGCGAGTAGGATGTCATCCACATACAGGATAAGGAAAATGAATTTCCCATTCTTGAATTTTGCATATACGCAGTTGTCCTCCTCATTCTCATCAAACCCAAACTTCCTTATTGTTTCATGGAACTTTAAGTACCATTGCCTGGAGGCCTGTTTTAATACATAAATGGACTTTCTCAGACGACATCCCATACGCTCTTTTCCTTCCACAACAAAACCCTTGGGTTGTGCCATGTAAACATTTTCTTCCAAGTCTCCATTTAGGAATGCCGTCTTTACATCCATCTGATGCAATTCTAAATTGTAGTGTGCCACTAAAGCCATTATGATTCTAAAAGAATCCTTACTTGAGACTGGAGAAAATGTCTCATTGTAATCTATTCCTTCTCTTTGGGTGAAGCCCTTAGCAACAAGTCGTGCCTTATATCTTTCAATATTCCCTCTAGAGTCACATTTGGTTTTGTAGACCCATTTACAGCCTACCGTTTTGGCTCCTTTAGGAACTTCTTCTAAATCCCAGACTTTGTTGCTACTCATGGATCTCATCTCATCTTCCATGGCTTCAAGCCACTTTGATGAGTGAGGACTTTTAATGGCTTCTTCAAATGTGGTGGGATCACCCTCCATTTGAACTTCTTCACTGACATATAACTCAAAATCATTAGGAATAGCTGGCTTTCTAGTTCTTTGAGACCTTCTAAGGGTCTCACCTTCTGGCACATTCTCGGTGTGGGGCTGTTGCGGCTCCCCCTCATCTGTGGTAACGGGGTCTTCATTTTCATTCATTGTTACCACAGGAGAACCAACAGCAGGTGTCACATCGACATTGTCATGTGTCGGTGCAGCAGCAGGTATCGAGAAAAATGGTTCCTGAATCATCGGAGTGGGTGCATGCACCCGCTTCTCCTCAAGGTTGATTTCTCGGGATACCGTGCTCCCCCTGATCATCTGATCCTCCAGAAACACAGCGTGTCTCGTTTCTACAAACTTAGTAATTCTATCTGGACAATAGAAACGATAACCTTTTGACTTGTCTGGATAGCCAATGAAATGGCAACTTACTGTCTTGGGATCTAACTTCCCAAGGCTTGGGTTGAAGAGCTTTGCCTCAGCTGGGCAACCCCACACTCGCAAATAATTGAGTGAAGGTTCGCGACTAGTCCATAACTCATATGGTGTTTTAGACACCGATTTACTTGGAACTCGATTAAGTATGTGAATGGCGGTTTTTAACGCCTCCATCCACAAACCAATCGGTAAGGTGGAGTAACTTAACATGCTTCTCACCATATCCATCAAGGTACGGTTTCTTCTTTCAGCTACTCCATTCTGCTGAGGCTCGCCCGGTGTTGAATACTGGGCGACTATACCATGTTCCTGTAGAAACCTCGCAAAAGGTCCCGGAACTTGGCCATATGGGGTATGCCGGCCGTAGTATTCGCCTCCACGGTCGGACCTTACTACTTTAATCTTTAAACTATGCTGATTTTCCACTTCAGCCTTAAATATCTTGAATTTATCCAGTGCTTCTGGACGTTCTTTAATAGGATAAATGTAACCATAACGTGAATAGTCATCCGTGAATGCTATGAAAGAGTCATAGCCATCCACAGATGTCACAGGAAACGGATCGCATATATCCGTATGAATTATTTCTAGTACTCCTGTGCTTCTTTTGGCGCCTTTCTTAATGTTCTTTACAAACTTTCCTTTAATGCAATCGATGCATTGCTCTGAATTTGAAAATTCTAGAGGTGGAAGAATTGATTCTTTTACTAAGCGTTCTATTCTCCCCCTCGAAATATGGCCTAAACGACAGTGCCATAATTTCGATGAGACTTCATCAATTCTTTTCCTCTTACTCTTTCCATTCAGGGATGAGGAGGCATTCTCATTCTCAACGCTTATTTCATTCACATTCTCACAGAGTGATAATAAATAAAGCTTGTCTTGTCTGAAGGCAAGACCAACAATCTGATTATTCAATTTGATTTTACATTGACCATCGCCAAAATGGCAAGCAAAACCATAGTCGTCTAAGCGCGACACACTTATCAAGTTTCGATGCAAAGAGGGTACATAAAGAACATCTACTAATAAAAGTACAAAGCCATTCGACAACTCTAAAGGAAGATCTCCAATGGCTTCGACTTCAGCTTGAACGCCGTTTGCTACTTTAATTCTTCTTTCTCCTCTTTGCAGGGTCCTTCTCATACGGAATCCCTGTAATGAATTAGCAACATGAACAGTCGCACCTGAGTCAATCCACCAAGTAGATTTTGCATAACTTAAAAATAAGGATTCATCAACAAAGGTAATTAAATCCTCCCGTTCTTGCACATATACTTCAGGAAAGCCACACAGTCACTCATGTAATGGCCCTTCTGCTTGCACCACTTGCAGGTGTCCTTGTCCACTTCCTGTGCCTGGTGTTCAGGAGCCTTTCCATGTGGCCTAGAGGAAGAGGGATGCCCCTGAGGTTTCCCTTGGAGCTTGGAACCCTGAAAGTTCCTCTTCTTGGTTGGGCTCAGGTAGTTCACGGAATCACCGGACTGCCCCTTCAGCCTCTCTTCCTCCTGCACGCACATGGCCATCATCTTCTCGATGCCCCACGTTTCTGGCTGTGCATTGTAGTTCACAGCAAAAGCTTCAAACTGGTTTGGCAGCGAGGCAAAGATAAGATGAATGATGAACTCATCTGGGAGCTCCATGCCCATAGGCTTAAGCTTGGAAGACATGTTGCTCATTCGCAAGATGTGGTCCCTAACACCACCACCAGTGTATCTTGTGGTGACAAGCTTCTTGATGAGTGAGCTTGCATAGGCCTTGGAGGACCCAGTAAACTAACTCTCTACCCTTTTCAGGTATTCACTGGCTGTGGTGCACTCTAGGATTGCTCCCCTTATAGCTTCCATGATGGAGCTCTTAATGACCATTAGGCACTTCCTATTGGAAGAGTCCCACTTTGCACGCTCAAGGTCGTACTTCATTCTTATCGGAGCATGGTCACTGACTCTTTTCTTAAAGTCCTCTTCATTTTCTTTTTCACCCCTGACGGGGTCGACAGGTTCTTTAGGACAGGCTTCAATCAGTGCCAAGTCTAGGTCAAGCAGAGCAAGCCCCATCTCTACCTTCTCTCGCCATGAGCCGTAGTTCCCTCCGTTGAGGGGCTCAATTGTAGGGGTTCGTAGCATGGAAAACAAAAAATTTCTATCGCATACAAACAAACAAGCCATCTATCTACTAGATTGTAGCAACGAGTCGATAGAGGAACTCACCCTCGAAGATTCCAAAGCGGTTAACGAGAGCAGATTCTCGTGGGTGATGTAGTCGTACACTTGCCGATCTCAAGATCGCGTAGACGATCCTTCCGGCGCTGCGTTCCGGCAGCGCTCCCGCAGTCGGTCACACATTCGGTACTCGATGAAGACCTTCCTCTCCCTTGTTCCAGCAGGCAGCGGAGGTTGTAGCACTCTCCTCGCGATTCCGGCAGCACAACGGCGTGGTACCGGAAGTAGAGGGGAGATCCCGCAGGGCTTCGCCTTAAGCCGGAGCGAGTATGGTGGAGTATGAGAGAGAGCTATTAGTGGTATAGAGATTAGACACACCAATTAGAAGGCTCTAAACCGCAGGCTAAAGCAATTAGAAGCTCTAAACCAGAACGGCTCTAAACCGGAGATTAGAGGTAGAAACTTGTGTGTCTAGAGGAGGAGGCCCTGCCCCTCCTTTTATAGGTGGGAGGGGCGACCAAGGGGAGGGGAGTCCCTTCCCAAGTCGGCCTTGGTTGGCGCGCCGGCTTGGAGGGACTCCTCCCCCAAGTCGGTTCCAACCACCTCTTGCTTGTTTCCCACAGTTTCCTGTTTTAGCCGTTTGACTTTCAAACTGGCCGTTTGACTTTTCTGTTTGGGATTCAATTTAATCCTTTATTTGGAACAGCGAGAACACTTAGTACATGATGCAATCATTCAATATGTAATGACACATTCATGTACCCTCCCCCCCGGAGTGCCGGACAATCCGGAACCTTCTAGAACATTCCCGATGAAAACACCGGAATCATTCCCAAACTCCGAAACGGGACTTTCCTTATATGAATCTTATTCTCCGGACCATTCCGGATCACCTCGTGATATCCCGGATCTCATCCGAGACTCCGAACAACATTCGGTCTCTTTCTCATAATACCATAACTACTCAAACAATGTCGAATCCTTAAGTGTGTCTCCCTACGGTTCGTGAATTATGCGGACATGATCGAGACACTTCTCCGAACAATAACCAATAGAGGAATCTGGAAATTCATATGGCTCCCACATATTTCTACGATTACTTTGCGATCGAATGAACCACTTACATACGATACCAATTTCCCTTTGTCTCACGATAGTTTACTTATCCGAGGTTATGATCGTCGGTATCTCTGCATACCTAGTTCAACCTCGTTATCGATAAGTACTCTTTTCTCGTTCCCGTGATATGTGATCCCTTGTGAGCCAGTCACATGCTTGCAAGCCAATTGGATGACATTCCACCGAGAGGGCCCAGAGTATATCTATCCGTCATATGGATGGACAAATCCCACTCTTGATCCATGTGTTTCAACCAATACTTTCCGAACACTCAATGCCACCTTTATAGCCACCCTGTTACGGTGTGGTGTTTGATGACATCAAAGCATCCATCTGTAGGGGTTCGTAGCATGGAAAACAAAAATTTTCTATCGCATACAAACAAACAAGCCAAGATCTATCTACTAGATTGTAGCAACGAGTCGATGGAATAACTTACCCTCGAAGATTCCAAAGCGGTTAACGAGAGCAGATTCTCGTGGGTGATGTAGTCGTACTCTTTCCGATCTCAAGATCGCGTAGACGATCCTTCCGGCGCCACGTTCCGGCAGCGCTCCCGCAGTCGGTCACACGTTCGGTACTCGACGAAGACCTTCCTCTCCCTTGTTCCAGCAGGCAGCGGAGGTTGTAGCACTCTCCTCGCGATTCCGGCAGCACAACGGCGTGGTACCGGAAGTAGAGGGGAAATCCCGCAGGGCTTCGCCTTAAGCCGGTGCGAGTATGGTGGAGCTTATGAGAGAGGCTATTAGTGGTCTAGTAATTAGACACACCAATTAGAAGGCTCTAAACCAATTAGAAGGCTCTAAACCGCTGGCTAAAGCAATTAGAAGCTTCTAAACCAAAACGGCTCTAAACCGGAGATTTAGAGGTAGAAAGTTGTGTGTCTAGGAGGGGAGCCCTGCCCCTCCTTTTATAGGTGGGGAGGCGCGGCCAGGGGAGGGGAGTCCCTCCCCAAGTCGGCCTTGGGTGGCGCGCCGGCTTGGGGAGGAGACTCCTCCCTCAAGTCGGTTCCCAACTCCTCTTTCTTGTTTCCCACAGTTTCTTGTTTTAGCCGTTTGACTTTCAAACTGGACATTTGACTTTTCTGTTTTAGGATTCAATTTAATCCTTTATTTGGGACAGCAAGAACACTTAGTACATGATGCAATCATTCCAATATGTAATGACACACTCATGTACCCTCCCCCCCCGGAGTGCCGGACAATCCGGACCCTTCTAGAACATTCCCGATGAAAACACCGGAATCATTCCCGAACTCCGAAACGGGACTTTCCTTATATGAATCTTATTCTACGGACCATTCCGGATCACCTCGTGATATCCCGGATCCCATCCGAGACTCCGAACAACATTCGGTCTCTTTCTCATAATACCATAACTACTCAAACAACGTCGAATCCTTAAGTGTGTCTCCCTACGGTTCGTGAATTATGCGGACATGATCGAGACACTTCTCCGAACAATAACCAATAGAGGAATCTGGAAATTCATATGGCTCCCACATATTTCTACGATTACTTTGCGATCGAATGAACCACTTACATACGATACCAATTTCCCTTTGTCTCACGATATGTTACTTATCCGAGGTTATGATCGTCGGTATCTCTGCATACCTAGTTCAACCTCGTTACTGATAAGTACTCTTTTCTCGTTCCCGTGATATGTGATCCCTTGTGACCAAGTCACATGCTTGCAAGCTAATTGGATGACATTCCACCGAGAGGGCCTAGAGTATATCTATCCGTCATATGGATGGACAAATCCCACTCTTGATCCATGTGTTTCAACCAATACTTTCTGAACACTCAATGCCACCTTTATAGCCACCCTGTTACGGTGTGGTGTTTGATGACATCAAAGCATCCATCTGTAGGGGTTCGTAGCATGGAAAACAAAAATTTTCTATCGCATACAAACAAACAAGCCAAGATCTATCTACTAGATTGTAGCAACGAGTCGATGGAATAACTTACCCTCGAAGATTCCAAAGCGGTTAACGAGAGCAGATTCTCGTGGGTGATGTAGGCGTACTCTTTCCGATCTCAAGATCGCGTAGACGATCCTTCCGGCGCCACGTTCCGGCAGCGCTCCCGCAGTCGGTCACACGTTCGGTACTCGACGAAGACCTTCCTCTCCCTTGTTCCAGCAGGCAGCGGAGGTTGTAGCACTCTCCTCGCGATTCCGGCAACACAACGGCGTGGTACCGGAAGTAGAGGGGAAATCCCGCAGGGCTTCGCCTTAAGCCGGTGCGAGTATGGTGGAGCTTATGAGAGAGGCTATTAGTGGTCTAGTAATTAGACACACCAATTAGAAGGCTCTAAACCAATTAGAAGGCTCTAAACCGCTGGCTAAAGCAATTAGAAGCTTCTAAACCAAAATGGCTCTAAACCGGAGATTTAGAGGTAGAAAGTTGTGTGTCTAGGAGGGGAGCCCTGCCCCTCCTTTTATAGGTGGGGAGGCGCGGCTAGGGGAGGGGAGTCCCTCCCCAAGTCGGCCTTGGGTGGTGCGCCGGCTTGGGGAGGAGACTCCTCCCTCAAGTCGGTTCCCAACTCCTCTTTCTTGTTTCCCACAGTTTCTTGTTTTAGCCGTTTGACTTTCAAACTGGACATTTGACTTTTCTGTTTTAGGATTCAATTTAATCCTTTATTTGGGACAGCAAGAACACTTAGTACATGATGCAATCATTCCAATATGTAATGACACACTCATGTACCCTCCCCCCCCCCGGAGTGCCGGACAATCCGGACCCTTCTAGAACATTCTCGATGAAAACACCGGAATCATTCCCGAACTCCGAAACGGGACTTTCCTTATATGAATCTTATTCTCCGGACCATTCTGGATCACCTCGTGATATCCCGGATCCCATCCGAGACTCCGAACAACATTCGGTCTCTTTCTCATAATACCATAACTACTCAAACAACGTCGAATCCTTAAGTGTGTCTCCCTACGGTTCGTGAATTATGCGGACATGATCGAGACACTTCTCCGAACAATAACCAATAGAGGAATCTGGAAATTCATATGGCTCCCACATATTTCTACGATTACTTTGCGATCGAATGAACCACTTACATACGATACCAATTTCCCTTTGTCTCACGATATGTTACTTATCCGAGGTTATGATCGTCGGTATCTCTGCATACCTAGTTCAACCTCGTTACTGATAAGTACTCTTTTCTCGTTCCCGTGATATGTGATCCCTTGTGACCAAGTCACATGCTTGCAAGCTAATTGGATGACATTCCACCGAGAGGGCCCAGAGTATATCTATCCGTCATATGGATGGACAAATCCCACTCTTGATCCATATGTTTCAACCAATACTTTCCGAACACTCAATGCCACCTTTATAACCACCTAGTTACGGTGTGGTGTTTGATGTTATCAAAGCATCCATCCGGTAAAGGTGATATGCATGATCTCATGGTCGAAGGAATTAGGTTACTATGTATTAGAAAGCATATAGCAATTGAACTATTGAAATGACTTGATCTTTATGCTACGCTTATCAATAGGAGTATGTCCATCACATCATTCTCCTAATGATATGATCCTGTTGTTAATAACATCTCTATGTACATGATCAGGAAACCATGATCATATATTAACCAACAAGCTAGTTTAACAAGAGGCTATACTAGGGACTCTTATTTTAGTTTACAAATCACACGAGTATTAATGTTTCCCGGTTAATACAATTATAGCATGGTATGTAAACATTTATCATAAGTGTGAAGATATGATAACAACCACTTTATTATTGCCTCTTGGGCATATCTCCAACACCATCCGGAAAAGGTGATATGCATGATCTCATGGTCGAAGGAATTAGGTTACTATGCATCAGAAAGCATATAGCAATTGAACTATTGAAATGACTTGATCTTTATGCTACGCTTATCTATAGGAGTATGTCCATCACATCATTCTCCTAATGATATGATCCTGTTGTTAATAACATCTCTATGTTCATGATCAGGAAACCATGATCATATATTAACCAACAAGCTAGTTTAACAAGAGGCTTTACTAGGGACTCTTATTTTAGTTTACAAATCACACAAGTATTAATGTTTCCGGTTAATACAATTATAGCATGGTATGTAAACATTTATCATAAGTATGAAGATATGATAATAACCTACTTTATTATTGCCTCTTGGGCATATCTCCAACAGTCTCCCACTTGCACTAGAGTCAATAATCTAGTTTCAAACCTTTGTGTATTCAACACCTATGGCTTTCCGGTGTTGTATGTACACGATTGCTAGTGGTCAACTGATCTCCGGATCTGACACTTCCAGGTCCGTGTGTAATTGCATGTCTTTGCGTCTCTACGCATCACTCATTCTCTAATGAGATGGCTTTGTATAAATTTGGTCTTTCGGTGTGACCTTTAGCTCTTTGGGGTTAAAACATGTTGATAATATTGTCGTACAATATATCTTCATAGTATTATCCCGCTGTGAACTACACCTAGTTTGATAACAAACTACTTGACACAAATGCCCTCTTTTGCTGCTATAATAGCAGTTATATACTTAGCCTTTTGTTGTAGTATCTGTCACAATGTCTTAACTTTGGAACTCATCCAAATCCATTATGGAACTCACTTTCCATTATATTGTGCCACCCTTAGTTTAGATTGAGATAAACTTAATTTGTACTTTGTGACAAAGCTAGTATCAATGTAGTACTTTTACAATGAACTAACCATCTATTTGTCACTTCTACAAATATTATACTCTTAGTTCTTCCAAAATATCACAAGAATATCCTTACTATTGTCCAATGATCATCTTACGAATCATTCTGGTATATGCTCACAACATTTAGAGCATAGGACATATCTGGATTTGTACATATCACAGTATGATTGATATAAATACTCTTTGTGATTTCATACATCAAGTATCAATCTATACTTGATTATTTGTTTCACTTTACTAAATGTCAATACACTTGAATATATCATCAACATTGAACTCATTCAATCCTTTCTGTGCGACAAGAACCTTTCTTGTAATTTCTATATCGAACTCATTCAATATCTCGTCTATGTACTTCTGGCACAACCATATTAGCGTCTATTGATGCCAAATATTTGGGTTTTGCCTAAGTCTTTCATCGGGATGAAATTCTTAATATGTGTTAATAAAAGATACTTTATTTCCAATCAACAATATGTCTTCCACATAATGTATTAGAAACATGTCTTAGCGCTCCCACTTAATTTCTTGCAAATGCAAGCATCTTCATCGTCTCTAATGAACTTTTTAAACTCCTTTAACAGTTTCATCACAGTGAAGATTCCAACTCCGCGATGCTCACTTTAACCATTGAAGTTTGCATATGTTTTTAGCATCCTTTGAATTAACAAAACCCTATGGACCGTGTTATGCACATGTCCTAGGTAACGATTCTATTAGAAGAACTTGTTTTGTTTATTCAACTACCATATAACAAATTATATGTAGTGGTTGCTACATTAATCCGTCTAGACTAAATATCACTATGAAAGATCAAATCTTGTCATAGTCAACCTTTGAACATTTTGTGAACTCTTTCCCAACATGTCGACTATTTCATAGATGTAAAACATACATGTCTATTTCTTTATAGATCCAGACACCACTGTAAGGTCTTACACCTTTCTCGAGGGTCCTTCAAGTTCAAAACTAGATTTCTCGTGTATGGAACTATCACGGATTTTATGGCTTCAAGCCATTTGACGGAGTCAGGGCTCATCATCGCTTCTTTGCACGTAGTCGGATCATTATTGTCAAATAATGATTTAACTCTCAAATCTTGGTATTAGATTGTTCACCCGACCTACTTGTTTCAATAGGAACTTAGATCTCCGTGACCACAACCTTTGAAGTACGCGAGCCATGAGCATTGTTTGCTAACTCCGGAACACTTTTCGGCGCTGCGCAACTTTGCACATATAGCTAAGGTTCTTTTAACCTTATCAAAGTTCTATTGTCCTCCCACTTAACTTTTCACGAAAAATTCCTTCTCAAAGAAACTTGACGTTCTAAGCGACAAACACTTTTGTCTCTGGTGTTATGGAGGATTACTTAACAGTTATTCGAAATAACATACAAAGACAGGTTCATCCGACTTTGGTTGCAAACATCTTTCTTATGCATAGCACACCAATGTTTAAGAAAGGACAACTTGGGTTTTATCCCAAACCATAACTTTATATGGTGTCATTTCAACGGATTATGATAGAGCTCTTTTCAGTGGAAAAACGGTAATCTCTAAAGCTTTTAATCTTTAAAATACAATGGCAATTTTTGAATTATACCTTCGATCTTACCATGTCAAACAAGGTTTAATTACATATCTCGAACGCTCCATACTCTTATGGTGTTTCGGGAAAATGCAAATCCACGGAACGATTCCTTAAATCTTAGGTATTATGCTAAACTTGTAACTCAAATATCTTCCTTTATGATCTTATCATAAACTATTTATATTCTTGTTACAATGATTTTGCACTTCATCTTGAAAGTCTTTGAACTCTTCAAATGTTTCATACTTCATCCTTATTAAGCAAATATTCATATATTCACTCAAATTTTCGGAGAAAGCATATGAAGTTGAAATCTATCGCTCTTGACTATACATAATGGACTTCATACAACAATATGTACAAGTTCCAATAAGCTAGTCTATCGTTCCCTTTTGGCCTATGAACGAAGTTTTAATTATCTCTTAGGAAAGTTTCACAAGCGTCATTTGATCAAAATCAAATAGACTCCAATATTCCATCCACATGGAGTTTCTTCATGTTTTATTTCCAATATAATTTAAACGGCGATGTCACTTCCTAAGTGATCTTTCAATCAATTTGTCTTTTGACATTTTTAGCACTAGTTTTATGGATGTGATTTCTCCAACGAGATTTGTGAATCATCCATCTTTTATGAATTACGGAAATTATTTGAACAACCCTTTTGTTCTCATAATACCTGATAAAACAAATCTTGAAGACAAACTTTGATGTTTAACGAGCAACACAATAACCCTTTATTTGTTCTCGATGAACATCATCACATATTCTTTTGCTAGTTACTTAGGCCATTGTAGTTCATGAATTGTGTTGTTTCGTATGGCAATTCACACCAATAAATTCAGTATCAAATACTTAAGAACCACATTGTTTAATAAGCAAAGAATATAGCCATAACATGTATATCATCTATATACTTAAACTGAACAATTCTGGTCTTTTCTTTTCTGCCATATATTTATGAGATTCTCTTTCAGTATTTCCTTTTCTGTTTGAAAGAATCTATCAACATCAATAGGGGAGTCAAACATATGACACATAATCCAAAGCATGTATAATTAAATACCAATGTCTTTGGACTTGCACTTTGAAGTAGATCACCTATCATCAAATGTTTGGTGTTCTTTCAAATTCCTTTCTTTAGTAATCTCTTGGTGTAGTAAACATCTTACCTACATCAAATATTCACCCTCAGCATGGATTTATCCATGATCAAGCTACTTTTAGCTTGTAACGGTGAATCGCAAGTATAATGTTGCTCTCCAAAACCTTTTGGAGGATTAGGACAACTAGTGTCTCCAACCTTTTGCAAATTCTCATCAAATATGAGAACATGACTTTTGCCATATTATACTCTATCATGTTGTAACCAATACTTCGTTTCAGATATCACAATATCTTCCACACATCATGGTTTCTGAAACAACTCTTTCAGATCCTAGATAACCTTGATATTAAGAGAATCCTTTGAATATCAAGAATCATGGATACAAACATGATACTTATATACTAACACTTGGAATTGTTACTCTTGATTTAATACTAATTATTAAACTTCATGGAGTAACCGGAACTTACTGAAAGTTTGCAATAGGACTTTTAAACTTTAGATTAACACTTAAAACAATACGATACCAGTTCGTAAAGTATCTAACCAGAATTCTATAGTTCTATCATCTCAATTATAACTAAGCGCAAGGTGGTAAACGGATGCCTAATGACTACAACAACTATGCAAATTCACTTTGATTTAGTTTATGATAAATTGAGTTATAATTAATAATTAAAATTTTCTTGGTGAACTCCCACTCAAAACAATATCCCTCACATTGTTTTAGTGATCACACGAACCAAATCCACCACATCAAAACCGATCATCACGAGAGTTGATATAACTTCAATGGCGAACAATCAACATGTTCATCATATCTAATATATGACTCATGCTTTACCTTTCGGTGATCCGTGTTCCGAGACCATGTCTGTACATGCTAGGCTCGTCAAGATCAAACCTTAGTTTCCGCATGAGCAAATCTGGCTTGCTCACGTTGTATACACTTGCAGAATCTAACACACCCGATCATCACGTGGTGCTTCGAAACAACAAGCTTTAGCAACGGTGCTAACTAAGGGTGAACACTTTATGACTTGAAATTCATGTGCATGAGGGATCATCTTATAATGCTACCGTTGTCTACTAAGCAATACAAGATGCATAAAGGATAAACATCACATGCAATTCATAATATGTGATATGATATGGCCTTTCTTCTTTGTGCTTCCGATCTCCATCTTCTAGCACGAACATGATCTCCATCATCACCGACATTGCATCAAGGTCAATGATGCTTCTCCATGGTTGTCGTCCACCGGCTTCAACTATTACAACTACTTTGAATAGACACGCGGGTCTTAACAGAATTTAAAGACAACCATATGGCTCCTGCCGGTTGCCAACTTACAATAAGGAACATTGCATACATCATATATAATCACAATCATGGCCATATCACATCACTGCACACCCCTGCAAAACAAAGTTAGACGCCTCTACTTTCTTTGCATATTTTACGTGGTTTGGGGCTTTCAATAAGTGTCGTTCTAACTTACGAACAAGAACCACAACATTGATACTAGCATTGTTGATCACCCGTTGTAAATTGGATCTTAACTATGCTAGGAGAAACAGGCACCCGCAAAGCCACTTATGCAATACAAGTTGCATGTCAAGCGTGGAGCAAGTCTCATGAACGATGTCATGTAATGTTAGCCCGGGCCGCTTCATCCCAACATACCGCAAGATGCAAAGTACACAAGAAGCAATCGACAATAAAAGCATCAACGCCCACAATGACCATTGTGTTCTACTCGTGCAACAGATCTACATATAGACACGGCTCTGATACCACTGTAGGGGTTCGTAGCATGGAAAACAAAAAATTTCTATCGCATACAAACAAACAAGCCAAGATCTATCTACTAGATTGTAGCAACGAGTCGATAGAGGAACTCACCCTCGAAGATTCCAAAGCGGTTAACGAGAGCAGATTCTCGTGGGTGATGTAGTCGTACACTTGCCGATCTCAAGATCGCGTAGACGATCCTTCCGGCGCTGCGTTCCGGCAGCGCTCCCGCAGTCGGTCACACATTCGGTACTCGACGAAGACCTTCCTCTCCCTTGTTCCAGCAGGCAGCGGAGGTTGTAGCACTCTCCTCGCGATTCCGGCAGCACAACGGCGTGGTACCGGAAGTAGAGGGGAGATCCCGCAGGGCTTCGCCTTAAGCCGGAGCGAGTATGGTGGAGTATGAGAGAGAGCTATTCGTGGTCTAGAGATTAGACACACCAATTAGAAGGCTCTAAACCGCAGGCTAAAGCAATTAGAAGCTCTAAACCAGAACGGCTCTAAACGGGAGATTAGAGGTAGAAACTTGTGTGTCTAGAGGAGGAGGCCCTGCCCCTCCTTTTATAGGTGGGAGGGGCGGCCAAGGGGAGGGGAGTACCTCCCCAAGTCGGCCTTGGTTGGCGTGCCGGCTTGGAGGGACTCCTCCCCCAAGTCGGTTCCAACCACCTCTTGCTTGTTTCCCACAGTTTCCTGTTTTAGCCGTTTGACTTTCAAACTGGTCGTTTGACTTTTCTGTTTGGGATTCAATTTAATCCTTTATTTGGAACAGCGAGAACACTTAGTACATGATGCAATCATTCAATATGTAATGACACATTCATGTACCCTCCCCCCCGGAGTGCCGGACAATCCGGAACCTTCTAGAACATTCCCGATGAAAACACCGGAATCATTCCCGAACTCCGAAACGGGACTTTCCTTATATGAATCTTATTCTCCGGACCATTCCGGATCACCTCGTGATATCCCGGATCTCATCCGAGACTCCGAACAACATTCGGTCTCTTTCTCATAATACCATAACTACTCAAACAACGTCGAATCCTTAAGTGTGTCTCCCTACGGTTCGTGAATTATGCGGACATGATCGAGACACTTCTCCGAACAATAACCAATAGAGGAATCTGGAAATTCATATGGCTCCCACATATTTCTACGATTACTTTGCGATCGAATGAACCACTTACATACGATACCAATTTCCCTTTGTCTCACGATAGTTTACTTATCCGAGGTTATGATCGTCGGTATCTCTGTATACCTAGTTCAACCTCGTTACCGATAAGTACTCTTTTCTCGTTCCCGTGATATGTGATCCCTTGTGAGCCAGTCACATGCTTGCAAGCCAATTGGATGACATTCCACCGAGAGGGCCCAGAGTATATCTATCCGTCATATGGATGGACAAATCCCACTCTTGATCCATGTGTTTCAACCAATACTTTCTGAACACTCAATGCCACCTTTATAGCCACCCTGTTACGGTGTGGTGTTTGATGACATCAAAGCATCCATCCGGAAAAGGTGATATGCATGATCTCATGGTCGAAGGAATTAGGTTACTATGCATCAGAAAGCATATAGCAATTGAACTATTGAAATGACTTGATCTTTATGCTACGCTTATCTATAGGAGTATGTCCATCACATCATTCTCCTAATGATATGATCCTGTTGTTAATAACATCTCTATGTTCATGATCAGGAAACCATGATCATATATTAACCAACAAGCTAGTTTAACAAGAGGCTTTACTAGGGACTCTTATTTTAGTTTACAAATCACACAAGTATTAATGTTTCCGGTTAATACAATTATAGCATGGTATGTAAACATTTATCATAAGTATGAAGATATGATAATAACCTACTTTATTATTGCCTCTTGGGCATATCTCCAACATCAATGGCCGAGATAAAGCTCATAGGATTGCCTGAAAGCAAAACATCATTAAAACGAGTTAATTCAACGTTGGTCAAATTAAAACATGAAACTTCTCCATATTAATACTACATCACCGTTGGGCAGAAATATGACTAATATGGATAAACCTTACTATGCATAGTGAAAATTTTACTAACAACGTTGGTCATCCAATAAAATAATCACTATATATATATTTTTTAAAATCTCTCTTCATTGCATTTAAGCAATTGATTCTTGCAGCGGAATAACATGAAATAAAAAAAATGAACTTTACTTCTTTACAGAAACTTTACTGTCACTTTATAATTTTCTACACAAAATTTTCGTTGGAAAAAATTGTTATAGAAAAAAAAATTGTGTGAAAACAATTAAAAACAGATAAAAGCTTATGTAAAGAAATAAACAGGAGAAACTGTGCTGAAAGAAAAAACGGCCCAACATCGACATGAAAACGGCCCATTGTTTCCCCTGACTAGCTGCTGCGAGCCGCTGGTCTATTTCTATCTGTCGCGCGCGCGAAAGAGTGCCAAAACAGCGCGCCGCCGCGGCCTGGCAGCAGCCCAACGGCCCAAAAGCAGAGCACTCCCAGCGCGCCGCCCCTCTGCAGCCGTTGGATGCCATCTGACGGTCGGGCGTCGTTCTCGCCAGATCAAAACCAGCTGACCCAGCGCCCCAGTGAACCCTAAGTCCATTCTCCCCCGACCCTCTGGCTAGCTCGTGCGGGGCTCCCTGGCGGCGCGCATGGTGCAGCGAGGTGAGGCGGCCGCGCCGGCCCAGCGCCGGCGGCGAGCCCCTCCCTCTCCCCATCCTTCCACCTCTCTGCTAGCCCTACCACCCCTTACACAACATGCAGAAAAGGAGCAGCAAGCAGCAATCGACGGAGCCCCCCTGGCCCTTTGCCGGCGCGCGCATCCACCCGACGGTGGGTGCGTCGCCGCCAAACGGCCCAGGCGGTGGCTCCCTGTGCCGGCGACCCCCCCTTTTCTCTGTGTGTTTTTTTTCTTCGGGAAGAGAAAAAATGGGTTTTCTTTGTGGGATTTGGGGTGGAACTAGGCGAGATCTGGGGCTTTTCTGATTAGGGTTCGAGGATCTGGGGCGTTCCTTTGATTCTTTCTTCCCGAAAAAGTTTCGGTTGGATCTTAGGTGTTAGGGTTTCGATCTGTTGGGAGGTTCTTCTTCCTGACCTCGGCTTGCCGATGCGTCGGGATCGAGAGGAACGGCGCGGCCTCGCGGCGGCGCTTCTAGAAACCCTAAACCTCTATCTTTTCTTTGCCTTTGAAATGCTACACGAGTAGATCTACAGAGCAGTGGCTCTGATACCATTGTTGGTTTTGTTGTGCTCAAGATCTAGTCGGTAGTGACTTTCTTCAAGATTCGATCTTGCTTACAGAGAGGGAGAGAGAGATGGATGCATACCATCGGCCTTAGGCGTCGAGGATGAGCTCGCCATCGGGCTCGTCGGAGTGGTGGCGGCGGAGAGGGGGTGATTCCCGCCGCTACAGCGCAAGCCGATCGGTGGCTAGGGTTTGGGGTTTTCGGTGGGGTGAGTGGGCACGACGAACCTTGGCGTTCGTGCCCCCGGCCCCAACCTCTATTTATTGTGCTGCGCGACGGGGGCCCACCAACGATTGCGACGTTGGGCGCCCCCGATCAGGGCGCGAGTCCAAGGTTTGTTCGGGCCGTTGGGCCCGAACGGGAGATCAACCTAACATCTAATGGTATACATTTTTGTGCTATAAAGTTAACATTTGAGTGGTTAAATTGATAACTTAGATATATGCGTGCGACTTATAAATCAAAACGGAGGGTGTAGTTGTTTTTTATGTGGTAAGAAAAAGCATGTGGGACGCTCTTAAATATCGGAGGCATTTAATTTACTCCGTAAAGTAGGAAACACATACGTGTGCGGTGAACCAACACTGAGCGCGTAGTGACGGCTCGTGTCATACCGCGTGAGGGTGAACGGTGAACCTTTTTAATCGCGTGCAATTGCTTGTGTAGTTTGGCTGCAAAATTGCCTTGTGGCGCAATCCTTTTGGGCATGCTCGTCAGGTTCAGAACTTATGTGCCGATTAAGCTTGCAGCAACCGTGCACTAACGACGCACGCACGCGCGTGCAATTTTGTAGACAGGCATGCTTCGTTTTGTGGCGCCATATGCAGGTTTTTGGCGTTTGCTTCTGGTTTGCACGTAGGTACGTGAAGACAAACTTGAAAATACTAAGCCTTACTACATGGGAGTACTCACACCACTGTCACGCTCACACATGCGGTGGATCGTATCGGACACGTATATCAATAAGGCCGGGTCGCACGCATGCATGCATGCATGCAAAGGAGAGCAATTCATACATCGACGTGGTGCTCATTTTCCAAGGGTGATACATAGCTGCTTGGCTCTATATTTTGAAGCGAAGTTCTCGATACCGAGTCGACCTCAGCCCCACCCACCCTAAACCCTAAACCCAGTCCGGCCACCAAAGTATACTGGGGTTTATGGAAACTTCTGCGCGTATTCGGCTAAGATCTTGTCAGAGTAATCTGGAAGCAGGTTTCACTGTCTGTCTTTTTCAACCGGGATTTCACCCCTTTCCATTTATAAAAAGGAAATAACCAAGTTCATTGTCTGTTATTACAAGCTAAGTAAGAAAGGGGGAAGGGAGAAATGAAAGCGAGTTGGTGCAGTACCAGGAAACCTACTGTAAACGCTCGCCATCGAGACGTCACTGTAGGGCAAAAACCTGGTACCACAAAGTTTCAGCACAACAGAAGTTCGACCATCCATCACAAAAGCGTAAGAGCATAGACCACATAAACCCTCAGGAAGCGACAACAGCTCAAGATAAGCAGATCCATAGGCATCAAGGGCCGCCCGTGATCATCAGAACAGGAGAAGCCCTGGAGGCTGATCTGGAGTACACCCTTGCCGCCACTTCCATCAACTGGGACGCCCCTTGAGTAAGAGCCACCTTGTCATCCTCTTTGTGTAAACCTGCCCAGTATAAGAGTAAGGAACCAGCAAAAAACGAAATTTCACTGGGGGAATGCAGCTTGTGATTTTCAAAAGTAACTTTGTTACGAGTGAGCCAAATAGCCCAGCACAGAGAAGCAATCAGGATCACATAAAAAATTTCGTGATGAGGGAGGAAAGAATGAAACCAAGTCATGGCTTGCCAAAAATTATCAGGAACCAAATTAGTCCCCATGGTAGTTCCCATCACCCCCAAACCACTTTAGCAACAGAGCAAGAGAAGAACAAATGGTCATTAGTTTTCACTTGATTGCAAAAGGAGCAAATAGGAGATCCAGACCAGTTCCTTTTTTTCATATTCTGTCTAGTGAGAAGCAAATAGGTTTCACTGTCTGTCTGCTGTGCTGTTATTCGCAGGTCAAAATGGAACGACAAGAAACAACGTTTTTAGCTGTATAAGTCCATGGAGTGCTGGAATTTCATGTTGCTGGCAGAAATCAAAACCCACCGTTCACATGCAGTAGGGCTGTTGCAAGAATTTTCTGAGTAAACCTCCTCGCAGAAGAAGAAGAAGAAGAACCGTCGACGGAGGCCAAGATAATTCGACAGTCTGCATGGGACAAAACCGCGCTTTTCACGTTCTAGGCGTGAAGAAAAATCTCGTACTGCAGAAAACTCTTGAGAAGATACATCGACGGAGACTACTGACAAACATAAATCGAGAGTTTATACACGGTAACTCGGCATGACACTGTGTGCATCCATTCAGTAGGAAAAGTGTGCGAGAAGATTGTTTTCTTACACCAAAAGAAAAGGTAAAAAAATCGTGCGTGATCGTGACCATGTAATGGTGTCCGTGCGTTGCGTGGGACCGGCCCTGTCAGCGTCAATGGTGCGATAGCCTCGCGAGACCGCGCAGGCCACGAAATGGAAACTGGCACGTATTGTACAGAACCGAACCCGCCAGGAAACGCGGCGAGCCGACTGACGGCGGGGCCGGCAGCAACCCGGCCCCGCTCGACCAGCGTCATCCGTCAGCTCCCCCTTTATCCAGCCAGGACATGCAGCAGCCGCGTAAGCGCAAATCAAGCAGGGAGAAATCGCTGTCACGCAATCTCGTTTTCGGAAAGCCCTGCGGTATATGGTACGTACTCAATGCGCACGTACGCGATTCTGTCGCTGACGACGCCCCCGCCTCCTATTCCATCGCTCTCGTATTTCCTTTTCTTCTCCCCCCTCCCCTCCCCGTGCACGCTCAAGTCTCAAGCCTCAACCTTTTCCCTCCTCCCAGGCCCCATCGACCCCGTGACGCGCACCATAGATTAAGCTTAAGCAGCTCGGGGTTTCGCGAGCAGGCCGGGCGCCAGTTGTGATTATACAAACCTAAACAGAGCAGAGAGAGACGATGAGAGAGAGGGGATAAAAGGGAGGGGGCTCCAGCAAAAGCAGACGAGGGGGAGGCAGATCAGAAGGCCCGGTCACCATTTTTTTCACCCTGGTGTTTGCTTGTTGCACACCGACCAGTACATACTACTACCCTCCTCTAGCTGCTCCGTGGTACTAGTAGTAGGCCTTAACCCCTACAAGGCTAGAAGAAGCGTTCAGTGATTCAGGGCCAAGCTCCGGTACTGCTCCGGTGTGGTCTCCTCTCCGTCCTCCCTCCCTGCCGCCAACCCAAGCCAAGCTCCTCCTGCGTAGATAGTAGCGCATTGCCAGCCGCCTCCCGGAACCACCCGCCCGCCTCCATTTTCCGCTCGGCGGCGCGTGATCCCCGGCGAGATTGGCGGCGGCGAGGTCGCTGCTGGGTTTGACTCTCTCGGCGGCCCGAGATTTGGGCGGGGTTCCCGGTTTCCATAGAGAGCGGGGCGGAGCTTAATTGCTCCCCGATTTGAGGTTTCCTTTGCTTCACCACGCCTGAACATTCCATATATACAGAGAAGAGGGGGGTCTGGTCTCTGGTGGAGACAGATTGGAGGGTTCTTCTCCTTCTGCTGCCGCTTCTGCTTCAGGGGAGTCGCCGGCGTGCTATGAGACAATGAGGGAGGAGGGCAACAAGAAGAGCAAGGTGCGTAATATAACTGCCTAGTTCCTCAACCTCGCCGCCCCGAGCTCTTCTCTCTTTTGCTGCTGCGCCGCCATTGATCGAATTCGGTGTCTAAAATTCGACCCCCTCTCTGTCTGAATTTGCAGGTGTCGTGGTCCAAGTCCCTCGTCAGGAAGTGGTTCAACATCAAGAACAAGGCGCAGGATTTCCACGCCGACTACGACGCCACCCCCCAAACCCAAGGTACCAAACATTTGTTCCCTAGCAGCTCTGAAACTGAAACTGAAGGGTCCTCGGTTCTAGACACCGACGACCAGTCCTTCCATCTACTACTTGGTTGCTCTTGCTCATACCGGTCGTGTGGTTTAGGGAGGTTCCCCTCCGTCGGATGCAGCTACTAGTTCCAGCCATCTCCTGCCATTAGTTCCTCGTTCCCACCATCAGTCCCCTGCCCCCACGGGTTTCCCCTCGGACGCTTCCCGGTCCATGTTCCGAGCATTGATTCAGAGAACGCATTAGGGCCAGTCACGTCCCTGTCAAACAGCCCTGTTTCTTCCTCACATACGACGCGGCCTCGTCTAAGCCGTAGCTCCCCTGGCCTCGGTTCCAATGGTGTACAACTGCTTACAACGTCCCAATCAAACAGCCTTTTCACGGGCGAAGCACATAGCTTTTGTCCCGATCTCCCTTCAATCTTTGTATGTTCGCTTCTCGTCTCAAACACAATTAGTACTAGTAGTATTTATCGCTTTCTACGTACTTCTGATCCAAGGATGAGGAGCTACTGAATCTGTCTTCAGACAAATTTGTTCTTCCTGTAATATCTGCATTTGCTGCTGCTCTTGTTTTTGGTCTGGGCTAAACCTTTTGTTACTGGTGCAGGACGGGACGGTGGCGAGAGGAGGACCAGCTGCTCATCAGAGAGGGACGCGGCAGGAGGCGCTGCCAAGAAAAGCAGAACTGGTACACTTAAAGCACCTGGACCACCACACACACCTCTCCCTCCCTTCAGACATCAAAATCACAGCTACCTCTTTTCCTTTTTTTGTTGCATGGCCACAACTCCCCTTTTACCTGATATATGCTCCTCCTTTGCCAAACTAACTTACTACGCACATAACATCCACCCAACACATTTTTCCTTTGTGCCTTTTTCATCAACTTATCATCTGATTGCTCATTTGTTTATTTCTGCTGTTCCCTGTCGGCATATAGAGCGTCCGTTGAAGCGGAACGTCGATCGTGTTCGTCGAGGAAGAAATGAGTTTGATGTGTCACGCTTGACTGAATCTCAAGATTACAGGTACCCTTTGGCATTTGCTTACATGCATTCGACCAAATACTGTTTGCATTATGCAGATCCTAGTGCTTTAGGTAGTTCTTACAATTTGACTTCACCATTATGTGTGTAGAATCTTTGCCTCGACGTGGAATGTTGGGGGTAAATCCCCGTCAAGGGGGTTGGATTTAGATGACTGGCTCCATTCTTCACCTCCTGCTGATATCTACGTGTTGGGGTACGAATTACAACTTTCCAAATCCTCCAAGGGTTTTATCATAATGCATTTCTTTTACTTCGACAACGGTCCTCTTGAGCTATATTTTCTTTAACTATTTTTGTTCTAACCTTTTTGCAGATTCCAAGAAATTGTTCCTTTGAATGCCGGAAATGTTCTTGGTACTGAAGACAATGTTCCCGCGAAAAAGTGGGTATCGCTTGTCAGGAGGACGCTGAACAAGAATCCTGGGCCTAGCAGCCATGCCGGCTATCGCACGCCGTCCCCTGTCCCCGATCCTGTTGTGGAATTAGATGCTGATTTTGAGGGGTCGTCGTCGATAAGACAGGATAGCTCTTCGTTTTTCCAGCGCCGATCATTCCAGAACCTCAGTCGGAGTTTAAGAGTTGAAGGGAATGATATCTTTTCTTCACAACCAAGATTGGACCGTAGGTTTAGTGTATGCGACCCACCTAGCTTTGGAGGCAGGCCGAGTGATTTCGATGGAAATTGTCAGTGTATCGGAACACAAGATGATGAATATATTGACGAGGATGCAAGTAATGGAGCACATTTTTCACCATTCCCGTATGGCTATGGTGGTTCAATACCTATGGAAGAAAACTATGAGCAGCCACTTAGCTCTAGGTATTTTTTTTGACTTGTTCTATTAATATTCATGCATGCTGTCTTTAAAAACAAATGTAAGCTAGCACTACCTTCACTATGGCACTTCTCTCAAGTTAATGCAGTAATTGAAATATTCTGTTTGTACCAGGTATTGTTTGGTTGCCAGCAAACAGATGGTTGGTATATTTCTCACAGTTTGGGTACGTAGTGAAATAAGAGCTGATGTTAGAAACCTGAAAGTTTCTTGCGTGGGTAGAGGATTAATGGGTTATCTTGGAAACAAGGTAAAGCTCTACAATGTACAAGTTGCACTGCTTTATTTTTTGGGTATTTTTTCTCATTGTTACTGTAATATAGATCTCTGAACCATCTTCTTTTGCTGCAGGGTTCTATATCAATAAGTATGTCTTTGCATCATACAACCTTCTGTTTTATATGCTGTCATTTGACCTCTGGGGAAAAGGACGGAGATGAATTGCGCAGAAATTCCGATGTCATGGAGGTCTTAAGGAAGACAAGATTTCCACGGGTTCGCGGATGTGGTGATGTCAAATCACCGGAAACAATTCTTGAGCATGAGTACGGGTTTATTTTTCTTATTCAACATACTAATGCAGAGGCCACAGAAAACTTGAGACTAACTTATTTTCTGTGCTATTTGCAGCCGTATCATATGGCTTGGTGATTTGAATTACCGGATTTCTCTTCCATACTCATCGGCAAGAGCTCTCGTTGAAATGCATAACTGGAAGCAACTGTTGGAGAGAGATCAGGTAATTACAACTGCTGCTGGGGTTACACTGCAAGATTAATTTCAGAGCAATGCTTGAATTACTTCTTTTGGAACAGCTTCGTATAGAGCGAAGACGGGGACATGTTTTCCAGGGATGGAAAGAAGGAAGGATTTATTTTCCTCCAACATATAAATACTCTTTCAACTCAGATCTGTATTCTGGTTATGGTGTGAGTCCCAAAGAAAAGAGGCGAACTCCAGCTTGGTAACTCTTTTAGCACACACTTTAATTAACCATTACCCTTCTACTTAATATTAGTTCTAAGGAACTGATAGATTTAGTTTTTTTTCTTTTACCGTAGGTGTGATCGTATTTTGTGGCATGGTAACGGCCTCGTTCAGTTATCATATGTCCGCGGAGAATCTCGCTTCTCTGACCACAGACCAGTGTACAGTATTTTCTTGGCGGAGGTTGAAATTCTCCGGCAGAGGCGAAGAAACACGGGCTATTTCAGCTCTAAAATTCAGGTGGAAGAGCTTCTGCCATATTCGCACAGCTCTGGAGGCGCAAAATTGTGCTGATCCGGCTCTCGCTGTGCTATAAGTAAGTGTGCTGATTTAAGTATTTGTGCATTCTAACTGCCTGCTTCTCAACTAAGAACTTCTATATTTACATGTATTCCTTCTTTCTTACACATCTCCACTGTTTTACACAGGCAGACTGACCAATTCCCAGTGATCAATAACATTATGACATGGCTCCAAGATTGCTAGATGATCAGATGTGAATGTGGCAACATTTTTTCCATCTGTCTTTTTTCGTGTTGTTCGTTTTCAAGACGGATACTTCACATTTTAGCTGATATTGCCAAGATCTAAAGCCTCGGACAGATGCTTAGGGAACACACTGTGTACTAACATAGAGGTAACCGATTTCTTCTTCGACGCCGAGTAAAGCCTGCAACTCTTTGCATAGCCCTAACATTTATTTTTTCTGTTGCTGTTGCAGGTTAATCTGGCAATTTTGCGGCTAACAACTCGCGCGCTTGAAGCTGCGTTCACCGGAAGAATCAGCCAGCCAGCCAGCGAACATCACTAACTAAACAACCCCTTTCCAGTCCATTTCCTCCTTTGTTTAGATACGCAATCTTAGCAAGCTCCATCCACCACCTTTTTCCTTTCTTTCTTTCCGTTTGAAAACTCTGTAAATCAGTTGGGCTGGCCAGTGTATATATGAGCATGATGAGGTGTCGAATCATTGCAGAACGGCGGAGGGAATGATACTTGGAATTGATTGAACAGCTGATATGTTAGTTCCAGATGATGATTGATTTCCTGGTGTGAGGGGAGAATGATATGTTTGCTGATCGATGTGACTTGAGAGTCTTGCGAAAAGCTGTAATCATGCGCAGAAACGCCTTTCTGGTGATGCAGTGGCTCAGAAGCTAAATGATGCTTCCATTCGCTGCACTCATTGCTTTGCTGTGACAGAGAGAAAAGGAAAAGGGGAAGATCAGTGCGTGCATTGTGTTTTTCTCTCTCGGATAGAGGCCTGTTTCCTCATTGGAATACATGGGGCTGAGCCTCATCATGGTAATTTTTCTCTGTTCAGAAGAAAAATTAACCAAATGATGCCAAGCAAAAAAATTCAGTAACATCTCGATATATTAACTGGATCTGGTGATGTTGTAACTGCAGGGTTATTATTATACATAGTTTTTGTTTTGTTTTTTCTGTTAGCTTGATCTGTAGTCTAGTTGCAGTACTGTACTAGTGTTAAGGGTTGCTGAAAGAACAAGCTTTGACTTGACCTCCATCAATTTGGTCCCTGGGTGTGGAGGGGTCACGTGATGCGATCTCACCTGCTGGAGTACGTTGCACTTAACCGGCATGATGAATTTGGAGTTAATGTGTGGGTCTTTCTCGCTTGACCGCTTGCCTGGGGGCCCATGGACGAAGAAACACAAAAACAACCTATTAGCAGTACGGCTTGAGCGATTAAGATGAAATTAACTCTACTGTCTAAAATGGAAGGACTTTAATTTGTACTTTGATGTGCATTTAGATACCTTGTGAGAAGAACTTTAACGGCCGGAGATCTAGGAAGGAAGGGGAATGCTGTACATTGGCCTGTGTGCGTTGCAGTGAAAGATAAAGCGTGTGAAGGAAAAAAGGACACGCGACGCAATGCGCTTTGGGCGATCTCCTTGGCTCTTCTTTTGACAGTTACCGTGACCATCCACTGTTTGCATCTTCAGTACTGTCACTTTGTAGGTGGAGAGATACTCCGTAATTTGTACGTATAGTATAACTGTCGATTCTTAACTGCTGATCGATGGCAGTATGGCATTGCCCTGCCCTGCCGGCCTGTCCTCCTGTCCTGGTTTTTCTTCTTCATGGTCATCTGACCTTCTCATGTACGTACGTACGCACGCACGCGGCATGCCCCTTGAGCTAGAGGGCATGGACGCGGTAACAAATCAGACATGTGGCGGCACGTACTAGTATCGTGATCGTCGTGTAGCAGCTGCTGCAGTGCGATGGAGGGGTTGGAAGCCGAACCAGCTCGAAGCTGTGCCTGTGCGGTTGGATCGATCTTAACGGTGACCGGAAAGTCTGTACTGGGTGACGTCACTGGCTGATGGCAGTATGGCATTGCCCTGCTCTGCTCTGCTGGCCTGGCCTCCTGGTTTTCCTTTCTTCTTCTTCATGGTCATCTGAATCTGACCTTCTCGCGTGCGTACGCACGCGCGCGGCACGCCCCTGGAGCTAGAGGGGCATGGCGCGCGGAGACGAAGAGAACCGGCAAGAAATTGAGGACACATCGGAGAAACGCAGTGCAGGCAGCATGGCGACGAGCGAGCACATGCGCAGAGGAGCTCTGATGAGGCAGCCCTGCCCCTGCCCCTGCCCCTGCCGCCTGCAGTTGGCCGTGTACTAGTACGTTCTTTGCCTTGTACTACAGTATAGTAATTTTCAGCCCGTGTCTGTCTCGCCGTTAAATTGCTCGGTAGTCTGTGCACACCGTTTGCGTCCTGCAACCTCCAACCGATGGATGCGTGGGCTTCCCTTCCCCCTCGTCCGGGACGAGAAACAAAAGGAGAAGGCGATGGACGATGTCTGATCTGAGTATCTGACTGACTGATGCGGACTGATGGATGGAAGGATGGGTGGACGAGATGTGCGTGCAGTGCAGGTCAGCCCTTTGCATCGCCTTGTTGAAGATATCGGGGGACGCGCGCGGCCTGGGTACCAATGTTTTCGCTCGGACCTCGAGCTCTTTGTATTAACCTAGCGTTCTTCCGGAAGGAAGAAAAAAAATTATAAAAAAGAAAAGTCTCGTTATAATGATCTATTTTTCTGAAATAACAAAACTATCGCCACCAAGGCAACACGAGAAGACCATCTTCTCCAAAAGCGACGTCTGTAAGAAGAGAGCAGTGCACAATCATAGATCTTAAGTTTTCACCCTGAAGAAAGTTCACTCTCTCAAAACAATACCTTTAAATAACCATTGTCAGACATAACCAGTTAAAGCCAGATCGTGGGTTTTCATCCTGAAAGATAGGACTATAAATTTTTCTTGTGCAGTCGTCCCCGGCCACTTGCATGCCACTACTCCCATTCACGAGTAACCAAACCAATTCCTCATCATCACCCAGACTTGAACGTTCATTGTCAGTCATCCGATTTTAGTCTCTATGAAATTCTCCATCAGCACCATAGAGCGAGAACATGCCCCATAATATTAACAGCCAACAAAGGTTCGAAGTAGGGCTGGAATTCGAGCCGAGCCGAGCCAACTCGAGGACTCGGCTCGACTCGCTAAATCTCGTTCAACTAACGAGTTAGCTCGCCTCGGCTCGTTTACAGAACAAGCTCATATTTGAAACTTGGCTCGACTCGGTAAACTCATGAGTAGCTCGTTTATCTTGTTATAAGTTACGAATAGGAGCACATATAAAAAAAATAGTAATTATCCTACTAATTTAGAACTAGAACATCGATGGTACTTCCATAATGACATGAAGGAAGGTAAATGAAAAATATAGTATCTCTACACCATTACATGTTCAAGAAACATTCATAGTATGGCATTCAGTTGTTCAAACTCTATATCTGAACAAGTTTAACGAGCTAAATGAGTAGCTCGCGAGTAGCTCATTTAACTTAGATAAACAAACGAGCTCAAATTAAAAACTTGGCTCAACTCGTTAGACACCGAGTTCGAGCCGAGTCACGAGTTATTCATTTAGCTCGCGTGTTTCGAGTTATAATTTCAGCCCTAGTTCGAAGCGCTCCCTCTGAACCCTAACGGTCAAAGAAAAACATAGGTGTGCACGACCGAATTCCATCCGATCCAGTAATCTCTCAGCATGAACGCACTATAGAGTTCGTCGGTGAAGCCTTCCGAAACACGACACAAGAACAAGATCAATGGAGATAAAGAACAAGCGGATCTTCGTTTTGGCTTGAGAAGAACCCTAGAACCGTCTTCTTTATTCAAACCGTGTCAGCAGCCCCCACGCCACCAGCCGCAGGTAGAGGAGAAGATGATCTAGCCACCGAAGTAGCCCGCTAGACCCCAGCACACAACAGTCTTCGTAACCACATGCACAGATTAGATCCGGGTCAGGCCCGATGCAGCCGCCGCCCACCATGGCAGCCAACACATGAGCGTCGCCGAGAAGGTCATCGCATCCATAGCGGCCACCACAAGCCTTCAATCGGCGCCGCTCGGAAGACGACGGGCCTAGGCAGGCACCCTAGGCCGACAGCATGTCGCCGCCACGCATAGGAACGAAAGCACCGAAGCCGCCTGGCCGAGATCTTCACCCCAACCACTGCCCACATCCCAGTCCGACGGCGCCGCCCGAGCCGCCCTATCGATGGAGCCGCTGCATCCTCCCCTAGTACCTTAGGCACCAGGGGTGCTGCCACTGCGGCCAACGCCGGCGGAGACAGGGGCCGCCCAAGGTGGTCTAGAGGGGGCGGCGTGAAATCGCCTCGTTGTCTCCCTGGGGATGACACGGGGATCTAGGGTTTTTTCGAGCGATGGGGGCGATTTTCTCTGATGTGTGAACTCAGTAATCGTCAGATCAAAGCAAGGGATCTACATTAATCATCGGGCTGGATGGAATTGGTTAAATGTATGCACGGAGCACGGTACGTAGTGGGCAGAGACGTCGTTGTTCGTACGCGGGAAGGGGTAGATTAGATGTGTAGAGCTACCGCACCAAACAATGTACAGAGATTTTATTGCCACGGACCCCGTCGCGGCCGGTCGCCTACAGGGCCATACCAACTACGGAGTAGATCCTGCGGCTCGGTCGAAACTCGAAAGGTAGCCGGCGCGCGCTGCCGCTGCACGGATGCACGGAGCCATCGGCACGTCCGTATATATGACCGGCCGTGCCGTGCCTTGATGGTTTCCGGGGATGGATCAATCAATCAATCGGTCGGCCTCACCGTGCCGTGGCATGGCATGGCAGGACGAATGGTGCACGCACCTGTGGTATCCAGTAACTGAAACGGCGCAGCAATACGTACGTAGTAGGCACGTACGCACGCCTCTATACTCTACTGACTACCGCACCGTACGAACGTACGTAGGCTCGCCCACGCCACATCCTGTTGCAGCGCACGGATTGCGAGGCGTATGGGTATGGTGGACCGAGCGAGCCAGTTGAGCTGGGATGACGTGCGAAGCGTAGGCAGAGAGTCCGGTCGCTGTGGTAGTTTCTACCTGCTTCCCTCGGTTGTTTCTTCTTCCAGGTCCAGGTCAGCAAGGCAACAAGTCGTCGAGCAGCTAGATAGGACATGCGTGCGCGTGCGTGCGGGTTCTCGCCTCGGAGTCCGGGGACTGTGGCGCCCTGCCAGCCTCGGGGCGCCGCTAGCTGTAGCAGCGTCACTTCTCTTCTTGATAGCACTGCCCGGCCGTTGCTTGCCTACTGCACACCGCGTCGTTGTGCCTCGCGCGCGCGAGTGCAGTCCACGGCATGCAGCAGCAGCGCAGGGACGTAGCCGTCCGACGGTCCGTCAGGCCATGCGCGCACGCGTGCAGCTGCATGCCCAAACTATCGCTCACGAATTAAGGTGAGCACCGTGCACGTGCTGGCAGGCGCCACGTGCGTGCCGTCACGATGCCGTCTGTCCTAGACTCGTAGTGCACAGTGCCAGAGAGGCTTCTTATCTTCTTTTTTCCCTCCTGGCAGAAAACTATCGGATGGCTCGATGCCTGGCTTCGTTTCCTCTGTTTTTTTCTTTTCTTCTTTCGAGCATAACACATTTCCTCTGTTTAGTTGCAGAACAAGAACATGCAAACAGAAACGGCCCAGAGCGCAACTCCACCAGGTGATCGACGCGGACCGTTCCGAGTCCAGACGAATCCTAGACCCAAAACTAGCGTACTTATGGGCCGGTAGGACTGCCATCTCCCCTGACGTAGAACTTTGCAGCTCGGTCCATGCCTGACGGGCCAAAACTCCATTGTCATGTGCGGTAACTCCGCTTGCAGCGGGACGGATTGCCTCCCGCCCACAGCGGTTTTCTAACGGGCTGCACCTGCCGTGGCCGAGTAAACTGGCGGATCTTTGCATGCATATGACGTGTGCTTCCATGCTTTCCCTCAAAAAATTTGCATGGCCCAATTTTATTTTGAACCCTGTGTCCCTGTCGAAAATTCCTCTATAGTATGAGCACTTTTACGGTACCCTGAAGAAATTACAGACCGTTCATTTATCTTAATCTAGTGGTTAGTATTAACTGGTACTCCAAAACCGGTTGAAGGAGTACCACCTCAAAAATCGATGGAGTACCTTAGTGTTAAGGGTAAAACAGTAATCAACAACACTAATTCTTTTCTCTCGGTTGTTTGACACCATTTTGAGCTCGCGGCGGTGCGGTGCCGGCATAGCTGACGCCGACCATGTCTCGCCGAACCTGATCGCTAAAGATATGGAGTGGCGCACGTCGCTACCCGTGATGCCTTCGTTCTTCTTTCTAAGCTTCCGCGCACATCAACTCTGGGTGTTGCCGCTGCTTGTGGTCGTCTCCCTTGTACTACTCCATGAATGGATCGGTGATGATCGTTTGTTTACTTGCCTCGATCGTTCTCCATGCATACATCAATTATTACGATTGAATTCACTGTTGTGCTGTTGAGGAAATTACACGGCTAATCAATCGGGCAGACGAGACGGTTTGCGGCAGAGAGGCCGCGTGCGATGGAAGGCGGCGCTCGATCCAGAGGAGACGCCGCTGCGCTCGATGAGAGAGAAGCGATCTGCAGGCTTCGTCCTGAGACGGCGGCTGGGCAGTTCTATCTAGGGAGATTATCTATCATAACTGCCCTCATTAGCAGGGATAAAAAAAGTCTGTATTATCCCTATAAATGAATGGTTGGATTTCCCTGGTACTCCCAACCATCTCAGGGAGTACCAGGGTACCAGTATATGTATACCTTCACGTAGGTGTATTTGGTTAAGCTAGGTATACTTTACGTTTTCACCGGCTGATCCCATCTTCTGTTATCACGATCTACGTTTTTGGATGCCAAATTTTGATTTTTTTTTGTTATTGTTGCTATATACCTTTCGGTTTCCACTTTTCATAGGCACATGAGTATACATGTATAGCGAGTATATGTCTAAGAGGACCATACGGGTTCGAATGAGTTTGTACGGTTTTTGAAACGAATCGGTGTCAAGTTTCTGTTTGTCAAAGTTTGAAGGAAGGGAGGACATTGAAGCAAAAGTGTGCATGAAGATTGGCTAGATTGTCGTTGCCAACAGGTAAAGTGCGGGCACACATGAATATGACCACCACTTCGATCTTTTCAATTTGCAGTGCGGTGGAAGACGATGCATGGCGACACTCTCTGCTCTCATGTAACATGGCGTCAAGCGTGTGGGCGTTGCGAGAGGATGATCTGGCCGTGCCTATTTTGGGTGATGAAACTGACGATCCCAAAATTTGGTTGTTCTCTTTGAGTAAAGCCTTGAGCTAGCAACAATTCGTTGAAGATTTAACTACCTTGTGGGCGATTTGGTGGGCGAGAAGGAAGGTTATACATGAACAGGAGTATCAATCTTCACTATCCTCTCATGCTTTCATATAGATATTTCTGTCCGAAATTGCATAGTACCGTCAGAGGTCATTCTTGAGCAGCCTAGACCTCGTGGAAGTGGAACCTCCACTTGGTTACCCCCTCCTACTGATATGAGAAAGATTAATGTGGATGGAGATTGGAGAGGTTGCTAAATCGGAGAAACGGGGTGCTATGGGTGCAATCTGTCGTGACTCCCACAGAGTTTTTATAGGTGCGTCAGCGGTGGTTTTTTATGGCATTATTGAACCTGAGGTTTTAGAGGCACTTGCTTGCTCTGAAGCACTAGCATTGGCTGAAGGTTTACATGTTACCGGCCCGAAGATGGTCTCGAACTGCAACAATGTAGTGAAGCAGATTAATGGAGAGTTAGCAATAGGACAGAACTATATGATTATAAAGGAGATTGGTCTGAAAAGGTCAAGTACCCAAAGGTGATCTTAAATCACGAACTGTGCACAACAAAGGAGGCACACCGTCTTGCTTTGGCATCGTTTTCTTTATATGTTGGTACACATGTGTGGCATTCTGTTCTTTCTAGTGGTCTCAATATTCCTGTAAACATTATTACCTCGAGTTAATAAAATTGCATTGTTCCGACTAAAAAAAGGTTTGTTTACGTTTTTTCTCTTTTTTTATTTCGTGTTTTATTTCAATTTTTTTGATTTCAAACATAATTCAAGACATGTAAAATTCCCGGATTTTGAAAAGTGTAGACTTTGAAACATAGTTCAATTCAAAGATTCTTCAATTTTGAAAATTGCTTGAAAACGAAAATTGTGTAAATTTGATTTTATTTTTTATTTTTTTCATATTTTAAAATATAAAAAAAGAAAAAAAAGAGAGGAAATACACAAGAAAAAGAAAGAAACATAAAAGAAAAGGAAGAAAGAAGCTAACCTAGGCCAGCCCACCAGGCGCAGCGACATGAGCAGGACCGAATCCCTCCCTCTATGAGCGGTGAATAGGGATTGCCGATAAGTAACGTTGTGTTTGGAGACACATGATTGGGCCACTGAATTTGGAATTTCTGAATTGTTCACTGAATTTGGAATTTCTGAATTGTTCACTGAATTCCAGCATTTGGTTGGTTTAGAATTAGCCCCTGGAACCATAGCTGAATTTCAAATTTTGGCATAAGATGCACCACCGAAACAAGGATAGAGCGGAAGGACTTTATTCTAGCTTTATGACATAGCCTCCGTCTCATTCCGAAGAAGATACTGGAAATAGTTTAAATAAAAAGCAGAAAACCTCCTGTTAGCGAGAGGCCATGATCTACCACCTCCAAGTCACCAAGGCAACTGGAGACGGAGTAGACCGGCTGCATTGCCGGCGAGAGGGACAGACCCCTAAACCATTGGATTCCGTATGATTCATTCTTGTACTACAGTTTGGCTTAGCACGGGTCATAATGACATGCATAATATTTGTCTATCGGATAAAAATCTAATAGAACTAAAGTGGTGTTATACGGTTAAATTTTTAAGAAAATTCCTTATTTAACACTACTCTTCAATATAATTCCTTATTTGACACTAAATTTTTTTCACTTCCTTATATGACCACTTTTGAAATTTCTTTGGCTTATATGACACTACCGTCAGTTCCATTAAAAGATTCTGTTAAACTTTTTCCAGCCGGACCTAAATACCCCTGATTTAATAGTTTGACTCATACATGTCTAACACGGACACAAAATTCTTTCCTCATGTTCCGCGCAGCACGCCTACGCGGATGGACCAGCGCATCTATCTATTATATACTAAAACTAATATAAGAGTGTATTTCGAGGCACCACGTTGATCCACATCATCTAAATTATTCTGATAGTTAGATCTAAAATGTGTGGCTAAGATTTAATAAAAGAGTAGTACTTGCGTAACAGTGTAATATGTGCAACATGTGTTCAGTTGACATGTTCAACTTTGAAGAGAGTTTCTGGTCAATAAAAAACTTTGAAAAGAGTCCCGTACATAAACAAAAAATCTAGCAGGCCTATTTGAATAGATGGATGGTCACGTTAAGAACGCATGTTTTATAGGAGAGATTTTGCAAGAGAAAACATGTCACACTCCCGGTTATATTTTTTTACCTAAACAGGCCGAGTACGTGTCAACACATAACCCTTTGTAAAATTCTTCCGTGACAGATATCTAAAGGAATATGTCCGCTCAAGTAAAAAAGAAAAACTAATCTACCTAACGGATAAAAACGTGGTGATATAGTTGTGTATAATCATATACTCCATCCATTTATAAATAAGTGTATTTCTAGACTTTCTTCGAAGTAAATTTTATAAAATTTCAAGTACAAATAATCTGTGTACCCAAACCAAAATCACTGTGACATAGTTGTGTATACTCATATACTCCCTCCATTCACAAATAAGTGTACATAAACTTTGTCCTGAATTAGACTTCATAAAATTGACCAATGTAAGAGAAAACATTGAAAGATTTCTGACACTAATTTAGTATCACTAGATCTATTTTGAAATATAGTTCTGGATACTCATATACTCCGCCCGTTCACAAATTAGTGTATTTCTAGACTTTGTCCTAAGTCAAATTTCATAAAATTTTAAGTAAAAAAACTGCAAACCAGAACCAAAACCATTATGATATAGTCGTGTGTACTCATATACTCCTTTCGTTCATAAAAAAATGTATTTCTAGACTTTTTCCTAAATAAACTTCATAAAACATACCTACGCTAGCTAGAAAAAATATATATAAAGTTATAACACTAATAGTATCACAAGATCTATTTCGAAATGTAATTTCATAATATAGTATTTCATATGTAGTGTATACTCCTATACTCATCTTCGAGAAACGTAATTTCATATATAGCATTTAAAAAAACAATCAACCGATTAATACATGGTGTTTAGTTAATTGCTTCATATTGATGGCATATTCTAAATTATTATTATATTCCATTGTAAATATATGTAATTTTAAATAAAGCATGTGGTAGAAATTCTCTAATATTGAGTAATACATATTAGAGTATTTACATTACAAAATAGAAAATGTTCCATTAAATTTTGTACAAACATGTAAATATCAGTTATTTATGAACAAACGGGAGGGCGAGTTTCAGAATTGTCTTCGAAATTGGCATTTTTGATGAATTCCGTAAAAGCAAATGTGATGTAGTACAAAATAGGAAAATGTTTCCACACATCTCCATGCATGGCTAAGTTTACAAAAAAGAGTGAAATAGGTATTTGATTTCAACAAAAAACTAAACATTTAATATGGAATGACATTAATAATATTATCTCTCTCGATAATCGCACGATTACGATTGCAGTAGCAAATAAATGTATTGGTAATGCTTTTCCTAACGTTTTTAGCTAACCTTATAGGAAGGATTGTTACCATCTACTAAATCCCAATATTCGATTTGATTATGAATCTTGATCAACAAGGTTAAGATATGTCACGTTAAATATTAAATTTTTAAAATTGTTTTCAAATATTTATTTGCCATTTCTTAGAAATACAATTGTGTACAAAATTGTCAAAGTTATGCGTTTGGGAATATTTCCATATCTAAACATTCATATATTTTCAATGGTGAAAGAGTTAAATGGGATGAATAAGTTTGTAGAAGAGAGGAAATAAAATGTAAATACTTAAACATTTAAAATACTAAAAGTGATATCCTCGCATTTGCGAGGGCCTCTATGCTAGTTCTTAAAAAAAAGGAACTACGTGTTTACTAATTAGCATGTAACAGCATGCAACGTACTAATCACGTTTTGTCCCAGCGGCTGTGATCTGGTCGCGACCGATGTGTATTTACTGGAATTTTCCTTTCTTTAAAACGTGCGGGTCTGCCATTCTCTTTTTTTCTCACGCGCACATACTTATGCTCTTTGATTCCTTTTTTTCTTGTAATTTTGTCATTGTGCGCACCAGCGCACCAGCTCACCGGCCTCTTTAAGATTCAACTCGTATGCTTGTGTGGATGTGAGCTAGCTGATGGGTTTCGGAAAGAATCGTGAATATGAACTGGGAGTGTTCGGAATTTTATACGCGAGGCCGGCTGGCCAGGCCAAACGTATTTATGCAAAATAAACCGAACCCTTTTCACATGACTTGTTACTGAAACAACATAACTTTTATGCTTTATATCAATGTCACACGATTATATTAACCATGTACAAATTCTCTTCAAACCGTCATATTATATCAGGGGAAAAAACGTCTTTGTAGATCCCTAGTTAACCCCGTTAGCTCTCAAAATACACTGAAGTGTCATATAAGGCAAAAAAAATTACACATCTGGTCAAATAAGGAAGTGAAATTTTTTTAGTGTCAAATAAGGAATCATATTGGAGAGTAGTGTCGAATAATGTTGGGGAGGTGACCCCGGATAGGGTCAAGACAGGGGAAAGATGAAATGAACCTCCCTTGTCATGATCCGAGTTACAATTATGTCGGCTGAGTCATATAAGAGTCGGCCGAGATAAGGAGGGCCATGGCAAGTATAGAATGAGTAACACATTATCCGGCCGACATATGAGTTGAGTCGGCCGAATGAGTCTGGCTAACTTGAATGCAGGTGAAGGCCGAGCCGAGTTATACGAGACAAGGCCGAGTAACACGAAGCTTGCAGGAGAAGAAGATGCCTATAGTCAAACCCTAGTCACTGGCTAGGAGGAATCTAGACAGGGCTAAGCACAAAGGACAAGGAGCAGAGCAACAAAAGGGCAGAAGAAGGTCACGGAGGTGACAGTCAGGGAGCCCGAGGCGCGCATGTGAAGCTCTCTGGAACATTTCCGCCGATAGAAGGGGGACACGGAAAGGAAGCCACCGAGTTACCATATTGGGACAAGCATATTTCAAGGATATGCTTGCCACATCAGCCCTAGAAGGAACCAAGGCACCTCTTTATAAGGGGGGGACGCTGGCTCCAGAGAGGGGGATCGATTCATTCTACGCCGTAAGGCTCGTGTAGTTGTTCTCTTCTTCCTGCAAACAGCTCAAGGAGCATTTGTAGTCCTTAAGAGGAGAAATAAAGATCTACATGTTAGTCATTTGAGTGTAGAAATCACTACATCTTCCCTCCCCGGATCCCTCTAGCATCCATTGGCCCATACTTTAGCCTACCCATGGCATCTGCCGTGCCACCGCCACAACAGTTGGCGCCCACCATGGGCCAGCAGCGGTGCTAGATGGAGTCAAGATCCGGACGAGAAACTTCATCCACATCGGCGAGCGCGTTGTCTCTGGCTTAGTCTAGAGATTTGATCTCTAGGACTATGTCAGCGATAACGTAGGTAGCTTCAGGAGGAAGGCACCTCCGCGGACCGGCGTCTTCATCAACTTGGGCATGCACAAGGTCTACGTCGGCGTCGACACCTCCTGCGTTTATCCTCACCGGGTTATTGATGCAAGAGAACCTCCCCTTAGCTTCACGAACGGTATGCGTGGAGCGCGCCCCGTCGGCAGCGTCGAGGTGATGGTCACAGCCACGGTACAGGCGGCAGGAGCAGGCGCCGGATCGAGCAAGGACCCGGCGGCAGAAGGAAAAGTGACCACGAAGCAAGCAGCTCCATAACCCACCGAGGTAGATCCGTCGGCAGCCAAGTCAGCCGAGGTGCAGGAAACAACCCCAAAGGCAGCAAGGGTAAGATGGCCACCTCTGGAAAGACCAGAGAATATTCTCCAGGCAAGTATAGATAATCTAACCACGCCTGTGGCGCCGATACTTGATCCGGCTAACGCTCAGGCGGAGTTAGAAGAGACTAGGAAAAAAGTGCTGGTAGAGGCAAAAAAGGTGTCGGCCTTGCGGGAGGCCTTGAACTGGACCCTGCGATGCTAAGGCAAACAAACTAGATGTTGCCCCCGAGGGGGTAGATGAATTAAGATTGAGAGGAAAAAACCTCATGAATGATATCAACAAAGATCACGAGACTCATAAGGCTAATTCAGTTGATCTAGGCTTGCCGAGGTATAGCACCCCGTCAAAGAACCTAAGGGAGGCAAATGTCGCTGCATTGGAGTTAGAAGGATTAACCGGCGAAGCCCGATAGAAACAACAAGAAAGAGTGAATGAGCTGGTGCGCATTGCGAACCAGCAGAATGAAGAAATGCTTAGGGCTGACCCGGCAAGACCGGGAGCCTCGCGTGCGGTTCATTCGGCTGGAGCAGCGCCCGCACTATCAGCGGCAGCAGCATCCTCACCCGGAAACAACGCGTGAAAAGATAAAGCAGTAACTTCAGGAAAAAAATAAGAAAATTGTTTTTTATGACCCGGTAGTAGCCGGAAAGGTCAATGAAAAAAGAGGCAATGGAAGCCGAGGTAACAGTGGCGATAGAAACCCCGGCCGTGCCAATAGAGGAAACGGAAGCCGAGGCAATGGAGACCTCGAAAGAGGAAATCATGAGAACAATAACCCGGCAGAGGGAAGGAGAGACCCACCGCCCGAACCTCAGCCGAGGTATGAGCCTCGGCAAGAGCGAGAAACGAGACCAGCTCATCATAATCAGGAAAACGAGAGGTACAATGATGGTTACACAGATATGGAGTATGCAGGACATGGTGGGAATAACCATTATGGAATACAGGAGAGAATTGTTTACAGAAACTTGCCATCAAGTGATGCAAGGTTAAATCTCGACAGGTTATATCGGTAAGAGTTATTGGAGGAACAGGGTCCGCCTGGTACGGCGTGTTTCAGACCTCGGATCATGGGTGAACCACCGGTGCCAAAATTTCAATTGGCAAGGGGAACGAAAACATACAATGGGAGCACAAAACCACAGGATTGGTTGATTGACTATGCCACTTCAGTGAAAATTGCTAGTGGAAACTTACGATGGGCGGTGAGATACGTCCCACAGATGCTGGAAGGACCAGCCAGAGTGTGGCTAAACAATCTGCCAGCAGGCAGTATCAACTGTTGGCTAGATTTTGAAGAAATGTTTGTCAGCAACTTCACCAGTACCTATAAAAGGCCAAACAGGCCACAACAGCTCGCTATGTGCAAGCAGAGGCCGAATGAAAAAGATAGAGAATTCTTGACTCGGTGGTGTAACCTCAGAAACTCATGCGAAGGAGTTATAGAGTCTCAAGCGATAGCTTGGTTTGCTCAAGGCTGCCGATATGGAAGTGTGTTGTGGCAAAGGCTGCAAAGAGATATGTCGACTACATTGGCAGAAACTATCAGGATACCAGATTCATATGCATTAAGGGATCTGACGCAACCAAAATTAATGTAGGCAGAGCATCGGGAGCACCAGGATCAATACGCAAGAGATGCAGCCTGATCATCAAGGCGCAACGAGTTCCGAGGTAGAAGAAGGGAGGAAAGACCGGATTACAGAGATGCTTCCAATCAGGTGGCAGCAGTAGTACAATATCAACCGAGTCACGGAAACAGTCAGCAACAGAAAAATGTTCCTCAGCAGTGGACACCAAGGAATGAAGGGAAGAGACAGTGGACATCAGAACAGAAGAAGCAGTGGCAGGAAAGGCCGAAATACACGTTTGAGTCCATGTTGGATCAACCATGCAAGTTTCACACTCCAAACCCGGCCAAGCCGGCTAATCATACAGCTCGTCAATGTGCTTGGATGAAAAATGCAATGGGGAACCCGGCGGGCATGCAAGCGCCTCCTCATCAAGCGCATCAAAAGCAGCAGCCACAGCTAACTGGAGAACATCTGCAGCAGTTAATGTTACCCCCACCTCCTCTGAGGTATGATAACTTGGACAGGAGGGATGCAGTACATCAAGTAATAAACCAAGGTCAGGATGGAAGGGCAAACCCCGGAAACAACGGACATGATTACAGGGAGCATCATCAATCATATTGTGTGTTTACAACAGAACAGCAAGACAGACAAACTGTACAACGCCGGCATATGGAAGTAAATGCTGTTGTGCCGGCAGTACCAAGATATGTGCCTTGGTCCGATCAGAAAATAACCTGGATCATAAAGGATCACCCGAAGATAATGCCAAATCCAGGGTCATACGCACTCGTACTAGATCCGACATTTGTCGGGCCCAGCATTAATGTGAAATTCTCAAAGGTACTCATTGACAATGGGAGTAGTATCAACATTATGTATAAAGACACAATGCACAAACTCGGAATAGCACAGAATATGTTACAATCCACAAGAACAACATTCCATGAAATAGTACCTGGTCTCTCGTGTGAACCCATTGGGAAAGTCCGAGTAGATGTATTATTCGGCACAAGGGAAAATTGCAGAGCGGAAAACCTGGAATTTGAAGTGGTGGACTTAGAAAGCTGCTATCATGCTTTACTCGGACGGCCAGCATTGGCAAAGTTCATGAGTAGCTGCCACATTACTTATTTGAAAATAAAGTTACCCGGACCACAAGGGGTGATAACAGCAGCAGGAGACTACAGAAAGTCAATGGAGTGTGCTTCAGCCGGATCTGTAGGGTTCGCAGCATAGAAAACAAAAATTTTCCTACCATGGGAACAACTATGTACCAAGATCTATCTACTAGATACAAACAACGGGCGGATGTATATCCGTAGAGAACATACCCTTGAAGACCGACAAAGCTTAACGAGTCCAAACTCGTGGTTGATGTAGACGATCTCTTGCCGATGTCAAGATCGAGAGGAAGTCCTAGCGCCGCAAAACAGCAGCGCATCCGTGCTCGCACACACGTTCGAGGCACCGAGCAACCTCCGCCTCCTCGCTCTAGCGATGCAGCGGAAGCACAACTCTTTCTTGCCGAAAAGCCACCGGGAACATGTATCTCGCTAGTCCGAGACCATGGGGGATAAATTCTAGAGGGGGAGAGAGATCCTTCACGAGGAGGTGTGGTGTGAGAGGAGGAGAGGGGGGCCTTTTATAGGGGAGAGGGGGGGCACCCAAGGGGCATGGCGCCCAGCCATGGGGCTGCCCCCACCTCTTCCACATTCATGTGGGTGGAGCTCCCACTCAAAATGAAAAGCCTCCACTCCCATTAAAAAGCCTCCACTCAAAAATCCACTCACATGCATTAAATTTCCACCAAATTTAATGCAAGCTCTCATTTAAATAAAACTCTTTTATTTATTTATTCAGAATTTTGTTAATTACTTTAATTAACAAACATTCACATAAAACCCCTTGCTAGTATTCCATTTCACATGCAGAACCAGTTTCAGCAATTTCAACCGAAACAGTTTCGGTGTCTAGTGAAATAAATTCCTGCGCTTTCCTTTTCTTTTCGGCATGAAACTTTTGCTCCAAATGGATGTCGGTGTCTCTTAAGTGTGTCACCCTATGGTTCGCGAATAATGCGGACATGATCGAGACCCCTCTCGGATCAATAATCAGAAGCGGGATCTGGAGACCCATACTGACTCCCACACATTCAACGATGACTTTCTTGTGATCGTCGGAACCTTTTACGCTAGTATCTTAATCCCTTTGTTTCGCGATATATTACATGTCCGAGATTCGATCATCGGTATCTCCATACCTAGTTTGATCTCGTTACTGACATGCACTCTTTTCTTGTTCCCGTGATATAACATTCTAGTGATCAAATCACTTGCTTGCAAGCTAATCAATGTGATATCACCGAGAGGGCCCAGAGTATATCTATCCGTCATCGGGATGAACAAATTCCACTCTCGATCCATGGGCCTCAACATAACACTTTAGTAGTTCTGAATCCATCTTTATAATCACCCTGTTACGGTGTGACGTTTGATGTTATCAAGAAACTCTTCCGGTGTTAGTGATTGACATGATCTCATGGTCTAAGGATTAGGATCACTTCGTAAGTTGTTATAGCAATATAAACTCAATGACTTTGATCGTAATGTTATACTTCGGATGAATGTTCATCACACCATTACACTAATGTTGTGACCTCGTTATTAACAACATCCAATGTCCATGATCAGGAAACCTTTGATCATCTTGTTAATCAACGAGCTAGTTTATAAGAGAGGCATAACTAGGAACTTCCTTTTTGTTTATTAAACACACATGTATTAACGTTTCCGTATTAATACAATTATAGCATGTAAAATAAACATTTATCATAAATAAGGAATACGATAATAACCACTTTATTATTGCCTCTCGGGCATATTTCCTTCAGTCTCCCACTTGCACTAGAGACAATAATCTAGTTTGAAAACTTTGTGTATTGAACACCTATGGCTTTCTGGTGTTCCATATACGCAATTGCAAGTGGTTGACATAATCTACGGAGCTGACGCTTCAGGTCCGTGTGTATTTGCATGTCTTTGCGTCTCCACGCATCACTCATTCTCCAATGAGATGGCATTGTATAAATTTGGTCTTTCGGTGAGACCTTTAGTTCCTTGGGGTTAAAACACGTCGATACTATTGTCATACAATATATCTTTAGTGTTAGCCCGTTGCGAACCACACCTTAGTTTGATAACAAACTACTTGACACAAATTCCCTCCTTTGCTGCTACTATAGCAGTCATATACTTAGCCTTTTTGTTGTAGTATTCGTCACAATGTCTTAACTTTGGAACTCTTCCAAATCCATCATGGAATCTCTTTTCCATTACATTGTGCCACCCATAGTTTAAATTGAGATAAACTTAATTTGTATCTTGTGACAAAACTAGTATCAATGTAACGCTTTACAATGAACTATTTGTAATTGTTTGTCACCTCTACACAAATATATTCTTAGTTCTTCCAAAAGATCATAAGAATATCCTCACTATCGTCCAATGATCATTTTATGATTCATTCTGGTATATGCTCATAACACTTAGAGCATAGGACATATCTGGATGTGTACATATCATGGTATGATTGATCAAAGCATCCTTGTGATTTCACTCATCAAGTGTCAAAGCACTTGAATCTTGATTCAATTACTTTCCATGCAACAAGAACTGTTTCTTGTCGTTTCTATATTGAACTCCTTCAATATCTCATATATGTATATTTGGCACAACCATATTGGCGTCACAGTCTATCCACTATAGACATTCACGCTAAATATTCGGGTTTTGCCTAAGTATTTCATCAAAATGAAATTCTTAACCTTTGTCAATAAAAGATACATCATTTCTAATCAACAAGATGTCCTTCACATAATGTATTAGAAATATGTCTCAGCGCTCCCACTTAATTTCTTGCAAATGCAAGCATCTTCATCGTCTCCAGATGAAAAACTCATTTTTCATCATGGTGAAGATTCCAACTCCGCGATGCTTACTTCAACCATTGAAGTTTGCATGCCCTTTTAGCATCCTTTGAATTTAACAAAAACCTTTGGACCGTGTCATGTACACGTCCTAGGTAACCATTCTATTAGAAGAACTTTGTTTTGTTTATTCATCTACCATATACCAAATTATATGTAGTGGTTGCTACTTTAATCCGTTCAGACTAAATATCGCTATGAAAGATCAAATCTTGTCATAGTAAACTCTTTGAACATTGTCATAAAATACTTTACGACATGTCGAATATTTCATAGATGTGAGACATCCATGTCTGTTTCTTTATAGATCCAAATACGACCGATAGGTTTTTACACCTTTCCGGAGGGTCTTCCAAGTTCAAAACTTGATTTCTCGTATGTGGAACTATCACGGATTTTATGGCTTCAAGCCATTTGACGGAGTCAGGGCCCATCATCGCTTCTTTGTATGTATTCGGTTCATCATTGTCAAACAATAATGATTTACTCTCAAATCTTAGCATTTGATTGTTTAACCGACCTTCTTGGTTCAATAGGAACTTTAGACCTCCGTGACCACAACCTTTGAGGCACATAAGCTATGAGCATTATGGCAGACTCCAGAACGATTTCCGGCGCTGCGCAACTCAGCACATTTAGCTAAGGTTCGTTAACCTTATCAAAGTTCTATTGTCCTCCCACTTAACTTTTGCGAAAAATTCCTTTTTCAAGAAACTTCACATTTCAAGCGACAAACCCTTTTGTCCTCGGTGTTATGGAGGAATAACCAATTGTTATTCGGAATAACCTACAAAGATATGCTCATCCGAATTCGGTTGTAAACATCTTACTTATGTTTAGCATACCAAAATTTAAGAAATGACAACTTGGGTTTTACCCCAAACCATAACTTCCATGGTGTCATTTCAACGGATCTAGATGGAGCTCTTTTCAGTGTAAAAGCGGTAGTCTCTAAAGGTTTAATCTTTTAAAACATAATGGCAGTTTTATAAATAACACCTTTGATCCAACCATGTCTCACAAGGTTTCATTACAAATCCCAAACACTCCATACTCCTATGGTGTTTCGGGAGATGTAAATCTAGGTGTTTTGCTAAACTTGCAACTCAAATAAATCCCTTTATGATAAAATCATAATTCATTTATTTTCTTGTTACACTTGTAACTCAAATAAATCCCTTTATGATCAAATCATAATTCATTTATTTTTTCTTGTTACAATGATTTTCCACTTCATCTTGAAAGTCTTTGAAACATTTTCAAATATTTCATACTTCTTTCTCATTAAGTGAACATTCACTCAAAATTCCGGAGAAAGCATATGAAGTTGAAACCCATCGCTTACGACTATACATAATGGACTACATACATCGATATGTATAAATTCCAATAATTTAGTCGTTCGTTCTTCTTTGGCCTTTGAACGAAGTTTTAATTATCACGTGGAAAGTCTCACAAGCGTCACTTGATCAAATCAAAGACTCCAAAAATCCATGAATATGGAGATTCTTCATGTTTTCTTTCCAATATAATTTAAACAGCGATGTCACTTCATAAGTGATCTTTCAATCATTTGTCTTGCGACATTTTAGCATTAGGTTTTATGGATGTGATTTCTTCAACTAGATTTGTAAATCATCCATCTTATATGGAATACGGTAATTATTTGAACAACCTTTGTTCTTATAATACCTGATTCAAATAACAATTATTAAAACAAATCTTGAAGTCAAGCTTTGATGTCAACGAGAAATACAAACAACGGTTTGTTTGTTTTCAATTAACATCATCACATATTCTTTTGCTAGTTACTTAGGCCATTGTGGTTTATGAATTGCGTTGTTCCGTATGAAATTTCATACCAACCAATTCGGTATCCAATACCCAAGAACCACATTGTTTAACAAGCAAAGAATACAACCATAACATGTATATCATCTATATACCTAAATTGGATATTTCCAGTCTTCTCTTTTCTGCCAAATATATTTTATAGATTCTCTTTCAGCATTTCCTTTTTCCTTTTAAAAGAATTTATCAACATCAAAAGTGGCGCCAAATACTTGACACATAGTCCAAAGCGTGTATATTCAAATAATAATACCTTTGGACTTGCACTTTGAAGTAGATCACCATCATCAAAATGATCGGTATTCTTTCAAAATCCATTCTTTAGTAATCTTTTAGTGTAGTAAACACTTTACATACATCTTCTATTCATCCTTATCATGACGACTTTCATGATCAAGCCAATTTAGCTTATAAAGGAGAATCGTGAGTATAACATTACTTTCCAAAACCCTTTTGGATGATTAAGATGTCTAGCATCTCCAACCTTCATAAATTCTCATCCAATATGAGAACATATATTATACTCTATCATATTGCAACCAAAACATTGTTTCAGATATCGTTATATCTGCCACACATGATGGTTTCTGAAACAATTCTTTCAGCTCCTAGATAAACTTGATATTAAAACAATCAAGAATCGTGGAGGCAAACATGATACTTAAGATACTAACACTGGAATTGTTACTCTCGATTTAATACCAATTATTAAATTTCACGGAGTAAATAGAGTTTGCTGAAAGTTTGCAATAGGACTTTAAACTTTGATTGACACTCAACACAATACGATACCAGTTCGTAAAGTAAATATCCAGAATTCTATAGTTCTATTATCTCAATTACAACTATGCATAAGGTGGTGAACGAATGCCAATGACTACAACAAATTATGCAAATTCACTTTGATTTAATTTATGATAAATTGAGTTCTACTAATCCAAATTAGAAATGAACTCCCACTCAAAAACGACATCCCTCGTGTCCTTTTGGTGATTACATGAACCAAATCCACTACACCAAGTCCGATCATCACGTGAGTCGGCGTAGCTTCAAAGGCGAGCATCCATATGGTCATCATATCAAAATATATGACTCATGCTTAACCTTTCGGTCCGTGTTCCGAGGCCATGTCTGTACATGCTAGGCTCGCCAAGTAAGAACCTTAGTATTCGCGTGTGTAACTGTCTTACACCCGAGATATGCTCGTGGATTCAAGTACACCCGATCATCACGTGATGTCTTGAAGCGACGAAACATTGTCGGTGCATACTTAAGGAAGAACACATTTTTATCTTGATATCTAAATGAGGGATCATCTTATTATGCTAATAAAACGCCAAACAAGCAATATAAGATGCTATCAAACATCACATGTTTATTAGTGGAATGATATGGTTCTCGCATATGATCTCTATCATGTGCGCCGTGGTATGATCACTATCATACCTTTATGTGTAAATCCAAGGTCTATGGAGTTTACACGTTATGTATGTTGTAAGAGTATCATCTCATACTTCTACTTACAACATCACCATATCATAACACTAGCCCAGCAACAATCTAAACTAGACGCCTCTAATTTATCCATTGCAAATTTTACGTGGCTTAGGGCTTTCGAAGATAGAACCGTTCTTACCTACGAACATGAACCACAACGAGGATAACCAAATTGTTGACAACTCGTTGCAAATTAGATATTGACTATAGTAGGAGAGACAGACACCCGCTAGCCACTTATGCAAAACTAGTTGCATGTCAAGCGTGGAACAGGTCTCATGTGCGAGGACATGTAAAGTTTGTCCGGGCCGCTTCATCCCACTATGCCACCAATATCCAAAGTACAACTAAGAAGCAATAAAATGATCATCATCGCCCACATAATCATATGTGTACTACCCGTGCAAAGTATCTACGCATAGATCCGGCTCTGATACCACTGTAGGGTTCGCAGCATAGAAAACAAAAATTTTCCTACGATGGGAACAACTATGTACCAAGATCTATCTACTAGATACAAACAACGGGCGGATGTATATCCGTAGAGAACATACCCTTGAAGACCGACAAAGCTTAACGAGTCCAAACTCGTGGTTGATGTAGACGATCTCTTGCCGATGTCAAGATCGAGAGGAAGTCCTAGCGCCGCAAAACAGCAGCGCATCCGTGCTCGCACACACGTTCGAGGCACCGAGCAACCTCCGCCTCCTCGCTCTAGCGATGCAGCGGAAGCACAACTCTTTCTTGTCGAAAAGCCACCGGGAACATGTATCTCGCTAGTCCGAGACCATGGGGGATAAATTCTAGAGGGGGAGAGAGATCCTTCACGAGGAGGTGTGGTGTGAGAGGAGGAAAGGGGGCCTTTTATAGGGGAGAGGGGGGGCACCCAAGGGGCATGGCGCCCAGCCATGGGGCTGCCCCCACCTCTTCCACATTCATGTGGGTGGAGCTCCCACTCAAAATGAAAAGCCTCCACTCCCATTAAAAAGCCTCCACTCAAAAATCCACTCACATGCATTAAATTTCCACCAAATTTAATGCAAGCTCTCATTTAAATAAAACTCTTTTATTTATTTATTCAGAATTTTGTTAATTACTTTAATTAACAAACATTCACATAAAACCCCTTGCTAGTATTCCATTTCACATGCAGAACCAGTTTCAGCAATTTCAACCGAAACAGTTTCGGTGTCTAGTGAAATAAATTCCTGCGCTTTCCTTTTCTTTTCGGCATGAAACTTTTGCTCCAAATGGATGTCGGTGTCTCTTAAGTGTGTCACCCTACGGTTCGCGAATAATGCGTACATGATCGAGACCCCTCTCGGATCAATAATCAGAAGCGGGATCTGGAGACCCATACTGACTCCCACACATTCAACGATGACTTTCTTGTGATCGTCGGAACCTTTTACGCTAGTATCTTAATCCCTTTGTTTCGCGATATATTACATGTCCGAGATTCGATCATCGGTATCTCCATACCTAGTTTGATCTCGTTACTGACATGCACTCTTTTCTCGTTCCCGTGATATAACATTCTAGTGATCAAATCACTTGCTTGCAAGCTAATCAATGTGATATCACCGAGAGGGCCCAGAGTATATCTATCCGTCATCGGGATGAACAAATTCCACTCTCGATCCATGGGCCTCAACATAACACTTTAGTAGTTCTGAATCCATCTTTATAATCACCCTGTTACGGTGTGACGTTTGATGTTATCAAGAAACTCTTCCGGTGTTAGTGATTGACATGATCTCATGGTCTAAGGATTAGGATCACTTCGTAAGTTGTTATAGCAATATAAACTCAATGACTTTGATCGTAATGTTATACTTCGGATGAATGTTCATCACACCATTACACTAATGTTGTGACCTCGTTATTAACAACATCCAATGTCCATGATCAGGAAACCTTTGATCATCTTGTTAATCAACGAGCTAGTTTATAAGAGAGGCATAACTAGGAACTTCCTTTTTGTTTATTAAACACACATGTATTAACGTTTCCGTATTAATACAATTATAGCATGTAAAATAAACATTTATCATAAATAAGGAATACGATAATAACCACTTTATTATTGCCTCTCGGGCATATTTCCTTCAGGATCAAACTTGGCCGGGTCATTGGTGATTGCAAGAGAAAAAAGAAGAATTCAAGAGGTAGCGGCTCTTGCTCAGTCGGCACAGCTAAATATGCCGGCACTAGCCAACCCCCATGGAAGTGTTTCTTTCTAGCCGACTAAAGAGACGAAAAAGATCCAGATAGATGAGCAGTTCCCAGAGCGCACCATCATGATTGGTGCCGGCCTAGATGCCAAATAGGAAGGCGAGCTCACCAACTTCCTCTGTGAGAATCGGGATATCTTTGCATGGTCAACTCACGACCTGCAAGGTGTGCCGAGGGAGTTGGCTGAGCACTCTTTGCATGTAAGGCCAGGAGCAAGGCCGGTGAAGCAACCTCTCCGCCGCTTCGCCGAAGACAGGAGAAAAATAATAGGGGATGAGATAGCTCGGCTCCTTGCGGTCGGGTTCATCATGGAAGTGCTTCATCCGGATTGGTTATCAAATCCGGTGTTAGTAGAAAAGAAAAAGGATGACCCAAATGTAGCCGTCGTATGGCGAATGTGTATCGATTACACGAACCTAAATAAGGCGTGCCCCAAAGATCCTTTTCCTTTACCTAGGATAGACCAAGTCATTGATTCGACCGCTGGTTGTGAGATGTTGTCATTTGTAGACGCGTATTCTGGTTTCCACCAGATACGGTTAAATCCGACCGATCAAATAAAGACTGCGTTTATTACCCCGTACAGGGCTTATTGCTATCGCACCATGCCATTCGGCCTGCGTAATGTAGGAGCAACATACCAGAGATGCATGCAAAAATGTCTACATGATCAGATAGGAAAAAATGTACAAGTATATGTAGACGATGTGGTTATGAAAACCAAAGAGAGCAAAACGCTCCTCGATGATATTCAGCAGACATTCGCAAACTTAAGAAGGTTCCAAATGAAGCTTAACCCGGAAAAATGTACGTTCGGTGTGTCGGCTGGAAAATTACTCGGTTTCCTCGTATCCAGCCGAGGTATAGAGGCAAATCCAACTAAAATCCGGGCAGTAGAAAAAATGGAATTGCCGAGGTGTCTAAACGATGTACAAAAATTTACCGGCTGCCTGGCCTCGCTGAGTCGATTTGTATGTCGGCTGGGAGAAAAGGCATTACCTCTATATCAATTGATGAAAAAGTCTGATAAGTTCATTTGGACACCGCAAGCAGATAATGCGTTTCATGAGTTAAAAAAGATGCTGGTTACAGCGCTAATCTTGGCCTCTCCACGGTCAAAAGAACCTATGTTACTTTATGTAGCTGCCACTAACAGAGTGGTAAGTGCGGTGGTTGTCGTGGAACGAAATGAAGGTGATAAGTCAATACAAAGGCCGGTATATTACCTAAGCGAGGTACTATCGGCCTCAAAACAGAACTACCCGCACTACCAAAAGATGGCTTATGGAGTATACATGTCAGCGAAAAAACTTAAACATTACTTCAAAGAACATCCGATAAAAGTGATTTGTGAAGCTCCCATAGCCGAGATATTGAGCAACAAAGATGCAAGTGGCCGAATAGCAAAATGGGCAATCGAGTTATCACCTTATGCTCCGTAATTCGATAGGCGAGATGCAATCAAATCTCAGGCAGTGGCCGACTTCTTTGTGGATTGGGCCGAGGTACAATATGAGCCGCCATTACCAGATCCGAATTATTGGACAATGCATTTTGACAGATCCAAGATGAGAAATGGCTTGGGGGAAGGATAGTGTTAACTTCGCCGAAAAAAGATCAGCTGAAATATGTGCTGCAAATACATTTCGCCGCGTCGAACAATGTAGTCGAGTACGAAGCACTCGTCCATGGGTTAAAGGTGGCAAAAGAGATTGGTATACGTCGGATCCTATGCTACGGGGATTCAGATCTAGTAGTACAGCAAGTATCAGGCAATTGGGACGCATTAGATGCGAATATGTCCCTATATAGATTCCATATGCAAAAAATAAGTGGATACTTTGATGGATGCGAGTTTCATCATATACCTTGGGCGGAAAATGATGCCGCAGACACGCTATCAAAACTCGGATCAACTAGGCAGTCAATTCCCCCGGGTATCGCCCTAGAGCACCTGAGAAAACCATCGATAACACCATCACCAGAGTCCGAGTCAATTCATATCTCGGCATAATTGAAAGAAGGAAGTGTGCCAATGGAAATCAACAAAGAATACAACCCAGACTTTCTGAAAGTGAACCCGGCCATCGCACGAGTGAATACAGAAAAATACGAAGCTGTTATGTCGGCAGAAAATATGGAAATCGATAGTGAAATTATCCCAAAGAAAATCACGCCAACATGGGCGCAACCCATATTCTCCTTCCTTAAGGACGCAATCTTGCCGAGTAATGAGGTACTGGACAGACAGACAATAAGAAGAGCAAAAGCTTATACAATCATAAACAATGAGCTGTATAAGAGAAGCGTCACAAGCGTGCTACAAAGATGTGTTGACTCGGCAGAAGGCCAGGAGATACTCCTGGATATACATCAAGGAGAATGCGGGCATCACGCCTCATCAAGAGCTTTAGTGGACAAAGCATTTAGGCATGGGTTTTATTGGCCGACGGCATTAAAAGAGGCAAAATAATTAGTCGAAAAATGTAATGGTTGCCAGAGATACGCCAGCAAGATACATTTGCCCTCGTCCGAGTTAAAGACAATACCAATCACTTGGCCTTTTTCGGTATGGTGCTTGGATATGGTGGGTCCATTCAAGCCTGCCCGAGGAGGAATGACTCACATTCTAGTCATGGTGGATAAATTCACAAAGTGAATCGAGGTAAACTCAATAAGAAAATATGATGGACCGACAACAGTAAAATTCCTCAAAGATATTATCTTGAGATATGGTTATCCACATAGTGTTATTACAGACAATGGCACAAACTTTGCTGAAGGGGGCCTTTGCTAGATTCTGCTAAGAGAAACACATAAGACTAGATGTTGCCTCGGTGGCTCACCCAGCATCAAATGGGCAGGTAGAAAGATCAAATGGGCTGGTATTGTCCGGAATAATACCCCGGCTTGTCGAACCTCTGCAAAGGTCGGCAGGATGCTGGATCGAGGAGCTACCAGCAGTACTGTGGAGCCTTAGAACTACCCCAAATAGGTCAACAGGTATACCCCATTTTTTCTGGTATATGGGGAAGAAGCTGTGCTTCCAGCCGACATAATACATGATTCACCAAGAGTGACCCACTATACAACTGCTGAGGTAAATGAGGTAGCTCGGCAAGACGATGTCGATTTGCTAGAAGAGGCCAGGGAATTGGCATTATCAAGATCAGCTATTTATCAGCAAGACCTCCGACGATATCACAGCAAGAAAGACAATCCAAGAGTTTTTAAAGAAGGAGATTTGGTTCTTCGGCTAGTGCAGCGCACAGCCGGCATGCACAAACTTTCACCCCCATGGGAAGGACCATTCATCGTGAGTAAAGCATTGGACAATAATGCATATTAACTAATCGATGCTCAGTCACCAGAGAAGAACAAGGCAAACAAAGCCAGCGACGAATCAAAAAGACCGTGGAACATAGCTTTACTTCGCCCATTCTATACTTAGGAGCTATATGTCGTACGTCATGATGTGACGCATCAAGTTGGAGTATCAAGCGTGTATTTGACCTCGGCACCTCGAGCAGCGACTCGGGGACCGCACAATGTTGTTTCTATTTATTAAGACTATGTAGTAAACCTCGGCACCTCGAGTAGTGACTCGGAGACTGCACCGTGTTATTTCTTATTTTGAATTATGTGTTAAATTTCAGCACCTCGAGCAGCGACTCAGGGACTACACCGTATTATCCCTTATTTCGTATTATGCATTAAACTTCGATGCCTCGCGCATTGACTCGGGGACTGCCCCATGATTGTTTCTTGTTCTAAAAATATGCATTAAACTTCGGCACCTTGAGCAATGACTCGAAGACTACCCCGTAGTATTCTCTGCATTGAGCCATGAATTATATCTCGGCAACCCAGTTTGTAACTCGGGGACTGCTGCATGATCCTAGATATTCTTTGAGCACACGCAAGAACTCGATAACCCGAGTGATAAATCGGGGACTGACTTATATTACCCGTTGTTTGTCGCTAGACACATAAAATCTCCGTAGCTCAGCTAAAAACTCAGGGACTCCCTAAAATTGTTGATATTAACTTGCAAGATATGATATAAACTTCTCTCAGTAATCAAAGGAATAGCAAAGCGGAAACAATCAAAAATATCTAAGGATAATGCAAAAAAGAATAGCAACCCCAGCAAATCGGAGTATGATAAGGGATGCAACTTATTGTATCACTTTACCAGATATGGGCTCCGGGCATTGTACTTTAGATAGAAGTTGAAAACACAACAGCTAAGCAATCGAGTTTACGAAGGGCGGGCAAGATAAATGCCGAACTAAGGTCAGCCACATGGAAAAATACAATCCGAACTTACGAAATCAAAGTTCGCCAAAGCAAAGATATAAAGCAATAGTATTTGTTTAGATAGAGTAATAATAATCACCATCACCAATGCCTCAGCGGCGAAAGGCAAAAAGGTTCACACCACAACAAAAGCCGGACAATTGTTCCATAGACATCATACGCCCGGCATACCGGGGACTGAAAATAACTTAAAGAGTTTTTTGAACCTAAATAGCGAAAAGGGCCAGAGCACCCTTAAGGGGCAGCAGCATGATCAGGAGCATCGGGAATGGGTATCTCGAATGATGGCTGGGTGACCTCGGTCTCCTGCGCAGGGGTATTTTCAGGAACTGGGCGCTCCGAGGTAGCCGGCGCCTCAGCCGAAGTTACTTCGCCTTCAACAGAAGCAATAGTAACCTCGGGGGCAAGCCTCGGCTGCTAAGGAACATTAGCTTGAGCTCGAGAATTCTTAGTTCCTTTAGAAGATGATCGCGCGTCGCCATCCTCATTCGAGCTTGCATTTGAGTCACGAGAGTTGTCCGAGTCACCCTTTGCTTCATCCTGATCGGTCGAATCATCATCAGAGGCATCTTCAACGTCGACATCATCTGCCGGATTGGAAAGAAAACTCAGCCCTTCAATCCAATTATGCACGTCAGCATACTCAATAAGCTGGAAGGCACGAGCTTGGCGGCGAGCGACGAATTCTGGATCCTCAACCCAACGAGAGCCAGTGCGCAGATTCATCAGAGTATCGAGTGAGATATCCTCGTACTAAGACAAAACAGCTGTAAGTGCCATATCAGCCCCAGCCCTCCCAGCAGATTCCCTCCAGAGATATAACTGGTTCTGAGATGCCATTAATCTCTCCACGAGTATTTTGACTTCGTCAATATCAGGCGTTCCTGAGGTATTCGGCCAAAGAACATGGTAGGCCCGAATGGCTGCTTGCACCGGATCTCTTCCCATAATCTTCATTGGTCCAACAGCAGTGCCAACGGCAATCAGGAAGTCTTCCATTGAGTATTCTGGACTCGAGTCTGCGGGGACACCTCGGCGCTGACGAGCAGAAATCACTGCCTTAGAGCTCACTGGTTTAGCTTCCGAAAAATGATCTACACGAAAGGAAAACATATAAGTTAGAAATAACAAAGACAAGAAAATAACTCGGCCGCGGTCGGAAACTTACGATGAATATAACTCAACATTTTCTCGAGATCCTGGGTCCAGTCGGCTTTATTTTTCTCAAAGCGAGTGATTTCCTCGCTCATCGTCCGGTTCTTCAGCTCGGCAGCATCGAGGAGTTCCTTATCTTTCTGCATTTGCAGGCTCAGTCGATTCTTCTCTTCAGAGAACTCCTGATCAACTTTTTCCAATTCGGATTTCTGCGAAAGCTTGAGAGACTCAACCTCGGCGCGTAACCGAGTTATCTCATCATCCTATTCTTTAAGTTGCGCCGAATGAGTGACGACTTGTTCTAAAAAATGCAGCATCATATCAGGCATGGATATGCATTCTTGATGCGATGCTGCAAGTGTTTGTAACTCGGCTATACCAAAGCCAGAAGGTTATAAGAAACCTAGGATTTGTCTCGAACGAAAGTCAACAAGTCTCAAGGCGAAAAAGATAACTAACCTTCCAGATCGTCAACTTTCTTGGTAAGGCGGATGTTAAGATTATTGATACTAGCTGCATATCAGCAAAGAGTGGATTAGCACGTCAGGCCAAAAATGTTAAGAACTTAAGGAACAATACAAAGATTTATTAAATTACCAGTTTTCTTCACTACGGGGACAACCTTCTCATATTTCTCTTGCAATTTCTTGTATACAAAGAGTAGCTTTTGAAATTCGGCTGTCCGCCGATCATGGGCAGCCTAAGTACCAAAGTGAATTATATAGCTGGATATTCAAAGCTAAAACAGATCCGAATCAAGCAAAACTTAACTTGGATCTAGGTGGCTGGATATTCAAAGCTAAAGCAGATCCGAATCAAGCAAATCTTAACTCGGATCTAGGTGGCTGGATATTCAAAGCTAAAACATATCCGAATCAATTAAAGCTTAACTCGGATATAGGTGGCTGGATATTCAAAGCTAAAACAGATCCGAATCAAGCAGAACTTAACTCGGATCTAGGTGGCTGGATATTCAAAGCTAAAACAGATCTGAATCAAGCAAAGCTTAACTCGGATCTAGGTGGTTGGATATTCAAATCTAAAACAGATCCGAATCGAGCAAAGCTTAACTCGGATCTAGGTGGCTGGATATTCAAAGCTAAAACAGATCCGAATCAATCAAAACTTAACTCGGATCTAGGTGGCTGGATATTCAAAGCTAAAGCAGATCCGAATCAAGCAAAACTTAACTCGGATCTAGGTGGCTGGATATTCAAAGCTAAAATAGATCCGAATCAAGCAAAACTTAACTCGGATCTCGGTGGCTAGATAATCAAAGCTGAAATATATCCGAATTAAGCAAAACTTAATTCGGAACATGGATGGACTACGGTCAATCCAAGTCATGCAGGAAATTGACTTAGCAAATAATGCATTTGAAGCCTAACAAAGCTTCCAAACGAACAACAAATTATTCGGTTGCAAGCTTCGGGGACTAGTGTATATATACTATCATTTGTATAAACAGACAAAGTATCAACAGAAGCGGTTACCTCGTTCATCTTATCACTGTCAAGAACAATCTTAGCAGCCATATGCAAACGACTGCTGATGTCGGAAAGCTGAAATGGATGGCTACTCGGATTGCCCTCAAGCAGATCGGCGGCGTTCCAGTTATTGGCATATTCCACCAAGGAGCCGAGGCTGTTCCCACTATTAGTACGGGTCAGTACTTTACCTTGGGCCCGTTGTGTAACTACCGCCGTCGCTGAACTCTTGTGAAGAGTAAGCTGAGTGTCGGCGGCCAGGGTGACAACAGGATTGGCAGAGGAAGCCCCCTTACGAAGTGCATCAGCCATATTGGGTTGAGAAGAGCTAGCCGGCCCCTTCTGAGATGCTGAAGGTTTGGTAACAACAACCTTCCTAGTCTTAGGAGAGGCTTCGGCAGGGGCAGCAACCTCGGCATTAAGAATCACGTCCTGAGGAGCAGGGGGGCTATGGTTTCCAAGGGGGCTGAGATGGTGATATCATCTGCTGGAGCGGAAGTAGCAGCTGGAATCGTGGTGATCAAAGGATCGTTGGGGGAAACCTCAGCGGTCTGAAGAGGAGCAACGATTTTAACATAATGATCTATTGGCGGAGTTATGTCGGCGTTAACGATGGGAGCTGTGGGTACATCTCGCTGAGGCGATGTATGAGTCGGCTCAGGAGGAGAGTCAACACGAGAGGGACTGGGAGCCCGAATATCCTATGGGGGGGGCAAGAAGAAGGCTGCCGAGTTGTATGGCTTGTCATACCCGGACCGCTTGGCTTGGCAGAGAGAGGAGCTCTGCGAAGGACAAAGAGTCGAATCAAAAGACAGAAAGAGAGAAACAAGAAATACGAATGAAAATAAACTCACCCAGTAACCCCAGGCATGGTCTTACGCCTCGGAATATGCTGGGCAGACTTCTCATTCGCTTCTTGGGAGCAGCGTCAGAGGGACCCGCCGGAGCAGTGCGCTTCTTCGAGGTAGCAGGAGCTCGAGAAGCAAGAGGCTCGGCGTCGTGCACCTGACCGACTGGATTAGCTGGGAAAGTAGGAGCCGGAAATGCATAAGAGGTAGGCATCGCGGCAAGTACATCAAGAATTTGGACGTCGTCCGAGTCACCTTCATCCCCGTGGGCCGAGGCCTTGCCACGGGCGCGAGCCGGAGCAACATCTGACTTAGGGACAAACTCTTCCGAGTCAGGTTTCCCGCTTTTCGGGGTATTCCGATCCGCAATCCACGGAAGAGCCAGAACCTTGACATCCTCGATCTTTTGTTCCGTAAACCTCTGCGAGAGACGAAACAAAGTAGAATTAGCAAAAGAACATTCACAAACGTGACTCGGAAACAAACACCAATGCGTAAATTTACCTGAGGAGGGGGATTCCCGCGAGTGAACGGCTTCAGTCCCCATGCCCAATCCTCCGGCATATCAGTCTTGAAGATAGCTTGGACACGCTTATAAATATGATAGTCTTCGAGCTCAACCGTCGAAACTCGGTTGGGATCGAGAGGACCACTCATGTAACAAAGCTTGTGAGTGCGAAGCTGGAAAGGGCAGATTCGGCTGCTGATGAATGTGGTCATCAGATCCTCGCCACGGAGCCCGGCGCGGATCAACTCCTTGAGCCGAATCTCAAATGCCTCGGCCAAAGCATGGATCTTCCTAGGATTGTAGTTCCAATTCTTCTTGGAAGGGGTGCCAATAGAAAAGGCGGGGAGCCGAATCTTATCTTCTTTTCCAGTGTTTTTGACATAGAAAAATGATCTATGCCATTTCTTGCAAGACTCGAGGCCGGCGACACGAGGGAACTCAGAGTTTCTCCGAGGTGCAATGGACGCGGCCCCGCACTGGGTAAGGGACTTCTCGAAAGGTTGAAGAGATTTGTCCGGTACGAAATTAGATTAGATCTGGAAGAATTTAGACCAAACAGGTACGGAGGGCCAGAGGCCGAAGTACCCCTCCGAGGCCGAGATGTAAGCCGACAAGGAGGCAATAGCATTGGCAGGAAGGTGATGCGGCTGGAGGCCGAAGTAATCAAGGAACTCCCTGGCGAAATCGCTAAGGGGGAGGCCGAATCCGCGAGCAAAATGGGACATGAAGACTACATATTCTCCCTCCTTGAGCACGGGAGAGGATTCGTTGCCGGGCAAGCGACAGCTTGCCTCGGCAGGGATTCAGCGCGTCTTGATTAGCCACTCTACCTCACGGCGAGTGACAGTGGAACCCTGCCAAGAACTTCGTTCTGGACCGGATGCGAAATCATCCTCCTCGACGAGAGCACCGCTGGCAGAACTAGACATGGATTCGTCGGAGGAATCGACGGAGGAGGAACTAACGGCGGGGAGAGGCCTAGAAGTGCAGGGCCCCATTGTGATTCTAACGAGCGCGGCGGCGCAACGAAGAAGAACCGCCGCGAGGAGTCTATGAAACAGAGGGATTGCCTAGGGCGAAGATCTAGCGGCGATGCCGTAGGATAACTCACCGGCGAAGGCGACGGAGAAGGGCGCGGCGGTGAGGTCGTCGGAGCAGGAGAACGGCAGCGTGACCGATGAGGAGGTCGACGGTGGCGCAGCCGCTTGCGTACGAACGGAGGCGCCGGCGCAAGAAGGAGGAAGAAGGGCAAATGAAGGGGGAAAGTGAAATCGTCTAGCCCTGTTTCCCCCTTTATAACCGCGCAGTATAAGTAGTGGGATCGTGGGTGCGCCACGATAACTGCATAATCGTGCGCGTGGCAAAACCGCTCGCAGCTAGTGGAGCCACACCGAATACCACACGTCGCAGGAGGGGATCGGGCCTCCTGACCAATGCGGTACTCGAGGCGTCACTGCGCCGACGCGACGAACACAGTAATCACTGTGGCTTGTCAGTAGACACTGTAGAGGAACAAAAAACTAGAAGAACAATGATGAGTGGTACACGTAGGACGAGGCATGCTCGGGAAGCTGCACGGATACCTCGGACAGAAATAAGTAACTCGGAAAGAAAGAGAGAGATATGTTGGGAAACTGATGTGGCCCGGCCGAGGTTTCAGGCAGGACCACACCAACTTCGGGGACTAATGTTGGGGAGGTGACCCCGGATAGGGTCAAGACAGGGAAAAGATGAAAGGAACCTCCCTTTTCGTGATCCGAGTTACAGTTATGTCGGCCGAGTAATATAAGAGTCGGTCGAGATAAGCAGGGCCATGGCAAGTATAGAATGAGTAACACCTTATTCGGCCGACATATGAGTTGAGTCGGCTGAATGAGTCTGGCTAACTTGAATGCAGGTGAAAGCCGAGCCGAGTTATACGAGACAAGGCCGAGTAACACGAAGCTTGCAGGAGAAGGAGATGCCTATAGTCAAACCCTAGTCACTGACTAGGAGGAATCTAGACAAGGCCAAGCACAAAGGACAAGGAGCAGAGCAACAGAAGGGCAGAAGAAGGTCACAGAGGTGACAGTCAGGGAGCCCGAGGCGCGCATGTGAAGCTCTCTGAAACATTGATGCCGATAGAAGGGGGACACGGAAAGGAAGCCGCCGAGTTACCATATTGGGACAAGCATATTTCAAGGATATGCTTGCCACATCAGCCCTAGAAGGAACCAAGGCACCTCTTTATAAGGGGGGACGCTGGCTCCAGAGAGGGGGATCGATTCATTCTACGCCGTAAGGCTCGTGTAGTTGTTCTCTTCTTCCTGCAAACAGCTCAAGGAGCATTTGTAGTCCTTAAGAGGAGAAATAAAGATCTACATGTTAGTCATTTGAGTGTAGAAATCACTACATCTTCTCTCTCCGGATCCCTCTAGCATCAATTGGCCCTATACTTTAGCCTACCCATGGCATCTGCCATGCCACCACCACAACAAATAAGGAATTTTCTCTAATTCTTTTTGGGTATATAGTTGGTAAAACATATTTCCTCCGTCCAAAGATAACTGATTTCGCATTCGAATCTAGACAAACCGAAGTCAGTTATTTCTGAACAGAGGGAGTAGAAGGGTTCGACTTTGAACAAAGGTAGACCTTTAATCAATTTGAAATGGAGGGAGTATAAAGTACTCTCTCCGTTCGTAAATAAGTGTACTTCTATCTTTGTTCTAAGTTAAACTTAAGTAAAATTTGACTAAGTTTATAAACAAACGTATCAATACGACACTAAATTAGTATCACTAGATTTATTTTTAAATTTAGTTTTGTAATATGGCAATTTCATATCTATATATTGCTGTATTTATCTATAAGGTTGATCAAATTTAATAAACTTTACTTAAAGGCAAAAGTTAAAAATGTACTTATTTGCGGACGAAGGAATCAGTACTTAATTTGCCGTAGAATGTAATGTAGGTTTCCATTTCCCCCTATAGTGTACATTATTATCAACACCAGCAGCACTTCTACTACAATGTTCTTGCGAGTGGATAGGATCGGACCTTGTACTTCCGTGGCATCCATGCATACCATAGCTGATCGGAACTTGTACGACGCGGAGCGTTGGAGCATACATATCTCTCTCGGCAAGTGAGTCCATTCCGCCGATGCAAAAGTTCGTCGCCGAGCTACCGCGTCTAATAATCTCTACTGTCTCTTCCCAGTTTGTTCATTTCTCAATCAGCGGTGTTTCCTGGCTCCAGGCCAGCTAGCTCGCATCGCATGCATGGCACAGGCCACCACGTCACCGTGCATGTATCATGCATGCGGTGCCTTTTCTGCATGCTCTCGCCACGTACGAGCCCCGACCTCCACATGGCCGCGCGCATGGCTCCACGTCCTCACGGCCACCCCCTATACATAGCACCACTCACTCTCCCGGAGATCACCAACATCGATCGCCATGAAGACATCAGTAGCAGCAATGGCGCTAGCCCTGGTCCTCTCCCTCTGCCTGTCCCTCTCGTTCGCGTCGAGGGATGTGGAGGAGGTAGGATGGAGGCGGGGAGAAGAAGGACGGGAACGTTGGGACGAAGGGCGGTCTTCCAGCGAAGGTGGCCGTCCGTACCACTTCGGCGAGGAGAGCTTCCGCGAGTGGACGCACAGCCGGCACGGCCAGTTCAAGGTGCTGGAGCGGTTCGACCACGAGCTGCTGCGGGGATCCGTGGGCGACTACCGCGTGGCGTGCCTGGATGCGGCGCCGCGCGCGTTCCTGCAGCCCAGCCACTACGACGCCGACGAGGTGTTCTACGTGAAGGAAGGCGAGGGCGTGCTGGTGGTGCTGAGGAAGGGGAAGCGGGAGTCGTTCTGCGTCAGGGAGGGGGACGTGATGGTGATTCCGGCGGGCTCCATCGTGTACTCCGCCAATACGCACAGCTCCAAGTGGCTCCGCGTCGTCATGCTCCTCAACCCCGTGTCCACGCCCGGCCGCTTCGAGGTGAGCGATCGGCGACGAGATCTCTTTTTGTGCAATTTCGTGCAGTTCTGATTATGAGCTTTAATTTGCGTGCATGCGCAGGAGTTCTTCCCTGTCGGAGGCGAGAACCCGGAGTCGTTCTTCAGCGCATTCAGCGACGAGGTTCTCCAGGCGGCATTCAACGTACGCACAACTCTTCTTAACACGATTATTATTACCATGGTTTCATGGTTCACCTGACCGAATAAATTTGCACGTATTTTGTTCCGTCTTAAACAGACGCGCCGGGAGGAAGTGGTGAGAGTGTTCGAGAGGCAGAGCAAGGGGGAGATATCGCAAGCGTCAGAGGAGCAGATCCGGGAGCTGAGCAGGTCGTGCTCCAGGGGAGGACGCGGCGGCGGCGGCGGCGGGTCGGGTTCTTCTTCTGAGGAGATCAAGCCGACCAGCCTCCCCTCCCAGAAGCCCCGGTACTCGAACAACCACGGCAGGCTGCACATGATCACCGGCAACGAGTGCCGCCACCTCCGCGACCTCGACATGGAAGTCGGCATCGCCAACATCACCCGCGTACGTACTAAATCATCAGCTGCGTGTACAATATCGTTGGTTTAGTCTTGTAATCACGCGAATGCTGAAGAGTGTTTGTTGTGCTTGCAGGGGTCGATGATTGCGCCGAAGTACAGCACCCGCGCGACCAAGATCGCGGTGGTCGTAGAGGGGAGCGGCTACTTCGAGATGGCGTGCCCGCACAAGTCCGGCTCCGGCAGGTCGTCGGAGCGCCGCGGTGAGCACGGCAGGGAGGAAGAGGGGGAAGAGAAGAAGTCGAGAGGCTACAAGCAGGTGAGGGCCCAGATCAAGGAGGGGTCGGTGATCGTGCTCCCGGCGGGCCACCCGGCGACGTTCGTGGCCGGGAACGAGGGGAACCTGGCCGTGGTCTGCTTCGGCGTGGGCGCCAGCAACGACGAGGAGGTGTTCCTGGCGGGCGGGAACAGCCTGCTGAAGCAGCTGGACACGCCGGCCAAGACGCTCCTGTTCGGCGAGCAGGAGAGGGAGGCGGCGGACAGGGTCATCGGCGCGCAGACGGAGTCCGCGTTCCTCCGCGGCCCGCAGCAGCAGCGCCGTGGCGGCGGCGGCGGCGTCTCCGACATGTGAGTGGTCTTGAGCGACGGTCTGTGCGCATGCAGGCCGTGTAGCCGCATGCGTGTCAGCGAGTGTACATGTGACGGGAATAAGTAGCAGCTCTGCTTGTAGCAGAGCCAGAGGAGATGCTGTGGAGTACGTATGAGCATGTGTCTACGTGAGTTTTTCCTGAAATAACGTGCATCCGGCACGTTTGAATATCTTTGTGAAAAGAGTTACTTGGACAGAGTAACGTGTGACGAACCGTGGCCGCACAGGCCAACCGACCGATTCACGATCCTCTCCCCAGCCACTTACAGCCGGTCGGTGCGCGTGCCGCGTGGCTCTTCGAACAGAACCCCCCGAACGAGCCCCCCTGTCACCTTGTCCTCGCATACAAGTGTAATATCGTAGTGCAGGGGAGTTACTACTTACCATTAGTTTGATGGAAGCAAGCGGATCCAAAGACCCAACAAGTTCTTCACCGGCGGCGATGAGCGACGTCGTCGGCTCCGCGTTAGGCATGGTTGGGAGCGGCTTCGCGGTGGTGGCGTCAGTTGCCCCGATCGTGGCCCTCGACTCCCACAGGTTTCTGGCCATGTCCGGCAACGACAAGAACCGGTGATGATCTAGATCCAGATCCGTCCCCATCCGCTATCCTACCTTGCTCATCCACCCGTATAGCTTCTAACCTCGATCGGCCGCCCCCCTCCTCTCATGTGTTTGCTTTGCAGTGCCAAGTTCACGGAGGCGATGCTCAAATGGAAGGAATTGTGCGGGGACCAGTATCCTGACACCGCCGCCGCCGCCGCCAAGGTCGCGCATGAGCTACTCGGCCGCGGCCGTTACCGCATCAAGGTCCTCGTTGTGGGCTATGACACGCTGACTAGCCGCGCAACGATGTACCATGTCGTCCCTTCCGCCCCATGCATCGAGACCATCTACGAAGCTGTGGGGCCAGGTGTGCATTCTTGCAAGGAGGTGCTTGATGGGGGCTATCGCCACGACATGACGGTCATAGAAATGATCGAACTCGCCGACAGTTGTGACCTACAGATTAGCTTGTTCGGGCCCCCTGCATCTACTGACGAGTTTGAGGTCACTTACATTGATAAGGGCGGAGCAACACCTATAAACAAGGAGATCAGAGAGTGCATACGACTTGGCCGAAAGATCGTCACGGATTCCTTAATGTTACCTGGGTAGCCTCACTTCCACTCTCTATTATGATTGAAGGCATACTATGTTGATCAAGATTTTCACCAATATATGTTTTGATTTATAACTTTGATGTTCCAAGGGGAGTGGATGATAGGAATTCCTACCATTTCTATTTGAGGGAAATGTTAAGGATTGAAATTGGTTTCCACATAACTAAAGTTTGTGTTAGGGAGGGCAACGAAATTTTGCTATTTAAGCAGGTTGTCAGATGTCCAGTTGAAGAACTTGTTATAACTACTCATGTGTACCTGTAGATGAGAAAAGTATTATAACCTTAGATATGTGAGAGTCAAGGAGAAAAAGGTTAAAATAGATTAGGTTGTTCAAGAAAAAAAAGTAGGTTGTTAGGAAGGCAATCCATTGGTTATGGAACAATTCTAGTTACTTCCTCCCTTTAGTAATATCCCTTCGTATATGTTTTATTTTTAGGGTGTTAAGAGAAACAAATGATATGTACATAACCAGTTTTTGTTGAGTGGTGCCAAGTAAAAAGGACCAAGGAGGGTTGTCCATTTTAGATTTAAACATCACAAATATTTCGTTGGGTTCTAAGTGCTTGTGGAAACTTTTCAATGGAAATGATATAGGGCAAACATTCCTAAAGAGTACCTCGCACATCAAAAACTAGGGACAAGTAAACTCCAAAATGGGGACTCACACTTTTTTTGGAGGTTAAAGGATGATTTTAGTTTTGCTATAGGGGAAAACTTTGGAATGGTACGAACACTAGATTATGGGAAGAACGATGATTCTTTGATGATAGTTGGACCACCGCCTTTTTCATGCTATATACAATCTTCCTAGGTCAACATAGTCACTATCAAACAAGGGTTTTCATGTCGTTTTAACTCTCTAAGATTTTAGGGAGACCTAGTTGAAAATAGAAAACAAAAATGGTGAATCTTAATGACTATGTATCCAAATGTTTCACTTTAGGGAGAGCACAATAAATTAGTCCGGATGATCCCAAGTTCAGGAAACTGTAGTTTGAAACCTTTCTGCTAAGTTATGCAAAATAATGAGGTGGTGTCGTCGTAAATTGTTTTGTGAAAAGTCAAATGTCTAATATCTATAAAAAATTTCCATGCTTGTTGCTAGAAACCATTTTGAGGAGTGATGTTTTATTGCACAAAGGCGATAAAATCTAAGAAACATGTCTCCTTTGTAGTAGTAATGAACCAATAAATCATTTCTTTCTGAGCTAGATATAAGATTGACTTTTGGCACCAAATTTTCAATTGCACATGTCAATGAATTGTTAATGTTTGGCCAAAGGGTTTTAGAAAAAGTCATGATAGTGGTTGACATAACAATTTTGATTTGGGTGATTTGGAATCCAATAAAATGTTCATATTATCTTTTGTTAAATATTTTTCACTAATTGAATGGATCAATTTGAAGTGGAGGAGGCAAGGATTAACTGGATGTATAAATCTTCATCGTATAGCTATGTGTGGGATGGGCGGAGGGGGAATTTGAGGTTTCTGATTACCATCTTGTCATATGCATATCTTAGGAAATGTCGGGATAAAAAACAATGTTCCCCTAAGTAAAATGTATTATGCAGAACAAGCTAATGAAATTTTTGCTATTTAAGGAGATTTTAGTATGTTCATATGGAGAACTTTATATGTAGTACTTAAAAGTGTACCCGTAAATATGAAAGGGATTAGACTTAGTTTTTGGAAAGATACCTTAGTAACCATATAAAAGATTGATAATCATTATTTTACAATATGTAGATGATACTACTCCCAAGTTTGGTTGCTCTTAACTTTAGGAAACTTTGGTGTGAAATATTTCTACTAAGCTATGCAAAATGGTTTGTGCGCTACAAATTATCGTGGAGATTCCAAATTTCTCTATGTATCAATGTTCCTCGTAGCTCTTGCTACAGGAACAATTTTGCTAGAGATGTTTTTGCATAGAGGTGGTAAATCATAGAGAATATGTTTTTTTCTTGGAGTAATGAACAAACAAACCACTTATTCTTTTGCTTCCTCCAACTAACCAGATATATATAGAATATCATCAATTGCGCCTTCGGTGCAAATGCTAATTGCACACAGTACTAAATGGATCAATGTTTGGCCGAAGGGTTTTAAGAATTAAAAATATACGTGGTAGTAATTCAATTAGAAGTTATTATTTGGAGGATTTGACAATCCAATATTATGTTTTGTTTTCAAGAAAAATGGACAGCCGAGTCAGAGTTTTCCCCTTTTGTCAATATTTGTCATTGGATTGATTGATTAATCTCTCTACAGTGAAGGAGGACACAAAGGACCGGCTTAGGTGGTGTGCAAAGCAGCTGAAATGTACCATGGTTGATGTCTTCAATGTCAGGAGGATATTGGTGTTTGGATCCTAAGGTTGGCGATGTAATATCTTCGAATAACAACAGTGAAATGGTGCATTTTGTTGGAGCTTGTTCATTTACAATTGTTCTATGCTAAGTCATAGGTTCGTCATATCTTTCGCGTGTGGATGCAAATTTTGGTTTTGTTTTAATGTATCATGATGGAGACACTTTAGAGGAGTTTGGTTCCACCAATGAAAATCATGAATACCCTTTCATAAAATAAACAATAATGTTTTAAAATGCTTATTGTGTTTGGGTAGTTGGAAAATTGAAACCTGATTATTCCATGCTGAGAAATAGAGAATTGAAGAATGTATTAGTTGCAAGTTATTCGCTTTTTTATATCTCTCTGGATATTTTCTTGTATGATCTTACCTTCATAAAACTAGTAACAAAGGTCGTGTGAAGAGAGGTAGACCCATATACCATGTGCCAATGTGTATTGGTGGGGTAGAGAATATAACTTTCCGTCATTATTGACAACAAATGGGAGCAGTTGAGCAATCTTGCCGAAGTGATTGGCATAAGGGGTTGAAGTTTTAAGGCTTGAATTATAGGGCGGTGGAGGATGTCACCGTAGGAGAAGGGCCACTATTTCTTGGACTTGGAGGAATGGTCGATAGTGGTGGCAGATCATTGGATTGTTACATTGGAGGAATAAAAGAAGCATTACATTGATGGGTTCGATAAATTACAGTGAAATGTCGACTTTATTGTTAGAAAGTTTTTATGATGATTATTTCCATACAGTGTATACTATTTTAAGATTGAATATGGACTTCCAACAAATGTCTAAAAAATATCCGTAGATCCATTCCATGTAAAGATCTATTTCTCCTTGCATAATATGTTGATCTCATGGGTCCAACCTACAAGACACTATTATTTGCACCTTGGATGCAAACACAAGTATGCCCTTTGTAATTTATTGCCATCTCTCACATCACCCCTAATATACAACCGCATTCAGCCTCATTTTTATTTGTGGTGCTCATAGCCTCTTAAATCCCGCTCCCTCCTGCCATCTCACTTTGTCTCACACACAACAAAATCTTAATTCACTACATGTGTCTCCACCATGCATGCTTACAGTTAATATCACTTTCAACATCACTCAACGGTACAATTGATTATAGATGATTATATGGAGAGCATGTTATGTATATATTTATTTTATTCATGAAAAGGCAAACTTTCCGCTTGAGAATTACATGCAACCTTCCAACTATGAAACTCTGAACTTTATACTAATTTCATAAGACTTCCGAACCCTTTTTCCCCATAAACTATAACCCCAAAAAAGAACTAGATCTTGGGAGCTTGCACTCTATATTCCCTAGTGGTCACTAGGAATGCTCACGCTGATTCTCCAAGAAGGGTTGGCACAACTTAGTAGTTCCATGCTACAAAAAGGTGGGCCATGCTAGTCCACCTAGAGTGCAAGCTCTAGGAGTGAGAGCAAGTCCAGCAACACCCCAATATTTCTCTCCTATGTGTACATGTAGGTAGGGGTGGGCATAAAAAACCGAAATCGAACACCGAAACCGAATTAACCGAAACCGAAACTGAATACACCGAACCCGAATTAGACGAAACTAATTTCGGTTAGTAAATATGGTTAACCAAATTTATAAATATTAATTCGGTTTTGACTTTCTGTTAACCGAAATAACCGTACAAACCGAAAATTATACGTGACAGAGCTAAATATATTTGTGATTCTGTTTCAGACGTTCATTACTGTACGTAGATACTAGCTCATGCCACAAAAAGACGAGCATGCAAAAGCTGCCAGGCAGCCCATGCATATACGTATGTCTCCAGCCACGTGCACGTACATGTTCGTGGTTTAACTGTCAATTGTGTCTATGAATTTTGTTGGAAGCCTTTTAATTGTTTTCGTGTTTCGGATATAATCATGTATTTAAGCTAAACTCTCAACACATACAATTTTTTGAATGTATACGGCTTGAAATATAGACATCATTTTTTTGAACAAGCAAGATATACATCATGTTTATTATGTTCTTTTTCTACACATGCGTTCAAGACATCAGCTAGCAATGTATTGCTTCAGGTACTCGCCGACCTGGAGGTTGCTTCCGGTGCGTCGATGAATGGTTTAGCTCGTATGGATCTGACATAAATTATGGCACAATATTGTTATTTCCAGAAGTTCGGTTAAAAACCGAACACCGAACCGAATTGTTCACTAACCAAACTATCGATTAATTAGAAAACCAAAATAATTTCGGTGCCTATTTTGTAGAAACCGAATTATAGAAAAACCCGAAAAACCGAACCGAATTAACCGAAAAAACCGAATGCCCACCCCTACATGTAGGGGCCTTCCCTAAAATTATTCTTCCCCTAAATTTTACTTATCTCCAGCAGGTACCCTAAATTATCTCCCATATATTATTATCACATATATTTTAATAGCACAGAGCCCACTTTGTAATTCTTTTTCACCCTGGGACCTCACCCCTTCGGAAGGGATAAAATCCCCAAATCTATTCCCGCTGGCCATTGATTACGGTCACCCCTGCCACCACCACCGCCGCGGCGCATCGATTTCGGCCGCCCACCGCCGATTCCCGTGGCCAGCAGTCGATTCCCACCGTCGCGCATCGATTCCGGTCGCTGCCCATCGATTCTGGTCGCCGCCCATCGATTCATGTAACCGCGCCCTCGCTACCCGCCCTCTCCGTGCTCTCGGCGGCCGCCGCTCTTGCTGACGGGGACGATATAGGGGAGGAGGACGAATCCCCGATGTTGAGGACAGATAGGGGGTTGGGTTGGGGACCTCGACATGTAGGGGAGGCGGTAGGGGCGCTGCTGGAGGGTGATTTCCACTCTCTCTCCCCTACATCTGCTATCATGGGGGGGGGGGTAGGGGCTCTCCTGGACTTGCTCCGAGGGAGAGGCTAAAGGGAAGGAGTCCATTGGATCTCGGAAATTTAGATTATTTTTTGAAAATATGTATAAAGTCATTTAAAATATGGTCTATATTATTTTTTTGAAAATATGTATAAAGGTAGAAAGCTTTTTTTTTGAATTGTCCATAAAATATGGTCTATATTATTTTTTGAGAAATGGAATGGTGCCATTTTGCGCCATATGTTTTGTACCTAATTTGCTAAAATTCATGGTTTGACACTTAAAAAATAAAAAATGATTTTTGGATACAGAAAAATTGAAAACTCTATGGGAAAACATTGTTTGGAATGTCAAGATGCATCTCCGTGCTATTTTTTGGTATATAATAATAAACTACAAAATAAAATAGATAAATAAAAGAAAAAGGTCATATTGTCGAGTGCTAAATCCAGGCTCTCCATGAAGCAACCTTTATCGAGTGTTGCTCTTGAGAAGTGCAATGAGAAAGAGCAAAGGGCAGAAAAGGAAAGAGCTTGGACACGTACACTCGCAACTACTCCCTCCGTTTAGAAATATAAGATATATTTTAGGTTTGTGAAGTAAATATATCTAGACATCTTTTTGTGTCTAGGTTCATTCGCTAACCTAAAACATCTTATATATTTCCAAATGGAGAGAGTAGTTGCTACTATCCGTTGCCGTTAAAATACAACTAAAATAAAGACGCGAACCTATGTTTGCCAAGTGGCATATTTTTTTTAAACATAGGAGGGACGTTGAAGGGTCCAAAGCTGCAATACTAAGGAGCGGTTGGATTACATATTACACCGATGACCTCCAAATAAAAGAAATTGTAACAAATCCCTAGACTTTTGTAGAAAGAACCTTGAAAATAAACTTAGAAATGCCATCGGGTCCTTCTCCACCGATGCTGTTGACGAGCTCCACACCATGGCCACCCGCCCAGTCGTCGAGGACGACACCACTTCGCGACGGGTAGGCGTTGATTTCCGCGGTAGAGCTGCAGAAGACCCTCCCCGTTGGCACACAGGTCGGGAGGGATAAGAAAAGGTGGTGCCACTAGACATCGAGCACCAACAGTCGGAGCGAACCCTCACAACCATAAGAGTTAGCGGTTAGACAACAACTCACCATCAAGGAAGTGCTACTAAGGGTATGCTCCAAAAGTTCTCCACGAATGCAGACACGAATCTCTACTTCCCAACTCCAGGCCTAACCCAAAACCGCTGCCGCCCTCTTCGTCTGGCCTACTAATGGCTGTGAAAATAACCATCTTTCTCCGTGTTTAAACTCTGTTTTTAGTCAAGAAATTGACCAAGAATCTCTCTAGCCTTGCTAATAATGACTAATTATTATAAAAATGTGTAATCCATTGCTTTGAAATGTGTTGTGCAGCAAATCATGTTTTTAAAGCTAAATCAAGAGCCATTAATGAATATTTTGAGAATGTCTACACGGTCAAGCAATCATGGTGTCTAGACACATCGACAGAAGCCTTAACGACCACTGGTACATGCAAGGTACGCCCGTACCAGGTGGCAGCGGCTTTGTCTTATTAAACCCTACGACTTTCCTGAATGCGTCTATATATATTTAGGTCCCAGCCGCCATGCGGAGGGCCGCCATTCTCATATTGTATTACAAGAACATCGAAGGAGATCCACCACCATAGTTCATCCTCTACATAGCCATAGCCATAAGCTTGTACTTGAAATCTCCTTGTGAGTCAACAACCTCAGAACATATGGATCTCAAGTTTTTTTCGTGAAGGATTCAATCCAGCCACAGGTTCCCCTACGGCTACCTTATTACGACTTCACCCCAGTTGTAAAAATATTTGATTTCAATCTAAGGGCTTGTTTGATTCATAGGATAGGAAAAGTATAGAAATAGGAAAAACATAGGATTGAGATGTCATGCCAACTTGAATCCTATGGAAATAGGAATTTTGTTTGATGTAGCAAAGGATTTTTTCCATGAGGTATGATCTAATGTTTCTTTCCTATAGAAATTGCACTACAAGATTCCTATAGGATTAATTCCTATAGGATGTGTTCCTATGAATCAAACAATAACATAGGAAAAATTCCTATAGGATTCAAATCCTACACAATTCCTATGGATCAAACAAGCCCTAAATATTTTGCACAATGTTTTTATCCTTGATCTTATTGCTATGAGTGAGTAGTCCTCACGGGTTGCGGGTTAGGATGAAACCTCGCAGCGATTATGTGTATCTAATCCATGGGAGTACTATGTATTGTTTGAATAGAGATTTGTATCTTTATTGCTTTGTCTCTTGTCTTGATCTATGGACTTGTAGGTACCCAAGATCCCAGTTTTTGAGGTACTTGGTAAGCGGCGATCTCGTAGGAAACCTAGTGACAGAAAGGTGAGTACGGTCTTCGTTTAGCGATCCATTCGGGAACACCAATAACATTAGTTTTTAAGGATTTGATCTGTGTTTTCACTTAATAATCGTTGTAACCGGTATTTCGTGGTGCAACAGTTGGATCAAAATACTATTGCTATGCATGTGAGTCGCGGGGGCTCTAGTATATCGGGATGTTTTGTCCATAAATTTAATATTTATTAAAATATTACACATGAATATGCGTATTACTATCTTTATTCCATATGATGTGCATCTATAGGTGAATCTTCAACCCTGGCATATCTCCATCCATTGAAACAACCCACGATCTAAAGTAAACTAGAAAGGTTTGGTAAATAAAGGTAAAACAAACAAATAAGTCTTGTAGACGTGCCTTATTTAATTTTCTTTTAGCATTGTTTCCCAAGGTTCGATTAAACCTAGGTATACTATAGGAAAAAAGCTACTATACTGCATCTGTTAATCCGGATCGAAGGTATCACCTGCAGAAGGTAACCGCGGATCCATCTCGACAAGATCCTAATCGCCACCACACTTATTGAAGGGGATTCTGCAAGACTGAATATCCACCTCGGAGATCCGTCAGAGCACGTCTCCCGCTGCCACCCAATGCCGCGTGCGAGCACCGGGAGGAAGAAACCCCACGGCATAGTGCTATACGCCATACAAGACACTCTTTAGAAACCCCAGATCTACTATGACTTCTACTACTACCTACAGGAGGCCGACCTCCTCCTCCATCCTCTCCGGCTGGCGATGCTGCAGAAGAAGAGGGGGAGAAGTGTTGGAGATATGCCCAAGAGGCAATAATAAAGTGGGTTATTATCATATCTTCATACTTATGATAAATGTTTACATACCATGCTATAATTGTATTAACAGGAAACATTAATACTTGTGTGATTTGTAAACTAAAATAAGAGTCCCTAGTAAAGCCTCTTGTTAAACTAGCTTGTTGGTTAATATATGATCATGGTTTCCTGATCATGAACATAGAGATGTTATTAACAACAGGGTCATATCATTAGGAGAATGATGTGATGGACATACTCCTATAGATAAGCGTAGCATAAAGATCAAGTCATTTCATTAGTTCAATTGCTATATGCTTTCTGATACATAGTAACCTAATTCCTTCGACCATGAGATCATGCATATCACCTTTACCGGATGGATGCTTTGATGACATCAAACACCACACCGTAACTGGGTGGCTATAAAGGTGGCATTGAGTGTTCGGAAAGTATTGGTTGAAACACATGGATCAAGAGTGGGATTTGTCCATCCATATGACGGATAGATATACTCTGGGCCCTCTCGGTGGAATGTCATCCAATTAGCTTGCAAGCATGTGACTGGGTCACAAGGGATCACATATCACGGGAACGAGAAAAGAGTACTTATCAGTAACGAGGTTGAACTAGGTATGCAGAGATACCGACGATCATAACCTCGGATAAGTAAACTATCGTGAGACAAAGGGAAATTGGTATCGTATGTAAGTGGTTCATTCGATCGCAAAGTAATCGTAGAAATATGTGGGAGCCATATGAATTTCCAGATTCCTCTATTGGTTATTGATTGGAGAAGTGTCTCGATCATGTCCGCATAATTCACGAACCGTAGGGAGACACACTTAAGGATTTGACGTTGTTTGAGTAGTTATGGTATTATGAGAAAGAGACCGAATGTTGTTCGGAGTCTCGGATGGGATCCGGAATATCACGAGGTGATCCGGAATGGTCCGGATAATAAGATTCATATAAGGAAAGTCCCGTTTCGGAGTTCGGGAATGATTCCGGTGTTTTCATCGGGAATGTTCTAGAAGGGTCCGGATTGTCCGGCACTCCGGGGGGGGAGGGTACATGAGTGTGTCATTGAATGATTGCATCATGTACTAAGTGTTCTTGCTGTCCCAAATAAAGGATTAAATTGAATCCTAAAACAGAAAAGTCAAATGTCCAGTTTGAAAGTCAAACGGCTAAAACAACAAACTGTGGGAAACAAGCAAGAGGAGTTGGAACCGACTTGGAGGAGGAGTTTCTCTCCTCCAAGCCGGCGGCCAGCCCAAGGCCGACTTGGGGAGGGACTCCCCTCCCCTGGCGCGCCAGCCCCCTCCCATCTATATAAGGAGGGGCAGGGCTCCCCTCCTAGAACACACAAGTTCCTATCTTCTACCTCCGGTTTAGAGCCGTTTTGGTTTAGAGCTTCTAATTGCTTTAGCCAGCGGTTTAGAGCCTTCTAATTGGTTTAGAGCCTTCTAATTGGTGTGTCTAAATTACTAGACAACTAATAGCCTCTCTCATAAGCTCCACCATACTCGCACCGGCTTAAGGCGAAGCCCTGCGGGATTTCCCCTCTACTTCCGGTACCACGCCGTTGTGCTGCCGGAATCGCGAGGAGAGTGCTACAACCTCCGCTGCCTGCTGGAACAAGGGAGAGGAAGGTCTTCGTCGAGTACCGAACGTGTGACCGACTGCGGGAGCGCTGCCGGAACGTGGCGCCGGAAGGATTGTCTACGCGATCTTGAGATCGGAAGTGTACGACTACATCACCCACGAGAATCTGCTCTCGTTAACCGCTTTGGAATCTTCGAGGGTAAGTTATTCCATCGACTCGTTGCTACAATCTAGTAGATAGATCTTGGCTTGTTTGTTTGTATGCGATAGAAAATTTTTGTTTTCCATGCTACGAACCCCTACAAGAAGAGCCAGGGCTGGAGGAAAGATTCTCAAGAGCTTGGAGGATAGAGAACGGGAAGGGGGAGAGAGCAGTGCCATACGTTTGCCAAGTTCCATTTAGAAAAGACTCTAGCATCTTGTCCACTCTGCTGAGTGTGGTCTTTACCAAGTGTTTTTTGTTTTGGCCAGACTCGGCAACTGTCTTATATGCCGAGTGCCGGCGAATGTGGCGATTCTAGCATGCACGCTACTAGGCCATTCGGTGTTGCTTAGTTTCATACTTTAAAATTGGTGCTCCAAGTTTTGTTAAATTTCATCTTGTTTCATGACTTTGAGTCCTATCGTCCACGGTAGAATCCACTTTATGGAGTGCCCGCGGTATTACACTCACTATATGTATGGATTCCGATAAAATAGCGGTATTCTATATCATATGTGTGTCTTTCTTTATCGATCGGGAGTAGTGAAAAAAATGCCTATATGCTTCCCCTCCCTCTTTAATGAGAGATGTAAAATAAAAAAACGAAGTAAGGGTGCCTTATGGCTATGGGTTTTTGATCTCGCTTCCTCCCCTTTTTTTCATGGAAAAGGAAAATATGAATTTATCCATTCATTTCATTAAATCCTAGTTCGGGACTGACGAGGCTCGAACCCGCAGCTTCCGCCTTGACAGGGCGGTGCTCTGACCAATTGAACTACAATCCCCGCGGGATGTATGGCATACCCATTTATTCTTAAATAGAACCATTCATATGCTACATACCTACATATTATATGCGGGTATAGTGAGAGCGACATACCTAGTATGTCATACTTTTTTATCACTAAAAATGGGTAATAATCCACCCTTCAATAAAAAACCTCTTTTGTTTGTAAGAAAGGAATGAGAGAGATATGGGTTATAAATAAAATTTCTCCCTTTTTTCTTTATCTTTTTTTCTATAGATAGATCAGATCGGACATTTTATTTTATGGAAGAAAAATAAAAGGATTTATTTCATATTCACAAAGTCCTAGATTTTTGGGCCGAGCTGGATTTGAACCAGCGTAGACATATTGTCAACGAATTTATAGTCCGTCCCCATTAACCGCTCGGGCATCGACCTAGGAAGAATTTATTCTAGGTTTTTTTATAATCTATGATTAACCTCCTTTCAAAATACTCCCTATCCTCAGGGGAAGTCGAATTCCCAATTTTTTTTGGAAATGGGCGTATTCATTAATAATTCTGTTTAAAGCTTACATCCGGCCTCTGTATAACCAAGATGCACACAGCCACACGAATGACAGAACTAATGAAAAAGTACACAAGCATTACAAAAAGGCACAAACTAAATAAATGTCTAGAATCTAAGATAGATCAATCCTCAGATCACGCGGCCATCCATGTCGGGAGAAAATATCCCTCGCCGTGTCCTCCAATTGCGTACATCCCATCATAAATAAGTCGCGAAACTCCATGCGTTGGAGAATATTCCATGATCAGAGGATAGCCGTGGCTCGATAGATAGCCTGCATAGGGGAAGACACAATGTTATTAAAAATCTTATCATTTCTACAAAGCCATAGCGACCATATAATGGCAAGCGCCCCCACCCTAAACAAAGTTCTGTATTTATCAACAATTCCATGCAACCAATTACCAAAAACATTGGTTACAGAACATGGCGGAGATAAACCAGAAGCTATTTGGATGAATGACCATATAGAGCGAGCAAATTTGCAATGGAAGAACAAATGGCGAATTGTCTTATCTTGATGACAAAAAACACATTGTGTACTTCCAAGCCAATTCCTCTTTGCAAGATTATCTTTTCTTAGAATTACCCCTTTCCGTAGATACCATGCAAATATCTTCGTCTTAAGGGGTATTTTCATTTTCCAAATTTTACTATCATCATCGATCGGGATATCAGGTTGGACCAAGGCTTTATATAGGGATCCAACAGAAAATTTACCACTTTCTAGTAATTTCCATCTAAACACATCAACACCATCCTACAATTGTATCATGGACAAACGTAATAATAGATTGTTCCAAGATACCAGTCTAGAACCGATGAGACTTCTTCTGAAAGACACATTAGGAGGATAGTCTTTCATCACTGTGGAAATTGTGTCCCCTTGGTGTCTAACAATCGAATATAGAGCTGGATATTGTTCGCGAAGAGTAGTTTGGCCAAGCCACTTATCTTCCCAAAACCTAATCTGTGATCCATCCTTAATCTCGAAAGCACCAAAACGAAAGAAATGTTTCTTGGTGGCCATAAGACCCGCCCAAAAATGTGAACCTCCGGGTTTCCAAACCACTTGAGAAACAGCCTTGGACCCCACATATTTCCTCCATAACATAGTTTGCCAAACACCATCTTCTGTAAGTAGTTTAAAAAGCCATTTGCCCAGAAGTGCGGTGTTTTTGACTTGCAAATCGTGTATGCCCAGTCCACCAAACTCCTTCGGGCGGCAAACCACATTCCATCTGGCCAGTCTATATTTCTTTTTCTCACTATCCCCTTGCCAAAAGAATCTTGAACGGAAATAATCCACTTTGTTCAAGACCCCTTTTGGTAATTGGAAAAACGAGATCATATACAGTACCATATTAGTGAGTACTGAATTTATGAGTACAAGTCTTCCACCAAGGGATAACAATTTACCTTTCCAACTATTAAGACGTTTTTGTAGCCTTTCCTCAACAAGTTTCCATTCAGCAATTCTGAGACGCCGATAATGAATTGGTATTCCCAAATAATTGATTGGAAAATGACCCTGACCACAGCCGAAAAGTTCAGCATATAGGTGGGCCTCGTTTTGGGCCTCGCCAAAACAATACAGATCACTCTTATGGAAGTTTATTTTAAGCCCAGATAGTTGCTCGAATGCTGATAATATTAATTTCAGATTCTTAGCCTTCTCCAGATCATGTTCCATAAAAAGAATTGTATCATCGGCATATTGAAGAATAGAAAGTCCACCATCAATAAGATGTGGAACCACACCTTTAATTTGACCATCAGCCTTTGCTCTCTCAATAAGGATAGCCAACATATCAGCCACTATATTAAATAGTAAAGGCGATAATGGATCCCCTTGTCTCAGTCCTTTCTTGGTTTGAAAGTATTTGCCAGTATCTTCATTTACTTTAATGGCAACACTACCCCCAGACACAAACGACTGGATAAGAGCGCGCCACTCCTTAGAAAAACCTTTCATGCGAAGTGTTTGCTGGAGGAAAGACCAATTAACTTTGTCGTATGCCTTCTCAAAGTCAATCTTGAACAATACACCATTTAGTTTTTTTGAGTGTAGTTCATGGATTGTTTCATACAGAATTACAACACCATCTAGGATATTTCTTCCTTGCATGAACGCAGTTTGAGATGGGCTAACAACATTGTCAGCAACTGAGTTTAGTCTAATCTTGACAACTTTAGTAAAAATCTTAAAGCTAACGTTAAGCAAGCAGATTGGACGATACTGTTGTATACGTTCTGCATTGTTAACCTTAGGCAGTAAAATTATATTGCCAAAGTTAAGTCTAAAGAGATCCAATTGTCTGACTTGTAAAAACCCAAACAAATTCATCAGGTCCTCCTTGATAACGTCCCAGAATTTTTGGTAAAATTCCGCTGGGAAGCCATCAGGTCTTGGAGCTTTGTTATGTTCCATTTGAAAAACGGCTTTCTTGACCTCTTCCTCGGTATATGAGGCAGTTAGAAAGCTATTTTCTTCATCAGAAACCTGGGAGATATCGGACGTTTGGGACTCATCCATAGAGACAGAATTTTCCTCAGGGGCCCCAAATAAGGATTTATAGTAGGTAGTGATATATGACTTCAGATGCTCCTGTCCCTCAATCATACCTTCATCCTGAATCAGAGAGTGAATAAGTTTCTTCTTATGCTTGCCATTGGCCATAGCATGGAAGTACCTAGTATTCGCATCTCCTTCCAGAATGAATTTTTCTTTAGAGCGTTGGTACCATTTGAGTTCCTCCTCGCGCAGAAGCCGGGCTATCTCCACATTTGATTGGCTTTTAAGCTCAATTTCTTGTGCAGTTAATGGCCTGACTTCCGCGGAAGCCTCTAAGTCATCAATTATAGATGTTAGGCGTAATTTTTCGATTTTAATGATACCAGCTGTGTTCCTAGCCCAGCCCCGAAGGAACTTGCGTAAAGTACGCATTTGTTATTCCATCGTAGGATAGGCGTTCGGCCACCGACCGGTTTCTCCCAAATAGCCTTAACCATCTTGTAAAAACCATCACGGATCATCCAACCGAGTTCAAATTTAAACTCATTCGTAGACTTCCGTGGCGGTGATCCAAAAGATAAAAGTAAAGGAGCATGATCCGACAAAGCCTCAATACGCTCTAGAGCGCGAACAGTTACCATAGGGAACTTTTCTTCCCAGTCGGTATCCATAAGCACTCTATCTAGTTTTTCGTATGTTGGCTCCGGAAGACTATTAGCCCATGTAAATTGCCTTCCTAACATTGTAACCTCTCTCAAGTCCAGACTGTCTATAACAACATTGAACAAAAAAGGCCAATATTCATCGAACCGTCCCCGACTTTTCTCGTGAGGAAATCTGAGCAAACTAAAATCCCCTCCTATAAGAATAGGGTATGGATTGTCCTTTGCCAAATTCACAAGCTCACGCAAAAAGTCATCCTTATAAACATCCTGAGCGGCCCCATATATGGCGACTAAAGACCATGTGAAATTTTCAGCCTTGTTACGGATATGGAGTTTTATAAAAAAATCTCCCACCGAGCTGGCTAAAACTTCCATAGTCTCATCTCTGACGCCTAACAGGATCCCCCCAGATCGACCGCGCGGCGTACGTGATATCCACGTAAATTCCACTCCACCAGAAAGGCGATTGAGTAGAGCTTGTGAAAAATCTCGTCTACCAGTCTCAGAAATACCCAGAAAATCCAAATTATGATCTCTCACACAATCAGCAAAGAATAAATGTTTAGCCAAGTCCCGAAGACCTCTGCTGTTTGAAAACATTTCATTCATTGAGAAACTATAGGAGATTTGGATACACGGGATCTCTTTCGCAACCGCTGGCTCTTTGATTTTCGACCATAAGCTTTCAGCTCATACATAGAGGCAAGCCCGGTCTCATCAAAGTCCACCTTCGACACTTCACCAACTAAGTGAGAGAGGAGTTGACCATCTACTGTGGCATGCAACTCCTCCTCCTCCTCAATTAGTGAAGCATCAGGAAATACACCGATCTTAGGAGTAACCGTTAAACGGTCAACCTCCATGTGTCGCAAAACATTAGAAGAAAAAGATACTTCCTGTACATAGCTACCCAAACTAATGCCAACATTGGCTAGTTTAGAAGAAATAACAGGAGTAGAAAACGACAAAAAGGACTTCGAAGAACTCATTATACCTGGCGAATCTAAGTTCATCTCCGCCTTACGCCGCATGGCCTTGAGCATGGAGTCATCATCAGTCGCAGACGCCCCAGAGGCATCGACTCCATGGCGCGCGCTCCGCCTGAAGGGAGTACCACTCCCCTTTGCAGCAACTGGCGAAGTATCACCAGGAGAAGAAACCCGTGCTGGAGTCCGAGGCAACCCAAACTCCTCCTGAGTCCGGTCGCCCCCCTCGACCAACGTGGTCTCATGACCCACCAATGGAAGCCATCCGCTCCGATGCGTCTCCAGGTCCTCCCTGACCCGGGAGACGCGGCCATCCACCACGTCGCGGTCGGCCAACCCCTCCTGGGTCGGACCAAGCACAACATCATCCTCAAGCTGATCACGAACATCGCGGTCAGCCAACCCCTCCTGGGTCAGCTTCCACGAACTCTCCGCAGGAACAACCTCCTCAAGTACCGGTTGAGAACCATCAACAGGAATGGATCTACCCATAATATGCGTTCTGGACCTCGCAGGCGAAGCAGAGCAAGACCGCTGCACAGGGGCAGAAGCAGAACGAAGAGCCTCCTGTAGCTGAGCCGGAGAAACACGAGTCGTCGAAGAAGAACCCTTACCGCGAAGATGGGAATCTAAAGGAAGTGCGTCCAGAAGTTGTCGTTTCCTCGGAGTAACCGGATTAGCATTAAAAGGAGTGACAACAAACACCCTCTGCACCCCCTGGCTGTAAGAAGTAGTCGCGGAAGTACCCTGCACCGCCGAGGATCCGACCCCCTGAGTGGCCGTAGCAGAATCAGAAGTATCCATAGCATCCTCCAAAGGCTTCCCACTGGCTGCCTTCTTGAAAGAGAGATGTCCTAAACCACTAGACGATAGAGGCATCACTAGACGATAAGGCCATATACAACCGCTCGTGATTATAGCAAAATGGCAAAGAGTCGGCATATATGGGTTCTCGACTAGTGTATGGAACGTAACGTGAGTTCTTATTAGTTCGTTCGCTTGTGATCGGACGGTGCATTAACTGCGCGGAAAATTTGCAAAACCTAACACAAACAGTGTCGGATTCGAACAAAGGGTACGCGTAGTTCGTTCCTGGAATTTCAGCCACGTTTGCTACTCCGACCACAACTCGTCCTCGAACTCCCGATCGCCTATAATACATCCTCGGCCGTGCGCCCTGCTAGTGCTAGGTCTCCTGTAACCTTCGACAGTTGGAATCAACACCAAAGCGAGCAGAGCACTGCGTGATACGTACGGAGACCGACCGTGCTGCACGAGGACACGCGATGCTCATGGACAGCGTGTTCGGGGTGGTGGGGGACGGCTTCGCGGTGGTCGCCGCCGGCACCTCCGCCGTGAGGACCAGCTACGTGTTCAGCAACCCCGACCACGACAGGGTCACGCGACTCGGCTCCCACCTGCTCCTCGGCGTCTCCGGCGTCCCCGGCGACTGGTAATGCTCGGTCTCTACGATCAAGGCCTTATAATCGTCTGATAATCCGAAACTCCAAGCAACTCAATTGTGTTTTTTTTCTCGCAGCCTGCGGGTACTGGAAGAGGTTAGGGGAAGCGTGAGCGCCTGCAAGATCACCACCGCCTCGGCGGGCGCCGACGCGGCACGAGTGGCGGTGATCAGCTGCGCTCACTCCGCCAACGCAATGATCGCCAGCTACGACAGGGCCGAGGGCCCGACGATGTATGCCGTCGGCGGCACGGCGCCCCCGCAGAGGGTGGAGCAGTACGGGGCAGCCGGGTGTGGGGCGAGCCTGTGCACGCCGGTAATGGAGAGCCAGTACCGTCCCGGCATGACGGTCAAGGAAGCGGTGGCGCTCGTCGACCGGTGCATCAAGGAGGTCCGGCGGCTCGGGCTGGCCAGCTTCGTGATCATGGTGGTGGACAAGGACGGGGCCAGGGAGTATGCCAAGCGTATAGTGAAGCCGAAGCCACAGATGGAGAAAAAACTGAGCGAGGGGGCATGTTCAGTAAATTCGAAACAATAGAGCATTTTTTATGCCATTTGGAGAAGAGTGGGATCCATCGCTATAACGTTGCCAGTCTATGTTTTGGAGGGCTCTAGGGCGAAGTCGACAACACGGACCCTTATAAGGCTATATATTGAACACATATATTAACATATAGAGACGTATATGACTATTTTTACTTGCAAAGTATGAAGAGTTAATACCCAACCACACATTCATAGTTTAAGGTGTATAAAATGATTGTTAAGAGCTTAAACCACATCACATAATTCCAAAGAAATAATATAGTACTAAAATAAACACTACTTGTTGTTGCAAAATCATCTTGTTCCAAATCAGATTCTTGCAATTGATTATTGTTGTTGACATCAATACTACTTGTTGACTGGAATATGCTTATTTAAAGCACTCTTTGTGATCTAATAAACCAACTCTTGTTTTTATTCCTTTTCTCAACACATGACTTGTATTTTTGGGGAAACATTTGAACACCTAAGCTGGGGGCAGCAGCAAATAGGGCCATGAGGAGCATGACGGGGCACATATGGATTTATGATCAATTCTGGATTTCTAATAGGCAATGACGAATTTGCAATCTCCAATATAGAGCAGGGCAGCCAAGGCAGTTGGACATATGATAGTAGAGCATAGGGGATAGAAACAGACAAACACGAACTCGACTACACGGGAGATCGATCCTAAAGACTCGATCGCTGGGTTGGTTGTTTGGCACGCTTTCTCTCCATGTTGGGCCTTTTGAATGGAGTTTTTAGCCCAAAACCAAACAACAGTATGGCAGGGGTATAAAGGAGCATGCAAATCATGGGGCCTCCAATTCGTGGGCTCTAGGGCGCCGCCCATGTTGGCCATAGGTCAGAGCCGGCCCTGGTTGCCATGTTCTCATATAGTGAAATCAGATGTTCGACTCTCTGAAGCACATCTAAGTAAAGCTACCACGCTGGATGTAGACTTGGTGAAATTGTGCCAACAAAGCTTAATGTTTAGCAGGGTGTGTCGTGTGGTTGCATGTTGTTTAACATGTTTTTTGTATCTATGAATGCATCACACATATGTAGAGCAAAGATTATGGCTCTAGAGAAAGAAAAAACTCTGCTCCCAAGATAAGTTGATTGTTAATTAGTACCTAGGCATGAGCAGCCTGGCCCGACCTGAGAATTCTAAGCGAGGCCCGAGCCTCTACTTCCAATATAAGTTCGTGGCCAATGTGATTCACATTAAAAATGGGTTGAAGAATTGATTTTCACAGATCGACAGGGGCGGACCTAGACAAACTTATGAGTGGGGGAAAATCGAGTGAGTGGGGGAAAATCGAGTGAGTGGGGGCTTTTCTTGCATAAACTTTGTAGAATTTAGTTGTTTTGGTGTCAAATGTAAACAAATAGCATATAAATTCAAAAATTTGAGTGGGAGCCAAGGCCCCCACTCAACACTACTTGGGTCCGCCCCTGCAGATCGACGTGAAAGTTGCGATGAACATGAGTGAAAATGATGAGATAAATAAAGAATGCGAGGTAAAATGGATAACTAGAAGAGCCTGCTCAGTCCGAATTCAACAACACTCTCCCAATGGTGATGCCTTTGAATCTTGAATAATAACCAACTCAACTCTTAATGTAGCTGAATCTCTTATGGTAGGGCCTCCCCTATGGCTTTCCCGTAAAAAAACTAAATCTCTCACGGCTGGTCCACCGATCATATAAAACCCAATAAAGGAAATATTGGCTAAATAATTTCTTGGAGTCTACACAAGGGAAGAACCTTGGTGTTTCCATATGGGGAACATCTTAAAGACCTCATGGGGGTGAATGAGAAAAGCTCAAAACTTCAGTTTCTGTTCCTATCTAACACTAGATCCGAGAAGTGGGGATATATTTATGGTCTAAGGGTGAAGTGTAGTTGATATAATAAGACAAATGATAAGCCACTACTAGGAAAATGGATGTCTGTGGCGCACATGGAATGCCCATCCGTGGCGCACTAGCCGTGCGCCACTAGCCTTGCGCAACGGCTATCTCCTAGCCGTGGCGCACTGTGTCGAGATAGGCGTAGCGCACCTGCTAGTGCGCCACGGCTATGTGGGCAGGTGCGCTACGCGTAGGATCTTCTGTGGCACACTTTCCAGTGCGCCACTAAGCTTCTGAGGTGCGCTTTAGGCGTAGTGCGCCACAAAAGGTAGGTCATGTGCGTCACAGGTGTTTTTTTTGTTTTTTTAATTTCCGAGCCAGATTATATACAATACAGATTATATACAATATTACAGACAGATATACACACACAGATACAAGATATACAATTATATATATAAATACACAATTTGAAAAACAAGATTAAAACAAATACATATAGATAAGTCTCATACATGAATACATAGTATAAGTTACATTGTTTCGATCAAGTTACAAAGTAGTTGGTGACATGCGAATACATGTGTCGATCGAACAAGTTAGAGCTCGGAAGCTCGCCTAGACATCTAAACTAGCTAGACACAAACGCGGGATAAACAACCAAAGAAGATAAGCATGATCACCGCCGCGACGAAGACGTAGGTCTTCATCCGGTTCCTTGTCCTAACTCCCGCTAGATAGCGCGTATATCTAGCTTCCGCCTCCGCCATAGTGTTGTACCCTTTGTAGCTATTGCCGCTGAAACGGTGCACCTGTCTCCGGCAGTCTTTCCAATCATCGTAGACTCCGGGAACCCGTCCCTTGTACACGACGTACCACGTCATCTATAAGTTGACAATAATAATTAACCGATGATTGGAAAAAACATATATAATTAAAGTCGTATATGAAGATACACTTATAGAAAGTACTCCTAAATCAAAAAGACCAAACTCAAAAAGCATGCCTCATATATAACTAGGTTATTCGACACATGAATATGCTACGATGGAACTGTTCGCCAAGTAGGATGCACAACACCTGGACCTGTACATAGCACAAGGCGAACAATCCCATCGCAGCACATTCACATATAGTGTTCCACGATATTTCAATCATCGGCATTATTCTTGAAAAAGACCAAAGTAACTCGAAAAGAATGCCTCATATATATACATAGGTTGTTGGACACAGGAATATGCTACGATGGAACTGTAAGCCAAGTAGGATGCACAACATTTAGACTTGTGCATAACACAAGGCTTACAGTCCCGTCGTAGCACATTCACATATATATTGTGCCAAGACATTTCAATCATCGGCATTATTCTCGAAAAAGACCAAAGTAGCTCGAAAAGAATGCCTCATATATAACTAGCTAGGTCGTTGGACACAGGAATATGCTACGACGGAACGGTTATCCAAGTAGGATGCACAATTCCTGGACTTGTGCATATCACAAGGCTAACTATCCCGTCGTAGCACATTCACATATATATTGTGCCACGACATTTCAATCATTGGCATATTCTCGAAAAAGACAAAAATAACTCGAAAAGAATGGCTAATATATAACTAGCTAGGTCTTTGGACACAGGAATATGCTACGACGAAACAGTGAGCCAAGTAGGATGCACAATTCCTAGACTTGTGCATAACACAAGGCTAACTATCCCATCGTAGCACATTCACATATATATTGTGCCACGACATTTCAATCATCGGCATTATTCTCAAAAAAGACAAAAATAACTCGAAAAGAATGCCTCATATATATACATAGGTCGTTGGACACAGGAATATGCTATGATGGAACCGTGAGCCAAGTAGGATGCACAAGACCTGGACTTGTGCATATCACAAGGCTCACAATCCCATCGTAGCACATTCACATATATAGTGTGCCATGACATTTCAATCATCAGCATTATTCTCGAAAAAAGAGTAAGGAAAAAAAGAAGGACCAAAGTGAGCAAAGGACCAAAAAGTAAGCAAAAAACCAAGCATTGATTGATATATAATAATAATAAGCAAAAGAAGTAAGCGATGATTAATAAACCTAATAAGATAAGTATAGTAGCATGTACACTTGTCCACATACACACAAAGGTCATCTATAGTATGTAACTACAACTAGGCCAACATCAAGCCTTTTGGCTCGGCTTAGGGAACGGGAGGACGCCTTGTCTCGTCATGAACTTCCTATAGTCACCCTGCATCTCTAGGCGATCTTCTATGTCACGGTTATTCGGGATATTTCCTCCGTAGAAGACCCCTCCCCCCCCCCCCCGAAGTCATGACATCACGAAAGATGATTGCCCCAAACTGCTGCTGGATGCGATACATCTCTTGTCTAATATCTGAATCAGTGATCTTGACCTTTGCTTCGGCCCACTGTTTGAGATGATCTGGCAGCGTAGAATTCTGCTGGTCAAGTAGGAACGCCCTCATGTGATGGAGTGCGTAGTAGGCTTCCTTCTTACTGTTTTCCGGCTGCTTCACGCAGGGGAACTCCGTTACGTGGTTGAAGACGTGCCTGTCGAACTTGACCTTCGTACGCACGAAGGTGGTGCCTTCCGTCGAGGCAAAGCCAGTGAGAGCATCATCCAGAACTTCCTTGATCTTGTCGTAGTTTTTCTTCTTTTCTAGACTCCCCGAGTCGAATACGTGGCGTGGGAATGCTTCGGCGATAAGGAGATGAGCGTGCAGTGTTCATCTCTGCGCAAAAAATTCAAATGGAATGTGTTGGAAAAAGAATGATGATGATCTAATAAAGCCAATCGATGGTGGCGAGTGAATAACGACTTACACGGGAAAGTAAGGCACGAGAATATATTCTTTTGTCTTGTTCGCCACGAGGATTCTTTTTAGGTACGAGGCCACGATACGTCGTTCGGAGGGGGAACCCAAGCAGCCGTCACGCATGTAGTAGGGGTCCACTATAGCGATGCCCGGTGTGTTCTCTCTAATTATCCGCATGGCCAGCCTGAGAGAAAACAGACTGACCATGGTATAGTGCAGCGGGTATAGGTGGAACATATTGAAGATGTCGTCGAACCGCAGGAAGAACAGATCCGCAGGGGCATTGTCGACGAAGCCCAAGCCTGGTGGCACCTTAACCACGAATACCGGGTGCGAGGGATCTTTCTCCGATAGAAGGCGCCTCTCTATCGTCAGCACACCATCATGCACACTCTGCAGTTCCGAACTAGCGAGCTTCCGCAAATTCTTAGGTAGCATGGGCTCACCCGCCACATGAATCCTCCACATAATACCCTCGGGTCTTGGTGGCCCGTCCCGAAACCTGATCGGATTCGTAGTTGTTGACGCCACCGGCCGGCTCGAGCTGCTAGATTTTCTTTTCCTGCCTTTTTTCCTTTTGGAGAGCAGGCAGGCGCCGCAATCCGAGCACCGGCCGTCCTATGTAGTGTGTCAGGGCTTAGAATAAAGGGCCGGTTGGTTGTATCAGCTGGCTCTGTAAAGGCGCAAGCTGGAGGCGTCTCCTGAGAACCAAACAGACGCTTGGTGATAGTGACTTTCTCTGTGGGGCCACCAGCTAGGTCTTCGTTGCTAAACTGAGTGTTGAAGAAGTGATCATTCCAGTCTTCGTCGTCCTCGGCCGGATCCTACGCCATGTGCATATCATCAACATGATCATCCGACCCACCGCGTGGAGGTGACGGCGAGGGCGGTAAGGGGGCCTTGCCACCGCTTGTCGCTGGCACGATAGGCGGTGCTGTTGTCTGTGGCGTGATGGCCCCCGCCGTCCCCAAACGGATTATGCTCTTTGGCCATAGCAAGAATAAGCCGAAGCAAGTTCTGAGGACAGACGGCTCTTCTTCATCCGCTCCTGGGGGTTGAATGGGAGGTTCCAGGTCGTCGCAGCCCCTTAGCACCCGACTAATTTTAACCCTGTGCACGCTATCTGGCATCGGCCTTGAGTGGAACGTGCGCTGCAAGGGTTGAACGATGGTACCCTTGGCAACATCCCTCAGCTCGTTGTTCACGTAGCATAAGAGAGTGCAAGGAACATCCGTCTGCGGAAAACATGTAAGGCGTCGTCAGAGATGCCATAAGAGTAATAGATGGCATGAAAGGCGGTAAAGAAATTTGTTTATCGTGATGGCGTCGAGATCGGCTAATGTCGACGCACCACATACGGCGACGGGCGTGCAAGAGACGGAAGGGCTGCTTGATGGCGCGGTGCTGGCCGCCGGTGTATTCTCCCTACCGACGGGTGCTTGGAGCTCCGGTGCCGCCGCGATGATGGCAGGGGGGGCACCAACATGTACTCTGGCGGCGCGGTGATGGCAGGGGGAGTCACCAACACTTGCGGCGCCGCGGTGCTAGCGGGCGGAGTCACGAACACGTAGTTCGCCTGATTCGTCGGCGCCGCGTTGTTCGAGTGGCTGCTGACCATGCTTGGAATCTGGCACGGCCCTACTCGGCCACCCGCACTCCAGTTCGCTATTGACTCCACCAAGGTAGGCAGGAAGGACGTGAGGGTGATTGCCAGGTTGTCTTGGACGATCTGCGAGATCCGCGCCACTTGTGCCTTAAGTTCTTGAACCTCGTGGTTTTCCTCTTCGCTCCTTCCCGACGGCGCCACATGCGTCCTCGACGGTGGACCAAAATGATCCACCCAATTCTTACCCCCTAAGGCCGGCCAGACAGCCAGCCGACGAAGGCTTCTTCGTAACCGGCTCTATTTCCTTGGCCCGGTTCATTGCCCTGTTAAAAGGGTTATCCCACCGGGTGGCCGCCGTCGACCCCTGGGATGAGGAACCCTGGGATCCATGACTAGCAACAATTTCCTCCTCCTGCAGAAGAAGTAACAGTTAATCGTTTAGAACATCGATTAGATTGCAATCGAGTTGATCCGCGGTAATTAGATTATACATACCACAATTTCCTCGAATTCCTTCACCGCAGGATCCGCGGTGAGTTGTTTGGTTTTTGGGTCCACATGGTAACGGGCCCTGATGAAGTTTCGAACCTGCCCGGGTTCGAATTTCGCAAAGGGGTTTTCTATCCCCTTGGATCTATACTCTTCGTCCTCCTTATTCCATTTGGCCTCCGCGGTTCTGTATCCACCAGATCCGATATGGTGATGACCTATATTCATCGCCTGCAGCACCTTTCCCCGATTACTATTGGCCAGGGCTCTTTCGGATTCACACCTCTCCTTGAACTCCCGCAAATGATCTTCGGTGATCTGCGGGTCAATCTTCTGGATCTCCTCGAGACTTTTGCCTTCTTTATAGATCTTCTTCTTTATCCGGGTTCTCCAGCTGGCTAGGGCGGTGCTCATCTTTGTGAGGGCGGATTTGTTTACTTCGTTCCCATGATAATTTGTGTTCTGATACTGAGCGGGGAACTTGTATCTTGCGTGCAACTTCTCGAAGAGGAGTGTGCGCAAGTGGCCATTATCTTTATGCCGGAGATTCTCGGTGTTGATCGAGATGGTTGTCCGGGTGATCGCCGCCACTTGCCCACCTTACCCTTTGACAACAAGGGCAGGCTCCAAAGGAACCCCTGATGGGCTCACTTCGGTAATTTCCTCCCTGACGGTGCCGACCGTGTTTGGGCGCCGGTCCTTCGGCTTCTTCTTCTTCTTCTTCTTCTTCTTCTTAGGAGGATTGCTACCACTCCCTGTGCCCTCTCCGCCATCAGTGGTTTCATCATCCGCCGTTCCTTCGGCTTCTTCCTCCGCGTCTTCCATCTCATCATCCTCGCTCTCCGAAGGATGGATTCTTCATCGTCTTCTAGCCGCTGGGCCGCCTCCCAGAATGTCAATTGTTTATTCGGAGGTCTGAGTTCTCCTTCAGCGCTGATGCGGTTAGAACATCTAGCCTTGTCGTTGTCACACATCTTTGCACTAATAAAAAACAAATAATTGGTTAAATGCACGGAAAAATCCGGCATGACCTTTGCTAATTTTCTTAAACTAGGAGTGCCCGATTTCTGCCGAAACGGAAGTTAATCAACATTCCGGCAAAAATCAGGACTCATTTCATACAAGAACCTGCATACACGACATAATAAAGTGCTTCATACAAGAACAAGCACAATTTCAAGGTGTTGTTGTCCCAGCACAGATAGTAGTAGAAGCACAGTAGCACCACAGATAGTAGTAGCCAGAGCAACACTAGGATGGATATAAGGAACAGATAGTAGTAGCAGCACAGATAATAGAAGTAGTAGCAGCTCAAGTAGCATAGAATTAGTAGCAGCACAAGTAGGATGGACATAGAGTATGTGGATGTTCCAGACTAAGAAGAAGAGCAAGCACAACAAGGACAACAGCAAGCATAGCAAGCACAACACAGCAAGGTCAAAATAGGTGGCATCAATTCAGCATACTATAGGGTGGACATATAGAGCAAACTATATAGGGTGGACAATATGTCCACCCTATGGTGGCATCAATTCAACATATATACTGAACCCTATAGATCAACATACTATATGTGGCATTAATTCTGAATGCTGAATCAACCCTATAGATTCTATAGATTCTGAATCAGTATGCTATATGTGGCATACTATATGTGGCATTAATCAGTATAGATTCTATATATTCTGAACCCTATAGATCAACATACTATATGTGGCATTAATCAGTATGTGACATATATAATGAATCAACCCTATAGATTCTGAATGTTGAATTGATGCCACCCTATGAGTGATTGATCTATAGTATGCTGAACAGTATGTGGATTTATAGGGTGGACATATAGTATATATGCAAACTGCAAGCAAAACAGTACTAAATCCACATACTATATGTTCAGAAGAGCAAGCAGTGCAACAAAGATTAAAAGAGGTGGCATCAATTCAGCATTGCATTGTGTTTTGCTAAGCATTTGCATTGTGCATGGACTAAATGACCAAAATACTCGCAAAAAATGACCAAATTGGCACATCAACGGTCCATTTGGTTTCTCTGTCTTACACATACAAAGATATACATGCCATCTTCACTTAACTAGCATCGCTCATCAGGTCACTAGCAGTATTTATATACAAAGATATACATGCCATCTTTGTCAATAATTACAGATGCTTTCTCGAGGCAGCCTGCAAGCACCAAAGTACATTTTTGTCTAACATTCTTGTCTAACATTCTTGTCTAACATTCTACAAGCACTAGCACATTTTTGTCTAACATTCTGCAAACAACAAAGTACAATAGCCTAGCCCTAACCATTGCTCGAGGTAGCCTAACCCTAAAACATTGTAGAGGCAGCCTAACCCTAACCATTGCTCGAGGAGAGAGGGAGAGAAGGAGAGAGGGGAGGGGCGGCGCTCACCTCTGAGATGAGGACGACGAGGGCTGGCGGACAATGGCGGGCTCCTCCATGGACTCCTCCTCCTCGGACGCGCACGGGCCTCCTCCTCCACAGCCTCCTCCTCGAGCGACGGCGGCTGGCAGGGCTCGGGCTCCTCCTCCACGTCCTCCTCCTAGAGCGGTTGGAGGACGACGGCGGGTTCCTCCACGGACTCCTCCTCCTCGGACGCGCACGGGCCTCCTCCTCCACGACCTCCTCCTCGAGCGGCGGCAGCTGGCAGGGCTCGGGCTCCTCCTCCTCCACGTCCTCCTCCTAGAGCGGCGGCGGATCGAGAGCGCGGCGGCGGATTGAGAGCGCGGCGGCGGGGCTCAGACTTTGGGATGAGAGGCGGTGTCGTCTGAGATGGGGAGGAGAGGCGCGCGGGCGTGGCACGGTTGAGTCGTCGTACCCAGTTAGGCATAGCGCACCCTGTAGCGCACTTGGCCAGGGTGCACTACTTGTGAGCACCCAGGTTCGAATCCTGGTGCCCAACTTTTTTATTTTTATTTTAAAAATACTTTTAAATGTTCCAAAAAATTCCCAAAAGTGGTGATATATGCCACAAAAGTTTTGTTTTGTTTTTAAAATACTTTTAAATATTCCAAAAATGCCCAAAAGTGATAATATATGTCATAAAAGTGGTACAAATTAAATATGATTCAAATATGTCATAATAATTTGTCCATGATACAAATATGTCATAATAATTTATCCATGAATATTACAATCTTTTTCGACCACGTGTTTTACAATATTTTTTGAGCTAGCGTTTTACAATCTTTTTTCCCTTCTTTGTCGCGGTTGAATAATTTAGCCCCGGCACTTTAATGTTTCTTCTTTCGAACGGGCTACCTTTTTTGGGTAGGGTTGTCCTTTTTCTTCTGGTGATGTATGTTGTTGCATCGTAGTCGTCATCATCTTCAATCTTTGGATCGCCGTACTGGTCAAAGTCTTGCTCGTTGGCGACTCCATCCATTCCGATGATGTTTCTTTTTCCTCTCCTCACGACAACACGGCTAGGCTTTGTCGGGTCGGTAATGAAAAAACATTGGTCCACTTTGGTAGCCAGTACCCACAGTTCATTTTTCGCGGCCACGTTCGCACCGACGGCCTTGGATTTGGCTGCTTCGGGTATAACCATGGTTGTGAAATACCGGTCTTCTCTTTCGACGCTCTTTGCCCATCTGACACGGAACATCGACACCTTTTCTCCACAATAGTCGAGCTCCCAGATCTCCTCGATTCTTCCGTAGAATATTTCCATCATGTTGTCATCGGTGTAGAATTCCGACGTTACGCCTGAGTTCTGATAATCATACTTGTTGTCCTTTTCCTCCATGTAGAATGTGTAGCCGTTGATATCATACGCCTGATAGGTCACCAGGTTTTGCATCGGTCCCTGCGACAAGGTGAATATGATCTTTTCCATGTCAGAAAAATGCGATAGCAGGGGATTATCAAGGAGTGTCTGCCTAAACCAACGCGTGAAATTTGAGTTTTGCTCTTTGATTATTTCTCCCTGCATCCTCTGTATGCCCCGGTCACTGTACTTTTTCTCGATTAACCTTTTGTGCTTCTGTACCCAAGGATCGACCAGTTCTAAATGCTGTAGCGCGACGAGGTTTGCTCGATCAAAGTCCGCGCGTCGAAAATCGAAGTCTGCATGCAGTATGCGACGACCCTCTCGGTGACCAGATCCATCGAGCTTGCCAAGGTGCCTGTTGACGGGAAGACCGACAGGGTTCTCGATGTCTAGATAATTCGTGCAGAAAGAGATGCACTCTTCGGCCAGAAAGCCCTTGGCTATGCTTCCATCTGGACGGGACCTGTTGCGAACGTATCCTTTGATGTGTTCGTTCATCCTTTCGAATGCCATCATGCTGCGGAGGAACATCGGCCCGAGTTGTACGATGTCCTCCCCGACATGGACCAGCAGATGCACCATAATGTCAAAGAATGCGGGTGGGAAGTAGACCTCAAGCTCACATAGTATCACCACGATCTCCTCATGTAGCCTCCCGAGCTGATTCACGCCAATCGACTTCCTAGAGATGACGTCGAAAAACTTGCAGAGGCCAAATAACGTTTCACGGACGTGCTCGTCCATTATCCCTCTTAGTGCGACCGGAAGTACCTGCGTCATTAGCACGGCACAGTCGTGAGACTTCATGCCACTGAACCTCTGCTTCGCCTCGTCTAGGTATTTGCTTATCTTTCCCGCGTAGCCGTAAGGAAATTTGACTCCTAGAAGGCACTTGAAAAACTGTTTGATCTCATCCTGGCTTAGAGTGAAGCAAGAAGGAGGGCAGTAATATTCGTTCTTCTTGAACTTTTTACCCTTCCGACGACCTTGTGTCGTCTCCGACTCATGATCATCGTCATCTTCCTGATCATCAGGAGTAGTGCGTCCTCCGTGAAGCTCCTTCCGGATACCCAAGCATACCAGGTCGTGCCTTGCTTTCGGACCATCTTTCGTCCTATCTGGCATGTTGATTATGGTGGCGACCAGACTCTCGCACACATTTTTCATGATATGCATGATGTCGAGGCTATGAGGCGTGCGGAGAAACTTCCAGTATGGCAACTCCCAGAAAACAGACCTTGTTTTCCATACCTTCATCAGCAGCTTGTCTTGTTGCTGCTTCTTTCCAGGCTTAGGACAATCTTTCCAGTTTTTCAGCAACTCTTCCACTTCTTCGCTGCTCCTATGCTCTGGGATTCCTCGGGTCTCGGATTTGCCATCGAACAGGTCTCCACGTTTTCTCCATGGATCATTCTTGCCGATCCACCTCCGGTGCGCCATGAACACGGTTTTCGATGATCCTGGATCTTTCTCTAGTTGGAGATAGCTTGTGTGATCCATGCACCTAACGCATGCGCAGAATCCTTGGATAACCTGCACCGAGATATACCCGCAACCTGGATAGTCTTGCACCGTAGTGACCAACGCGGCTCTCATAGTATCTTGTGCGACGGCGTCGTAAGTATTGGCTCCAGATTCCCATAACGTGGCTAGCTCCTCTTTCAACAGCCCGAGATACAGATTGATGTCGGTACCAGGTTGTTTCGGCCCTTGAATTAGCATACTCATTTGTATGTACTTCTTCTTCATGCACAACCATGGAGGGAGGTTGTACATCCATACAAACACGGTCCAAGTGTTGTGCGTGCTGCTATGGCTACCGAACGGATTGAGTCCATCGGTGCTTGCACCAAGCCTGATGTTCCTCGAATCTCCACCGAATTCTAGGAATTCGAGGTCCAATGCTTTCCACTGGCTAGCATCTGAAGGGTTCGTCAGCAGCTCATCCTTTTCGGGGTCATCATCATCATCTCCTGGCTTCTTCCTTTCCGCATGCCATCGCATGAGCTTCGCTTCCTTAGGGTCCGCGAAATAGCGCTGCAGACGAGGAGTGATAGGAAAGTACCATACCACTTTTCGAGGTGCTTTCTTCCCTTTCTTGTATCGACTCACGCCGCACACCGGACATGTGGTTTTCTCCGCGTCCTTGCCCCGATAAATGATGCAATCGTTGATGCATACGTGATATCTAACGTGCGGTAGATCGAGAGGACAGACGATTTTCTTGGTGTCCTCGATACTAGTTGGACATGTGTTCCCCTCCGGGAGACGATCGTGCCAGAATGCCATCATATCGTCGAAGCTTGCGTCGCTCAATTTATGTTTTGCCTCCATCTCCATAGCCTTGAGCGTTACATTCAACCGGGTATCATCGGGCCTGCATCCTTCATACAATGGAGTAACCGCGTCTTTCTCAAGTTGCGCAAGCTTGGATTTCTCTCTAGCGACAGCCCTGGCGTTACTCGTCTGCTTGAGAAGAAGCTCTTGCACATAAGGGTCACGCACCCAGCCTGACGTTGTTCCATCGTCGTCTCCTCCTCCGGCATCTAGATCATCATCATCCCGGTCTGCTTCCGCACCTTCACCATCTCCAGGAGACTCTTCATCATCTCGCCCGTTCTCGCCGTGATGATGATCATCGTCATGTTGCCCACCTTCACCGTCTCCATCGTCTTCGCCATCGCTTATCCAACGTGAAACCATGGCGGAGCAGGTGCGCCTGCAGATTCCCGGAATCTGGGTCGATCACCCAGTTGAGTTTGCATCTTCTGCACGGACATCTTATATCCGTCTTGTTATTTCGTATCATGTCGGCCGTCGCACATTTCAAAAATCTAGCCACAATGTCTTCGCTCATTATGAGCACAATTTTTTCCTACACGGTGTACACGGTACAATTAGAAGTCTATTAGAACCATATAATCAATGCATGCATGCAATGGTCGATAGAAAATTTCGGCATGACCTATCCTAAAATTAGGACCTTTGCGAAATGCCAAAGTCTTGCCAAAATGGAAATGAATCAACATTTTGGCAAAACAAATGGCAACTTGTTCACATACAAACACAAGAGAGATAGACCGATCCATACACACATGAACATATCATTATCCTCTCCATACACACATGCATGAGCATCATCGATACTCTCCATATACACACACATATGACCATCGATCCTCTCATACACATATCATGAGCATCGATCATCTACATACATATGAGCATATCATCCATATACACATGAACACATCCTTACATGGACAATTTACCGAGATGAGAGACCAATCGCGAGAAAGATGGAAAGGAGAGGTGCGCGCGAGACCGGAGAAGGAGATGAGATACCCGAGACCTTCCTCTATTACTTATGTAACATCCAAGGCAAGTTCTACATGCTAAAAATGGTGAATGGGTGGAGAAATTGAGGTGGGAAGGAGAAGATCCCGACTAGATCTAAGGAGGAAGAAGAAGGGGAAAGTGAAGTGTGGGGTGGTGGATGATCACACATGTGCACATAAAGTGGAGCTGCCAAAAAAATCGCCACATCCGTGGCGCACTCGGCCCCAGTGCGCCACAGGGATTAGTAACATCCGTGGCGCACATGCCGTAGAGCGCCACGGATGTGTCTGGACGTTTCACAGCAGAGAGGGGCATGCGCTTAGGCGTAGCGCACCCCCTCCATGTGCGGCACGGTTGACGCTAACAACCGTAGCGCACCTACCCTATGTGCGCTACGGATGTCTGGCGTGCGGCCAACAGGGCCCTGGCCCACACATATCTGTGGCGCACTATGGTCATGTGCGTCACGATTGTTCTAGTTACTAGTAGGGCACTGCCCATAGGTGAGTCACGCCTGTTTTAGACGTGGGGCACTTCAACCATGTGAGCCACGGATGTGCTGATTACCTATAGCCATTTTCCTAGTAGTGAGCAACCCATTTTCCACACATAGATAGGGCGTTAGACAGTCTAACTTCTAGGACCATCAGATGACTAGTTTTGTGGCTAGTTCAGTTTTGTAGCTAGTTCTTCAAAGTGCAGGATACATGCGCGAGAAATTCTGGCAAAGGTTGTGTGATAAACATATCCTACGTGTATCCATGGACTCTCTGTTACTTGAGGCGGATTTCATATAAAATCTTGTGATGGATTTCACGCACAATCTTGTGATTGCGGTGCTCGACGGTTCGGTAGGCCATTGTTAGTGAACTTTTCAGTTTCACGCATCGATCATTGCGGCGTCCTAAAGATTGGTTTTCTTCATTTTTTCTGGTAGGTTTGCTTCTTCCTGTCTTGTCTCTGATTTATGTCCTTATATCGACTTTTGTTGTTTTCGAATCATAAATTATGTGATTATATACTTTATTTTCCTCATTAATTTTTGATAACTCATATTGCCAATTAGACTAAACCCTCTCTGACTCTTAACTAGTTTAGTAGTTAAATCTTCAATATTATTTCCTAATAAATAATTTAGTTGATAGGAACATGTACCTCATTAACATGTATAATGTGTACAATTCACTAAAAATCGCTGTTTGAAAGAGATAGTAGCTACGCACACAAACAATTCTTATAAAAATATTGTTTAATAATGCAAGAAGTTCTTTATAGATGCCAATTATGCATATAGAAAATAAAACAAAAAAAATCATTTTTCGCGTTTACAGTTAATTTTTACTTAACATATACAGTACTTAAGATTCCACAATGTGCCACTAGTCTCGTTAACAGGCAAGTCAGGTTGGTATTCATTTGGTTATACACATATTTAGTTATATATGTTTGCCATTGTGAGGGTTGTCATTATTTGAGTTTTGTGTATATATGATTTTATAGGTTCATCAAGGTGAGAAGAAATAGTTGATGAGTGGAGTTTATTGATACAATAACACTAAAGATATCTAGAGACATCAAAAAACTACCGGAGTAAAGGACAAAGAAGGGGTGGAACGGAAAGGTATAGAGCCAATAAATAAATACCCCCCCTCCCCCCCGAATTCAAATTAATGCTCCGATCCAAATTAATGGACTCAGATTCGTTTAGATATGGTGTATCTAGCACTAAAATATGTCTATTAATTTAGATCAGAGTGAGTAGGATATTTGTTTTGGATTTGTATGGAGATACAATTTTTGGCCTGTATTTGTACCGTTCCATAATCTTTATCGTGTATATCCTCCACTGAAGCGGAGCTAAATAAGTGAAAGATTCTTGAAATTGACAAAATTGTTTAGCATTTCAGCACATTGGATGACTGGAATATTCTCATATAAAAATGCTGGGATCATGTTAAAATTTCTCAAAGTTACCAATTCCTACTACTTTTTTTTAGAAATGGGCGCATATATTAACGAAAACGTTTAATGTTTACACCCGGCCTATGCATAAATAGGATGCACACATCCACACAAACGACAGAGCTAGGGAATAAAGAGTAGACAAGAATTATACAAAATCACTATCGAAAAGAATCTTGAATCTAAGGCAGATCAATCCTCAAGTCACGCGGCCATCCATGTCAGGGAGAAAATATCCCTCGCCGTATCTTCCAATCGCGTACATCCCTCCACAAATAAGTCACGAAACTCCATACATTGGAGAATAGTCCGTAATCGAAGGAAAACCATGGCTCGATAAATAACCTGCAGAGGTGAAGAAACAATGTTATTAAAAATCTTGTCATTTCTACCAAGCCATAGCGACCATATAATGGCAAGCGCTCTCACCCTGAATAAAGTTATGTACTTATCAACAATTCCATACAACCAATTACCAAAAGCATTGGTTACTGAGCTTGGAGGAGATAAACCAGAAGCTATTTAGATGAATGGCCATATAGAGCAAGTGAATTTACACTGGAAAAATAAATGGCGAATTGTCTCATCGTGATGACAAAAAACACATTGTGTACTTCCATGCCAATTCCTCTTTACAAGATTATCTTTTGTTAGAATTACACCTTACATAAATACCATGCAAAACATTTCGTCTTAGAGGTATTTTCATTTTCCAAATCTTACTATTTTCATCGACCGGGATATCAGGTTGGACCAAAACTCTATAAAGTGAACCAACAGAAAATTTACCACTTTCTAGTAATTTTCATTTGAACACGTCCACACCGTCCGACAGTTGTATCATGGATAATCATAAAAGTAGATTGTTCCAAGATAACAGTTTAGGACCAATGAGGCTTCTTCTAAAAGACACATTAGGAGGACTTTTTTCCAACACTGTGAAAATAGTATCTCCTTTGTGTCTAACAGTCGAATATAGAGCTGGATATTGGCCGCGAAGAGTAGTTTGGCCAGGCCACTTATCTTCACAAAACCTAATCTGTGATCCATCCTTAATCTTGAAAGCACCAAAACGAAAGAAATGTTTTTTGGTGGCCATGAGCCCTGCCCAAAAATGTGAATCACCGGGTTTCCAAACCACTTGAGACACAGCTTTGGACCCCACATATTTCCTTTATAACATGGTTATACAAACGCCATCTTCAGTAAGTAGTTTAAAAAGGCATTTGCCTATAAGCGCGGTGTTTTTGACTTGCAAATCATGTATGCCTAGTTGAAAGTACAAAGGAAGTCGCCTAGAGGGGGGTGAATAGGCTTTTAAAATTATTACGGTTTAGGCTCAAGTAAATGCGGAATAAAACTAACGTTTAATTTATTGAGCACAAAACCTAGCCACTAAGTTCACCTAGGTGCACCAACAACCTATGCTAAGAAATACAAGCAACAAGGTGATAGAAAGGTATAAATACTTCAAGCACGATGGCTATCACAATGTAAAGTGCATAAGTAAAGGGTTCGGTTGAGAGATAACCGATGGACGCGGAGACGAAGATTTGTTTCCCGAAGTTCACTTCCAAAGAAGCTACGTCTCCGTTGCAGAGGTGCGATGGTGCAATGCTCTCCGAACGCCACAAATGGCTCACCTCGAGGTGTGGTGGCTCGATGCACACCCAATGCCACACAAGGCCTCACCCCGGATGCGGAAGCATGCAACTCACCGACGCCACAAAAGGCTCACCCTATTCTCCCAAGTGCGCACCACAAAAGGCGGGCACTTGCTCCACTATGGGACGCTTGAGGGCGGTCACCGAACCCGTACAAGATTGGGGCTAACTCCACAACTCAATTGGAGGCTCCCAGCAACAAAGCCACAAAAGGCCAACAATGCCACAAAAGGCCAACAACGCCACAAAAGGCTACAAGACCACAAAAGGTTAACAAGACCACAAAAGATCAACAATCCAACCACACAACCGTCTAGGGTTCCAAGGAACCCAAGAGAAACAAGCTCACAAGCTTGAACTCGCCGAATCTTCGAGGAGAACTCAAATCTATGCACCAAATGCAAGGGCAATTCCTTCTTCCCCAAATTCCAACAAAGCTACAAAAGCTATTGGGGGAATAAGGGAGGAAGAACACAAGAGTAGAACTCAAACCTATGCACCAAATGCAAGGGCAAGTCCTTCTCTCCCAAATTCCAACAAAGCTACAAAAGCTATTGGGGGAATAAGGGAGGAAGAACACAAGAGGAGAACACAAAACTCTCCAAGATCTAGATCCCAATGATTCCTTCACAAAGAAGGGATTTGACTTGGGGGATTGTAGATCTAGATTTCCTCTCTCAAATCCCTCAAAAAGATGCAAGAATCATAGGAGGGGAAAGGGAGAGGGAAAGCATCTTCAAGGTTGACAATGGAGGAGAGAGAGAAAGCCAAGAACCAAGAAGAAAAGCTAGTGCCCACGAAGGGGAAGAGGAGCCCCTTTTAAAGGGCTCCTAGATCTGCCCGTTATGGGCATTCGCGACACCTGGCCGGAACTTCCGGTGGGAGGCCGGAAGTTCCGGTGGCACCCAGCCATCGGTCGAAAACTGCGGAGCGAGAAACTGAAAAAACGAATCATGGCCGGAACTTCCGGCTCTGGGCGGAAGTTCCGCCTAGCCTGGCTCCAACGGTCATCAGACCGTTGACGCCCGCTCCAGAAGCGCAACCGGAAGTTCCGGTCAAAACAGACCGGAAGTTCCGGTGAACTTCCGATGCAAGTTCCGACAAAGTTCCGGTAAATAGAACGCTTCAAAACAGAAGGTTACTGAGCGTGAGCGGAAGAAGACCCGGAACTTCCACCGGAACTTTCGGCGGCAAAGATGCCCTAGCGGAACTTCCGGTGGGAAGCCGAAACTTCCGGTCAGGGAAATTCCAGAAACCAGAAAACCAGAAACGCAATAACTTTTGCATCCGAACTCCAAACGGGATGAAACCAATTTTGTTCGAAATATTGGGTATCACCTTGGGAGAAAATATCATGAATATATATGTGATCTATCCCTCAAGGTGTGGAGCCGGAAAACTCGCAAGATCAAAAACCGCAATAAGATATGCAAGTGAAATCCTTAGATGATGAGCTAGAGCTTGTTATGATGGTGACCACAAGCTCTAGATTCTCTCATGGACAAGAACCAAATAATAACCAAGAAAGATGATGATATGAATGTAAAGGTTTGAGCTCTCTCCGAACGATGCAAACGAGACACCCGCTTGAGAGCCCCTCTTGATAGTACGGCTATCTATCCTAAACCCGGTCTCCCAACTAACAACACGAGACCGGCAAAAGAGAATCCCTATCAACATACCTTTGCCTTGAGCGTCCCACTTGAACTTGATGTAGACCGTCTTGTTCTTCTATAGTGGGAACACCTTTATTGTTTGCTCTTGCTCGCTCTTGCTTGATGAAGACTTGCAAAATGCTCCCCCATACTCCATGGGGAAACCTCTTCTTTGAACTTGTCTTCATCATTCCATGAGCACGAGGATGGCAAGCTTCAAGCATGAGATCTTCTAGAGATGGCGCATCTTGAGCTCGTCCTTCTTCATCCTTACTTGAGGTTGATCCATCTTGATGCAACTCTTTGCACATGCCTTGATCGACCTTCAAGCTCCTTCTTTCTTCATGATTCCAATGGGCACAAAGCCCTTGGACATTTCTTCATCTTCCAACCTTGAGACCAACACATGGCCCAAGCGATGCCAATGGACAAACCTACAAGTGAAAATCAATTTACACATTAGTCCATAGAGATTGTCATTAATTACCAAAACCACACATGGGGGCATACATGCCCTTTCACTAGTCCACCATACTCTTTCGGGCGGCAAACCACATTCCATCTGGCCAATCGATACTTCTTTTTCTCACTATCCCCTTGCCAAAAAAATATTGAGCGGAAATAATCCACTTTGTTCAAGGCACCTTTTGGTATTTGAAAAAACGAGATCATATATAGTACCATGTTAGTAAGGACTGAATTTATGAGTACTAGTCTTCCACCAAGGGATATAAATTTGCCCTTCCAACTATTAAGACGCTTCTGTAGCCTTTCCTCTACAAGTTTCCATTCAGCTATTGTGAGCCGCCGATGATGAATCGGTATTCCCAGATAGTTGATTGGAAATTGCCCCTAACTACAGCCGAAAAGTTCAGCATAAATATGGGCCTCTTCTTGGGTCTCGCTAAAACAATACAAATCACTCTTATGGAAGTTAATCTTAAGTCTAGATAGCAGTTCGAATGCTGATAAAATTAATTTCATATTCTTAGCCTTTTTCAGATCATGTTCCATAAAAAGAATTGTATCGTCAGCATATTGAAGAATAGAAACACCACCATCAATAAGACATGAAACTAATCCTTTAATTTAACCATCAGCCTTAGCTCTCTCAATAAGAATAGCCAACATATTAGTCACTATATTAAATAGTAAAGGCGATAATGGATCTCCTTATCTCAGTCCTTTGTTTGTCTGGAAGTATTTGTCAGTATTATCATTTACTTTAATGGCAACACTATCCTAGACACAAACGACTGAATAAGAGCATGCCACACCTCAGAAAATCCTTTCATGTGTAGTGTTTGCTGTATAAAATACCAATTAACTTTGTCGTATGCCTTCTCAAAGTGAATCTTGAACAATACACTATTTAATTTTTTTGAGTGTAGTTCATGGATTATTTCAAGCAGAATTACCACACCATTAAGGATATTTATTCTTTGCATGAACACGGTTTGAGAAGGACTAACAACATGATCAGCAACTGAATTAAGTCTAACCGTGGCAACTTTAGTAAAAATCTTAAAGCTAACGTTAAGCAAGCAGATTGGGCGGTACTGTTGTATACGTTCTACATTGTTAACCTTAGACAGTAAAATTATGTTGCCAAAGTTTAGATAAAAAAGATCTAACTGGCCGACTTGTAGAAAACCAAACAAATAAATTCATCAGGTCCTTCTTAATAACGTCCCAGAATTTCTGATAAAGTTCCGCTGGGAAGCCATCAGGCCCTGGCGCTTTGTTATGTTCTATTTGGAAAAACGTTGTCTTAACTTCATCCTCGGTATAAGAGGCAGTCAAAAAGCTGTTCTCCTCATCAGAAACCTGGAGAATGTCAGCCGTTTGAGACTCATCCAGAGAGAATGAATTTTCCACTAGGGCCCCAAACAAGGATTTATGATAAGCTGTAATATACGACTTCAGTTGCTCCTGTCCCTCAATCATACCTTCATCCTGGATCAGAGAGTGAATAAGTTTCTTCTTATGCTTGCCATTGGCAATGGCGTGGAAGTATCTAGTATTCGCATCTCCTTCCAGAATAAATTTCGCCTTAGAGCATTGATACCATTTGAGTTCCTCTTCGCGTAGGAGTCTGGCTATCTCTGCATTCGATTGGCTTTTAAGCTCAATTTCGTGTGCAGTTAACGGCCTGACCTCCGCAGAAGCCTCTAAGTCATCAATACTATATGTTAGGCGTATTTTTTCATTTTTGAGGATTTCAGTTGTGTTCCTGGCTCAACCACGAAGGAATTTGTGTAAAACACGCATTTTGTTATTCCATCGTAGGATAGTCATTTGGCCACCAACCGGTTTCTCCCAAATAGCCTTCACCATCTCATAGAAACCATCACAGATCATCCATCCGAGTTCAAATTTAAACTCATTCATGGACTTCCGTGGCGGCGATCTAAAAGACAAAAGTAAATGGGCATGATCCGACAAAGCCTCAATACGCTCTAGAGCGTGAATGGTAACCATAGGGAACTTATGTTCCCAGTCGGTATCCATAAGCACTCTATCTAGTTTCTCGTATGTTGGCTCCGAAAGACTATTAGCATAGGTAAATTGTCTTTCTAACATTATAACCTCCCTTAAGTCCAAACTATCTATAACATCATTGAATAAAAATGGTCAATGCTCATCGAACCTACCCCGACTTTTCTCATGGGGGAACCTCAGCAAATTAAAATCCCCTCCTATAAAAATAGGGTATGGATTGTCCTCTGCCAGATTCACAAGCTCACGTAAAAAATCAGCTTTATAAACATCCTGGGCAGCCTCATAAACGGTGACTAAAGACCATGTAAAATTATCAGCCTTGTTACGGACATGGAGTTTTATAAAAAAATCTCCCGCCAAACTAGCTAACACTTCCATTGTATCATCTCGAACGCCTAACAGGATCCCCCCAGATCGACCACGCGGCGGACGTGATATCCACGTAAAGTCCACTCCACCAGAAAGGCGATTAAATAGGGCTTGTGCAAAGTCTCATCTACCAGTCTCAGAGATACCCAGAAAATCCAACTTATGGTCTCTCACACAATCAGCTATTTGAAAACATTCCATTCATTGAAAAACTATAGGAGATTTGGATACACGTGATCTCTTGCACGACCGTTGACCCTTTGATTTTTGACCAGAAGCTTTTAACTCATACATAGAGGCAAGCCCAGTCTCATCAAAGTCCACTTCCGACACTTCACCAACTAAGTGAGAAAGGAGTTAACCATCTATTGTGGCATGCAACTCCTCCTCCTCGGTTAGTCAAGCATCAGGAACAACGCCGACCTTAGGAGTAACCGTTAGACGGTCAACCTCCATATGTCGCAAAACATTAGAAGAAAAAAGTACATCCTGTAGAGAGCTAACCAAACTAATGCCAATATTGGCTAGTTTAGAAGAAATAACAGGAGTAGAAAAAGTTAAAAAAATTCAAATAACTCATTATACCTGACGAGTCTAAGTTCTTCTCCGCCTTACGACGCATGGCCTTGACCATGGAATCCTCATCAGTAGCCGATGCCCCAGAGGCATCGACTCCATGGCACGAGCTCCTCCTGAATGGAGTACCACTTCCCTGCGCAGCAAGTGGCGTAACAATGGCAGGAGAAGAAACCCGAGATGGGGACAGCGGCATCCCATCCCGAGGAAGCTCTAGGTCCTCCTTGGCCGAAGTCACGCGGTCATCCACCATGTCGCGGTCGGCCAACCCCTCCTGTGTCGGCCCCACAAGAACATCATTCTCGACCTGATCACGAATGGCGCGGTGAGCCGGCCCCTCCTGGGTCACCTTCCGTGAGCACTCCGAGGGAACTAACTCCTCAAGGACTGGCCGAGAACCATCAACAGGAATGGATCTACCCATAACATGTGTCCTGGACCTCGCTGGCGAAGCAGAGCAAGTCCATTGAACTGCCACAGAGACAGAAATAAGAGCCTCTTGTAACTGAGCTGGAGAAACACGAGTCGCCGAAGAAGAGCCCTTTCCACGAAGGGGGGGAATCCACAAGAAGTGCATCCAAAAGTTATCGTCCCCAAAGAGTAACCGGATTAGCATTAAAAGGAATAACAACAATCACCCTCTGCACCCCTTGACTAGAAGATGAAGGCTCCGAGGTACCCTGCGCAGGCGCGGCCGAGGAAGAACCAGAACCCACCCCCTAAGCGGTAGTAGCAGGATCAGAAATATCCATAGCATCCTCCATAGACTTTTCATTGACATCATCGTCCGCGTCATCGTCCCCAATTCCTACTACTAGCGCCATTACTCTGTTTCCTGCTCTGATTTTAGGCATGCATTGCCCCGTGCCTGTCTTGTTATATGTAGTTTTAGCGAGGATCTGGGCTTTTCTTTGACAAGTGGTGATGTTCTAGGTGAAGCAAGTAGCTCTTTATTTCGACACCAGAAAAATAATCCAATGATAGGTAAAATGTGAAACACGACAGCAACCAATCCTCAACAATGCCAAACCAATAGGGAACGGAAAAAATTCCACGGAAGAAACGTATTTCTGAATCACCAGCTAGCCTAGCCCTCACACGGCCGTCACAGCGTAGAACGCAGCGGCGGCGAGCGCGAGCACCAGACCCGTCGGGCCTTGGAGCGACGAGCCGCCGTTCCCCTGCAGGTTCCCTGACGGCGTCGCCTTCGACCCCGAGCCGGCAGCCGTAGGTGTCCGCACCTCTGGTGTGTTCGGCGTGGCGGCGGCGCCCGGAGCACTGACACTACCAGCTGCAAGCGTAGAAAAAAACAGCCGATCAGTTATACTCCTGCGTAAAGGACAAAAGGTCGTCCACCGAGCACTAACCGCCGTCGCACTTGCTCGCCGGCGGGGTCTGCACGTCGCACGCCTTGGGCAGCTCGAGCGCGCGCGTCTTGTTGATGGTCATGCCGCCGACCGATCCGCCGCCCAGCGCGCTGCAGAGGCACTGCGGCTGGGACTGCACCACGGAGCCGAGCTGCGAGCAGCACGACTTGCTCGGCGTCGTGTCGGTGCCGCTGATGTAGCTCAGGCACGGGTACAGGCCGATCAGCACCGTCGTGCACCCGGATTGCGCCTTCGCCGACGCCACCAGCAGCGCTGCCACCGCCAGGAAGAGGCATCTCGCTCTGATCGCCGCCATTGCTTTTCCTCTCTATTCCCCTTAGCTACTACTACTCGATAGGCCAAGCTTATCTGACGGGTCGGAGCTAGATACTGCTTTGCTTGCGTTGATTGGGTTGTGTGTTTGTGCTTCTGATTTTATAGGCGTGGTTTCTGTTGGGGGAAGGTGGAGTTTGCTGGGTATGTTGGTGAGCTGCTGCAAGTCCCTACTTCCTGCTCATGAGTCATGGCACGGAATGATATCTTGGTCTCAATACTGCAAGATCTGTTTACTTCAGAAAACTTATTGGTAGATATTAACTCCTTTCCAAACAACAAGGCTTCTAATTTTAGTTAGAAATTAACGTCTGGTTGATAAAAGTATAAACATTACTACTAATATTAATTAAATATACTAGGAAATATTTCTTAGGATGGATCTCATCAGAATGATTTCTTGGTCTCAATTCCTGCATGTTCGGTTTACTTCAGAAAATTTATTGGTAGATACTCATTTCCAAACAATACATCATTTATATTTAGCTAGAAATTAAAGTCTTGTGCAGAAAAAGCACTCCATCCGGTCCAAATTAATAAACACAGATTTTTCTAGATTCGGATGTATATAGTCATGTTTTAGTACTAGATAAATCTAAATCTAGACACATCTAAGTCCATTAATTTGGATCAGATGGAGCATACACATTACTGATATTAAATAGATACACTATGAAAATATTTTTAGGATGAGTCTATTCACATTGATTTGGTTTTATGAATATCCAATTTTTCTATTAAGTTTGGTGCTCTAGGAGCACAACTTATAATATGTTAATTTTTGACTAAAATACACGATTTGTTTTTAGTTTTTTTCGTGATTGAGTTGGAAAAAACACCCCGGGTCGCTCGCGCGAGCGGCTCCCGGGGCGACCCCATCCTCCACAAAAACCTAGTTGCCATCGGGATCTCCTGGTTGTCGTTGCCGATGTGGAGCGGCATGGCGGTGGGGTGCTACGAATGTGGAGCGGCAGTGGACGATGACGTAGTCCGAGGTAAAACGGCGGCAGTCTAGGCTCAAGGGCTGGAGGCGGCTGCTGCGTCGCCCGTGGCTGCCATGGACGGATCCTATTCTCCCCCGTAGCGCTGCTTGTCAGGCCGCATGAGGGCGTGGTGGACAGGGTCGTGTTGATCTGTCGGCTTCTTCCGGTGGGTTGGGTGGCCGACGATGGCCGGTTGCGTAGGGGGTTGTTGGCCTGGCTTTGAATAAAGGTGGAAGTCCTAGTGTTTCTCCCACACGAAAACGAAGATCTACTCGATACCTGCCCTCGTTGTTTTGGCTGGAGTGTCGAGTTCCGGAAGGCCCCACCGACGAACTCCCGTGCGCCCCTCATGCCTGGAGATTGTTGGATCAGATGGTATTTGGCCGGGCACACCCATGTTTTTTTTACCGTTTAGTTTCAGAGAGAGTGTCGCGAAGCTCTGCTGTTTGTTACCATCATGAGATATGTCTTGGACGTTCCATGGTGAGGTCAGTTGAGGAGAATATCATGAAAGTTGGAATATGATAACTAGTGATGGTGTTTTGAGTCTTTATGATGATGAGGGATTGGTTTAGTGATCTGGGACTCAGAGCAGCGACTGTTACAACACAGGAGAGGTTCATGACATACCTTGCAGGGTGAAAACCCAAGGTCTAGCATTCATTGGTTGTGCTTGGCAATGACCTTATAGAAGGCATTGTTTTGCGAGCAGGACTTCCTGTAGGGTGAAAACCTAGGATCTTTGATATAGCGACGTTGGAGCTTGTGCATTGTTTTCTTCTTGGAGACGTCGTTTTTGAAGGGGTTGAAGGGGTTGCACTTCTAGTGTTTTGGTGGTGTTAGTGTCACTGCTACTAAGGATTTGGTCGCTATAGAGGGACTTTTCTTTTTATAATTCTTCTTTCTTTTTTCGACTTTGTGCATCCATAATGCCAATAGGATAATACATGGTTGTAGAGGTTAGGTGTAATTGATATTTTCGCGATATTAATATATGCTCTTTATAATAAAATATTATTTTTTAATGAAGAGCACATGCAAGATAGTTTGTGTTCAGAGTTGAAGTGTCTAGGCAGTGTTAGACAGGTGCTCGTGTTAGATGAACCTAACCAAGTTATTTCATGTCAAGGTATAGTTTTTGTTGGTTATCACTTGTATTTTTCTACAGGTTAGGATGTACTAACTTTTTCTAACAAGGGGTTGGGTCCTGAGCTGCATTAAAAAGCGGTGGGATTACATATTACAAGACTAAAACTAAAAGAAAATTATAATTAGGACCTTCACTTTTGCACAAAGGACAGTGAAAAGAATCAAGGAAAAGCAATCGAATCCCTAGGGGCCTTCTACACCGTAGCACGCACATGGACTCAAAAGGCGAAGCAACACCTCCGCCACCGGGGATGAACCACTTGGCGCGACGCCTCTAGGAGATCTTCCGCCGGATGGAGGTTGACAAGCCACTGGACCGTGGCCTAGGAGGGCCGCCTACCGGCCATAAGAGGCCGAGGCAAGACGGACCCTGCCGTCGCATGTCCTCTGCTGAATAACTCCAAAGAAACATAGCACCAAAACCCCGCAGTGCAGATCGACGATGAACATCGCCATGCCTCTCCCAACATCCATCCCTTAATGGTTGAAGAAGAGAGGATGAATCGCCGATCGAGAGTTACCTGCATAGCCAAAAGCCTCCATATGTGGATCGGAAGGGATGTCAGGCTTATTGACGGAGATCTTGTTGGCATCGACGAGCTCCAGCTTCGGCTCCGACCACCAGGGCACCGTGGAGTAGGCGATGAGCGTCAGCAGCCACCGGATCTGGCCCGAGCATACCGGGGGCATCCTCCAGACGGGCATGGAGCCCAGACGCCATGGCAGCAGACCTAAACTACCCTAATATACTCTACACAAGGGAAGCCAGTCCACCTAGACCATCTTCCCGCCGACCAGCATTGCCGCCGGAGAGGAAGAAGACCAGGGGTGGCGGGGGAGAGAAGAAGACGACTCTCAACGGGTGCATGAGCTAAGGAGAGGAGAGGAGAGTGTAGTGGGTAGGAAGTAGTAATTTGATTTGTCATTCTAAAATGCAATAGAGCCGCTGAAAGTGATACTTGCTAGATATGCGGGTAGAAAGATCTTCAACTTGTGAGCACAAATCCCTATGGTCCTCTCCATTGCTAGGACATTTTTTCCGTATCCTTCCCATCTCGTGAAGATCTCATGTACTACCTCCGTTTAAAAGTCAAACTATCTAAAATTTGGCCAAATTTTTAGAGAAAAATATTAATATTTAGAATACATAATTTATACCTTTTTATACATCATAAAATATATTTTTACATGATATCTATATAATATAATAATTTTTGATAGTTTTTTTCTAAAAATTTGGTCAAACTTTACATGGCTTGACTTTTCAAAAAAGTTATATGACTTAACCCTTGAGATGGAGGGAGTAAGTAATAACTACTACTTCCGTTCAAAAAAAAGGTAATAACGAACTACTCCTATTCCTAATTGTAAGATATTTTAATAGGCTAAAATAGTAAAATATCATATCAAAACATCTTATTCTCAATGGCATACGGTTTGAGCCCATATGCCCATGACTAGCATGACGTGAAGGCCCTCGTCCACGATGTCAGCATTTGGTCACCCTCTAGAAAACTTTTTTTTTTACGTTTTTAGGGCATCTCTATCCGATTCCTTATAATTTAGAGGAGTAAAATTTTTCTACTCTAACGGTGGGCGTACCTAACCGATCTCTCAAATTTAACTTCTCAAAGTGACCCACATGTAAGTCTCTCTATAGCTCTTCTTCCTCCTTGCTTTCCCCATTTCTTCCTAGTCATCGTCCGGTGGTGCTCCCCGCCGGCCGCCGGTGTAACACCCTCAGAATCGGACCTATGCAAGTTTTAGCGAAACCCGCCAAACTCGCATAGAAACGATTCAAAGGTGCCCACCAGGCACTTTCGTGCGGGTGGAAAACGAAGTAATAACATTACACAACAGTCCTCGATGGGACCCACAGAACAGATATATATAACAGCGACTCAATGAGTCAAGAATACCGATATAATATACAAAGATTCAAATCACCTTGAAAATGATAGAGCGTCCGACTACGGACAAGATGCAAATGGGGCTAAGAGCCCTGAAGAATAACCAATGGCGTCCATAACCCTGCCCAGGCCAAGCCGGAAGGGTAACCCTGCTAACGACGTCGAAACCTGCTAAAAACAAAAGGGGTGCCGACAAAGGGCAAAGGAAAAAGAGGAGCGTCAGTACTGAGGCCAGTACACGGCGAGACTAGAATTCGGCGGTCCTCGCCTACATAGGTATGGTGGACTGAGCGGCAGCGGCAGCATGCACTAAACAACCTATAGAGACTCGATCCAACTGGCGGTTATCAGAGAGGGATAAGAATGACCTATCCGGATGTAACCTGAAGCTAACATCAAACAAACCCATCCTGGTGTTTCCCCCTCGATACCAAATGAGGAAGTCAACCGAGGAACTCACACAGTTGGCAGTTTTATTTATTCAGTTATCGTTGCAGCAATTACTAGTCAGGTATAGATAATCATCCTGATAAATAAGCAGTGGGCACTTTTAATCAACCATTCCGTTATAGTTGCAACAATTACTAATCAGATACAGATGGCGTGAGATAACCCAAAACCCAGCAGTTGTTGGTACTTTTATTGAGCCATTCCGTTGTAGTTGCCATACTTACTAGTCAGATACAATGGTCGCAAGCGACACTCGAAACAAGCAGTTGTGGCAATATTATTTAGCCATTCCATTATAGTGAAGCTGATTACTAGTCATTATAAAGTCAAGTTTAGAACAATAAACTTTAGTTATGCTTGTCTATGGTCGAGATACTGTGCTCCAAGTCGTCCATAACCGCGGACACGGCTTTTAGAAAGTTTTACCCGGCCGGGGTGCACCAATAGCAACACACACTCGATCAACCTCGGAAAAACCAAATCAAAACCCAACGAGGCTTTCACGACAAAGCAATCACAGGATTCAGAAATATTTCAGGGGGCCACCCCTTGGAGTAGACCCGCAACGAAGTAAGCAAGCTCCGAGACGGACTCAAGGTTTGGGTAGACGGCTGTGAACGACTGGGAACCCAAAACTGGGCTTGTCGACACCGCGGAATCGTGTCCCGATCCAAAACAGTACAGTGTGCAGTACCTCGCACAATCGTAAATAAAGCAGTAAAGCATGGCATAAGTACAGGATCGTAAATAAAACCTCAAACTAGTTTGTGGCCCCAAGAAATAAGACTGAATCAAGCTCTGGCTAAGGGGGGTCCCATATACCTCCCGGATGTGGATAGCGCGATAAATCAAGGAACAGGTATCAAGTACTCGGGGTCCTACGGGACACAAGTGGGCGTTCGGAAACCAAATATTTTCTATCACCCACCGATGCCTCTGCTTACTTCAATTTTAGTTGTTAAACAGGAATTAAAGTGAACGATAAGTAAAACCATGATCATCTCCAACATCAACATGCGACAATACATCAACAACTGTGGCACTTGACGACATGCAACAGCACTTGAGCAAGCGACTACGACGCGCAAGTCCAACTATCTACCAAACAACAGGTAATAGGATGTGTCCAAGGCAATATAAGGCTGCAAGTAATATCAAGGGGTACGGAAACTAGAGCATCGCAACACGGATAGCAATAGATCAACAGGAGGGAATAAATACTATAAAAGTAAGATAGGTAGAAAAGGGGGAGATGCTCGCCTGAAAAACATTGCCGAGGGTTCAACCGAAGATCGGGACGAAGCTCACATCAACTCAACGGCCTTATCCGCGAAGAAGCAAAACACTAGAAGGAACACCGGATGCAATATTTAATACAACGGCAGAAGATCGGCATGATGCATGTATGAGGTATGACATGGCAAAGGTGCGATGCAATTAGGTCATATTAAGCGGAACCAGGGGTCCCGACAAATGATCATATGGTTCAAGTTGTTTATCTACCCCGCAAATTAAATGTTGTTTGGACATGGCAAAAATAGTACCGGTTCGATGCACAAATTTAAATGAGGCCAATATAAGGCTAGATTTGCCCGCATATGGGCCCCACATATAATTATTAGGTGAATCGGCAAAAGGCCCCCAAACCACATGACAAGATGCATGCAAGATGAATGATTTAATGCAACAGTTGATATCATTTATAAAAATAGGGTATCGAGGAAAAGGGTCACACATTGAGGGGGGTCTCGACGGACTTGGGGTTCCGGGGTTCGGGGTCCCGTCTCGGGGTTCAGGGTTCGACGGAACGTTCTCGGATAGCGGAGGTAGGTCTTGGCATTTCAGGTTGACGAACTTGGCGTCCCGATTGAAGATCTTGGCGTTTTCGACCGGTCTTATGATCGGATAGAAATACTTGTCGCACCAGGGTCTCGGTGTCCGGGGTGAAGCACTTGTCGTTCCATGGCGATCTTGGCGGCTCGGAGGGGTTCGAGGAATCGGAACGGTCTTCAATTTCCGTGAGGGAGATCATGGCGTCGGTGTGGTCGATCCTGTCGGTTCCACGGTTTCGGTCTTCGGGATCCAGGAAGGAGGCCTTCGGATCCTCGGGTCCGTGTCGGAGTACTTGGCGTCCGTGCAGAGTTCCTTCGGTCATCGAGCCCTTGTAGGCGTACCCCGGTCTCGACGTCTAGGTTCCGTGAAGATCTTGGCTAATCCGGTCATCGGTCCTGCTTGTGCTTCCCGTTGTCGATCTTGTCGCAAGGTCCCCGTACATCACCGAAACATGCACTCTTCGGCAGAGTGCCAAACTACGCATCCTTGTCTTCGGGAGTTCTTGTCGAGCCTTGACGCATGTGAGCACACAGCTACCAGGCAGATCGTCTAGCAGGAGCACAACAGCCTCAACCAAGCGCCAGGGGGCCTGGGGCGATCTTGGCGGAGGACGACGCGGAGGCCGCTGGTGGCGCCGGAGGGAGGATGGACGACGGCCGGAGCGCGGGCCGGCGGGGACGCGGGCCGTGGTCGCTGGCGGGGACGAGCCGGTTGGGAGGATGACGCGGAGCTCCAGGGGCGCGGCCGGGCTCGGGGGCACGCGGCGGGCCGGCGGGCGGCGCACTGCCGGAGCGGGGCGGGGACCTGGCGGCGAGGCGGTCGCTTGGCGGCGGTTGGCGGGCGGGCGCGCTTGGAGGCGGGCGAGGAAGGGACGGGGACGGCCAGAGGGCCGGGCCGCGGGGCTCGGGGAGGCGCGGACGCGGAGGACGGGGGAGGTCCGGCGGTGGAGCCTGGGGTCGGGGAGGCGGTCGCAGGCGCGGCTCTCGCCGGCGCGGAGGCTCGCGAGCGCGCGAGGGTGGGAGAAGGCGGCGACGGCTCCGGCGGGGTTGGAGCGGGCGAGCAGAGCTTTGGGGGCGCGAGCGATGGCCGGCTCCGGGAGGCGGGGACGCGGCGCGGGGCGAGCAGGGGTGGCCGGAGAAGGTGGCTCGGGCGGAGGCGAACGGCGGCTGGGGCGGGGCAAGCAGGGCGGTGGCGGACGCTCGCGGAAGGAGAGGGAGGAGGAGAGGAGGGGGAAACCGGCGAGGGGAGAGGCGGAGGACCGCGCGGCGGGGAGGTCTGAGGGGTCCGGCGGCGGTGGGTGGGTGCAGAGGGTGCCGAGGTGGCGCCGGCGAAGAGGATGGCGAGCGGGGTTGGGTCGGGAGGAGGAAGAAGGATGCGGGGGAAGGGAGACGCGTGGGGTTGGGGGTGGGCCAGGCGTGGAGCCGGGGCCAGGGGTGGGGTTGTCGGTTGGGGTGCGTCGGTGCGTGCGTGCGTGTGGCGTGCGGGGTGGGGCTGGGTGAGTGGGTGGTCTGAGAGAGGGAGAGAGGGGGAGGCCACGTGGCAGAGGATGGTTGGTGGGGGATTTGGGGTGGGCTGATGTGGCGCAAGGGGGTTGGTCCGGGTGAGGTGGAGGGTTGGGCTGGGTAGGTAGTTTGGTAGGTTTAGGATTATGGGTGGGACTGGTTGGACCGATTGAAAATCCTGGGGGTGGTCGTTCGGGTCGATCTGGCCCGTTCGACTGCCCCCACTAAAAATAATATAATTTTTATTTGTTTTATTAACACCGTTTGCAAACCGATAGCATTCAAACAAAAATAATCCGGAGGCCGGGCTTGCATTTGAATTAAGACGGGGCGTTTGGAAAACAAATCGGGCTTTGCGAAAATAGTTTTTGACAAACAACATATGATGATGACGATGCAATGCACAAATTCAACGCGATTTTCTAGTAGTGGTTTTGTGGGATGCCACAATTCGACACCACTAACAAAGGATCTCGCCCTCGAGATCCGCCTCATGGTACCGGAAGGAAGGTCGGTGATCTGCATCTTCTCGTTTTGTGTAGATCTTCGCGACACCACTAACAAGGGTTGTTGTCCGTGATCGCCGAGAGAACACTCCGGAAACAAAAGGTCGAAGGTAGAGGCATCAACAAATAAAGCCACCTCTAGCTTCCGTGGACGGAGTAAAACTGCTGGATCCACTGATTCGATGTACAAGAGCGAATGATAAGAGTAGTCGGATGGTGATCAGTCCATCGCGCACCCAAACCATTACTCTGCACACGAATAGGCGGAATATGCAACCAACTCTCGGAATCAGACTGAAGATCTCGACAAGCGAGGTTCGGAAACAAAGACGTGATGCAGACTCTGCATCGGATCTGACGTAGATGATGTCGTCGCGTCGGAAAACACCGGAAGGCACAAACAAGGAACAAAGAATGGTACCACCATAGACGGATTCATCAGGCCGCTTGAACACCGGACGGTAGAACACCGTTACCAAAGGAGGAAGCGAAACCCTGAAGGTACGACGGAAACCCAACCACGAGAATTCCTGGACTCGAAGAGAGAGAAAAGGGCGGATTCAAAACACGTAGAGGTAAGAGGAGAATAGCAGAGGGTAAGGAGTAAAATCAGACCTAATCAGAACTATCCAACCGATTTTTCAAAAATAGTTTTGACACTTCTACTTCGGCCGTTAGCTAGGTTATCCTACAGGCTGGACTTGTGGGGTATCGCAACTGCTGAGCTCTGATACCACTCTGTAACACCCTCAGAATCGGACCTATGCAAGTTTTAGCGAAACCCGCCAAACTCGCATAGAAACGATTCAAAGGTGCCCACCAGGAACTTTCGTGCGGGTGGAAAACGAAGTAATAACATTACACAACAGTCCTCGATGGGACCCACAGAACAGATATATATAACAGCGACTCAATGAGTCAAGAATACCGATATAATATACAAAGATTCAAATCACCTTGAAAATGATAGAGCGTCCGACTACGGACAAGATGCAAATGGGGCTAAGAGCCCTGAAGAATAACCAATGGCGTCCATAACCCTGCCCAGGCCAAGCCGGAAGGGTAACCCTGCTAACGACGTCGAAACCTGCTAAAAACAAAAGGGGTGCCGACAAAGGGCAAAGGAAAAAGAGGAGCGTCAGTACTGAGGCCAGTACACGGCGAGACTAGAATTCGGCGGTCCTCGCCTACATAGGTATGGTGGACTGAGCGGCAGCGGCAGCATGCACTAAACAACCTATAGAGACTCGATCCAACTGGCGGTTATCAGAGAGGGATAAGAATGACCTATCCGGATGTAACCTGAAGCTAACATCAAACAAACCCATCCTGGTGTTTCCCCCTCGATACCAAACGAGGAAGTCAACCGAGGAACTCACACAGTTGGCAGTTTTATTTATTCAGTTATCGTTGCAGCAATTACTAGTCAGGTATAGATAATCATCCTGATAAAATAAGCAGTGGGCACTTTTAATCAACCATTCCGTTATAGTTGCAACAATTACTAATCAGATACAGATGGCGTGAGATAACCCAAAACCCAGCAGTTGTTGGTACTTTTATTGAGCCATTCCGTTGTAGTTGCCATACTTACTAGTCAGATACAATGGTCGCAAGCGACACTCGAAACAAGCAGTTGTGGCAATATTATTTAGCCATTCCATTATAGTGAAGCTGATTACTAGTCATTATAAAGTCAAGTTTAGAACAATAAACTTTAGTTATGCTTGTCTATGGTCGAGATACTGTGCTCCAAGTCGTCCATAACCGCGGACACGGCTTTTAGAAAGTTTTACCCGGCCGGGGTGCACCAATAGCAACACACACTCGATCAACCTCGGAAAAACCAAATCAAAACCCAACGAGGCTTTCACGACAAAGCAATCACAGGATTCAGAAATATTTCAGGGGGCCACCCCTTGGAGTAGACCCGCAACGAAGTAAGCAAGCTCCGAGACGGACTCAAGGTTTGGGTAGACGGCTGTGAACGACTGGGAACCCAAAACTGGGCTTGTCGACACCGCGGAATCGTGTCCCGATCCAAAACAGTACAGTGTGCAGTACCTCGCACAATCGTAAATAAAGCAGTAAAGCATGGCATAAGTACAGGATCGTAAATAAAACCTCAAACTAGTTTGTGGCCCCAAGAAATAAGACTGAATCAAGCTCTGGCTAAGGGGGGTCCCATATACCTCCCGGATGTGGATAGCGCGATAAATCAAGGAACAGGTATCAAGTACTCGGGGTCCTACGGGACACAAGTGGGCGTTCGGAAACCAAATATTTTCTATCACCCACCGATGCCTCTGCTTACTTCAATTTTAGTTGTTAAACAGGAATTAAAGTGAACGATAAGTAAAACCATGATCATCTCCAACATCAACATGCGACAATACATCAACAACTGTGGCACTTGACGACACGCAACAGCACTTGAGCAAGCGACTACGACGCGCAAGTCCAACTATCTACCAAACAACAGGTAATAGGATGTGTCCAAGGCAATATAAGGCTGCAAGTAATATCAAGGGGTACGGAAACTAGAGCATCGCAACACGGATAGCAATAGATCAACAGGAGGGAATAAATACTATAAAAGTAAGATAGGTAGAAAAGGGGGAGATGCTCGCCTGAAAAACATTGCCGAGGGTTCAACCGAAGATCGGGGCGAAGCTCACATCAACTCAACGGCCTTATCCGCGAAGAAGCAAAACACTAGAAGGAACACCGGATGCAATATTTAATACAACGGCAGAAGATCGGCATGATGCATGTATGAGGTATGACATGGCAAAGGTGCGATGCAATTAGGTCATATTAAGCGGAACCAGGGGTCCCGACAAATGATCATATGGTTCAAGTTGTTTATCTACCCCGCAAATTAAATGTTGTTTGGACATGGCAAAAATAGTACCGGTTCGATGCACAAATTTAAATGAGGCCAATATAAGGCTAGATTTGCCCGCATATGGGCCCCACATATAATTATTAGGTGAATCGGCAAAAGGCCCCCAAACCACATGACAAGATGCATGCAAGATGAATGATTTAATGCAACAGTTGATATCATTTATAAAAATAGGGTATCGAGGAAAAGGGTCACACATTGAGGGGGGTCTCGACGGACTTGGGGTTCCGGGGTTCGGGGTCCCGTCTCGGGGTTCAGGGTTCGACGGAACGTTCTCGGATAGCGGAGGTAGGTCTTGGCATTTCAGGTTGACGAACTTGGCATCCCGATTGAAGATCTTGGCGTTTTCGACCGGTCTTATGATCGGATAGAAATACTTGTCGCACCAGGGTCTCGGTGTCCGGGGTGAAGCACTTGTCGTTCCATGGCGATCTTGGCGGCTCGGAGGGGTTCGAGGAATCGGAACGGTCTTCAATTTCCGTGAGGGAGATCATGGCGTCGGTGTGGTCGATCCTGTCGGTTCCACGGTTTCGGTCTTCGGGATCCAGGAAGGAGGCCTTCGGATCCTCGGGTCCGTGTCGGAGTACTTGGCGTCCGTGCAGAGTTCCTTCGGTCATCGAGCCCTTGTAGGCGTACCCCGGTCTCGACGTCTAGGTTCCGTGAAGATCTTGGCTAATCCGGTCATCGGTCCTGCTTGTGCTTCCCGTTGTCGATCTTGTCGCAAGGTCCCCGTACATCTCCGAAACATGCACTCTTCGGCAGAGTGCCAAACTACGCATCCTTGTCTTCGGGAGTTCTTGTCGAGCCTTGACGCATGTGAGCACACAGCTACCAGGCAGATCGTCTAGCAGGAGCACAACAGCCTCAACCAAGCGCCAGGGGGCCTGGGGCGATCTTGGCGGAGGACGACGCGGAGGCCGCTGGTGGCGCCGGAGGGAGGATGGACGACGGCCGGAGCGCGGGCCGGCGGGGACGCGGGCCGCGGTCGCTGGCGGGGACGAGCCGGTTGGGAGGATGAGGCGGAGCTCCAGGGGCGCGGCCGGGCTCGGGGGCACGCGGCGGGCCGGCGGGCGGCGCACTGCCGGAGCGGGGCGGGGACCTGGCGGCGAGGCGGTCGCTTGGCGGCGGTTGGTACACACCCACAACTGGTACCCTTCAAGGCGGGAATCGGTGCCTTTACAACTCTACCGGGGCACACACCCACAACTGAATTGGGGGCTTCCGAGATGACAACAAGTTGTCACAAGAATAAGGTTTATCAATATAAATAAAACAAAGATCTAGGTATTCGCAAGAAATACTAGATCGGTGATTCTCCAAATGAATGGAGAGGAGATGAAGCGCTTGATTGCAGTAGTTGAAAATTGAGATCTCCTCCTTCGATTCCCCAAGGGACGGAGCCTTTGGGTGGATGAAGGTGAAGCTCTCTTAGTTGAAGAATGATGAACATATCTGACTTTTTCGAATGAATCAAGAGTTCTGGTCGGAGGGGGAAGGCAGGCTTAAATACCCCCTGCCCAGAACAAGCCGTTGAAGAATTTTAGGGGCGAGTTATCCGCCCCCCTTTGCGGCCGACTATCTGCCCCTGGGGTGAAAATCTGCCACCAAGGACGGACACTCTGGGGAAAACTCCACCCCCATGCAGAGAGCAACGCAGGCCTTGTCTTGAAGAAAATACTTGAGGGGAGGACTTTCCGCCCCCTCCAGGGGCGAACTATCCGGCCCAGCCGGAAAATCTGACCGCAAAGTTCGTCCCCTCTCTGGGGGGTTGCGCTCTTCAAAGAAAGGGGAGGGGTGGATTATCCGGCCCAGCCAGAAAATCCGGCCAGGAAACTCCGCCCCCTCTCTGGGGGTTGCGCCCTTCTGGATATGGGGAGGGGCGGATTATCCGCCCCTGGTAGGGGAGGATTATCCGCCCCCCAAAAGCAGATTTCCTTTTCCTTTTTCAACGTGAAGATCTGCAGCACTTCAACACACATTAAATGATCCTTGATATTGTTATCTAACACACAAAACACTAGGGATTATGAAATGTTCTTTCAGTCTCCCCCTTTTTGGTGTTAGATGACAATACTAGAATTTGCAAAAGACTACTAACGACACCTTAAACTAAATGAAAGAGGCTCCCCCTAGATGTGTGCATATTTGAAATTGCATTTGAATACGAATGCACACACTAGAGAGAATGCAACTTTCATAGCAAAGACAATTAAAACAAGGTGAGTTAGGAAACAAGGTCATACCACCTGGATGTGAATATAGCCAAATAAAATAATGAGATTGTCAGGCTCCAAGCACATCCCACAAAATTGATGCATACACTAGATAATCCCATGATTCCATATGCCATCAAATAGAATGCCAGACTCCATAGACAAATCCAGAATTCCATGAGAGTAGATACACAACATAAATCCAGAATTACATAGGACCATACATAATAAAGCACGACAGAGTCTTACATTAACCAAGCACAAATAGCAAATAAGTTCACGCTAAAGGGGCATGAGCATGCAAATAAAATTAATGAGAAAGCAAGTGTTTGCGCCCGACCCATGCAAATCCGTTGACCTAATATAACTAATTCTCCCCCTTTGGCATCGAAACGCCAAAAAGGAAGAAGAGTGATTCTAACGCCCTAGAAGATCACGCCTCCTCATCCTCGTCGTAGTCATCCCCGTCCCCTTCCTCTTCATCATACTCTTCATCATCGTCATCAGTTGTAGGAGTAGGAGCCCGCGGAGGTGGAGGCAACAAGTGACTCAAGCTCGCCATAGCTAAAACCATAACCGTTCCACTGTGCATAGGGCTCCAGAGCAGTTGGAGCAGGAGGATGACCAGAATCACCAGACACATGGTGAAGAATAACCTGCTGAGTATGAGCCATCTCATGGCTCCTCCGATACTCCTCATACTGGCCCTTGTGAGTGTCTATGCCCATGCATAGGATGTGTCGTTGGAACCAATTGAGTTGTTTGACTTCGCGAGCCATTGGGGACTCAGTGTGACGACGACCACTAGCCCGAGCATCACGCATAAAGGACTCAGGGGCATTGGAGGGGTGGGAGGTCTTCTAAGCTTTGTTGTAAATTTTCTTTGACTTGTGCAAACCATCCAGATCAGTGCCAAAGTCCTCATGTGGCAGCATATGCTTGATGAGCATCATGATAAAAGGAGCATATGGGATGGAGAGCCTGTTGAGCATCGCATCGGTCATCTCATGATAGATGAAGTCCATCACATCCAACTTATATCCTGTAGACGAGCCAACATTGGTGGCACACTCGTGAGCAAAGGCAAGAAGAGGAACCAAGTGACCGCAGATCTTGTCATTGTTGCCTCCACTGGGAGTAATGCTGTCCCGAAACATGCCTACAAGGGTGGCATACAATGGCGAGAGGCCAGCGAAGGTACCAGCAACGCCATTGGGTAACAGACATGGAGCAAGCATAGTATCCTTGGATGGCCTGAGCGGAGAGATAATACGGTGGCCTGAAGGGGTGTCCCGCCCATGAAAAGCATAGCCAAGAACCTGACCAAAGGTGCGTAAATCAGAATGGATCATTGATGTCCCTATCATCCACTTCATAGTACGAAGCTCATCGCCACAGAGATCCAGAGTGGAGAAAAACTGCTTCACGATCTTGGAATCATAGTGACACTGCAGAGTCATGAGTGGATGAAGCCCCATCTTGTTAGTCACATCCAAAGCGTCACGAAGGCGAGCCTTTGATTGAGCCTCAGGCATATTCAAAGGGTGCATGGGCAAATTTTGAGATAAACATAGACATCATCATGGATATACCGAAAATGAGAGCACCAAAACATAGAATCCTCTGGCTCACCATCATTGTCAGCATTTGCATAGTAATCTGTCTGGCACATGGATGAGTAATCAGTGCTGTCCATGGCCTTGTAATTAGGCCGAGCCTCCTTACCCTTACCCTTGCCCTTGCGATATGCAACCCGCATGGCTTTCTTTGCTGCCTCTGCCATCTGTTCAGCTTCTCTGTCTAACCTGCGAACCTCTATTTCGTCAATAAATGTGCCCTCTGCAGTGGGCCTGAGATAACGGGCATGGGGACGACGCTTGTAGATATTATAAGTGCGAGAACCACCTGTGAAAATCATGGAGAGGTAGCATGGGGATAAGCACACACACAAGTACAGGAGGCATGTTAGAAATAGTAGGAAAACAGTCCATGATCCAGAAGAGTGCATGTGAGAAAATCGGAACCAAACCAGACCAGACAAGTAGTCTCCAGGCCGGACTTTCCGGCCATAGGGCGGATAATCCGCCCCTGGCGAATTTTTTCTGGTTTGGCCCAGATTTACCAAGGCAACACAGATCGGGCACAAGGGGTGTATTTCTACTGATTCTAACATGCAAGGGAAACACCAAGTATCATCTACCACGAGATTTCCACCACAACAATTAATCTCAAGCAAAAGAGATGGATGAGGGAGTTACCCTCACTCATTGGAGGAAGAGCTCGGAGGAGAAGGTACCCGGAGGCATGGGGAAGAAGATCCGGAGAGGGCCCAAAGAATTTGGTGGTCGAATCGACTCCGGGGAGGGGCGGAAGCTCCGGTGGCGGCTGGGGGCAGAGCTAAGGGTGGGGGAGGGCTGGCTGCTCTGTTTGAGCCTGGCCTCTCCCGACCCAGCCCTTTAGAGGCTAAAACGCCCGGGGCGGATAATCCGCCCCCCACTTAGGGCGGATAGTCCGCCCCCCTCTGATTTTTGTTGTAAAGACAGAATCAGGTCGGAGCATCCTAGCAAAACCCCTCGATGGTGTATAGAGGACTTGTGTGCAAGAATAAATGGTTCAAGGAGAGAAAAAAGGCTTGGGTGTAGATTAACAAACTGTGATGGTACTACACACCCAAAGTTGCAAGAACAAATCGAACAAAAGCCAAAGTTGGGTGTGTTTTCCATAAGAACAAGAGATATGCAAGAAAAAACAAAGAGAGACATTAGAAACCAACTCTTCTCAAGGAAGAGGGTGGTGGCCGAAGCCACCATGTTGGAGCGCATGGCATGACATCGCGAAGATGTATCTTGAGTTCAAAACCAATGCTCATCAATAACCCACATATCACAAAATGATATTAAGGGAAATGATTTTTCTTGCTTTCGGAATTATGGGGGGGGGGGTAGCCCAATCAATTAGGACCACACTCCCCCTATGTCTATTCCCGCATCTAAACCAAATACGTGAATAAGAGTAAGTGAGTGTGCAAGGGTAGTCAAGCCAAGCTCCTTGAATCTATGATATTTAGCTCATTCCTCAAATAACAAAATCTTGCTTCATCAAGAGGCTTCGTGAAAATATCAGCAAGTTGGTTCTTCGTGCTCACAAAGGATAGTGCAATATCGCCACAAGCAACATGATCCCGAATGAAATGGTTGCGAATCTCAATATGTTTTGTTCTTGTATGTTGCACTAGATTGTAAGCAATTTTGATAGCACTTTCATTGTCACATAAAAGAGGCACTTTGTCACAATTGACACCATATTACTTTAAAGTTTGCCTCATCCATAATAATTGTGTACAAGCACTTGCATCAGCAACATATTCAGCTTCGGCGGTTGAGAGTGATATGCAATTCTGTTTCTTTGAAGACCAACACACTAGAGACCTTCCCAAGAATTGACATGCACCAGAAGTTGATTTTCGATCATCCTTGTCACCAGCCCAATATGAATCTGTGTAACCACATAGAGAGAAACTAGAACCTTTGGGATACCACAAACCAAAATTTGGGGAATGAACCAAATATCTGAAGATTCATTTGACCGCCACTAAGTGGCTTTCTTTAGTAGCGGCTTGGTACCTTGCACACACTCCTACACTTAACACGATATCGGGCCGAGATGCGCAAAGGTAAAGGAGAGAGCCGATCATGGATCGGTATACCTTTTGGTCCACGTCTTTACCCTTGGGATTAAGCTCAAGATGACACTTTGTTTGCATTGGAGTAGCAACGTCATTGAGATCCGTCATCTTGAACCTCTTGAGCATGTCTTGGATGTACTTAGCTTGATTAATAAATGTTGCTTCTCTAAGTTGTTTGATCTCAAAGCCAAGAAAGAATCTCAATTCCCCCATCATAGACATCTCAAACCTGTCAGTCATAAGCTTTGAGAATTCATCGTTAAAAGCTTGGTTAGTAGAGCCAAAAATAATGTCGTCTACATATAGTTGGCATACAAAAAGCTCCCCATTAACCTTCTTAGTAAAAAGAGTGGGATCGATTTGCCCAACTTCGAATCCACGGTCTAACAAAAGCTCTTTAAGGTGCTCATACCATGCACGTGGGGCTTGTTTAAGGCCATAGAGCGCCTTATCGAGTTTGTAGACATGGTTCGGAAATTTGGGATCCTAAACCCCGGGGGTTGCTTGACGTATACCAACTCATGTAGTGGACCATTAAGAAACACACTCTTAACATCCATTTGCTGTAATTTAAAATTATGATGGGAGGCATAGGCAAGAAGGATACGGATGGACTCAAGACGAGCCACAGGAGCATAAGTCTCTCCAAAATCAATTCCTTCCATTTGAGAGAATCCTTGAGCCACGAGTATTGCTTTATTCCTCACAACAATGCCATTTTCATCTTGTTTGTTCTTGAAAATCCACTTGGTGCCAATAACATTGCGGCATTCCTTGGGTTTCTCTATGAGCTTCCAAACTTTGTTGCGCTCGAAGTTATTTAATTCTTCATGCATTGCAACAACCCAATCGGTATCTTCAATAGCATCAAAGACCTTCTTCAGTTCAACCATAGAAATGTGAGCTTGATGATCACAGAAGCTTGCAAGTTCTCTTCTAGTAGACACCCTTCTTCAAAGATCACCGACAACCTTGTCAAGAGTGTGTCCTCTTAGCTCAAGGTTCCGATCAGCACGAGCCTTGCGATGAGTCTCAATATCCTTATTGTTTCTAGGGAGGAGTTGATTCAACATTTGTATCCTTGTCTTGTCCACTACCTTGCCCTTGATCTTGATCTGAGTTGACAACAGGAGCTTGCTGCTGAACATTTTCTGCAGGGCCGGATAATTCGCCCCTTGGTGGGGCTGGACTATCCGGCCTGGGTGAAGCGGCTGCAACTTCCTCTTCCTGAAAATGTCTGGCAGGGCTGAGAGATCTAGGGCCGGATAATCCGCCCTTAGGTGCCGGAGAATCCGGCCTGGAGTCTTCTTGACTGATTTCTTCTTCTTCTGATCCCCTGGGACGAGTTGAAGTGCCAGGGGCGGACTGTCCGCCCCTTGGAGGGGGCGGATAATCCGGCCTGGGACTACCATTTTGTCCAGGAGACTGAAGAGCTTCAGAAAGTTGTGGTGTTGGTGCAGAGTTTTCTCCAGTAGTAGGAGCTTGTTGATCTTGTGAAGATGAGGGCTCCACTTGAGTGGACCATTGTCCTTCCCGATCTGCCACAAGGGGTTCCTCAATGGGGCAGAAAAATCCCACGCCCATTCTTCTTATGGCATCTTGGGGTATTTCAACATCTGCATCACAAACATCAACTTGCCCCACATAGGAGCCGTTATTTTCATTGAACTCCACACTACAAGATTCTACAACAGTCCTAGTGAGCTTGTTGTAGACTCTATAAGTGTGGGATTCGGCACCGTAACCAACAAAAATACCTTCTAAAGCCTTGGACTCAAATTTAGACAAGCGGACACCTTTAATAAGAAAGAAACACTTACAACCGAATACCCTGAAGTATGATATGTTGGGCTGGTTACCGGTAAGTATTTCATATGGAGTCTTATCCAAAATCTTTTGGAGGTAGAGCCGGTTAGATGAGTGACAAGCGGTGGATATGGATTCAGCCCAAAAGTTGTAAGGAGACTTGAATTCAGCCAACATTGATCTTGCCATATCCATCAAAGTCCGGTTATTCCTCTCGGCTACACCATTTTGTTGAGGGGTGTACGCAGCGGAATATTGATGTCTTATCCCCTCTTCACTTAGAAATTCATTCAAAGTGTAGTTCTTGAATTCAGAGCCGTTGTCACTTCTTGTTGCCAAGATAGGAACATTGTGTTGACGTTGAACTTCATTGGCAAAGTCAATGACCGTTTGTTGAGTCTCACTCTTTAGCTTGAAGAAATAGACCCATGTATATCTTGAGTAATCATCGACAATGACCAAGCAATATTTCTTCCCACCGAGACTGGCATGAGATGGAGGACCAAATAAATCCACATGAAGTAATTCCAAGATCCTCTTTGAAGACATAATAGTCTTCCTCTTGTAGGGAGAGTCATGCATTTTGCCTTCAACACAAGCCCTGCAAACATGATATTTGGCAAAGGAGACATTGCCTTTTACTCCAAGGATGTGGCCACCCTTGTGGATACTTTGCAAAGTTCTCATGTTGACATGGGCTAAACGGCGATGACATAACCATCCCACGTCGGCCTTTCCGTATAGGCACATCGGACCCGAAGTGGTTTTCCCTGAAAATTCCACCACATACAGGTCATTTTTGACATACCCAACGAAAGCAACCTTTAGAGACTTGCTCCACAAGAGTACCACCAAATCATCATCAATGAAAACAGCAAAACCCATCTTGCCAAGGGCACGAATAGAAAGAAGGTTGTAACCGAGGGTCTCAACAAGCATGACGTGCACGAGAGAGATATCGTGGGCAACCACAACCTTGCCAAGACCTAATACCTGAGATTTAGACTTATCACCATAGGATACTATAATATTATCATGATTGGGATGTATCTCAGTGATGATCTACTTGCTTCCGGTCATATGACTAGTGCATCCACTATCCAGCACCCATTTTGACCCACCCGGAAGCATAGCCCTGCAAGAGAATTACTTCTTGGTTTTAGGTACCCATTTTTCAATGGGTCCTCTCATGTTAGTAACAAGGGTCTTTGGAACCCAAATAGACCAAGCAACATATTCATCAAAGGGACCGACATAATAAGCATAAACATTGCCATAATCATCACAAAAGAGTTCATAATTTGGATTGTGAGACCCTGCAAAACCAATATTGTTAGTTTTGTCTTTTGAGACATTCTTCTCAACGGTGCTTGTCTTTGATTATACATTCTTGGTCTTGTTCTTCTTGTTTTTCTTCTTCTTGGACTTGGTGACATACCCAAGTCCCTCTTTACCAAGGTTTGACTTTTGCTTGCCAAGAACTTCATCAAGAACACCCTTATCTTTGAGAGTGATGTCCTTGACAAATTCTTCTTCCACACTAGCATTTTACTTGTGAATATATGTTGACTTGGATGCGCTAGGAACATCATACTTGGCCAATCGAATTTGGAGCTGATCATGTGACTCATTGAGAATGGAGAAATCGCTTTTCATCGCCTTGTGAGCGATGTCAAGTTTCTCCAATTCCTCGGAGAGTCTATCATGAGCAGCCCCAAAGTCAATCTTTTCCTTCTTTAACTCCTTTGCTTAGGCGACAACATTTAGCCATTATTTCTTCATGTGACTCCTCAATGGACTCAAGTCTCTCTTCAAGAGAAACCCGAGCCTCTTCTTCTTCTAGAGCATTTTTTAAGGATGCAATTTCCATTGCATCCTCCCTTTCAATTCCGCCCTTTTCTTCTAGGAGAGCTTCATTTTGGGCCAGCTGGTCCATAAGAGCCTCAAAGCGTATTTTGTGCTCACCTTGCAAGTTAGTGAAGAAATAGTCCAAAGCAATAATCTCTTCTTTAACCTTAAGACTAGTATGATCATCCATGTCAATCATAGCCTTAGGAAAAGACGAGTTAGAAGTAGTTACCTCAGAACTTATTGCCATGAGACAAGTAGCGTTCTTGTTGATGACGTTTTCGTTCGAAGAGTCGAAGAGTGATGTTGATGTAGATGTGGTGACTATAGCAGCCACCTTGAGAGCTATCATCCTCGTCCTCATATTCACTTTCTAAAGAATATTCTTCTTGAGCCACTAGAACAATCTTTGGTTGCTTCTTGAAAGGAACATTCTTCTTTACAAATTGTTTCTTGCGTGGAGCCTTTGACTTGTCTTTGAAAATAAGTCTTCCTCCATTATCTTCCCTACTTTGATATGGACACTCAGCTACATAGTGTAGCCGGTCTCCACAGTTGTAACATGTTCTTAGCTTGGGACCATTTTCCTTTCTTCCATAAGCTCCACTCTTGCGTTCTAGTTCAGCTTTAGCTTTGGCCGGGTCTTTCCAAAATTTTCTAGCATAAAGAGCCAGGTATTGTCCGTGGATCCTGGACAGTCCATACCTTCTATGGCATATTCATCATGATCAATCACACTAGTCTTCAAGGCCATGTTGACCCCTTTTGCATCCCCATAGCTCGTGCACGAGCATCTTCGGCATTCTTGGCAGCCACCTTGAAAGCGGCCATTTCTTGCATTACCTCATTGGATGTCATAAGGTGGTAGTTATGCCTACCTTGGAGACTTTTCAAATCTGTGGGCTCAAATGGCATAAGAGCACTGACATACTTGCGCTTGATCCATGCATCATCAACGTGAGAGGCACCATGATTCCTAAAAGTGGTGGCTATTGCCTTGAGCCTCCTATACATGTCCTCGTGGTTTTATCCATCCAACATATAAAATCCTTCAGCTTCATTGCTCAAAGCATCATATCTATTCCTTCTCATACTTTCATTTCCGATGAAGAGCTCGGTGAGAGCATCCCAAGCTTCCTTAGCTGTACTAAGATGCCGAATGTGTGGCATGTCTTTGTCACCCACACCAAGCTGTATCATGTGTAGAGTTGTAGCGTTGAGTTGACTATCGACAACCTCTCTTCTTGTGAGATTGTTGGGATTTCCAACATGAAGACCATTCTCGATGATTTTCCACAACTCAATGGAGGAACTGCACACATGAGACTTCATCAAAAATTGCCATTGAATAAAAGTAGATGCTGAAAGTTTGGGTGGATCACCCCTATTATGTATATGTGGGTGAGGGATAGGTGGATCAGGAGAATACACATGAGAAACCTCATTGTATCTTTCCTTACCACTATCCTTTTTCGAGGAGGAGCTCTTGCTAGTGCCATCACCAACCACTTCGTTATCTTTGGAATCGGTTTTACCCATTTCCTTGGATTGTGGAGTGGTAGCCTCAGAGTTAGATGGAGGTGATGCTGCGGATGTGGAGACACGCATTATCAATTGACGCATCTCTTCCATCTTAGCCTCCATTGAACTCACCAAGGTTGTTTTTAACGTCTTGAGATCGTTCATGGTGACTACCTCCGGAGCATCACTCCCATCTACCTTGGAACCCATACTTCTCTTAGGCGGTTAAGTCCGAATTAAGAGCCGGGGATCTGATACCAATTAAAATGGATCGTATGGGCACCTAGAGGGGGGTGAATAGGTGCTACTCAATTTTTAGTTCTTTTTCAATTTTAGGCTTGACACAAAGTAAATTCTCTAGAGATGCAACTACGAGAATTTCCCTATATGCAAACCTAGCTACTAAGCACGTAAAGAGAGGAGCGAGGAAACCATAGTGGAACACGCGGACACACAAGGATTTGTTTTACCGCAGTTCCTTCCTTGTTAAGGGAAGTACATCTGCGTTGGAGGGGTGGGCGGTTATAAGACCACCACGCCACAAAAGGCCTCACCCTATTCTCCGATGGATCTCGCCAAGAAAGGCCTGGTCCACCTTCTCCACTATTGGTACCATTCGAGGCGGGAATCGGTGCCTTTACAACTCTACCGGGGCACACACCCACGACTGAATTGGGGGCTCCCGAGATGACAACAAGCTGTCACAAGAACAAAGTTTAGCAATATAAACAAAACAAAGATCTAGGTATTCGCAAGAAATACTAGTTTCGGTGATTCTCCAAATGAATGGAGAGGAGATGAAGCGCTTGATTGCAGTAGTTGAAGATTGAGATCTCCTCCTTCAATTCCCCAAGGGACGGAGCCTTTGGGTGGATGAAGGTGAAGCTCTCTTAGTTGAAGAATGATGAACAGATCTGACTTTTTCGAATGAATCAAGAGTTCTGGTCGGAGGGGGAAGGCAGGCTTAAATACCCCCTGCCCAGAACAAGCCGTTGGAGAATTTTAGGGGCCTATTATCCGCCCCCCTTTGGGGCGGACTATCCGCCCTGGGGTGAAAATCCGCCCCCAAGGACGGACACTGCGGGAAAAACTCCGCCCCCATGCAGAGAGCGATGCAGGCCTTGTCTTGAAGAAAATCCTTGAGGGGCGGACTTTCCGCCCCCTCTAGGGGCAGACTATCCGGCCCAGCCAGAAAATCCGGCCGCAAAGTCCGCCCCTTCTCTAGGGGTTGCCTCTTCAAAGAAAGGGGAGGGGCGGATTATCCGGCCCAGCCGGAAAATCCGGCCAGGAAACTCCGCCCCCTCTCTAGGGGTTGCGCCCTTCTGGATATGGGGAGTGGCGGATTATCCGCCCCTGGTAGGGGCGGATTATCTGCCCCCCAAAAGCAGATTTCCTTTTCCTTTTTAAATGTGAAGATCTGCAGCACTTCAACACACATTAAATGATCCTTGATATTGTTATCTAACACACAAAACACTAGGGATTATGAAATGTTCTTTCAGTCGCCGCCACCATCGTCCCTAGATTGGGGGGATCTAAAGCTCTTCCCGGCACCCTGCCGGAGGAAAGATATCATCCCGGAGGCCTTCTTCATTACCACGCCAGCCTCCGGTATGATGCGTGAGTAGTTTTAACTTGGACTATGGGTCCATGTAGTAGCTAGATGGTTGTTTCTCCTCCTTTGTGCTACCATGTTTATATCTTGTGAGCTCTTTTCATGATCAAGATCATCTATTTGTAATCATGCATATTGTGTTTGCGAGGATCCGATGGATATTGAGATTACTATGTCATTCTGGTTAATGGTTTTATCTTATTGATTCTATCATGTCTATGTTGTTTGAGATCTTGCATGTTCTCTGTTCTAGTAGCTATCTTGGCCAAGTAGATGCTAGTGACTCCAAGAGGGGGTATTTATGCTCGATAGTGGGTTCATGCCTCTATTGAATCTGGGGAAGTGACAGAAATCTCTAAGGTTGTAGATGTGTTGTTGCTACTAGGCAGAAAACAACAATCTCTTATTCATGGAACAATTGTATTGTTTACTTTACACACCTTGCTTAAAGCAGTTATCCGTTGCTTGCAACTTAATACTGGCGGGGGTTCGGATGATAACCTGAAGGTGGATTACTAGTCATAGTTGTAGTTGGATGGCGGTCTATGTATATTGTTGTAATGCCCAATCAAATCTCGTAGGATCATGAATGTCTAGTATTGCATTGTTATACCTTGCTTTGTCCTGTCAATTGCCCCGTTGTAATTTGTTTACCCAGCATGATATGTTGTTTATCTTAAAGAGAACGCCTCTAATGAACTGTGGACCCCGGTCCAATCTTTACCATTGATACATCTTCCATGTTACTGTTTACTTTCTGCAAGCCACCATCGCCTTCCACACCTTACGTTTAATTCTTTGTTTTTAGCAAACCGGTGATATTGACAACATTACTGTTCGTTGGGGCAAAGTCTTGAGTTTGTGTTGTGCAGGTTTCCAAGTTGCTAGCAACACCTTTGAATCGTTTCCTTCCTCCTACTGGTTCGATAACCTTGGTTTCTTTCTAAGGGAAGATTTGTTGTTGTGCTCATCATACCTTCCTCTTGGAGTTTCCCAACGAAGCTCTACAGTGATATGAGCCGCCATCACTCGCCAGCGATGGGGATGAAGCGCGGTAGGCTCGGAGTGGCCTCCTCGACTTGTGCGGGCACGCATGAGGTGTAAAGCATGGAGCACTTTTGCACGGCAGATGGTTTGTTGTGCAGCTTGGGATGTTTAAAGGTCCTTTCACTCAAAAATTAGACGACTCCGGTTGAGGCTGAGGGTCACCGGAGTTGCGAAAGAGCCTTCCGGTTCTATTTAGGTAGGAATCGAGGGCATTAGTGCCAGCGGCAACACGATCGACCCGGAGTTGCGAAAGAGCCTTCCGGTTCTATTTAGGTAGGAATCGAGGGCATTAGTGCCGGCGGCAACAAGATTGGGTGGCTCAGGCAGGCTCCACCATGGGGACAAATATTTGAGAGTTGGCTTTCTTTTTAGGGGTGACTCTTATAATATAATTTTACTCCTCTGACTATTGTTGAGGGATTGGCTAGGTGCAGTTTTAGAGTAGAACGGAAATTTTACTCCTCCAACCGATTTTAAGGGACCAACTGAAGATACCTTTATGCCCAGCACAGCTTGTTCACCATACAAGGTTACACCAACAATTTGTACAATTCCAGAACAATGCAGACATTTTTTTCTGCGTTACAATCTATACAATAGCAGAACGATGACACCTGGTGCTGCTATCTTGAGTTGTCCTGGAAAGAAGACAGAATTCGGAGTTTCAGTAACGAGGACACAACAGACAGTAAAGCTGAACTGATCCTCCATATGTACGTACACATGATGCAATATACCTCTGAATCTGCTGATATGGAGGGGCCATCTGAAATCCTTGCTTCAGATTTCTCGTTTGAGTAACTATGAAACAACGAGAAAAAGGTTTAGTAACTCTCATGGTGTAGTAAGTTAGATTACAGGGAAATTAAATAAGTCAGAACGATGAGGCTTACGTTGACAAGATTGTGACCCAGATCAGTTCCACACAGTCGACCCAGAGGAGTCTTTGTTCAAGGGGAACTACACCGTATGTAATTAAGTGTGCAAAAGGCCATAGCTTCCATCCAGCCTGTAATTTACAATTTAATAAGTACAAAATTTACGTCTTCTTCATGTCCGGAAGCAAGATAAAGATGAACATAGGGTAACATATAAGATTGATCCATGAGCAGTCCAATAACACAAGACATGATCCACTTAGAGTTTACATTTGAGTTACTTTTATCAAGTGACCCTGGTTTAAACAGAGTGTGTTAATTATTATGTGAAGTAAATACTACTTGTCTATGAAAAGTCTCCAAGTTCAGCACTTACATTAAAGACTGAAGAAAATATAGAAACACATGAGCAATTAACAAGCAAAATACTGATATGTATAACAACAGGGCCAATAACACCGAATAAGTTATCTAGGTGAGGTAAGTTATGCAATTTCTAACAGAAAGCACTTAGCTACCAACAACAACTAAAGAAGCGTAATTCAGAATTTTAAAAGATGTGTGATATGCTTACAGTAAGCATGGGAAAGAAGGTGGACTTGAGCTCGCTGAATATGGTGGACGGAGACTCCCAGCGAAGGAAGCCTAGGGCGACGAAGTAGATGCTGTTCCACAGCGCAGACCAAGCCGTCTGATCGAACGCAACCTTCACAGGAACAGCCCACCAATCCTTGAACGGGAACAAGGACTGATGCAAGAAAAATCGACGCACTCGTCTCAGTCAGCACGTCAACATATATAGGATATAGCACAAGTATGTATGTGCGACGACTCAGCTAATTAATAAGTATGAAAGCGCTGGTAAATTACCTCGCAGAAACTGTAGTAGTAGTGCGAAAGGGATCCGTGGAGCATGAAGCCTACGAGGCCAGACCGGAACATGCGGGTACGGTCGAACTCGAAGATCGGCTTCCCTTCGTAACACTGCAAACACAATTAAGCAACAGAAACAACAAGGGAGGTAGGTAAGTATTAGAGAAAGAGGAAGGGGAATGGAAATAATGGAATTGGATGGTTGTTACCTGGGCAATCCAGTCACCGAGGGAGTAGACGACGCCACTGATCATCATCTTGGCGAGGACCGGGTTGGTCTTGAGGGCCTCCTCGTAGGCGGACCAGTTGTGCTCCGGCATGTAGCGCAGGATCTCGAAGATGGTCCACCCCTGCGGCAGATCCAGTTTTACAATCGTCAAGGAGGAGCATATGAAAACAGAGGCGTCCCAGTGGAGAGGAGAGCAGGGCCAGCGATTAGAGGAAGGGATCAAGAAGAAGGGGGTCCGTCCGTACATGCCAGTAGTCCTGGTCGACGGTGAGGAGCTTGGTGAGCGCGTAGGTGCTGGCGCCGAGGACGATGGCGGTGTTGATGCCGCGATCGAGCATCTTGTTGCCGCCGCCGTCGCCGCCGCCAGGGGCGAATCCCCCGCCCATGTCGCCCTGGAAGGCGAGCCCTCCGATGCCGAGCTGGGTGCCCTCCGGCAGCGGCAGGTCCTCCAGCAGCCCCGCCGGCACCATCTCCAGGTCGCCGGCGCCCGGCCCCGGCAGCGCGTCGGCGTCCTCGGCCGCGGCCGAGACGCGCAGGGCGCGGCGGAGGCGCCTGGAGGATCCGGTCAGGCGGATGAGGGACGGCGCGGCGGTGGAGGCGGAGAGGGGGTGGGCGGGGAGCCGCCTGGCCCTGGAGGCAGGGGTGGAGGCCACGGTGGCCACGGCTGCCGCCATCGCAAGTAGCACTTCTCCCACCACACGCGCCCGCTGATGCTGGTTGGCTTGGGCAGTTGGACTTTTGTCTCTCACTGACTGACGCTCTTGGTGAGTAATTCTGACTACCGGTGGCGTGGTTTTATTTATTCATCCTGGCCGCAGGTGTGGACGACCGCGTGGAGGTGGAATCCTGGTGGATCTCGCTCGGCCGCGCCAATCCTGTGGCTGTGGAGTGGAGGGGGAGGCGTCTGGGCGTTGTGTGCTCGCCCGAGGTCCTTGCGTGCACACCCGGGGTAATTGGCTCCGGACTCCGGGGATTATCAGTAGCAGTTGATAATTGATGATTATTGTGGTCGAGATGGTTCCCGGGGGAACTCGGACCATGCTTCATACGGTGGGCCAATGCAGCTGCAGCGACACAAATGGCGCCTTTGGAATTGTGGTTCCGTAGCAACCAACCACAGGCTGAAATGATGACGTCAACTTAGAGCATGTATAATAGAACCTACCTAGACTAAGTCAGGTACTATCTTTATAGTAAAAAATAACATAGGTGTTATATCATGCAAAGTCTTATTTATTGCAATATAGACTTATTTTGTCTTAAAATACGTGATGTTATGGTAACATACTCTCACTATGACTAGCCTCATAGTGGGAGTAACTTGAATAGTAACATAGTCCTACATGTATCCAACTAAGCATTTAGATGATATGACATGTAATTAAATAATAAGAGAGAGGCTTGTTGTAAGAGCAATTCCAATAATACAGTCGGTTGCTGGCTATAATGTCATCTATAGTTAGCTTAGGCTGGTCATAGTGGGAGTATCATAATATAATATCATGCATATGATACTAGTGTAGTATGTTGTATCATATAGTAATATCATAGTAGTGGTATATTTATTGATTTGTAAAATCTCTATGCAAAATGTGTGTATAAGATTTACTTGTCATTATGATTTTTAGTTTTACGTGCTATGATACGGTATCTACCTATGATACTCTAACCACATCTCTCTTCATTAATTGTGATGCCATATCATATTTTTGCCAAGTTGGCATGCATGATACACCTTATGGTACTAGCACTAAGAACAGCCTTATAGTCAAGTAGTACAATAGTTACTTTTAAAAAGTACTACTTTATAAGTGAATGGTTCACTCACATATTCACAAGGTAACTAGGAGCACGCGCAAGAGCTGGCTATTCCATGAAAGCCCACCTCTCTTCTCTCACCTCTTCTCTCTCATCCAACTAAGCAAAACAATATAATTTAATTCTTATAGTCAGCTGACTAGGACTTATTATACTTGCTCTAACTAGCTATGTTATCATAACATCACACATTTCAAGACAAAATGAGTATATATTACAATAATTGCATGACACCACACGTATGTTATTTTCCACTATAGAGGTAGTACTAACTTAAACTAATAACATGCGTATAAGCAAATCCAAATCAGAAAAATTCTATGTGGTAAACTAACTGGACTGTCCATGATGGCATTTAGCTCATTTTTAGACGGACATGGACAAATGGGCTCATGGGCGTCTGTGTCCAGTTGCAACCTGACTACCAACCAAGAAGCCAATGCCATATTTGCTATGTATCCTCAGGTGAACGAGGTTAACAGCAACCCTAGCAGATCCCATAAAATGGTCATGAACCGTAAAAGTCTGGAGACTTTATAGTCCGGTCGAATTTTTCTCACCCAACAAACCCGTATACCGGTCCGGCTCGTAAAATCTTTTACGGTGGCCCATAAACACGCGACCACAGCCAATATATGTACCACGTAGAGGGGCGGGTGCAAACTCTTATTTTCCCGTCACTCCACTGCCACCAATCCCAGCTTTGACAATTAAATCGGCTAGGTTTATCAGCGGATCCGGACTCCTAGAGACACGATGTGGCCGATTCGAGGCTCTAGCGGGGTGGGGTCGGCTATTGCGGCCATGAAAAAAGCTCCTTCAACAGCGGAGGCGGGAGCGACAGCCGGCGCTGCGGAAGCTCTCCGCCGAAGAGCGAGCGAAGGAAGGGTCTCGTGCTGTTGGAATTATGCCCTAGAGGCAATAATAAAGATGTTATTATTATAATTCTTGTTCATGATAATGTTTATATTCCATGCTAGAATTGTATTAAGAGGAAACTTTAATACTTGTGTGGTTTGTGAATAACACCATGTCCCTAGTACGCCTCTAAGGACTAGCTCATTGATTAATGATGGTTAAGGTTTCCTAACCATGGACATGAGTTGTCAATTAATAATGAAATCATATCATTGGGGAATGATATGGTGGACAGACCCAAACTAAGCGAAGAAATTAGATCGTGTCATCGTGTTCGTCTTTGCGAAGCTTTTCTTATGTCAAATATTGTATTCCTTAGACCATGAGATAATACAACTCCCTGGTATCGGAAGAAAGCTTTGAGGTCATCAAACGTCATCCTATGAGAGGGTGATCATAAAGGTGTATCTCAGGTGATCGGAAAGTATCTGGTTGTATGTATCGAGATGGGATTTGTCCCTCCCAAGTCGGAGAGATATACTTCGGGCCCACTCGGTAATCGATATCAATACCGCTTGCAAGCATGTGGTTAAGGAGTTAATCACAAAGTGATATCGAATTACGGAAAGAGTAAAGTACTTGCTGTGAACGAGATTGAACTAGGTATGACGGTACCGACGATCGAATCTCGGGCAAGTAAAATATCGCGAGACGAAGGGAATATATATATGGGATTGATTGAATCCTGGCATCGTGGTTCATCCGATATGATCATCGATGAATGTGTGGGAGTCAATATGGGTTTCCAGACCCCGCTGTTGATTATTGAGAGAAGATCATGTCTGCATATTCTCGAACCCGCAGGGTCACACACTTAACGTGTCTTGACGCTAGGATAGATTGGATAATTGGTTTATGAGTTTTTGTTCGGAGTCTCGGATGGGATCCAGGACATCACGAGAGGTTCCGGAGTGGTCCGGAGAATAAGATTCATATAAGGCAGTGCAGTTTTTGGAGTTCGGAATTGTTCCGGGTTAATCGGTATTGTACCGGAAGCTTCTAGAACCTTCCGGAAGGGGACCAACGTGGCCCCACCTTCCGGGAGGGGGCATGGGACTATGAGGGAGTGCCCTGGCCGCATTGGGCCAGGGGCACAAGGCCCCATAGGGCCCAGCCGGCCAAGAGAGGTTTAAACTCGAGATAGACCTTCTAGAAGGGGGGTTTCCTTGCCCCCCACTCCTTATCCTTTGGGGCCGCCGGTTTGGGCTTGGGGGAGGGGCTAGGGCTGCGCCCCCCCTCTATATAAAGAGGGGTGGGGGCGCACCAACCCCTCACACCTTCCCCTCCAACCCTAGCTGCCCTGCTGCCCTCCTCCCTCCCCCCCGACTGCTTGTAGGCGAAGCCCTGCTGCAGAAATTCTCCACCAATTGCACCGCGCCGTCGCGTTGTAGATCCAACCCATCTCTCCACCATACTTGCTGGACCAAGGAAGGAGGAGACGTCGAGGTGCTGCACGTGTGCATCTCACGGAGGCACCGCCACTTGTGGTGCTAGATCGGATCGGATCGCGAGGAAGAGAAGCGAGTACGACTACATCACCCACGTTCCGACGAACGTTCCGCTGTGCGAATCTTCAAGGGTATGAAGATCTAATCCAATCTCTCTCGTTGTTTGCATCTCCTGGATTAGATCTTGGCTTTCCCTCTGTTCGCATCCGTAGAAAATTTTGTTTTACTATGCCGCGAAACCCATCACGTGCCACCGTCCTCCATCCCCAACCTACTTTGACCAGGACGCGTTGAGCACGCCAAAGGAGTACTCCCCTTCAGCCGAAGAATCGGAGGGGGATAAGGTGGTTGAGCGTGACTTCTTCGACCCTGACAAAGCGGAGCAGGCCGCGCTAGCGCGACGGAGGCGGAGCTCGCCAAGCACAAGGTCATCGACCTCGACTGAGCTGCACCGCCGTCGAAGCTGTCGTCGCGCCGAGATGCTCCTATGAGGTCACCAAGGGCAGAATTTTTCCATTAGGCCTTGTTTACTTCTAAGATATTTGAGGGGATGGAAAGGGATTATTTCGTATCCCAGCATTTCCCCGATAGGTCGTTTACTAGGCTAGGTTTGGTGGGGATAATCCCAGAATATTCCTACAAATCCCCTCCACACTAGTTTATTTTTGTCTAGATTAAAAACTCTACATCATGGTAGAGTATTTTTGGGAAAGGGTATTTAAGGAGATTTGAAAATATTGGGTGAACACCAAATCCCCGCGCATCGCCACATCTTTTGAGGATAAAAATACCGGATAAGTAAACAAGGCCTTAGGGTTAGCGGTAGAGGATCCCCTATGTAATAGGCTAATATAATTTCTATTCTACTCGTTCAATATCAGGAATTATGTATAATTATACAGTGCTTTCGTATGATCAAATGTGTGTTCGGAAATTTGCTGCGGATGCAAATTTTTAAAAGTACAGTTCCACTATAGCATACCTATTCTATACGAACGATCTGAGAACCAAAAAAACGCGTGTTCAGTGTCTTGTACTTGTGTTCTACAGTTTCCGCTAAATTTGCTCTAATTAAGTGAAAGCTAGTGCTTGTGAGCTTCTTCAAACCCCTAAACTGTTCAGCATTTCGTCACATTGGAATATTCTCGTATAGAAATGTTTTGAGCATGTTTCCTCAAAAAAAAATTGAGCATGTTAAAATTTCTCGAAGATATCAATTCATTCTACTATTAGCATTACTACTCTGTTTTGTGCTCTTTCTCTTTCTGCATACATACTTTTATCAGAGGAACTGGAATTTTCTATGACCCGTGATGATATAGAGTGAAAAGGAAGTCGATCAAATATACAAATACAACTAGTGGCTCCTTATTCCGACATTAAAACAAAATCCAATGATGTACAGATGTGAAACATAACACTGACCAATACTCCTCACCAATACAAAACCCAAGAATACCACCCAGAAAACGCATTTCGGAATCACCATCCACTGCTAGCGCTTCAGTTCACTACCGAGACGCTCACACGGTGGACACAGCGTAGAACGCAGCAGCCGCGAGCGCGAACACCAGAGCCACCGGGCCATGGAGAGACGAGACGCCGCTCCCCTGCAGATGCCCCGACGGCGTCGCCTTGGACCCTGATCCGGCAGCCACAGGTGTCTGCACCTCCGGCGTGGCCGGCGCGGTGCCGGCGCCCGGAGCACTGGCACCATCAGCTGCAAGCAAATAACAGGTTCATCCTCAGAATCCCAGCAATGCAGGAATCAAAAAGGCGCATGAACAGGTCTCGTCCATCAAGTACTCACCACCGTTGCACTTGCTCGCCGGCGGGGTCTGCACGTCGCACGCCTTGGGGAGCTCGAGCGCGCGCGTCTTGTTGATGGTGATGCCGCCGACCGAGTCGCCGCCGAGCGCGCTGCAAAGGCACTGGGGCTGGGACTGCACCACGGAGCTGAGCTGCGAGCAGCACGACTTGGTCGGCTCAGTCTCGTTGCCGCTGATGTAGTTCATGCACGGGTACAGGCCGATCAGCGCCACCGTGCACCCGGACTGCGCAGACGCCGACGCCACCAGCAGCGCCGCCACTGCCGCCGCCAGGAGGATGCTGCTGGACATGGATCTCGCCGCCGCCATTCGATGAATCCTCTACCTAGATTGGTGATTTTCTAGCGAGAGGAAGATGTGTTTTCTTTGGTTTGATGGAGACTTGGAGATAGATGCTGCTTGCTGATCAGGCTGTGTGTTTGTGCTCTTGGCACTCAGAGGTTGTTTGATTTTATAGGAGCGGTTTCTGTTAGGGACGGTGGAATTAGCTGGGGATGTTGGTGAGCTACATGCCCCTACTTCCTACTCTCTTGCACGAAATGATTTCTCTGTCTGAATTCCTGTAGCTGTCGAGTACTGTTTACATCAGAAAAGTATTACAGATGTGGCTGCTAAAACAGTTGGTGTTCAGAGCTGAACCAGGCCGGTCTCGGTCAGGCCGTGTTAGATGAACCTAACAAAGGCATTCCGTGTCACGGTGTGGTTCTTGTTGGCTCTCTTGTATTTTCCTCCTGATTAAGAAGTTGTAACTGGATTTGCCATCCTAATATGCAATTCAACCGTTGGATCTGATACATGCTAGATACCTTGGGGAGAAAGATCTTTAAACTTCTGAGCACATGTCACTTTCATGTAATTGGCTGGATGGTCAGTGGGGTGGTTGTATTTTTAGAGATTAAACCATAAACATGTTATTGTGTTCTTGATAAGGATAGATTGTTTAGTAGGAGATGACGTTCCTGTCAGTAGCAAGACACAGTGGTGTGGTAGAAGACAAAGAAGACAACGTCCTGTAGGTCATGTGTACATGTGCGTGTCCTGTAGGTTGTGATTTAAACCTTGTTAGAGATGCTATAGCTAATAGTAATGGCGATGATAATCAACATTTCACATTCCATTCGAATGGGATCCTTGAAAACAAAACATATATAGATATTATACCTCAGACAACAATCACAATAATTCGATCCTTGGTGTTTTACTCTTATGTCAATTAGGACACCATGGGGCTCTCATTCTCCTCTTCCAGTCTCTCTCCTCTCCCTGTCATTGAGAGTCGTCCGATGTCTCCCGGATCCTCTCCCCCTATTCTCCGGTGTCCTTGCCGACCGGATATGGTGGGGCAGAGGAGGCCGCACCTCCTGTATACTATAGTAATTATAGGGTTTGGGCTTGGCCTTTGTGCTGATTTGGTGTTATGCCATTAGAGGTTGTTTCACAGGTGTTTACGAGCTTCTCCTGGCATTTGATGGAGGTGGTGTGATTGATTATGGTGCTCCTAGAGATAGAGCCGAAGGCGAGGAGTGGTGCCTCCTTTGCATCCCCTCCAATAAAGCTCGAGCAGAAAGCACGAAATCGACGAGATAGAGCTCTCTCTAGTTTTTCGTTGCGGTGATGGTGATAGACATGACCTAGAAGAGGGGCTTGCTGATTCTAGTTTTGGTGCTTGGAGGGAACTTTGAGTGCATGTGGCGATGTGTGCTTGGGAAGCTGCGACATCGAATGGATTTCATCAACGTCGGTCGAGTTGTGTCGGGGTTATCTAAGGAAAGTGGAGCCACCCCATAACTGGAAGCGGTTTGCTTCCTTGGCTCTTATTATTCCTGGCATTTTGGCCTATGTGGCATATCTTCTTCTACTTTGGTGCGGGATTCAACACCAGCATTGCCCCAAATGGCATGTTGCATGGGCGAGTGTCCGAACCTGGAGGTCTCATGGATGCAGCAAAGAGGACCAATGAATTGATCACGTTTTTCTTTTTTTTTCAAATGGTTTTCTCCATAGTTTTGGAGGCCTACATTGTATTTCTCTATGTTTATAGGGTCCTTTTTGTAAACATGTATCTATCGCTTGACTAAATGCAGTTTTGAGGCCCTTCTGGGCCTCCAACTTCAATAAAAATTAGGATACAAAAATTTGGAGTTGAAGAGAGATGGTTAAACACGGAGGATTATTATTTTTACTTTATTTCATGTCACCTAAAATATCCCATGTCTATGCTCTAACACTATTAATACTTGGCAGATAAATTCCAGGCTACTTAGTTAGCCATAAAACTAAAAGATGGACTATTAATCCGAGGCTACAATAAAAAAATTTAAAGCTCTTCTTATTTAATTTAATTATTGGATCTCTTCTCTAAGTAACATTTTTTATAAAGCAACATCTAACATCTCTCTAACGAGGATAAGAAAGAGAGAATGGATAAATGAAGACCAAGTTAGAAGATAATGCGAAACAAGAATAAACTTCTTCCTATAAAAGACCTAGGATAGAAATATAAAATTATTTCCATGCTAAGAGGCACATGGAAAAACATGTGGCTATCTTGAAGGCTTTTATGGTGCTTTTAATTTTTATAAGAAAAATCCATTTTCTATTTGGAGATGCCTTTTAGTTTTCTGATGACATGTTTTGTACTCGTGAAATTGATAGTTTGCAACAACAAAAAACCTAATCTAAAGTTAAAACCACTATTATTGTGGGTTATTATACCCATTTTTCTCTTCACCCTAATTGATTGTCCTTACAAAGATTTTGGACCTCCATCATACATGATTTCATGGGTCTTGGTGAGGGCGTTTGAGATTGACATGTTCTCCATCTGGATGTTGATATGATCACACTCATTTCTAAAGTAATGGAAGTTTCATGCATAAATTAAGAACTCCATAGTCTACTTAATATTTTAGGTGATTGTTAACTTAAGATTTTTTACCAAAGTTTTGACTAAAACAATTGCACCTGTTAATTATAGGGTCATTTCCCCATTCAAATTGTATTTACTAGAGGTATAATGATTATAGGAACATCCTTTACAGAATTGATATTCATGATCGCAGCTTTAAGATTGACTATCAAACAACAAATTAAATATCACTTTGTTTCCCCTACTTCTCTCTCTGAATCACCTAGATTCCTCTTACCCTAAACATACCTATCAAATTTGACAATGAGATCATAGTCGGAACATAATAGTTTGCTTTGTGGGTATGTTGCTTAATGGATTATCTAGATTAAAGTAGTCTAGAAAATGGGTCCTCTTATGTTAGAATTAAGAAAGTGTCTATTTCTTGATAGTCCTTGCACCCATCTTGGCCTCCCCTTCACCTCAGGTGGCTTAGGAGGTCATATACCTAGTTCATCCTCTACAAGTCTGTTGTGGAAAACTTATCTTCAAAGTTCGGAGGCTAACGTTGATCAGCATTGTGCTCATTCCCTTCCTAGTCTACCTCCTTATGTGGCTATCCCCCGTCTAAGTGGCTGGTGACCAAGGAAAACAAGTGGATCAAGGCTTTCCTATGGAGGGTGAGAGAATGTAACGGCATACACCGTTTTATCAATTGGAAGTAGGTTTCTAGGCCCATGAACCTTGGAGGGTTTCGACTTAAGAATATTGAGATGTTCGGTTCGGTACTTGGCTAAGATGGCTGTGGCCTGAATGAATGGATGGTTGTGGCATGCAGAAAACGGTTCCCATCGCGCTGTGAAGATTAAGAGGGAGAGGGGCCCTAGGGGTTTCCATGAATCATAGGCAATTAAATCACGTATTACATAACAAATTTAGCATATGTTTTGGAATTTTCCTAATTTTATTAGGAGCCCGATAAAAGGATATGTAGGAATTATAAGATGTTGTTATAATCAATATATTCATACACAGGTTGTAATAACATCTTATATTATGTATGGATGGAGTAGTAAAAAATGTACACATGAACATCATGCTCACATTGTACATGGTGGTCACATGACATCACCATCTAATACGTTGATGACACCATTCATGTGTTGGAAGAATGTGGGGATAATAGTAGAAACCTTAAGTGGATCCTCCTTTGTTATGAAAAATAATTAAGAGTGGCCTAGCTTCTTGAGAAATATAAGTCTAGTGTGGACGCTAGATCAAGTGAATGCATGTACAGTTGAACTTCTCTGGTTTTCTTTAAGATCTGGACTAGCATACAATCTTTCTTTTTTTTTGAACAACGGAGAGCCCCAGAAGGGGCTAGAGCCTGTCATTTATAATAACAGTGGGTGTACAGAAATAATACAGAGAATCCCATAAAGGCAAAAAATTAAAACATGGGTCCCTGACATTTGTAGATAGGACCCTGCTGAAAGATTGCAATTACAATCAGGACCTATCTCTTCCCCACCGTGGAGCAAAGCGAGGCGAGCGCTGCAGCTGAGAACGACGACGGGGATGCAACCACTTGTCGCTGGCCCAGCAAAGCCCTCAGAGCCCGACCTCGGGAAGGGCCTCCCAATGGAGGTTGATGATGTGCCGGAGCTCACCGGCTTGATGAAGATTCGCGTCCTCGTGGACGGCGAGAGGATGCTCCAGGACCAATAGGCTCTTGCACTCCCGAGCCACTCCGGCGCCGCCTTGACTCCACCACCACTTTCCGTCATCCCCACCATGGGGATCGAGAGGGAGAGAGGAGACAGAGCAAGAAGAGGCATAGTAGCAAAGGCACGCCACCACCGCAACAGATGAAGCGGCTCACCATCAGCACCAAGGAACCTGCCATGGACCTGGGGAGGCGAACGGAGAAGATGGCGATGGCGACGAACTGGGGCAGAGGGTTAGATATTATTGGAGGGGTGAGTGGTGGTCTTATCCGCCGCAGCCTCCGGCTCTCCCCATGAGAGCACCACTGCGAAGAGAAGAACGACCACATCGAGCCAGAGGAGATCCAGCGTCTCCAGCTCAAAGCACCCAGCGCAAGCCTTATTCAGAGGGATGCCCGTCTTCTGCCAACTCCTTTGAACCATCGCCTGCCACCAGAGAGATTCATCGGAGAGGAGGAAGGACGAGATGCAGCAGATCTGGCTGCTGAGATCTGCTACCCGACCCTCAGACGCCACCAGGGGACAAATCACAAGAAGAAAAACACCTAGATCTAAAGCTAGAGAAGAAAGAGGCCAGCCACCAGCTCCATCTCCACGCCGGCCGCCATGTCTACCGGAGGGGAGGGAGGAGAGGGGCGGCAGAAATGGTTGGGGGCCGACTCTCAAAGGGAGGGAGGGGACGGGAGCGGTTCATGGAGGGGAACGTGTGAGAGGAGCATCAGGGAGACCATACAATCTTTTACATGCATATGGTACACCCCACACTCTATTTCCCATCCATTAGTCCACCTATTTAATTTTAGCCTAAATTTTAAATGGCCGTGTATGTCGGAATAATTATCAAATATGTATGTCTGAACATATGTTTTTATTTTGATGGTATCTTTTAAATAAGCGCAAAATTGAAAAAATTCAAAAATCTAAACCCACAAACACAATGAAATGTCATGATTCACACTGAAACACAATGAAACAACACAAAAGGGTTCAATGTATCATTAATTTATTGAAGGCGTCTAACACAAGTTTAAACTATGGTGTACCACAAAACGAACAAAGTTTAGAACATCGTGATACAAACTGTTTTCAGAATAACATCTCACTAGATTTAATAAAGTTTTTCAAAGATTCATCAGCTTTAAAAAGTCGATTTCCAAATATGGTTAAAATATTTTCAACATCATTATTGTTTTGAATCTTTTTCACTAAGAACTCACACATTCAAATTGTTTTTAAATCGGACTTCTGATTTAAAAATTTACAGAATTTTTAGATTGTGAAAACAGAGAGTGGACTGACACAAGACATAATGTAGGAAGGAGAGAGGGTGGTCATGCGTGCTATATAGCATGCACGGTAGAAATGGCACTATCCCAAAAATTTGCTTTAGAGCTCCTGCATTTGGCTACAATTTTTTATTTTAAAACTTTGATTTGAAAGTTTCAAACAATTACAAGAGCATACCTGGACGTAGTCAATATTGTATTCTACCGGTGTGCAAATTTTTGCAACACAATACTTTGTATTTTGGTCTCAGCAAAAATGATAATATTTCATAAAAAGACAAAATCTGGATTTTAGTGCATTTCACACTATTCACTGGTGACAAAATTCAGATTTTCATTTTTGTTGAGTCCAAAATACATTATTTCTCTGCAGAATTTTGCACACTACTAGAATAAATCGTTGGCTACATCCAAGTACTGTATATTTTCGAAAATAAAATAAAATGTTAAATTCAAAAATTTGAAGGTTCAAAGAACGAGCTAACTATCAGACAAGCTGCAGACGGCCGCTCTCCCACTCTTCTAGATTCTTACTAATAATTTGGCTCTGGTCTTGCGGATCAAGCAAGAACCTTGCATATATGTTTTTTATTGAGATAAACTCTAGTTTGGTCTATGAAGTTGTTGCGGATGTGTGTTTTGGTCATAAACTTGCAAATCGTGAATTTCAGATCACGAATTTGTCACGCACGTGCATTCTGGTCAAACCGTGATGGTGCCGTCAAAACGGACGTTAAGATAGCACATGACTAGCACATGTGGGGCATCTCTGGTTGTAATATTGTGAGAAACCCTTTGATTTTTTACCGTTAGATTAAAGTCAGTCATGTAATGGATATTTGAAGCAGGTTTAAATTTAGTAGTTATGTAATAGATATTTCTCACTGATTTCAATTCGGTTAGATTTCATTGCTTAATGTATATATCAAGCATTTTAAATCCAATGATGTAACATCATGCTACAGATAAATAGCAGGTATGTCCATATAAAAGTTTGTATATGATCTACCCATAGATAGCAGACTGTGCATATATATTTCAAGCATTTGATAAATTTGATATGCAATTCAGTCAATAAATATAGATACCAGCGTGCAAAATTTGATAAATTTCATATTCAATTCACTCAAAAAATATAGATAGTAGTGTGCAAAATAGAACAAACTGAGACACACATGTCTCACGTAGTTTCAGATGTTGCAATTCACAGAAATTGTCATAGGGGCGAGCCGGCTCGAGGGTCTCATCGATGCACGGGCACGGGCTCGGGATTGGCCTCGGACGTGCCTCTGTCGGGATCTGGTGGTGCATCAGCCATCATTCTGGAGGGCGGCGATGCACCTCCATCGCCGACCTATCGACGGGCAGTGGTGGACCTCGAATCGCTAGAGGCGAGTTGCTCCCTATGCGTCGGCTCGTTACATTTGTCTTTTTTTTACCTGGGTTGGCTCTGGTTGGGAATGGGACATATCGCTATGTTTGTCTTTCTCTTTTTTTTTATCTAGCCTTCTTTGGTTGGGGACGGAATATTGAGATAGGACGGTGTTTTTTGCATAGTATCCCATCATATGTGTTAACACAATGGCACCGACACGTCACGTTATCAATTTCTGGTATGGTTTTGACGGCACCGTTACGGACTGACCAAAATACACACGTGTGGCAACTTCGTGATCCGGGATTCACGATTTGCACGTTTGTGACCAAAACTTAACATATGTGACAACTTTATAGACTAAACTAGCAAGGTGGCCCTCGCTAATGCGAGGGCATCGTCTTTAATGTGTCACAAGTATATGCAATTGATCTCAGATAAGGAGAATGCACCATAGATGTACAAATCCTAGAATCAATGTTAACCAACATACGGAGGGATGAAATATATGGAATCATTTGAAAATCCTTTTTAAGTTTCATACAATATCAATAGTTTGTAAATGGGAATATGGTTGCCATATATCCACCACAAATTTTATAATAATAAGACATATGAGGAAAACATATTCAATTAGTGTACTAATAATTCCATTTGCTAAAATTTGTATTAACACCACATGCTAGTTGATAGTTTATGTATCACGGGGTTCCAATCCCAATGGTTTCCTTTTGATAAGATGTACATCTATGTATATATGCACTATAGGATGGGTACATTACCGATTCAGTCCATTAAGAAGTTATGTTTGTTTCAGCATATCAACAGTTTAACGATGTTATGTATCGGCTCTGGTTAAATATTAAAATGACCCAATTGATCAAAGGATGGGTAGTGTTCAGATGTAGACACTATAATATCTAGATTCCATGGCATAATAGGTTTATGTAGGAAATGCAGCTCACTTATATTTATATTTGATTATAAATGTTTCAATATATTTGTATGTTTTATATTAAAGGTATTATTATTGAAGAAACAAAGATTTACATTTATTTGTTGAAGTGTATGTAGTTCCATTCTACTTCCTAGATGATTTTTGTGAGCTATCATGATTAGCCTAACTTGGAGGTAAGGTCACACGACATTAGTAATTTATTTAAAGTCATGGCGGATACATACTATTGATTATATTTACAATGTGTATTCATGAAATACCAATATAATACCCCAAGGGGTATTTTGTGATTCACATGACAAAAATTGGCATAAGTATAAATACATTGGATTGTTAACATCTTAAATCCTAAAAGGTTGTTGATCATAGGAATAAAGATCAACGTGTTTATTAAGCCATAATTAGATATAATAATTTTACTTTAAAGGTTATAATAAAGGGAAAAAATCATATTTTTGAGAGTGAAAAAATCCTTTTCGAAGTGCATGTGGAGTGTTCTAGGACAAATTCCTAGAATTTCTATTGCTGAAAATACATAAAAAGCCGAATGGTTGTGTCGCAAATGAAGATGAATTAGTAATTGGAAAACCATGTAGTTTTCTTTCAAAAATAATATTATTCCCAAAATCTTCAAAGATGAGCAAAATTTCACTAAACCTTCCTAGTTGTTTACCCTCATTTGATAAAGGGAAGTCACATTATAACTCGTATCGTACCATGTAAATTCCAATATCATAGGTCATACCTACAATTGCAATGGTTGGGTGATGCAGGCATTGGGTGCCTTCCGATTGTAGGGACCTTGGGAGTTGGGAGCATTGACGGGAGATAGAAGGGGTAGCAACATTATTTATCATCTATTTGGCAATCGTTATGAATGGGAATGGGAGTTCAGTGCCTCTTCATCGTCCCCCGTTCACTTAGCAGGACCCCTAGGTAAGAGATTAGTGTGAATTTAACACTTGAATTCCCTTTCCTATCAGTTATTTTATTCTCATTCCCTCTAACTATTCAATGGATTAGTAGTTGTTATAGCTAACACATCCATTCTGTATCTCTTATCCACCCAACCAAATGCACATGTTAGGGTTAGGGTCTTAGTAAGATATCTCGATTGGTGATGCCAGCATGTTTAGGAAGATCAGATGTATATCACTCTAAGTGCATGTGTGGGTACTTCTCTTTAACCTTAGGTGTCAAATGTCCACATTTAATATAGTGGGGATTTGTTGATTTACCAAATAATTTGCAAGATGTTTTGCTTTCAAGGGAGGGGGTTGCTAGCCTATCTCCTTATTTTCATCCACATATTACTTTGAGGATGTACTATAGATAAATGTTATGTTTTTGCAAGAGGAGACAAAGTTCTGGTGTAACAATAGAAAACCATTTAATAATATTCATTTTAACATACTATGTCCATGATGGAAACGTGATCATAAAATATATGATTTCAGATTTGTAATAATTGACACAATTTACATATATTTCATAAGCTCGTGATGTTTGTTCGAATCATTTTTTCCTTGGATTGAACTTCCATTGTCGGGTAATTGTAATTACAATATTTTCATATGCTACATGCCAAAAAAGGTTACACTCTTTTTTGGTGCGATTATGAAAATCTACAATTTATGATTCGCTAGTAATGAAAGGCCTAGGACATGTTTAGCAAGACTTTGTCCCTTTCATGTCTTATTTGTGATGCACATGATTCGTGGATAATTCTATTTGATGTCATATTGTCACAAAGGTGATTTGTTGGTAAATTCCTTCTCCTGGTTGATCGTCTATTTTTTTGTGGATCACAAAATATTTCTCCATTTTGTTGTTATGCAATGCATAACACAACCACCGAGAGGTTTACGGTCGTGTATATTTATGCTTATCCAATGATCACCGATTTACTAAATTAATGACCAGACATCTCTAACAAATATCAAGATCAATGGGGTAATTGCATTACATATAAAATTATGTAGAGGTTGCAAATTATAAAGAATATCTTTTTTTACTAATATTGGAGATGAAGACACGTTGACGGTGCAAGGTGGAAAAAGTTCATATCTAACATGTCATGTATTATATGAAGAAAAACTAATTTAGTTACTATGTTGTCCCATTAATTTTCACATAATATATTAGCGAGATAATTGGATATAGAAACTCTTGGAGATGACATGATGTGCATGTAAGGTTGCATGTAATGGATCCAGTAAATAAGGGCTCGTTGAAAATAGTTCTAAAAATTGAAAACCATGTCCCGTAAAATAGGTATAAGCGTGGATGATTTTTCTCTGCGCGTTGTTTTATCATCTGGAACTTTTATTTTGCCCGTGATTCGATGCGGGATTTTTTATTTTTTTGGCATATTTCGCAAGGAGGAATCAATTTCCTTTACTTTTCAGTGTCATGCTAATGGAATAGAAACATGTTAGAGTTTTGAACTTGATACTTTCAGAAGAGTTTCTATTCTATACGTGTATTTAGAAATCAGAACCATATATGCATGCTAGATGTGTCACGAACGTGTTAGAGCCAACATGTTATACTGATTTTTTGAAAAAGCTGTGTACTATCGTTCTTGCTGAAAAATATGTAAGACTAATAAGACTGATTTTCTTATTAAATCATACTCCGTATATGTAATAAGAAGGGGCTTGCAAACGGAGCGACCTTTTGAATTTCCAGTCTGACACGTTACATGTTTATGAGACTGACTCGGTTTCCTTAGGAGGGTTCACGTGTTAGATCAATTCAATATGGACTCTGCAACATAACGGAAATGCGTCTACGTTCTTTTTTTTTTCCCGGAAACAATATGTACGTGGAACGGTGGAAGTTTGTACGTGAACCTTTGTAAAAAAAAAAGTGTACGTAAAACTAATATGCTCATTAAATCCTAGCCATTTATTTTAGATCTAACATTTTAAAATAATTTAGGTGACGTGGATCAACGTGGTGCCTCGAAACACACCCTTATATTGCTTTTAGTATATAATAGATTGACGTTTTTCTCTTTTTTATTTGATCTTGATGCAGCAGAACAACCAATAATACTAGCACAGATGTGAAACACAACACTAACCAATCTTCCTCCTCAAACAATGCCCAATTAAACCAATTTGAACCGCAAATACACCACACCACACCACAAAAGAAACACAATTTCTGAATAAGCGCCCTGCCTCTTCCCAGTCCACTAGCCGAGACGCTCGCGCTCCTCACACGGCGGACACAGCGTACACTGCAGCAGCCGCGAGCGCAAACACCAGACCGGCCGGGCCGTGGAGCGACGATCCGCCGCTCTCCTGCAGGTAACCCGACGGTGTCGTCTTCGATCCTGAGCCCGGTGTCTGCACCACCGGAGTGTCACCGGCGACCGGGGCACTGCCACCACCAGCTGCAAGCAAAACGCACGGCTCCTTGATCTCAGAAACCCAAGAAGGCAAGAAGAAGTAACAATATATACGTGCAGCGATGCTTCTTCAGTTCAGCACTTACCGCCGTTGCACTTGCTCGCCGGCGGCGTCACCACGTTACACTCCTTGGGGAGCTCAAGGGCGCGAGTCTTGTTGATGGTCATGCCGCCGACGGAGTCGCCGCCGAGCGCGCTGCAGAGGCACTGTGGCTGGGACTGCACGACGGAGCTGAGCTGCGAGCAGCACGATTTGGTCGGCGCCGTCTCGTTGCCGCTGATGTAGTTCATGCACGGGTACAGGCCGATCAGAGCCGTCGTGCACCCAGACTGCGCCGATGCCAAACCCACCAGCACCACCACCACCGCCGCGACCAGGAGGATGCCGCTGCTGGAGGACAACGCTCTCGCCGCCATTAGGTTGATGAATCCTTTCCTTGGGTTGCTAGTCAAAGAGAAAGTCTTTTTTTTTGTTTGGATGGAGGCTTGGAGCCTGATGCTAGTTGCTAGTTGCTGGAGTTGACCAGGCTGGGTGTTTGTGTTCTTGCGCTCGAGTTTATTTGACTTTATAGGAGTGGTTTACGTTGGGGAAGGTGGATTAGTTGGGTATGTTGGTGAGCCGCATGTCCCCACTTCCGATCCTACTCTTCGCACAAAATGATTTCTTTGTCTGAATTCCAGCATCTGTCAAGTACTACTACGTTGCTTCAGAAAAATTATTATACGTGGCTGCTAAATTGGTTGAGTAGTTGAACCAGGCCATGCTGATAAATTAGATGAAGTCAAAAACGGCACCGAGAGTCCCCGTGTTGTTTTGTTGGCTAAATGGCTATACTACTCTGTTCCGAATTAGATGTTAAATATTTGTCAACATTCATATGTATCTAGACATTTTCCATTGTATGAAAATCATACAAATCTGTTACATCTAAAACGAGATATCGGGAGTACTATTTTTTTCACGGTTAGGAAATAGTAACTTGCCTTGCTGTCCACACAAATTCAACTAATCGATTTAGTAATACTGTACTCTCTCCGTCCACAAATACCGCCCACAAATATGTGCACTTCTATTTTAAGCTTGTACTAAATCAATGTTTTTAAAGTTTGACCCACTTTAAATTTATGGAAAACCTAGCAATATTTATGACACTATATTAGTACCACTAGATCGCTTTTGAAAAGAATTTCCATAATATACAGATTTAATTATATATGTTGCTATATTTTAAACAAAGTTGGTCAAATCTAAAAATACTTGATTTAGGACAAACCTAAATATACACTTATTTGAGAAAGGGAAGTATGAGAGAAGATTTTTTGAACTTACAAACACAAATTCACTTTTATGGAAAATCAGAACATTTAGATGCGACACTATCAATAATAAAACATTGGTTACACGATAGAGTGGTAATTTAATGTTGGTCCGATGACACGGGGCCAAACAATTTTTTTACTAATTTAATCCTTTGGGGGTTAGGCTTAACCCGCAAATGCATCGCCATGTATGCACCACCACCACCACCCCCGCCCCCGCCCAAATTTTCTTCCTCCACTAGTTTAAGTTCATGCGGTCAACCTTATTTATTTTAGTTAGGTGGGTCAACCATCTCAGCTCCATTATAATGACTTGAACGCCTTCCCAAATGATCATACAAAAACGATCGCAATTGATAAGGTCGGAGATCATAATGGAACTATGGATATGTGTCTATTTAATACACGCTACTCTTCTCTAGAACTTTTCTTTGCAAAAATCTCATCGATTTATTAATAATTATAAACAACATTACAAAGAGCCTACAAATAAAAAAATAAAAAAAAATCCCTAGACCACCTAGCGACGACTAACTTTATATGGAAACTTGGTCCCATCTCCGGTGCTCAGAGCACAAGGAGTTTTATTTCCGTCATGTACCCAAGTGGAGAGGAGGCCAAGGAGGTTTTTGCTCCACACCTTAGGTTGCTTCATTTTTTGTCTGTCCATATTGTTTATTGTTGGCATTGCTAGTTTTTGATATTTTAGGTTATATGCATCTTAGTTATGCAGATGCCAGGTGTAAATCCTTCGATTGTATCACTTTATGTGACATTTTAGTTAATAAAAGTTTCCTTTATAGAAAATGCGACAACTTAAGGTGGTTAAAGGGACTACATATAAATGACTTGAGTGTGAGTTTGTTTCAGAACTTCATAACGTCATGAAACATTTTCTTACACTGACCTTATAACTGGTGATCCTTGCTAAAGATCTTAAATAAATGCTCCTTTTAATCATTTAATTGCCTCTTAATGATTGGATTTGATCAATAAAATAGGAGTTCTGTAAAAAAGTAAATAAACCTCTTTCCATTGCACTTTTAGTATAGGCTACCTCATGTATCATATGGTTGAAAAATGAAACCTCTAATAGATTACCTAGGCAAAGAATCAAGACAATGTGATACTTGTTGTTGTTCTCTTATGTGGATTAGGATACCCATTTTCCTCATTATTTTGTTAGGGCCTTACATAGGGTAGGAAATGATCATATCCCCCACCAGTAGAAGGTTATCGTGCAGGAAACATGTTGTATTTCAAAAATGGAATTAGTTTCTTTGGTTCATGACATTTGAAGTACCCACACTCTCCCAATCTAAAAAACACTTCTAATATTAAGCCAATTATATTACGCAATTCAGTGAAAGTCTACTTTGGAGGCAAATTAAAGGATTGAGGCTAGAGTATCAACAAGGAGGGCTACCAAGAAAATTAAATGGAAAGCTCATCTTCAATAATCTGGTGTTTTAGATGTCTTGTCTAAACAACATCTTCTTGATGAGGACGAGAAAGCAAGGATGGAGAAAATCAAGACTTTTTTACGAGGATATTTGGAAACAAAATGAAACTTTTTCCTAGCATAGATCTAATAGGAAAAACAAAATAGGTGATACAAATGCTACTTATTTCCATGCTAAGGTTAATAAGAGGCATGAAAAAACATGTGGCTCTCCCTCAAGGCACTACTAGTACAACTTTTAGTATCCGCAATAACCATTGGAGGGGGGAATTTTTGGTCCGGTGATGATATGGATTTTACTTTTGGAAATGATTGTTTGTATAAAAACCTTCTTAGAACAAAATTACAACCGCTATTATGGGATGTCATTCTGTTGGTGCTCATTGCCTTGGTTGTTTGTTTTTCATCTTCTACCAAGTCTTGTGGGCCTTCGACGGTGATAATTTCATGGATTTGATGAGGGACTTTGAGGTAGGAACCTTGGATAATTTGCCATCAATTTGTTTATTATTGCACCCATTCCTAGATAAAATGGTGCTAATCGGGATGAACAAAGTGTAGACCTATTAGGTAGGTAATTTCTTTCTCAGAAAGATTATTAAATATATGACTAATAAGATAGATCATATTCAATGAGCTTGTTTCTACCAACTAAATTGTCCTATGATAGATCCTTTGTAAGTGTCATCCTAGTGGTCGGGTTGACCTCGCAATCAATCTTGCCAGCTTTGTTTGGGGGCTTCCAAACTCACACATGCATCTCTGCATGGGTTGACCTTTAACATATGTTGGTTAGAGGCTTTCGCTCAAGTAGGTGGTTGACCAACTCTTGATGGTGCTCCTCTTCAATACACGTCTGGTGGGATGACACTTTGAGTCACATTAATAACAATGTGAAGCGCAGATAGAGTGGCCACCTAATCTTGTGATGTGAAAAATATGGAAGGGGTGCGACCGTCATATTTTCTACTGTAGGCAGACCTATGTGGAGATCCCATACCATGCCTTGGAGGAAATCAGCCAGCGGACCTTCCACCTAACCTTCAGAGTCTTATGATCATCCATGAGTAGATAATGTGGGGTTCCTCTAGGGGTTTTGGCATGTTCCTTCTAATAGCGTGATCCATCTTTTTATAGATAATCTCTATTCTTCGTAATGAAAACACAATCCTCTTGTTGGTTCTCAAACAAAATTGTCATGTGTGCTCATGAAGTTATCTCTAAAGTTCAGAAAACTGATTATGGCGATCAGACACCTGAGCATATATGAAAATGCTAACGACGGAACTATTCAATTTTCTTATGAAAAACCAATAACAAACCCCTTCCTTTGTAAACATTGGGCATATATGCCAATGTGCCCAATGCAAAACCAATAACAAACCCCACACACCGAGAAACACAATTTCTGAATCACAACATAGCGGTTCAGCCCACTATCCAATAGACGCTCCTCACACGCCAGACACGGCGTACGCTGCAGCAGCCGCGAGCGCGAGCACCAGACTCGCGGGGCCGTAGAGCGACGAGCCGCCGCTCCCCTGCAGGTACCCTGACGGCGTTGTCTTTGATCCCAAGCCCGGCGTCTGCACCGCCGGCGTGTCACCGGCGACTGGAGCACTGCCACCACCAGCTGCAAGCAAAAAAGCACAGCCCCATCCTCTCAGCAACCAGCAAGACCCAATAACAATCTATATGTGCAGTGATCAGCTCCTGTAAGATATCGTCGAACTCTTACCGCCGTTGCACTTGCTCGCCGGCGGGGTCTGCACGTCGCACGCTTTGGGGAGCTCGAGCGCGCGCGTCTTGTTGATGGTCATGCCGCCGACCGAGTCGCCGCCCAGCGCGCTGCAGAGGCACTGCGGCTGGGACTGCACGACGGAGGCGAGCTGCGAGCAGCAGGACTTGGTCGGCGCCGTGTCGTTGCCGCTGATGTAGTTCATGCACGGGTACAGGCCGATCAGCGCCGTCGTGCACCCAGACTGCGCCGACGCGGACGCCACCAGAAGTGCCGCCACGGTCGCGGCCAGGACGAGGCTTTTTGCTCCGATCGCCGCCATTGATGTCTCTTCCTCTTAGCTTGCTACGAGGCTAGCTGCTTGCTTGCGCTGATCGGCTTGTGAGTTTGTGGTTGGAATTCGAATTAGTGTGTTTTCTTATAGGAGTGGTTTTCGCTGGGGGATGTGGATTAGTTGGATATGTTGGTAAGCTGCATGTGCCTACTACTTCCTACTTCCTACTCTTAGAAGGAAATGGTTTCTTTCTCTGATTTTTTAGAGTTGTCGTGGACTTTTTTCTTCAGAAAGTACATATATGGCTGCTATAGTAGTTGGTATCCAGAGTTGAATCAGGGATCACGTGTGGGTCCATGTTGTGTTAGATGAAGCTAGCAACCGTATTGAGTGTGACGTGATGGTTTTGTTGATACATGTTACTCCTTCCGACCCCAAAAGAACGTCGATAGATTGTCTACATTTGTATGTATATGTACATTAAAACACATCTCACATATAAATCTTGACATATCCGTGACATCCTTTTTGAGAACGGAGAGAGTACTATCTTCTCTCAGGTTGGGTAATAATCCTGCGACGTCTAATAACCCTCGCATGCAACATTATGGACATGTGTATGTAACACTGTTGCGACAATTTTCCCCTTGAAGCGGTCAAAAATCATTAGAAAAATTGCATCCTTCTAATAATCCAATGCAACAAAATTACAAGCATGCAACAAATCCTCACTAATTGCAACAAAAACTCTAAAATTAAGTTGCAACACATGCAGTGCATGCAACATATGGAAACAACACGGACACTAATGGAGAAAGACATATGCAATATAATTTCAACTAGGAGACATCCAGAATTATTGTAAACGGTATCCAATGTGTACATAACATAGAACATGTGTCTTGCAGCCTGTTGAAAATAACATATGCAACAAAAGAAAACCGTGAATCACAAACCTCACACTACCAACCATGGAAGTGTCAGATTCATCGAGCTGTGTTTGTGAGGCATGAATCCTGCTCAATGGAGCTCATGGGAGCAGGATTGGGAGACCCATTCCCCGTGACCATTGTCTTACCAAGCTCGATACCACGGAGAACCTTTTTGAGCACCATCGTGGAGCAACTCTCTGGGTCACCCTACCACACTACCAATAGATATTTTCTGGAGAAAGATCTCTAGACTTTCCACACAGATCATGCGAATGGTAGGATTTAATTGCAAAGTATTCTATTTGTATATGTTGTTATCTTGCAAGATTATATAATTAGTAATGTTGGCATTTGTTCATGAGACCAGATGTACTCCCTCCATACAATAATGTCATGTTAATTACTCTCTCAGTCACAAAATAGATGTCTTAGATTTGTCAAAATTTCGATGAATCTAGACACTATTTAATATATAGGTTCATTCAAATTTTAACAAATCTAAGACATCTATTTTGGAACGGAGGGAGTACAATGAATAATATATGAGTATACTGGTTGTAATAACATCTTATATTATGGGACAGAGACAGTATGGTTTAAGCTGGATACAACCATATATGAGCAAATTATGATCATACCACCGCAACATTTTATTGGGTGAAAACCTTCATATGCTTGAATAGTGTATACTATAATATTTAAACTCTAATAATGGCTTTTTGCATGACATATGTGGCCATAATTGGCACAAAAACATCCAAGGATGTGCATTATAGCATTATCTTGGTGCGTAACTATTTCAAGTTTCTCATAACTGCTTGCTATGACAAAACAAATCTCTAAATAAGATGCAAATATACCTGGTTTGAAGATGAGTTTTTTTTGTTAGATTTGCCTTTGCTCGCATTAGTGTTGTGTTGCGAGTTATGTGGTGAGAATTGAAAAAACTCATGATGGCTTTATAGATTGTTGAATGATTTTATCTTGGAAGCAAATATTGTTTCCTATATAAAATGTGTGGCTTTGAAATTGAATCAACTGACTTTCAAGCAGAGTTGTTCTGAATCCACTTAATTTGTGAGTCAGTATGATCAAATGTTGGGCTGGGACTAGAAAACCTTAGTCTTGAATAGGCAAGCCAAGACTGGCCTAAAGATTTTTTTTAAAAAAATAGGTCGGGCCATTTTGTCAAAGAATTTGAACAAATTGGTGTTACCATTGTTCTAGATAATAGATAAAGGTTTTTTCTGCATGGAATAAAATACGTTTTACAGTATTTGTATTGATATGTTCAGTCTCCATGGCCAATACTCGAGCCGGGCTGATTTTAGGTTCACATTGCCACCAAAACGACTAGGAAAGGCTTGGCGTGAACATGTTCTCCGTGTTGTTGTGCACCCTGTTAGAGCATCTCTAACCGTTATCATAAAAGAGCGACATGTAAATCGCGAGTTCAGGCCACTGAACTCGTTCTTTTTTTTGCTGAGAAAATGCTGGCGCAGAACAGAGCTTGTAAACCAAAACTGAAGAAGAGATTTTGTTTTTCAGTTTTGCTTTCCAGGCTCTGTTTCATGCCACTCGCATCCGAACCCGTAAATCCAGGGTCTTGCACAAATTTTATATACAAAATGATATAACACAAACACAAAACTCATACAACAATCGAGCACACAATAATCATTCAAATTATTACAACAACGTCTCAACCAAATTACAAAAATAGTTTTCTGAATAAATAAAGAAACAAACAAATGTTTCTGAATGATTCATCTCACACATACATGACAAGGAATTGATGGAAAAATAAATGGGAGAAAGATCATGAGCGACGACCATGCAGCTGCCAGTGTTGCATTTTGAGATCATGAACGAGCCGTGCTGGGTTGCTGGGTTTTCAATCTGACAATTCTTCCATGTCCAATGAATACAATCAACACTACGTACCATTCCCGACCAACCACTTTTCTCATTTTACTCCATCAATTTTTTAGTATCTTCTTCATTGGGTGCACGTAGATAGGTTGGGCCGAACAACTTGATAATCATCCTAGCACACCTACGCACGGACTCGATGGTTGTATCTTCACCAATTCGAAGATACTCATTGGTGTAATTCCACAGGGACCCCATATGCAATCATTCTCATGGCAGCAGAATTTTTTCTGGTAGACACTAAAACCCATCTCGCCGGCGACATTTTTACGTTGCTTGAAGTAGATCGAGTATTCGAGTTTGCCTCGCAAGCCTCAACGATTTTCACGGACAAATTACGCCGCATACGAAACCTTCTATGGAATAGATGAGACAGGTATGTCGGTACCTCCGTGTAGTCGTCCATGAGAGTGGCGTGGCCATGGGCACGGTTCCGCTGGATATATGTGCGGCCCATCACCGAGCCACACGTGGTATCCCAGCAGCCGCGTGTGGTCCTCCAGCTCCTTGACGGCGAGGATGAGGATGGTGGTCTCGCTGTCGTCCTCGTGGAGCGGATCCTCGATGTCAAAATCGTCCGAGGAGGACGAATCAGACAGATCGACCTCATTGAACTCCTTGGTCAAGTTCATCCTCGATTCGGACGACGCGACGGCGGGCGAACCGCATAAGCGAGGGAGAAGGCGGGGGCGGGATGCGGGGCAACCGAGGGGAGCTCCGTGTCGGCGGATTTGGCCTAATCTGGCGGCGGAAATGGAGGCTGGTGGCGGCGCACTGAAGGGGGAGAGGAAGCGGGTGGAAAGCTGAAACTTCACCGCGTGCTTAGTGCGGGTGTGGCGTTTAGGTCGTCCTCCCAGCCCGTGAATACACATGCCGAAGTGCGGTTTTTTTCGCAGCCCTTAATTTTTTTCGATCGCCCCATTTTCAGTAACTGATCAGCATCTTTTTAAAACTGAATCCTTAAAAAAAAGGCTATTTTTTAGTTTTCCCTCTTTTACGTAGCCACAGCTGCTAAGTGCCAACCCTGAGAAAGTACCTACAAAAGTAAACCCGCTGACGTAATGAAGTTGATGCAGCCGTTGGTTTTTGTTGAACTACCCTCGTGTCACGAGAGCTCGATGCCGCCACATCATGTTTTCAGCTACACCTGATTTTCTTACTCGCACGTTTTAAATTGCCCAAAAAATAAGCATATATGTATCTCTCTGACGCGAGAAGGCATCAACAGACCCATCCATCAGCATACATTCAGAGAACACATCATGTTAATCCACATGGGGAAAACTGTTTTACACGGTGAACAGAAAGCCATCATGCATCAACACAAAAAAGGGCATTGGTATAGACCATGTTGTGGAGCGCCACCCATCCTATGAAACCAGAATAATGTAGGAAACCGCGAGCAGCACGACAGACGAAGGCGCCAAGAACGCACGGGCGCTCCTCCACGCCGAGCTGGGCACCACCACCGGCCTCTGGCCCTGCATGATCGGTGGCGCGTCCACCTCCGCCGCGGTCGGCGACGTCGCTGGCGGATCCACCGATGATGATGATTCCGGGGGCAACGGTGCTGCGGAATCGCGAAATGTTTTGAGCACGATGTGATATAAGCAAAGGAAAATGGCAGAGGATTGAAGATGCTTACGCAGAGGGGGGAGTGCCGGAGCAAACGCAATAGGCCCTGCAAGTTCAGGGTTCAGTGTTAGGTTCAGTAACGTTCAGTCGGTATGGCAATGTTATAACAGCCAAAAGAAAGAGTTAAATTACCCGGAGCTGGGATCTGCGTTGCTGTGTCTGCAAATCACAACAATGGAACAGACAAAAGACTTGTTTGGTCAATCACGGATCGTTTAATTTAATTTGTGCAATAAAAACTGTAAAGTCGACGTGTCCAGACTCCGGACCGACCTCTGCACTGGAGCGGGACGGAGAGCTTCTTGCAGACCCTGGTGAGGGAGATGGCGAGGGTGCGGTTGATGGGGAGGCCGAAGGGCACGTTGCCGGTCAGGATGAGGCACGCGCAGTCCTCGGCGGTGCGCACCACCCCGGCCACCGCCCTGCAGCACTGCTGCGTCGGCGAGCCCCCGCCGTTGGTGCTCCCAGTCACGAAGTTGAGGCACGGCGTGAACGTGCTGATCAGCGACGCCGTGCACGACGTCGCCACAGCCTGCCCCGACACCGAGGCTGCTGACGCCGCCAGCAGCAGCAGCACGGCCACGGCCACGGCCGCCTTGCACATCGCACCGTCGCGTCTCATGCCGCCAGCCAGACTGTGGGAGTTCTCGCGCTGTTTTGCGCCTTTATATATGTGTGCAGGATCGTGATGGCGCGTCTGGTGTATGTATGTCAGTGTGGTTAAGAATGTCTCAGGTGGTAGATGCCTGTTTGGTCATGGTGGTTGCACGATCGAACCGCCTGTTTGATGTGTTTAGGTGATCTGGACGTCAGGTAGAATAAGGGTCCGTGACTCCGTGACCAAATGAATCAATAAAAGAGTTTGCAGGTGCACTGCTCTCTCTGTCTCTTGACTCCTCCAAGAAAATGGAGTCAAAAGATTTGGCGAGAAGTTGACCGAACAATGGCGCCACCAACCGAACTACAGTAGCTTGCTTCCATGGTCCGTCAGTCGGTGTCTCGATAAGTGTTCGACAGTGCGGTTCAGCATGCATTGATCTGCCACGGACAAGACAAACTTGCTATAAATCCGACAAATAATCATGCGCACGGTACGCACACTTAGCTAGCTCGAGATCATACTCGAGACCAATGGGAGCAGGTTACATCGGCGTCGCGGCGCTTGGCCTGGCCGTGGCGGCTGCCCTGTTGGTGTGCCAGTGCGCGGCTCAATCTCCGGCCCCGGCGCCGGCCGTGGACCCGGCAGGCAGCGGAGGCCCGGGCTGCATGCCGGAGCTCGTCAGCCTGTCGCCGTGTATGGGCTACATGTCGGGCAACGCGACGGCGCCCGGCGCACCGTGCTGCACGGCGGTGTCCGGAATGCTGGGGTCGAGCCCACGGTGCCTCTGCGTGGTGCTCGGCGGCACGGCGGCCACGCTCGGCGTCACCATGGACGGGGCACGCGCGCTGCAGCTCCCCGCGGCGTGCAGGGTCCAGCCCCCGCCCGCCAGCCAGTGCGACTGTAAGTTCCCGTCCCACAAGTAGTTTGGTGACAACACCACAAGTAGTAAGAAATAATGCCGTGCCGTTGTGCAGCCATGGGAGTCCCGATGTCCTCTCCGGCGACGCCGTTCGATCCCAACGTTGCGCCCGCAGGTAGGTGCAGGCTCAAACAGTTAGGACTCGGAGCGTGGAATTTGTCGGGTATGACCATTCTTACTTAACTAATCGGAGCCCCATTTTCTATCTCTGGATCTTACGCAGGGTCTGGATCGAAGGCCACTCCGACGATTCAGAACTCCCACGGGAACGTCCGCGAAGCAGGAAGGGTTCTCGCCTTCGTGGCCGCCGGCAGCGGCGCAGCAATCGCGTTGATACATTGCGCCTGACAGTGTGACCTGCATCTTGTGGTGATCGGTTGAAGCTGTCTGGGGCCTGTAAAATGCACAAAACATTGTACGAGCAGACACGGCCGAGCACGATTTTTATTTTTTTTGGAGAATCACAAGGAATATACTACCGTGTGGGCTAAAAGATGTACTAACAAGATGGGCTGAACTTCGAACGGCCTGGCCCAGCCCGTAATCCTCGAATTGCTGTGAAAGTTGCTTTCTTCCTCAGCCGTCATGCTGAGGTTGACTGTTGACTTCGATGTAACCAACCTTCGGCCGTACCCCGCACCTTCCTCCCGGCCTTCCCGTCTCGCCATCATCGCTGACACTTGCTTGCAGTCCTTTTCTTATCTGTCTATCATTGGGAAACTAGTTTCAGTACGCAGCAAACTTGGCCATCAAAGTCCCTCAAACCCACAACTGGTGTCTGATCTGATGTGGTCAAACACAGCAGGCGCTTGCTCTGCCCGATTCATCAACCACCCTATAAACAGAGGACACTAGCTGCGCATCTCCAAGACCCCAACCCAGCAGCAGCAGCAGCACAGAGAGAAATGGAGCAGTCAACCGGCCAAGAATCCCAGCCGCCCGGGAAGAAGCCGGCGGTGGAGGTGACCCTGCGCCGCTTCACCCTGGCCGACGTGGACGCCATGATGGCGTGGGCGTCGGACCCGTTGGCGGCCGCGCCGTGCCGCTGGGAGCCCTACGCCTCCACGGAGCCGCTGCTGGCCTACCTCCGGGACGCCGTGCTCCCGCACCCCTGGTTCCGCGCCATCTGCCTCCCTGGCGACGGCGACGACCGCCCCGTCGGCGCGATCTCCGTGTCGCCCACGGAGGACGGGTGCCGCGCCGAGCTGGGCTACGTGCTGGCGCGCGCGCACTGGTGCAAGGGCGTGGCCACGGCGGCCGTGCGGCGCGCGCTGGAGACGGTGTTTGGAGAGATGGAGGGCCTGCTGCGCGTGGAGGCGCTGGTGGACGTGCCCAACGTGGCGTCGCAGCGGGTGCTGGAGAAGGCCGGGTTCACGAGGGAGGCCATGCTCAGGAGCTACTGCGTGCTCAAGGGACGTGTCAAGGACATGGTCATCCACAGCTTCATCTCCACGGACACGGTGATGCAACAAGACTGATGCGTATGGATGTGGAGAGGAATTTGGCCGGTACCATGGAATTGATAGCATAAAACTACAACTTTGTATGTCGATTTTTCCAAATGATACCAGTTGTTGTTTCAATCGCAAAAAACTACTCCCTTGGATTCATATTACTTGTCATTGAAATAGATGTATCTAGCACTAAAACATGTCTAGATACATCCATTTTAGTGACAAGTAATATAGATCGGAGGGAGTACCAGATTGGAACCAACATGTCGCAAAAAGCACTAATTTATATTTAATCGTGAATTGACACCGATTCTGACAGCAGGACCCACATGTAAGGAGACAAATTGCTGACGTGGACCGGCCCCACATGTTATCTCTATTAAAAAATAATTAAAATATCAAAAGAAAAAGAAAAAAGAGGACCCGTTGACCCCCATCTCCCCGTCGTCGGGCAACCTCTCCCACCGCCCTCTCCTCCCTCTCTCCCATGGCCCCGTCGCACTCCGGCGAGCCTATCGTGTTCAGACGGAAGAAGGCCGCCGCGCCCTGTTGCGGGCCCCTGAAGCGGAGCCGGCGAACACAGACACCATGCCTCGGGTGCGACATCGGCGGGAAGCGGTTCCGGAACCTCGTGCGGTGCCTCTGGATGCCTCGCCTCCTCGAGCGCGTATGCACCACCTCCAGCTCTGCCGACGACGCGGGGTCCCACAATCGTTGTTGAGACTGGCGACGCCATGGATACCGGGAACGGCGGCCGGAGGCGTGGAAGACGGGTCGATTCGGATGATTTTGGCACTCCCGGCTTCGATTACTTACGGGCAGAGGAAGACGGAGTTGAGGCGCAATGGATGGAGTGCTCAACGAGGCTCAGCAGGTCTCGGAGCGTCGGCGACTCGCTGCGGCCGCCATGGCTGGGGGGGGTTCTGGTGCGTCAGGGAAGAAGACAAGGACGAGGGAGAGAGAGCCTGAGAAAGAGGGAGGAGTGAGAGAGCCCAGGCTCGCCGCGCACGGGAGGTAGGAAAGGGAGGGGAGGCGACGGCAGGAGGGGGTCGCCGGAGTGTGACGGTGGCCATGGGAGAAGGCAGGGGAGGGCGGCGGCGGGATATGGGTCAACGTGTCCCTTTTTTTTTATATTTTGACTATTTTTAATAGAGCTGACAGGTGGGGCCAGTACACGTCAGCATTATTTTGTCCTTACATGTGGGTCCCGCTGTCAGAAACGGTGTCAATTCACAATTAAACGTGAATTAGTGCTTTTTGCGACAAGTTGGTTCCGATCTGGTAGTTTTTTGCGATTGAAACAACACCTGGTATCATTTGGGAAAATCGACATACAAAGTGGTAGTTTTATGCTATCAACTCGGTACCATGTGTAATGTATTCCTGTAACATTCCACTCCCCGACTGTTTGATTATTATTGTGGGCATGAACTAATATCCAATGATTCCACTGATGTGAAAATTGTAAATTACTTCACTTTTTGAACTTATATTGTTGATGGAACTTATAATCTGGCTAAGAGTGAACTGTAAGCTCGAAGTTCCTCTTTGACCAGGACAAGCAACATTGGTCGCCAACATGTGAGCACCTAACTATACCATCGACGCAACTGACTGCTTGCTCCCGAGTCGTTTCTCCCTCGATCGACTCCGAAGGCTCCCTTCCCCAACCTGCCCCCCCCCCCCCCGACCCCTAGCCGCCGCCGACGGTGGCCTCGCCCATCTCGTCGATCTGTGAGAAGGGGAGGTGTCCAAGGCAGTGCTACATGGGGGTAGGTGGGGCACAGGGCGGCCCGACTGGGTGGCCGGTGCTGATACGTCGTAAACGTATCTATAATTTTTGATGTTCCATGCTTCTTTAATATCTACTTTGCTTTTCTTTGTCTCTATTTTGAGGTGTTTTGATGCCACAGTGCTAGCCAGTTGTCTGTTTTGTTCTGTTTTTGTTCTAGAAACGGCAGAAAATCTATATTCTCAGAATTGGACGAGACAAAAGCCAATCTTCCTATTTTTTCCGGAGCAACACAGAACCACGAAACAGAGATGGAGGAGGACGCCAGGGTGGCCACACCCTAGGTGGGCGCGAACCAGCCCTGGTGGCGCCCATAGGGGGTGTGGGCCCCGTGGCCCTCCACCGACCTTGTCTCCTTCGCCTATAAGAAGCCCCCGACTCAGAAACCCTAAATCATCGACCAGAAAGCCACGAAAAGTTCCGCAGCGTCGCCGCCACCGAAGGGGAGATTCGGGGGACAGAAGTATCTGTTCTGGCACCTTGCCAGGACGGGGAAGTGCCCCCGGAGCCATCTCCATCGATCTCCACCATGATCTCCATCGTCGTTGCTGATTGCCATGATGAGGAGGGAGTAGTTCTTCTTCGAGGCTAAGGGCTCTACCGGTAGCTATGTGTTCATCTCTCTCTCTACGCATGATCATATTGTGGTCATGAGCTTTGTAATCAAGTATATCTACCTTGCTACTCAAGTGCTTTAATAGATCTCTGCTCTCCCCGTGTGTGTGAAAGTGACAGCGTGCACTCCATGGTGACACTTAGGCTAGAGTCTACTTAAATACTCATCGTGCTTTAATAGATATATGATTTTCCCCACGTGTGTGAAAGTGACAGCGTGCACACCGTATGTGGCACTTAAGCTAGGTTACATATATATTTATCATGATTATATTTTGAGTTGGTTGTCTCTATGAAATTGTGGTGTTTGTTGGAACCATCTAGCGCTCAAGGTGACAGTGCGGGGTTATCTAGATGGAAAAGGCAGACTTTGAGGAGTGCTGTTATAGCCCTACCATGGATTAGAGTATCCAACCGGAGAGTAGTTAAGAGTAGTATCATTAAGAGAAGATATTTATATGAGAGAGTGTTCACTAGTGAAAGTATGATCCCTAGGCCTTGTTTCTAAACATTGAAACACCATTTACAACTAGATATGTTGCATGTTTGCTTGCTTCCATCTGTTTGCCTTTAGTCTTTTCCTCCCCGTCAGGAACTCTTTTCTGGCACCATTACCACTTATAATCATCCATACCACTTGTATTTTACTATCTCTTTGCCAAACTAGTGCACCTATACACCTGAAAAGTGTATTGGGTGTGTTGGGGACACAAGAAACTTCTTGTATCTTGATTGCAGAGTTACTTGAGAGGGATAGCTTTGACCACTTCCTCCCTGAGTTCGATAAACCTTGGGTAATCCATTTAAGGGAAACTTGCTGCTGTTCTACAAACCTCTGCACTTGGAGGCCCAACAACTGTCTACAAGAATAGAAGTGCGTAGACATCAGGTGCCTGAGGCTCTCCAGTGGAGATGCGATGAGGAGGCGGTGGCGCGCCGTCAGAAGGCACGCGATCTGGGCCTAGGTCCATATCTGGATCATGATCTGGGCATGTCCCTGAGATTGGGCCACGATCTAGGTGGGAGGGCCTAGCTAGGGATTTAGCTGTTGGTTCTCGCGACGGCGAATCTATAGCCAAGTGCTTGTCGGCCCCTCCTATGTTGCCATCTCCTGCTGGATGATGACTGACAGCGTGGGGGTTGTGAGTCTTGCAAATAAAGCTGGCGGTCCTCGGGGTTACTTCCGCGCCAAAACGAAGATCTGCTAGCTTCCTGCCCTTTTGATCTGGCCTAGACAAGCGTGTCCCGGAAGTCTCCGCCGATGAACTCCCATGGGTGACTAAGCTTGGAGAGTGCTGGATCGGAAGATATTCGGTCATGCACACTAAAGGAGATATGCCCTAGAGGCAAATAATAAATATATTTATTACCATATCTCAAATTGTCCATAATAGTTTCATACTGTTCTATAACTATATCAAGCAGAAACATTGATACATGTGTGTTATGTAAATAAACCAAGTCCCTAGTAGCCTCTATTTATAATAGTTCGTTAGGGAACTGATGATGAAGGTTTCCTGATCATGGAGCATGTATACCAGTTGACAATGACATCATGACATTGATAAATGTCATGATGAATATTACCTAATACAATTATTGCGACACGATGAAGTCATAAAGTTCAATGTTGCAATAGTTAGAAACGAAGGATCTTATTTCTTTGACCATGAGATCATGTTTAATCATTTTCACCCATGGCTGTTTAGACTGCATCAACCATCACACCGTAACAGGATGACCATATAGGTGTATACTGGTTATTTTAGAGGGACACGTTGAGGTGTATACATCAAGATCGTGATTTATTCTCTCGCGTGACGGGAAGATACACTAGGCCCACTCGGTGAGATTACATCCATAAGCTGTGCAGTGTGTGACTAGGTCACAGGGATGAAATATCACGGAACGAGTAAAAAGATGTACTTGTCGGTCGAGATTGAATAAGGTATCATGATACTAGTGATTAGATCTCGAAAAAGTCGGGCATCGCAGTAAAAAGGGATTTGGACTCGCCATTTATGGTTCAAGTGATAATGAAATCGTGGAATGCATAGGGGTCATTATGGGCATCCCGGTCCTGCTAATGATCATTGATATGAGAGGTGTCTCGATCATGTTTGTGATGTTTCCGAACCGTAGGGTAACACACTTACGGGTTTACGACGATTGGGATCACGTTAGATTTATCAGAATCATGAAAGAAAGAGATGATAATACCGGAAGTATTCTGATAGAGAACCAGAATCGTTCTAAGAGTATCCGAAAGAGTTCGGATGAACCGAAAAGTGTTTCGTGTCAAGGTGAATTTAATAAATATGTATTTTATATTAATTATTGGAATTCATATTAAATAATATTTAAATTAAATTTTATTGGGCAAAACTTCCCTATTGGGCCAAGTCCCCGGAGGGAACGAGGCCCAAGAGGCAAGCTGCCGCCGCCAGGGCAAGGTGTAGGTGGGACTCACCCCGGCCACCGGCCCTGGTATTGCCGCATGCAGGGCCCACACAATCAGCTGGCTCTCCTCCCCTTGCGCACGCCTTCACCTCCCCTTGGTTTAGTCCCACCTCGGGACACTAAAGGATGGGGTAGTCTTTTTCCCCTATTTAGAGGTCTATATGGGTAGGAAAAAGACACACCAAATATTCTCTAAGGCAATTTCTTAGGTAATTTTCTCTCTCTTCTCTCTTGAAACCGTGGTCCCAAGAAAGGATTGCGCGCGTAAGGGACTGTTTTGCTGCGATACGCCGTTGTGCTACAGTGATTCCGGCCGGAAGATCTACTTCTGCATCCCGGCTAGATCAAGGATATCGCCGAGCACCGAACATGTGCGAGACCTCGGGGGTGCTGTCACTTGTGGCACCAAGATCTAGCGTGCTAGAACATAAGATGGCGTGCGAGGAGCTTCGCGACTTTAAGGTCGGTTTGAGTACGACTACATCATTCATGTTCCTGCATAAGTGTTAAGCACTTTCGGTCTACAAGGGTATGTTACCGAATTCTCTCTCTCTGTTACAACATTACTCCTACATAGATCTTGGGCATATGGTGTTACGCTAGTCAGAATTTTTTTTGTGTTCTGCAGCGAACCCCTTCACACACCTATGGTTTTTATGTTTGTTTGGTTTTTGAGGGAGCGTTGTCAAGCTCTGCTTTATGTTATCATCATGTGTCATATGTTCGTCGATCCATGGTGAAATTAGATGCAAAAAATGTCAAGAAAGCAGGTACATGAGGGCTAGCGATGGTGGTTTGAGTCTTTCTGACGTTGAGGAGTTGGCTTGGTGATCTGTGACTTGCAGCAGCGACTGTTAGTGGGGGTGGAAGCACATGAGAGGTACACGATCTTACCCTGCAGAAAGAAAATTGAAGTTGTGGCCTTAATTGTTGTGCCTAGCAATGGACATGTTGAAGACATTGTTTTGTGAACTAGGACTTTCTCCAAGGCGAAAACTTATGATCTTAAATTGGGCGACGACGGCACTTATACACCGTTTCCTTTTTAAAGGTCGCTATTGGAGAGGTTAAACTTCTGTTATTCTGTTATTGTTATGGTGGCTACATGGAATTGATCGCTATAGCAAAACTTTTTTTGGTAATTCGTTTTTTAGAATGTGTGAATTCATAAGGTCGACAGATCAATACGTTATTGTAGAGACTAAGTTTAATTGGTATCTATCTTCGCGATATTAATATATGCTCTTTAAAAAAGAAAGTGAGCACCTAACTGAGAACTGGAAAGCTAGAACTAGATATAAACTATTGAATTGTGCGCTAGCCAATGCAACCAACAGTCTGAACTGATAGAAAGAGTTAGGCAATATATTTCAACACTCACCCTACGTTTTTCGTCCTTTGACCTATTGTGATGCATGTTTGGGAAGCCACAATATTTGTTTTTAACTTTTGCGTTGGCCAGGATTTGATCCTAGGACCTCCTGCTCTGATACCATATTAAATTGCATGTGCTAGCCAACGCAATCAACAGTCCGCACTATATTTCAACAATAACAAATAGAGGAACAAGTTTGCGTTACAGAGCAGCCATAGCGAACTCCTAACAGAGGATAACCGAAGTAAAAAGACAAAATCAAGAACAAAGGGTTCGAGATACATCCATCGGTACAATGACAGCCACGGAAAGCCAGGGAAGAAAACAAATGATACAAATGCACCAAAAAGGCAAACAACAGGAGCACTAGATCATCAGATAAAAGGATTGCGATGCACAGCCTTGTAACAACAGGAGCACTCGATCATCAGACCGCGTCAAGCGCCTCATCCATCTGTGCCACCGAGACATTGCACAGGCCGGCTCCGGCAAACTGAAGGACGTCTTCACGAGCGAGAGGCGAAGCTACGTAGCTGGATGACGCCGCGTCCGCCTGCTGAATCTGCGGCGGCTCGGCAACTGAAAGCCTGATCCTCTTGATACGGGAATCTAGATCAAGGTCGTCGGCGCTTGACTCGCAGTTTCTCCTCTTCTCCCTCACGGAAGAAGCTTCTTCTTCTTGGGTTTCGCCCACAGTTTTGAGTGTGGGCCTATTCGGGTGGTTCTTCGCCGCCCCTTCCCAGGCCTGCCATGTCCGCCCAGTCACGCCGGCGTGGATCGTGACTTCCTTGAGCCGTCCGAGGTGCCAGATGTTCATGCCCGAGAGGCCATCGAGCCATGGACACAGCAGCTGGAGCGAGACAAGATTCGGCACAGCTCCTCGCTCCATTTCTGGCAGAGCCGGGGCTGGACTCTGCAACACGATACACAGGCGTTCCAGGCTTGGGAGAGTCCCGTTTCTCATCTCGAAGCTCTCGAGCTGATGGGCTATCAGTTTGAGGTAAAGCAGGCAGCGAAGTCCGAACAGTGCTGATTGAAGATCTCGTGTCAGGGTAGCCGTGGCTGATGAGATGCACAGCTCCGTGAGACCTGACAGCACGGTAACAAACGGTGGCAATCCTCCGAGTAGCCCGCCTTGTAGCTTAAGTGACGTCATCTCATATATGAAGCCATCCGGGCATGTCTCGAAATCGATTGAGCTGAGCAATTCTCCGGGGCATTCTTCGGAATTAATCGAGAGAGAACGAGCACCTTGGTTCCCTGCATACACCATGGGGACCTTGGTGAACTCCTGAACTGCCTTGGAAAGGTCAGTCCAGTAGTTGCTGCTACTGCTACTTCCATCTGCACGGGGCTTGCACCATATCTTCATCTTCCTGAGCTTCCTCATTTGGCCCACAAATTGGAGAAATCCTTCTTCCCCGTCGGTGTAGAATCCTGCTAAAGTCTGCAAGTTGCTCTCTTCAGACAACAACTTGCGTAGCTTCCTATTCTTGCCTGCATTCTTCAGGTCATCTTTCTCAAGCATAAACCTCCCAAACAGGTGAAGTAAGTGTGGGAGCTCGATGACTTTCCTGGGCAGTGTCTTTATCTGGGTTCTCCTCAAGTCCAGTGTCTCCAAAGAATGCAGCTTTCCAATAATGCTCTTGGGAAGCTTGGTGATGGAGCTCCCCAAGCTTAGATATCTCAGATACAGTAGCTTGCCTATGTCCTTGAGATGACCATCTTCCAGATCACTGCATTCTTGGAGATCTAGGACGCGTAGAAGTTCGCACATAACAACATAAGAGATGGCATCAGCTGCTGCATTATTTTCCCCAGAGAGTGTCACAGACCGAACACGAGATAGTCCCTTCTTGCCATATGCCCCTCCACTAGGCTTATATGTGGCATCACCACCATGGATAGAAAGATGTCGAGCATTGACACCGTAGGGTGCTGTTGGACGGTCAGAAGAAGTTGCCGCAATGAATCTCCGCGACAAGGACTTGTGCCGCACGAACTCGTGCATGATGCCATGAGTTCTGCACGTCTTCACCTGCGCATTGTTTCTTGTATCAATCGAGCGGACGATATTCCGGTCTATGAGCATCCTGAAATTCTCTTCTGCGATGTCCTCTTCGCTGCGTGAAGGATCACTCCGTGCATATCCTTCAGCTAACCAGCGCCTGACTACGACTTTCCTCTTCAATGGACGGTCATGTGGGAATACACCTAGATACAACAAGCACGTCTGAGCATAGCCCGACAGACTCTCGTAATTATCCAGAAGCACCTCCCTCAGATCTGCAAAGTTGTCATGGCCATGCTTCTCCTCTTTCAGGTGTGAACCCAAGTTGCGGCATAACTCACCACACCGTTTCACTGTTGATTCACTCGAACTCTTCAGATAATCCGAGACACTGACAAGAGCGAGTGGAAGGCCATCGCATTTCTGCAACAGCATCGCCGAACTCAGCTCCAGCTGAGGTGATGGTGCCCCCGGCAGAGCAATCTTCTTTGAGTCGTCTTTGCCAAGTGACTTCACATGGTACACATAACCATTGCCATGGCTGCATACGTTTGCTACTGACTGAATAGTTGTGGTCACTAGTACTCTGCTGCCTCTACCGTTGTCTTCCAAGATTGATTTCAGAGTGCTCCATTGCTCCATCCTGATGTCATCGATGACAATTAAGTACCTACAAATCATAATTCAGGATAGCTAGTCAGGAGCCTAATTAGGTGGCATATGCCTGGCGCACCTTCTTTTTTATATATTTCTTTACATCTTACCTAAGGAACAAACTTTGTAAGAAATTGTATTGTTGTGACCACGTCAAGCTAAGCCTAACACTTTGGCTGGTAGGTGAACTTGATACCTCATTCTGATAACATACTGTAAATTGTATGCACGAATTAGCTCACTAGTTTGATTACAGCTGATAAAAAGAGTTTACACAACGTCACAACCTCCAGCTGATGTGTAAATTTGCGAGGAAAGAGTGCTGATATTGCCTTCAAATCAATCTTGTAGGAAATCTCATCAAAATCTAAGAGCAAAGCTTGTTGTAGCCACTTCTGTTGTTCAAGATACTCCATGATTTTGGATTGACTATTGGTCTGACTCACCATGGAGTATCACAAGGGGCATATCACAAAGACCCAAGCAAAGTGACAAGGAGGTTGATCATTGTGCAGTTCTAACCTCTGCTATGAATGACGGAATTTCGAGCTTCAAATCCAAAGTTCAGGATTCCTTCATTTATATTTTTACAAAAAAAAAAAACAGATTTGACCGGAAATTACTTTGATTCATGGGGAGAGAGGGGATCTATCGTGAAACAAAATAAAAAGGGGGCGAAATAATGGATGCACACCTGTGGTCCTGGAGGTAGTCCCTGAGCACGGCTTGAAGATGTCGTTGACCATCGTCAACATCCATGGCCTCTTTCTCTCTGGGAAGAACTTGACGGACTATGTCCCGTAGGATCCAGCTGAATCCGCCACCGTCAGTCTCCGACGAGCGACCAGCAGCAGTAACCCAAGCACGGCAGGGAAATCTCTCCTTAGCGCAAGGGCTGTCGTAGACTGCCCTTGCGAGAGTGGTCTTCCCCAAGCCGCCGAACCCCACGACGGAGATCACCCTCAGCTGCTCTTTCTCGCGCTCCACCTCAACAAGCAGGGAGACGAGCTCCTCCACGGCCTTCCCGATGCCAACCACGTCGCGCCGCGCAACGCAAGGATCTCCACACCTCCTCCTCGAGGTGGAACCAGGAATAGGAATATCGTTAACCCGCTGCCGGGCCTCCTTGATGCGGCTCCGAAGCTTCTGGATCTCGCCGGCGAAGCTCCAGCAGATGGCGGGTTTTGTCACTTTTGTTGCGAGGCTACGGAACGGCCAGGCACCAAGCTGCTTGCGCACGAGGCGGTGCATGAATCGGTCGATGCAGTCCTCGACGTCGTGTACGAGGTCCAGCATCTCCTCGCTGTAGAGCGTCTCGACCGCCGTGCTGCGGCAGCCTTCGCTCCTCGCCCCCGAGGCGGAAATGGCCCGCACGCGGTCGGTCATGACGGCATCGAACATCTCCAGATCTGCGTTGATACCTTCGACCTCTTGTGTGAGGTTCTTGTGCTTGCCATACTCCTTGCCGAGGGCATCGAACAGCTTCCCCACGACGGTCTTCAGGATAACTCCGGCAACGACAGACTCCATTGATTCTATCGATGTGTGTGTATGCTTCGGTCTCCGGCCTTTATGTGGTCTAACCTTTATTTTGTTGGTTCAGCTGCCAGTTTTTTCAAGGAACCTGCTAGGTGTCCCCGTGTTAGGTTGATCTCCACCCGGTCGACCCAACGGGTCGATCGATTCCTTGACCGAGCACTCTGATCGGGCGCGCCCAACCTTTTCATAGTTGGTGGGCTCCTGTCTCCCGCGCATATAATAAGGTGTGTGTGTCGGGGGTTGGGGGGGGAGGCAACACACGGTACTAGGTTCACCGTGCGCCGCAACCCCCCACCGACCCACCCACCGATTAGGGTTTGCGCTAGGCCGACGGAAAGCTCGGCCGCCGCCACTCTCAACCACACCCACGCCCACGCCGTCGCCTCTCTCCGCCATGGCCACCATCTCTGACATCCCCTCTGGCTCGTGTTCCTCGAGCCAAGGCGCATGTAGTCCCTCTCCAATCTCTCTCTTCTCATCTCTCTACTCTCTCAGATCGAACCCAAATAGTGTTGCTGTAATCATCTAGAATAGACGATCCAAAGGCAAGTTTTAACATTGGTATCAGAGCAAGCTTCTAGCGCTAGTTTTTCTAGTGGAAAAGAAAATAAGTGCAACCCTAGTTCATCCCCAAAAGCAAATCCCGAAAAGAAAAATCCCCAAAATCAAACCCTAGATCGGTAGGGGAATATCGGTGGGGGGCTGCGGCTCATGGTGAACCTCGTACCGTGTGCGTCCGGACCCCAGCCATCTGGTAAAAACAATGGACAGTTCGATCTCCCCATCAACCCCCTTCATCATGTTTTTGCTACGTGTAAAAAATAAAATTTCGCTTTATAGCAAAAAAACTGTTCGGTCAGAAACAGAAAAAAATAAGTTGACCATTATCGGAGACCTTGTCGGACTATCCCCAAAGACTTTGCAGCAAAAAAAGTTGTGCTCCTGCAATAAACTCGACCTTAGCGAAGAGTCCAAGTTCTTGGAGGGAACGAGGCCCAAGAGAGAAGGTCGTGGAGAGCAGCGGCCGCCGCCGCCTTGGAAGGGCGCACTGATGGAGACCGGCCAGACGCAGCCCACCTCGAACTGCATGCGCGGGGCCCAACCAGTCCTGGTCGGCCCTCCTCCTCCCGTGCTCGCGCCTCCCTCCACCTCGTCTTCGTACCTTTAGTCCCACCCCTGGACTTTAGTAGATGGGGGTGCCTCCTCTTCTCCTATATAAGAAGATCCATATATGAGGGAAAAGAGACACCCAACACCCAATATTCTTTAAGGTATTTTCCTTAGAGGATTTTCTCTCTCTTCTTTTGCGACTGCGGCCCTAAAGAGTTGCATGGGCAAGAGACTCTTCACGATGGCACGCCGTTGTTCTGCAGTGATTTCAGCCAGAAGATCTACTTCCGCACTCTCGGCAGGGATCATAGAACCGACAGTCGTTGTCTTGCATCGTACGTGTGCACTGGATCGTCGTGCACTGGATCGTCGTGCACCGGACCAGGGGTGATCTATGCATAGTATACTTGTACGGATAGAATACATACAGAATGTGGGCATTGATCCTCTAGGTTACCCTCCCACGTGTACTTTTTTATATTGCGACGTTGTTTGATGAAGTAGCCCGGACCGACCTTAAGCGTAATATTACGCGAGACTGGTTTCGCGCTTAACATACATCTTGTACTGTATAAGTGGCTAGCGAGTGTTTGTCTATCTTATAGTAGTTGATATAACATTTACAATCGAGGGCCCCAAGAGCGGCGTAGTATAGACAAATGTTGTATCCATGTTGTGGTTGAAGGTTCGTAGGTAGAAACGGTTATATTGCGAAAGCCTAACAACCATGTAAAACATGCAATAGATAAAGTAGCGGCTTCTAAATTTATGTTACAGGAAGGCATGTAATGTGATATGGTTATGATCGTGATCAAGGTAAAAGTAGTTTATCTTTCATGTTGCTAAGCTATAGTAATAGTCATCATCATGATGAACGACCGACTGGTCACACCGTGGACTTGGCGCCAAACTGGTGGCATGATGGTGATCATGCCAGACGCTCGATGGATATCAAGAAGCATGAAGAATATCATATCATATCACATATAAATTGTTAGAAACAGTTTTAGAGTTTGGTAACAGTACTGTTTGTGTACGAGTCTGTATGTAATTGTAACCCTGCTGATGTTGTTATATAAACTGATCACGTAGAGGCTAGACCCCACGCAACCCTAATTCTATTCTTGAACTTGGTATCATAGCCTAACTCTAAGCCTCATGCTGAGCCGCCGCCGCCATCGAGATGACTTCCTCGGCCCGATCGTCTCCGCTCCCATGACCTCCGTCGTCGTGCCGATTGCTCCCTCTGTCGTGCGCCTCAATCAGAGAAACTTTAAGCTCTGGCGCGCTCTCATCATCCCCAAGTTCTCCGGGGAAGGGCTACACGGCCACCTCGATGGCACCACTACGACGCCCGAGAAGAACATCACCCAAGAGACCGGTGACGCCGCAACCACCATCGCCAACCCCGCGTACTCCACCCGCTAGGCGCAAGATCAGCGGGTGCTCGGGCTCGTCCTCGACTCGATGGGCGAGAACATCTCTTGCCAGATGATCGGCAAGAACATCGTCGCGTCCATATGGACCGCGGTGCACTCCATGTTCGGTGCGCAGAACAATGCCAACGTGTGTCCTCTTCGACGCCAGATCCAGTCGCTGCGCAAAGAGGACATTCCCGCCGCCGAGTACATGAACAAGGTCAAGGTACTCGCTGATGGCTCAGATATGTAGAGCTCTTTGGGAACACCAATAGGAAGGTATGATGAGCACAACAGCAAGTTTCTCTCAGTTATGAAACCAAGGTTATTGAACCAGTAGGAGTAAGGAAACAACTCCAAGGTGTTGCTAATAACTTGGAACCTGCACAACACAAACCACAATACTTTGCCCCAACTTACAGTGAGGTTGTCAATCTCACCGGTTTGCTAAAACAAAGGATTAAACATATAGTGTGGAAGATAGTAATTGCTTGTAGGAAGTAAATAGTAGATGGTATATCAATGGTAAAGAATGGACCGGGGTCCACAGTTTACTAGAGGTATTCTCCATAAGATAAATAACATGCTGGGTGAACAAATTACAACGGGGCAATTGACAGATTGAGAAATCATAACAATGCATATACTAGACATCTTGATCTCTACGAGATTCTTTTGGGCATTACAACATAATACATAGACTGTGATCCAACTACATCTATGACTAATAATCCACCTTCAGGTTATCATCCGAACCCCTTCCAGTATTAAGTTGCAAGCAACAGATAATTACATTACACAAAGTGTGTAAACTAAACAATACAATTGCCCTTGGACAAAGGATTGTTGTTTTCTCCCTAGTAGTAACATCACATCTATAAGCTTAGAAGTTTCTGTCACTCTCCCAGATTACTAGAGGCATGAATCTACTATCGAGCATAAATACTCCCTCTTGGAGTTACAAGCATCTACTTGGCCAAAGTATCTACTAGCAACGGAGAGCATACAAGATCACAAATGACATAGACATGATAGAATAAATAATAAATCTGACATAGTATCTCAATATCCATCGGATCCCTGCAAACACAACATGAAGGATTACAAATAGATGATCTTGATCATGAACGAATCTCACAAGATCTAAACATGATAGCTCAAAGGAGGAGAAACAACCATCTAGCTACTGTATGGACCCATAGTCCAAGGGTGAACTACTCACGCATCACGCCGGAGGCTGGCATGGTGATGAAGAAGGCCTCCGAGATGATCTCTCCCCTCCGGCAGGGGGCCGAGAAGAGTTTCAGATCCCCCCGATCTAGGTACGATGGTGGCGGTGGCTAAAGATTGTTTCGTGGATTTCTGATCGGGTCCTTAGGGTTTCTGCATCGGGGTGTTTATATAGGCGAAGGGGCGAGGTCGGTTCAGGGTCAGGGGGCCCACACCATGCCCTGGTGCGGCCCAGGGTGGGACCGTGCTAGGGGGGGTGCGTCCGCCCTATGGCGTCTCTTCGTCTCCCCTTTTGACTCCGTCTTTGCTTTGGTAAAATATTAACTTTGGTTTTTGTTCCGTCCAATTCCAAGAATATTTACTTACTAGCTTTTCTGAAATAAAAAATAACAGAAATAGGCAACTGGCACTACGACATCTTGTTAATAGTTTAGTTATAGAAAATGTATAAAAATGCCTCAAAGTGTAGATAAAACATAAGAAAGTTGATACAAATAAGCATGGGGCATAAAAAATTATAGATACGTTTCCGGCGTATCAAGCATCCCCAAGATTATCTCTTGCTCGTCCTCGAGTAGGTAAGTGATAAAAAGAATAATTTTGAGGTGACATGCACCTTCACAATCTTGATCAAACTATTGTAAAGCATTGATAGCTGGGATCATAGTACTCTAAACATGAGCATGAAAGATGTAGTTATAACAATAAGACATAGGAACTAATTTGTAACATGAAAAGGTACAAACAAAAGATCATGAATAACAATGCATTGAAAGTCATTTGTTTGTTTCACATATAGAAAACATAGCATAAGCGGTATTCAGCTTGTCCCTCATGGTATAGCAAAACATAAATGTATAGGACACCCTCAAAGTTCATAAGGGTGACTAGATACAAATAATTTAATAACAAGCAATATCAAAGTTATGAATCAATCAATAAGTTTTGGGACAATGCACATTGAACTAAGAATGACAACTATGCTCTCTTAATTGGTGCATAAAGATAGAAGGTGGAGACTCAACATAAAAGTAAAAATAAAGGCCCTTCATAGAGGGAAGCAGGGATTTCAAGTTTCATAAAGAGCTTCCAAAAATTATGGTACTTATTAGATTTCAGCTCTCATTGCCCCTATCATTGGCACCTTGAAGTGATTAAGGTTAAAGTGACACAAATATGAAGTATATGCTTGACAGATCATAATTTGAAAATCTCATGTCCCTTGAGTACGAGGGTCGTTCCTCATGCTACTCAACTTTAGTCACAAGCAAGTTCTTGTCATTGTAAGTATAAGTGTATCATAGAGAACCGCCAACGGGGTACCCCTTGCCCCATGACACAGGAGTTATACCATATCAAAATGACAAGGCAACAGACAGTGAGTATCTCAGCGATCTTTTTATTTACCATGAGCATGGTGCTTTTTTCTCTTTTATCTTTTTTTATATTTTTTTCTGAAGATGCTTCATAGATTGCTCACTATGGTTATGCTGCAAGTTTCCACCATGATTAGGCATGGATTATTCTAGCTGCCCAGACATTTCTCTAACACATATATAATACTCCATGAACTTACAAGCTCGCCTTTTATTTCACACTGCCGACATCCATAAACAAAAGAGCATGATATCAACTGGATAAATATGTACAGGTGTTGAAAGGGTTCCCCATGACAGCATGGTTCTGCTAACTCCCAACTTATAATTTGCAAGCATATAAGCAACATAGATGGGCACAATGATTCAAGTTTATTAAGTGCAAGAAAGTAAAGTGTGCCATCAAGTTTGTGAGTGCTTTAATCACTAATTTTCACATAACAAGTTTAATTTGGAAGATAGATAAACACATCAATTTACTTGGAATGGTGTAACACACCATGCATATGAATTTATAGTGGACTCTTTGGGATAACTTGGTTTCTTGGGAGTTGGATGCACGAGTAGAGCTCATACTCAGTATAAGTGGAGGCTAGCAAAAGACTGGGAGCGACCAATAAAGAGAGCAATAATGGCCATAATCATGCAAAGTGACAAAACATTATTAGTTAAAGCATAAAGTGATATCACAAGTCAAAAACTAAATGATCATAGAGGCTAAGGTGACTGGTTCATAGTCTTAACATGGTGTAAGCATGTGCCAAGTCAACCCAAATAAAGCATCAAAGGAGAATACCACAAATTATGCTTTTGTATGCTAAAACAACGCATGATTCTTTCAAGGCACATTAAGCAATCTCAATTGTTTGGAACAAGTCATGCTACAACAATAATCACTAAGCATAAGGTCAAAGCAACATCTACCATGACATGATAAAGTCTAGGCAACAGTCAAATAAACTTCCTTTTGTACCACTATAAGCATGAAACTTTGTACTCTTTTCCAACACCAATCAACTTATTTGAAACAAAATAAGAATGCGGGGGTCCAACTAACTTATTGCAGCAAACCAAACAAAAGAAAAACAAAAAAAACAAAGACGCTGTAAGAACAATACAATAGTGCATGACGCAATAAAAATAAAGTGTCTAGAAAGAAGACCTGAGATTTTTATTGATGAAGAAGGGGATGTCTTGGGGATGTTGACGCTTGTACCTCTTGAATATTTCTTGGGGTGACACGGGTGTCATCCCCAAGCTTGATATTTTGTCCATTATTCATCTCATCACATCATTCTTCCCCTACACTTGAAAATTTCCTTCATACAAAACTTCACACAATCTTCATTAGCAACATTAGTGTATTCAAGATAATAAGCCCTTGGGTTTAGTTTCAACACAAGTAAAACTTTCATTAAAACACAAGCTACTATAGAAACTTCTTTTAAAAGCTCAAGTGATCAAAGAGAACTCAAAAGAAACCGATTAAGAGGCAAATGCAAATAATGGAAGAAATCTGTCAAAACAGACCAGCAGGTAAAAACCGATTTTTTCGAAGATCTTTTGTTGCTCAAATCGAGAAGTGCTAAACTAACAAAAGTTAGATAATAACCTGGGGCATATGCATATAAAATTACATCTCAATCCGACGTACTGGGATGTTTCAGGATTTTTTACAGTGAAGCACAAAATTTTGTTTCAGGACAGCAACTTTCCCAAATCTTACTTCTCTCTCATTAGAGGTTATTCTTGGCACAAAAACCGCACAAAAATTATAAGGAGAGGTTATTATAGTGGCAATAACTTCCAAGACTTAACAAAAGAAAAACTTACTGAAAATAATTTGGGTTATCTCCCAATAGTGCTTTTCTTTAACGCCTTTCATCTAGGCATAAGAAGGAAGAATCAAGTATTTTCGAATGAAGAAGCATTTCAATACCAAAAATTTCTTCAACAAGGCAAGGTATCTCATCCAAATAAGCTCTAGAGGATCCTCTCTCAATACTCTTGGGTTCACTATTTTCATCAAACGGGTTTTCAGGAACAATCCAATCAAAATTCTTTTCTAAGGCTTCATGCATTCCTACAAGTTTAAAAGTTATTGGTATTTTAATTTCCTCTTCATTTTTGGGTTTGGTTTTGTCCAACTTTTCTAGTGTGCCCATAACATCTACACATGAGCCTAGCATATTAAAACGATCAAATACCTTTCTAGCTTCTTTAGCAACATCATTGAATTCTTTTAGCAAAGTTTCTAGAATAAAATCTCTCTTTTCAGTATCCTCAATATCTTTAAGTTTAAGAGACATTACTTGCATCATGGGGTTAAGTTTAACAAACCTAGCCTCCAACATGTGAACTAAAGAAGCTGCAGCAATTTCATAATTTGGAGCAAGTTCTGCTAAGGATCTATCCTCAATATCCTCATGCTTGCTAACATGATTAAAGAATTCTTCAATATTATCTTTCCCAATTATAGAGCCACTACTTATTGAAAGGTCTTTCAAGGTGAACTTAGGGATCAACATTATGAGCTAAGAACAAGGTAACAACTAAAGAAAGAGCTCAATTTTTTGTGTTTTTGATAAAGAGAAACAAACTAGTAAACTTTTTTTGTATTTTTGATAAAAAGAAACAAGCAAAACAAAGAAAAATAAAATAAGCAAAACAAAAACAAAGTAAAGAAATTGGTTGTGAGAGACTCCCCTTGCAAGAATCTTCTTTCTCCTATAAAAGTGATTGACGAGGAGGAAGAGATTGAAGTTGTCCTTATCTCCCCGGCAACGACGCCAGAAAAGTTCTTGATGGCTCAGATATGTAGAGCTCATTGGGAACCCCAAGAGGAAGGTATGATGAGCATAGAAGCAAGTTTCCCTCAGTTATGAAACCAAGGTTATCGAACCAGTAGGAGTAAGGAAACAACTTCAAGGTGTTGCTAACAACTTGGAACCTGCACAACACAAACCAAAATACTTTGCCCCAACTTACAGTGAGGTTGTCAATCTCACTGGTTTGCTGAAAACAAGGGATTAAACGTATAGTGTGGAAGATAGTAATTTCTTGTAGAAAGTAAACAGTAAATAGTAAACAGTAGATGGTATATCAATGGTAAAGAATGGATCGGGGTCCACAGTTCACTAAAGGTGTTCTCCATAAGATAAATAACATGTTGGGTGAACAAATTGCAGTGGGGCAATTGATAGATTGAGAAAGCATAACAATACATATACTAGACATCTTGATATCTACGAGATTTGTTTGGGAATTACAACATAATACATAAACTGTAATCCAACTATATCTATGACTAATAATCCACCTTCAGGTTATCATCCGAACCCCTTCCAATATTAAGTTGCAAGAAACATACAATTACATTAAACAAAGTGTGTAAAGTAAACAATACAATTGCCCTTGGACAAAGGATTGTTGTTTTGTCCCTAGTAGCAACAACATATCTACAACCTTAGAAGTTTCTGTCACTCTCCCAGATTACTAGAGGCATGAACCTACTATCGAGCATAAATACTCCCTCTTGGAGTTACAAGAATCTACTTGGCCAAAGTATCTACTAGCAACAAAGAGCATGCAAGATCACAAATAACATAGACATGATAGAATCAATAATAAATCATCTATCATACTTTGATTATTGAGTCGCATGACCATCCAACTTGTGGATGGCTTGCTATGGTGTGTTTACCTTTCCAAAAACTTGTTGTTTACTTTGTTCAAACTCTACGTTATTTTTTTAGCTTGGCTGTGATGATTGTTACTATGTGATGTATTGTGCATGTTAAGCATTTATGGGTATCTCATTTCTTATCCTTATTGAAACCACATATGCCTCCCCGTCGTGCCAACCCCAACCCAAACAACAACAATAACGTCACTCCCGAGATGCAGCAGTTGATGATAGCTCAAGCTCAACTGATGCAGATGATGACACAGTTCATGCAAAATCAGAACAACAATAACAACAACCAATAACAACAACAAAAATCAGAACAATCCTCTAGCATTTGACATGCTCACCAGATTTCTGAGACTGAGGCCTGCAAAGTTCTCAGGAACCACTGATCCAATGGTAGCCAATGACTGGTTATGTTCAGTGAACAAGGACTTAGTCACCGTTGGCTGCATTGATGAGGAAAAAGTCAGGTTTGCAGCACATCTGCTCGAAGGACCAGCAACAACCTGGTGGGACAACTTTCAGAACACCACTCTCCTTGAGGATGTGACTTGGGATATTTTTGAGGATGGTTTCCATACATCTCACATCTCATCCGGAGTGATGAACTTGAAGAAAAAGGAGTTCCACAACCTGAAACAGCGTCATCGCAGTGTGGTTGAGTACATCGAGGAGTTCAACAATCTGGCGCTCTATGCACCGGATGAAGTTGATACTGATGCTAAGAGGAAAGAGAAATTCCTCGAAGGAATTAATGATGAGTTGAACCTGCAGCTGTCTGTTGCCTATGTCCCAACCTATCAATCACTTTGTGACAAAGCCACCATCTTGGAAAACAAGATGAAACAGGTTGAGGGCAGAAAAAGGAAACATAACTTTGATAAGCACGGCTCGGGATCGTCTCACAAGCGTCCCCATCATGATGATAGTGGAAGTCCTGGATTCCACAAACATGGGAAGTACAACAGCCACCACAGCCACAACCGTCATCATGACAATAAGCATCATCGCAGTTATGACAATGACAAGTATAAGAACCACAAGAGTGGACACAAGAGCCACCACAGCAAAAGTGGAAATGGAAGTCAGCCTGTAAAGAAAGATCTCAGTCAGGTTGAGTGTTTCAAGTGTAAGAAGATGGGGCACTATGCAAATGAGTGCCCATAAAAGAAAGTTGAAGGTGCCAACAAGCCCAATCCCTTCCAAAAGGGACAAGTGAACCACATTAATGTGGAAGAAATATATGAAGTGTATAATGCTGTGGCTGGTAAGTTCAAGCTCAATTCTTTTCCAGCACTTGTCCTTTTTGATACTGGCGCAGAACATTCACTCGTATCAAGAGCATTTGTTGATAAAATGGACTACCAACTAAAACTATTGGGTGTCCTATAAAAGTAAGCTCTCCCGGTGGAGAAATGATAGTGAACTTTGGATGTCATGATCTAGTGATAGAATTTGGGAAGTATAAGTTTCCCGTTAGTTTGATAATCCTAGATTCCCAAGGATTGGATGTTATTTTGGGAATGGATTGGATGACTAAGTATGAAGGAGTACTAGATTGTGCCAATCGTACTGTCACACTCACTACCCCGGACATGAAACGAATTAGGTTCAAGTCCAACTTTGAATCTAAAGGGAGTAAGCTAAATTCTCTTAAGGGGGTTAGCACAGACAGTGTGCTAATTGTGAGAGAGTATCCGAAGGAATTGCCTGGAATGCCACCAGATAGAGATGTTGAGTTCCTGATTGACTTACTGCCAGGATCAGGACCAATAGCAAAGAGACCCTATAAGATGTCAGTTGATGAGTTGAAAGAACTCAAGAAACAACTTGGAGAACAGTTGCAGAAAGGATTTATTCAACCAAGTTCTTCATCTTGGGGTGCACCAGTTCTGTTTGTTGAGAAGAAAGATAGAAGTCAAAGGTTATGCATAGATTACCGTTCACTCAATGAGGTGACTATCAAGAACAAATATCCCTTGCCTAGAATCAATGATCTGTTTGATCAGCTAGAAGGAGCCCGTGTGTTCTCAAAGATCGATCTCCGGTCAGGCTACTTTCAGCTAAAGATCAGGGAACAAGACATACCTAAGATTGCTTTCACCACTAGGTATGGTTTGTATGAGTACACCGTGATGCCATTTGGTTTGATAAATGCACCAGCCTATTTGATGAACATGATGAACAAAGTGTTCATGGATTTTCTCGACAAGTTTGTAGTCGTATTCATCGACGACATTTTGATCTACTCCAAGAGCAAAGAAGAGCATGAAGACCATTTGCGTTTGATACTTGAGAAGCTCAGGTAGCATAAGCTGTATGCCAAATTCAGCAAGTGTGAATTCTGGTTGAATGAAGTGGGATTTCTCGGACACACTATGTCAGGAGATGGTGTAGCTGTCGATCCCGCAAAAGCGTCAGCTGTAATTGAGTGGGAATCTCCTAAGTCAGTGAAAGAAGTACGTAGTTTCCTCGGCTTGGCAGGATACTATAGAAGATTCATTGAGAATTTCTCAAAGGTAGCTAAGCCGATGACGGAATTACTTAAGAAAGACAAGAAATTTGATTGGACTGAAGGATGTGAACTTAGCTTCAAAGAGTTGAAGAAGAGACTAGTGACAGCACCAGTCTTATGTCTGCTAGATTTGGAGAAGGATTTCCAAGTCTATTGTGATGCATCTCACCAAGGACTAGGTGGAGTATTGATGCAAGAAGGGAAAGTTGTGGCTTATGCCTCAAGACAACTCAAAACTCATGAAGTGAATTATCCTACTCATGACTTAGAGTTAGCCTCTGTTGTCCATGCACTCAAAACATGGAGACATTATCTCTTAGGAAAACGATGTGAAGTGTTCACAGATCACAAAATCTTGAAGTATATCTTCACTCAGAAATAAATCAACATGATACAAAGAAGATGGCTAGAACTCATCAAGGACTATGACTTAAGTTTGCAATACCACCCCAGTAAAGCAAATGTTGTAGCGGATGCTTTAAGCCGTAAGGTTTATGTGAATGGCCTCACTAAGGGAGAATTGCTAGATGATCTGTGTGCCCAATTCAAGGATCTCAGGTTGGAGATAGTGCCTGAGGGACATCTCATGTCATTGGATGTTCAACCCACATTGTTGGATAGGATCAAGGAAGCCCAAAAGATAGAAAAGGAAATTGATGAGATCAAAGGAATCATGAAGAAGGGGAAAGCTAAAGGTTTCCATGAAGACGAACATGGTACTTTATGGTATGGAAAACGTATCTGTATTCCAAAAGATCCGGAACTTTGGAAACTGATTCTGCAAGAAGCCCACAACTCACCATATTCTATTCATCCTGGTAATACCAAAATGTACATGGATGTGAAGGAAAGATTTTGGTGGAATAATCTCAAGAAGGACATCGCAGAACATATTGCTTTGTGTGATGTGTGTAGTCGAGTGAAAGTGGAACATCATAAACCAGCGGGATTATTACAACCACTACCTATTCCTGATTGGAAGTGGGACCAGATTGGCATGGATTTCATCACCAGACTACCAAGGACTAGATCGGGATATGACTCTATTTGGGTTGTTGTAGATCGCCTAACTAAGGTGACTCATTTCATTCCCGTGAAAACAACCTACACAAGTGCTAAGTTGGCCAAGATCTATATGAACAGGATTGTATGTCTGCATGGAGTACCCAAGAGTATTGTGTCTGATAGAGGAACTCAGTTCACTTTGCATTTCTGGAGACAACTGCATGAGTTATTGGGAACGAGATTAGAGTTCAGCACTGCTTTTCACCCTCAAACTGATGGACAGACAGAAAGGACCAACCAGATTCTGGAGGATATGTTGAGGGCCTGTGCCCTAGACTATGGTGATAGTTGGGATGAATGCCTTACGTAGAATTCTCTTACAACAACAGCTATCAAGCCAGTATTGAGATGGCATTGTTTGAATTTATCTATGGAAAGAAGTGTACTACACCATTGCTATGGAGTGGTGTTGGAGAAATAAATTTGTTCGTGTAACATCCCAAAAATCATGAATTATAAAGTTTGCATATCATTCATGCATTCTTAAGCATTTGGATTATTTTCAAATAAGATTGCAAAACAGAAGCCAAATGTTTGCCTATTATTTTATGTAAAGAAAAGCAAAGGCTTCATTTCTATTTTAAATCATGAGAGTACTTTGTTTCAACTAGAAAAGGTTTGAATGTAGGTTGATTTCAAATCTTACTCAAATTTTCAAGACAAGAATTTAAATTAAAATCAATTTCAATGCCTAATATAAATAAATAATAAAGGCATGGTTTTATTTTAATTTCATTGGGTTAATGTATTTTTGAGTGAACAACAATGTTTTATACTCAAATATGTGCAAGGTTCACTTTCAAAAATCTAGAAGAAGTTTGAATTCAAACTCATTTGAATATCATTTGAAAATGATTTCAGAAAATGAAAACAGAAATATAAAAAGAATAAGGAAATAGACAAGGGCCTGTGCCAGCCTTCTAGCCCAACGGCAGAAGCGGCCCAATAGCCAGCCCACCCGGGTTCCCCTCTCCCCTCTGATTCTCACACGAGCGCGCACCCCCTCTCACTGACGCGCCGGTCCCACCTGCCCCGTCATCATCGTCCCCAAACCTCCCCCACGACCAAGCCCTCTGCCGTTTCCTCATCGCGTCACTGTCGTTGATTGCCCGACTTATTGCCGTTGATTCGCCAAGTAACTCCTCGCCCAGCTCTAGCTACTTAAACCCCACAACCCACGCTCCATTTCCCCCCACTCAATTTCCTCTGAACGCCGCGAGGCTGCTCGCCTTTCTCTCCACATCGCCGCTGTCTTGACGAACTCCGGCGACCGATTGTGGTAAGCCTCGTGCGCGCCTCGTGCTCTGGTTCATGCAAGCTAGTTCGCTATCGCCTTGCGCATCTCCTAATGTTTGCCGTTTGCTTTATTTCGCACCAGAGCGTCACCTTCGACGATGATCGTGAGCACCCGACGCCAGGCTTCACTCTGGCGAGCGTTTCAGTCCGTGTTCGTGCATCCCACCCTCGTCAACAACCACATCGAGCTTCACCTCGTCTCTGCGACCTCAGTAATCCCCTAAGCCCCTCCCTTGCCCACTGGCCTCGCCGGAGCGCCGCCGCCAGACGCGTCGCCGCTGCTCTGGCCATTTGCGCCGCCACTAAATGGTCAGAGCCTCGTGGACCGTTAGATCTAGATCTAGATGTTAGGATTAGAAGTTAGCGCGAAGGGGTATGGTCAGATCTGGACCATAGGATCTCACTTAGATCCAGTGGATCGCGAGTGTGATCCGCACAAAGCGGTACGGGCCAATCAGATGGCGTCGCGTGTCAGGATTTCTGTTTTAAAATTTAGATTTGAATCTATTAGTTATTTAAACTTATAAATTCAATAACTTTTGTTCTGTTTATCCAAAAAAATGCAAATAAGATATCTATGGAACCACAAAAATAAATCATACACATATGTAGGCTTGGTTTTGTAATTTGCTTCTATTAAAATGGAATTTTATGCAGAGACATTTGTAGGACTATTTTGTGTATAAAAATTATTTGGAAAATGTTTTAAAAAGCCAAATTAAGTTTAGTTGGTATATAAATGTTTGGTTTAGTGATTAGTACTGTTTTCCTTGTCTTGTTTAGTTTAGAAAATCATCACATGGCATGTGCATGCATTCATATATTTTTGCTTGATTATTTGAAATATGAATTTGGTGTTATCATCTTATGTGTAGATTTTGGTGCTAGTGGTGATTGTGACTGTGAGGATTGTTGTTACTCCCCCAACTACCAAGGCAAGTGGTGCTTCATATTGTTTTCCCAATACTTTGACTATGCATTAGTGATATTTTGTATAGGGCTTGCATGATAATTTTCGCTAAATATCTATATGTTATGCTTGGGAAATCCTAGTAGTTGTAGAATTGTTAGAATTTTCTCTAAGTTAAGATACTTGCTATTGCCATGCTTAGCCTAGCTAGTAGCAACCAAGGGTGGATTATATACTTGCTATGGAAAAATATTGCTAAGTCTTTGACTTGTGTTTTCCTTAATAAAACAACTAAATGAATGAAACACCTGGGTGGAATGGTATGTTTGGGTTATGTTGAGTGGTTACACAAGGCCCATATCTATGGTCTACCTTGTGTATCACACTTGTGGAAAGCCACCCAGGAACAAAGGGATTTGAGATGCCATATGTTAAGAAGCTTCTAGTGCAGCCACATGGCATTATGGGCTCTGCCTGGATCACATAGGTTGCAATAACTTAGTCAAATGGACAGTTGGTGGTAGGGGATGATAGGTTTGGAACGCGTCCATTTTGGTCTAAGGGAAGGCTTCTGAAAGGTCCTGTCTCGATGCATGCCGAGTCTTGTGGGGAAAGTGCACCACCTCTACATAAGGAAGAACCTAAGTACTTAGTCGTGTCCCCGGAAATGGACAATTTGAGCATCAAGGCATGGAAGCTATCAAGAATCTCCTCATCCAGATTTCTAAGTTAAAAACTTGTGGTTGAACAAGGGTAAAGGTTCACCAATGTCTATTGGTGGTTGCTTGGGAGTTTTTTCCAGACAAAAACTTAGTGTTTTCAACTGATAGGTAAAACCTATTTTGAGCAAAGCAAGCCTAAGCTACACTTAGCCAAATTCATGTAGAAGCTAGATACTATTATTATACTAAGGTATCACTTGCCAATAATATCCCAATGTATTGACCCACTGTGGCTGTAACTTGTGATGTTGCAGGTTACTCTGATGAGGATTAGGGTTATGAGTCTACACTCAACATGCTTGCCTGTGGCACATGAAGATAAAGACTTTTATTTATATTGTTAAGTTAAACTCATGTACTAGCCTATGGCTATAGAGTTGTAAAAGACTATGTTATCTCTGGAATGACGATGTAATAATGACCTTTGTTTCTGTGTACTTCATCTTAAACTGTGGATGCTAGCATTTGATCCAGGGACTAGCATTGAAGTCACAGGGACCTTTACCTTTAAAAAGGTGGGGTCTTACAGTTCGGGCCAGAGTTAATCAAAGAGGCTGAAGAGAAAGTCAAATTGGTAAAGGACAGACTGAAGATAGCACATTCCCGACAGAAGAGCTACGCAGACCCAAATCGTAGAGAAGTCACCTATGAGGTAGGTGATAGAGCCTATCTTAGAGTCTCACCACTCTGTGGTGTGAAGAGGTTTGGAATCAAAGGAAAGTTGGCTCCAAGATATATTGGACCATTCAAGATCTTAGGTCGCAAAGGAGAAGTGGCGTATGATATTGAATTGTCTGAATTACTGTCTGCCGTTCACAATGTGTTTCACGTAAGTCAGTTGAAGAAATGCCATCCGGAGATGGAAGAAACTTCTTTGGAGGATAGTATACCTTTGGAAGAGGTTCAGTTGGAGATTGATCTCACTTATGAAGAGAAACCTATCAAGATTCTTGAGACTGCAGAAAGAGTTACTCGTACTAAGACTATCAAATTATGCAAAGTTCAGTGGAATCACCATTCCGAAGAGGAAGTAACTTGGGAAAGACAAGATGACCTCCGGAAAGATCACCCTCACCTATTTGCTAGCCAATCCGAATCTCGAGGGCGAGATTCATCTTAAGGGGGTTAGATTTGTAACATCCCAAAAATCATGATTTGTTAAAGTTTACATTTCATTCATGCATTCATAGCATTTGGTATTTCCAAACAAAATTTCAAATAAGAAACCATGTTATGCCTATTATTTTATGAAAATAGGGCAATGGTTTTATTTTTTTATTTTCAAGGTATGAGAGTGCTTTGGATAAGCTTGCAAAAAAATATTCAAAACAAAATTCAAAACAAAACCATTCATATGCCTAATATATATATATATATATCAATAAAGGCATGGTTTATTTTATTTTTCAAAGTGTCAAAGTACTTTTGACTAGGCAGTAGTGTTTTGTACGTAATTAGGTTCAAGGAATACACTACAAAAATCTAGAGGTGGTTTGAATTCAAACTTATTTGAAAATGTTTTGAAATTGCTTCCTGAAAATCAAATAGAAAAAGGAAAATCAAAAAGAAAAAAAAGAAAAAATGTCGCTGCCCATTGGCCCAACACCAAAACAGGCCCAACAAGCCCACCCGGGCCATTTCCCCTCCCCCTTTCTCTCTCACCCGCATGCGCATACCCCTCCCTCGCTAACTAGTGGCCCCAGACGCCACGTCGTCATCATCCCCAAACCCCGCACCCCCTGACCCCGTCGTCGCCGCCGTTACCTCCATCACTGTCGTGATTGAAGCGGGCTTAATTTCCGATCAATGCTGAGTGATTTCCTCGCCCCTCACCGGCCATTTAACCCCTCCCCTCTCCGCTCCTTTCCCCTCACACAGCACCCTCTCTCCGCCACCAGGCTATCCATAATTCAACTCGCGCCGCCGCTATTCCGAGCTACTCCGATGAAGGAATACGGTAAACCCTAGATCCCCTTTCTCTCTGGTTGATGCACGTGTGCTTTCCATGTACGTGCGCGTCTAACACCACCTTTGGTTCATATTTCCATGCCTTGTAGCATCGTCAACGACCACTCCCGAGCGAGCCCGACGCCGTCCCCAACTCTGAAGAGAAATCTTGGTGAGATACGATCGCCCCTCGCCTTCTAGTTCACGCTATCTTGTTCGCAAGTTCCTTGTGCACACGCTGATGTCTTTGACTTACGCTAGGGTGGCTCGGGTCGTCGCCTTCGTCGCCGTCCGCACAAACCCGACGCCAGCGCAAGCTCCGACGAGTTTTTTCGGCCGCGTCCGTGCGCCCCTACCCAAGCTACGGCCACGTTGAGCTTCACCGCATCCTCGCAACCTCGGTAAGTGTCAGCGACCCTCCCCTAACCTACTAGCCTCTCCGGCGCGTCGCCATCAGCAGCGTCGCTGCCGTCTGTGCCATTTCCGCCGCTAGGTTTAGGTCAAGCGAGCCAGGCCCGTTTGATCTGGATTGTAGGGTATAGATTAGATCTAGATCGAACCGTTTTATTTAGATCTGGCGCGTTGGATCTAACTTGATACAACGACGCGGAAGCGTGATCCTATGTGAAGCGGTATCGTCCAATCAAAGCATGCCACGTGTTTGTGCTTTGTTTAAATAAAATTCAGAAAAGGTTTTTGAATGTTTAAACTTGTAAAATTCATAACTTTTGATCTGTTTATCCAAAAAATGCAAATAATATATCAGTGGATTCACAAAAATAAATCCTACACTACTGTAGGATTATTTTTGTGTTTTGCATCTGTAAAAATAGGATTTTAAGCAGAGACAAATATAGGCCTATTTGGACTATACAAATTATTTTGGAAAAATTTATAAGGCAAAATTAAGTTTATTTAGACTATATTTAATTGGTTTTGTGTTCAGCAATGTTTGACTTGTCTTGTTTAGTTAGAAAAAGTCATCACATGGCATTTGCATACATTCATATATTTTTGCTTGATTATTTTGAATGTAAATTTGGTGCTATCATTTCATGTGTAGATTTTGGTTCTAGTGGTGATTGTGATTGTGATTGTGATTGTGAGGATTGCTGCTAATCCCCAAACTACCAAGGCAAGTGGTGCTTCATGTATTTGTCCCATTATTTTGACTATGCACTAGTAATATTTTGTATAGGGCTTGCATGAAATTTTGCTAAGTATCTATATGCCATGCTATGGGAAATCCTAGTAGTTGTAGTCTTGGTAGATTTTTTCTCTAAGTTAAGATACTTGTTATATTATCATGCTTAGCCTAGCTAGTAGAAAACAAGGGTGGATTATATACATGCTATGGAAATTTTGTTAAGTCTTTGACTTGTGTTTTTACTTAATAAAACAACTAAGTGAATGAATCACCTGGGTGGAATGGAAAGAATGGTTTATGTTGAGTGGTTAATTAGGGCCCATTTGTATGGCCTCCCTGGTGTATCTCACTTGTGGAAAGCCACCCAGGAACAAAGGGATTTGAGATACTTAGTGTTAGAAGCTTCTAGTGCAACCACATGGCATATGGGCTCTGCCTTGATCATATATGTTGCAATAACTTAGCCAGATGGACAGATGGTGGTAGGGTGATAGGTTGGAACGCGTCCATTTGGTCTAAGGGAAGGATTCTGAAAGATCTCGTCTCGATGCATGTCAAGTATTGTGGGGAAAGTGTTCCACCTCTCGAGAAGGAAAAAAAATCTAAGTACTTAGCCGTGTCCCCGGCAACGGACAATTTGAGCATCAAGACATGGAAGCTATCAAGGATATCCTCATCCCAATTTCTAAGTTAAAAACTTGTGGTTGAACAAGGGTTAAAGGATCACCAATTTATATTGGTAGATGCCTTGGGTGATTTTGACAAACAAAAACTTAGTGTTTTCAACTTACAAGGAAAACCTTATTTTGAGCAAAGCAAGCCTAAGATCCACTTAGCCAAATTCATATAGATGATAGATACCACTATTCTACCATAGTATCACTTGCCAATACAATTTAAATGTATTGACCCTTGTGGCTGTAACTTATTATGTTGCAGGTTTGTTTGATGTTAGTGAAGTATGTTGAATAGGATTACAAGTCTACAACCAACATGATTGCCTGTGGCATTTTGAAGATGTAGGACTCCATGCTATATAGTTATTTCTGCTGCATTGTAATGAGATAGCCAAATGAGCTATGTAAGATGTAATGAATTATTTTATTCCTGGCTATAAAGTTGTATTATGACCTTGTTTCTTGATATTACATCTTAAACTGTGGATGCTAGCTATTGATCCAGGGACTAGCATTGTAAACACAGGGATATCTACCTTATCAGGTTGAGACCTCTACACAATCACAGGGACCTTTACCTTTACAAAGGTGTGGTCTTACATTCCCCAAGGATTTGTACAAGGCTTTGGTCGGCGCCTTCAAGGCCACCATATAGTGGATCGTGTGCTTTCTGTGAGGCGGGTGTGCATTAGAATAGGGTGAGGCCTTTTGTGGCACTGGTGGTTTTAGTACCGCCCACCCCTCCAACGGAGACGTACTTCCCCTCAAAAGGAAGGAACTTTGGGAAAACATCTTCGTGTCTCCTCTCGGTGATTTCTATCCTTTACTCGTTATTACTGTTGTTTCTTCTTTTCTTATCATATAGGTTCTCTCACTTAGTTGCATATCTAGAGAACTTACTTTGTGTCAAGCCTTAATTTGAAAAATAAAATAAAATTGAGTAGAGCCTATTCACCCCTCCTCTATTCGCTTATATTGATGTTTCACCTGGAGATGCCTGAATGCTCGAATCTAGTGCAAGTGGGATACTGTTAGGAATGATTCCCTAGAGGCTCTATTTTCACCTTGTGTTTGTAACCCGGAATCTGGCTTCTAGTTGTGCATGTCACTGCAATTGTTGAAGGTGTTGAACCATGTACTTACGTCTAGCTGTAGTTAGGTTGTCCTTAGTCGTTTGAGGTTGGGAGAGAAACCAACTATCGAGACTAATTTGTAAGTTAAAAGATGACAAGGTTTCATGTGTCATATGCATGGAGATGCTATCCGTGTTGCATTGGCCATACCGATCAAAAGGTTAGTAGGATGCGAGCACACCGTCATATCGCTCCAACTAACACAATGGAATCCTTAGACCTGAGGGTAAGGATGGCAATGGGCAGGGTATGGACATGATAGAGAAATACCATATCCATACCCATGTAGTCAATGGTACAAAAGTTTACCATACCCGTACCCGCGGTTATAAAACTGTAGGGGTTCGTAGCATGGAAAACAAAAAAATTCTACCGCATGAACACACAATCAAGATCTAATCTATGATCAAGCCAAGATCTATCTAGTAGATCGGTGCAACAAGTTGATAGAGTATTAACCCTCGAAGATCCAAAGCGGTTAACGAGAGCAGATTCTCGTGGATGATGTAGTCGTACACTTGCCAATCTCAAGATCGTGTAGACGATCCTTCCGGCGCTGCATTCCGGCAGCACTTCCGCAGTCGGTCACACGTTCGGTACTCGATGAATACCTTCCTCTCCCTTGTTCCAGCCGGCAGCGGAGGTTGTAGTTCTCCCCTCGCAATTCCGGCAACACGACGACGTGGTGTCGGAAGTAGAGGGAAGATCCCGCAGGGCTTCGCCTAAACCGGTGCGGGTTATGGTGGATCTGGGGTTTCCGGCGATCTATGTTTAGAAGGTCGGAGAGGAGGAGAAGGTGTCGGCGGTGTCTAGGGCGACGGCGGCACGGCGGAGGCTGGCGGCAGCGGCGACTTGGGTGGCGGCGGCGCAAGGTGGGGAGGGCTGGTTGTGGTGCTTTGGGGCAGCCCCTCCCCTCTATTTATGAGAGGGAGGGAAGCTTTGGAGAGGGGAGTTTGAATCCTTCCCCAAACCCAAGTTGGAGAGAAGGAAGGACTCTTTCCTTCTTCCACTAGTAAACTATTGTTCCAATTTGACTTTTCAAACCTCCCTTTTGACTTTCAATTTAGAGATTTATTTCTCTCTTGCAAATGCCCAACCAAGTGACCAAGGACATGATCCAATCATTACACTTAACCATGACACATTCATGAACCATTACCCTTCCGGTCCGGTGAACCTTCTAGACCCTTCTAGAACCTCTCTGATGAAAACATCAAAATCATTCCCGAACTTCGGAATCGGACTTTCCTTATATGAATCTTATTCTCCGGACCATTCCGGATCTTCTCGTGATATCCCGGATCCCATCCGAGACTCCGAACAACATTTGGTCTCCCTACTTACATTCCATATCTACTAAACAACATCGAATCCTTAAGTGTGTCTCCCTATGGTTCGTGAATTATGCGGACATGATCGAGACACTTCTCCGATCAATAACCAATAGAGGAATATGGAAATTCATACCCACATATTTCTACAATTACTTTGTGATCGAATTAACCACTTACATACGATACCAATTTCCCTTTGTCTCGCGATAGTTTACTTATCCGAGGTTTGATCGTCGATATCTCTGCATACCTAGTTCAACCTCGTTACCGATAAGTACTCTTTTCTCGTTCCCGTGATATGTGATCCCTTGTGAGCCAGTCACATGCTTGCAAGCTAATTGGATGACATTCCACCGAGAGGGCCCAGAGTATATCTATTCTTCATATGGATGGACAAGTCCCACTCTTGATCCATGTGCCTCAACACATACTTTCCGAACACTCAATGCCACCTTTATAGCCACCCAGTTATGGTGTGGTGTTTGATGTCATCAAAGCATCCTTCCAGTGATGGTGATTAGCATGATATCATGGTCGAAGGAATTAGGTTACTATGTATCAGAAATCTTATAGCAAATGAACTATATTAAATGACTTGATCTTTATGCTATGCTTAACTATACGAGTATGTCCATCACACCATTCTCCTAATGATATGATCTTGTTTTTAATAACATCTCAATGTTCATGAGAGTAATAAAGTTAAACTTCTCAGGGGTGGCTCCTGATAATGATGATTGGATGTTGGAGGATCAGCACCTTCTTTCTCCTAATGAGGCTCATCTTCAGGTTGGGATGGTGAGAACTTTTATCTCCATTCCCGATGTGCATGCTGCTAAGCAGGGATTTTCCCAACAAGGCTTGGAGCTCTGGGAGAATTATTTTGCCCCCCATATTCAGAAGGACACTTCTTCAATGGGCTCTCTTAAGTGTGATATCCCTGTAAGTTGATTTAACTTTATTACTCTCATGCTTGCTACCCCTGAGAAGTTTAATTGGGTCAAGGGCTTTCTTACTTCTCCTTTATGGGAAATTATTAAAGAACCTATTGCTGAGGAAAGTTCCATTTCTTTCATCATCCCTAATGAGAGCTTTTCCCAGATGGCTCCTTCTTGTCTGGGTATTGAAACCAATAAATCTTCATGCTCTCCCTCTACCCCTGCCAGAAAGAGAAAGGGCAAGGAACCTCTTGTTGACACTGAGGTGAGAAGAAGCCCTAGAATTGTTGAACTGAATGGGGGCTTTAAAAGTCACATAAATTGTCTAATTGCCGATTGTCTGGTTTGTAATGCTGTTCCTCCTTGCCTGAATTCTAAAGTGGTTAAAAATCTTGCTGCTTCATTCTGCAAGGTAAAGGATGGGGACCTGGAGAAGAGGTTGCTCAAGAAAGGGAAGGCCAATGAAATGGCAGTTAAGGCTCCTCCAAAAGGCAACATTAAAGGAGGTGCCTCCTCTAGCTTGGGCATTGGTGGCAAGAAGAAACCTGGGGCTGCTGGTACCTGTGGACAGCAAGCCAACGAGAAGCCCTCCTCATAAGTGTTTAAATGTATCAAACTAAGTCTTTTGCTGGAGTCTTGTTGACTCCCTGTCATGTGATTTGTCCAGGTGATCTTGTCATGTGTTTGGTACTTGTTGTGGAATATGTCTGTGGTGCATTGATTTGGATTGCCTTTTGCCTATGTGATTGCTGTTTCTTCTCCTGGGTGATTACATTATTTATATCACCCCATATCTATACTTGCTTCTGGTTTCCTAATGAATAACAAAAGAATTTGGAAGATCTTGAATTGGAATATCAGGGGAATCAATTCTGAAAAAAATGGATTGCTCTCAGAAATAAAATTGAGGAGTCTGGATGTGACATTATTTGTCTTCAAGAAACTAAGCGAGAGGATTTTGATAGATCTTACATCAAAAAATTCTGCACCCCGAAATTTACCGATTTTGAATTTCTTCCCTCCAGAGGTGCATCTGGAGGTTTGATCACCATTTGGAATAGTTCCCTGTTCTCTGGACATCTTTCCTTCCTCAATGAGTTTTCTATCTCCATCACCTTGACATCTCTCTTGTCCAATGAATCCTGGATCCTTACCAACATTTATGGGCCATGTTTACCTGAAAAAAAGGCTGAATTTTTGGACTGGTTTGGCAGCATTGATATGCCTCATGATTTGGACTGGCTCATTGTGGGATATTTCAACTTCTGTAGACAGCCTTCTGATAGAAACAAATTGGGTGGAGATGTGAATGGTATGCTTCTCTTTAATGAAGCCATTAATAATTTGGGTCTCATAGAGTTACCACTTAAAGGTAGAAAGTTCACTTGGAGTAACATGCAGAAAGATCCCCTTTTGGAAAGGTTGGACTGGTTTTTTACTTCTGCTTCCTGGACTCAGAGTTTTCCCTCAACTTTTGTTGCTCCTCTTGCAAAGCCTACCTCTGACCATCTTCCTTGTGTCATTTCCATTGGCACAATGATCCCCAAGGCTCAGGTGTTCAGATTTGAAAATCATTGGATGCATCATAAGGAATTTAAAGCTATTGTTCAAAATGCCTGGAATATTCCTGTGGGTTTTCTGGATTCTGCAAAAAAAATCAATGCTAAATTCAAAAATGTGAGAAGGGGGTTGAAGCTCTGGGCCAAAAAGCTGCCTTGCCTGAAATCACAAATTTGTAATGTTAATGCCACCATTGACTTTCTGGATATCATGGAGGAAATGAGAACTCTTACTGTTCAAGAATGGAATCTTAGGGATCTCCTGAAAAATCTTATTATTTCTCTATTATAGGATCATAATACTTATTGGAAACAGAGGGGGAAAATTAAATGGGTTAAGCTGGGGGATGAAAACACAAAGTTCTTTCATTCCAGAGCTACCATAAGCTTTAGGCATAACTACATTTCCATGCTCAAGGATGCTTCTGATCTTGAGGTTTATGATCATGTTGGTAAAGCAAATCTGCTTTGGAACTCCTTTAAAAATAGAATGGGTATTTCTGATAAGCCTGAAATGCACTTCAATCTTAATGACTTGGCTGGGTAATGCTTAAGACAAGAAGATAGGGATGCTCTGGAAAAACCTTTCTCTGATGAGGAGATTGATGAGGTCATTAGAGATCTGCCAAATGATAAATCCCCTAGCCTTGATGGTTTTAATAATGAATTCATGAAGCATTGCTGGCCTATTATTAAGGATGATGTGAAACATCTCCTTGTGGATTTCTATGAGGGGCAAACTTCCTTGGAAAGCATTAATGCCTCTTTTATCACCCTCATTCCAAAAATTGCAGCTCCTTTGACTCCTGCTGATTTTAGGCCTATTTCTTTGATAAATAGTGTCTTTAAGATTATCACCAAAATTTTGGCTAATAGACTGCAGAAAGTCATCCTTAAACTTGTTCACAAGAATCAATATGGTTTCCTCAAACAAAGATCTATCCAAGACTGTTTAGGTTGGGCATTTGAATTCCTTGATCAATGTCACAAGTCAAAGGATGAAATTTTAATTCTTAAGCTTGATTTTGAAAAGGCTTTTGACAGAATTGAGCACTCTGCAATCATCAATATCCTTAAAGCCAAAGGTTTTGGAGATAAATGGATTTCTTGGATTCAGTTGATCTTTGGTTCAGCTTCTTCCTCTGTGCTTTTAAATGGAGTGCCTGGGAAAATTTTTTACTGCAGAAGGGGTGTTAGACAAGGGGATCCTTTATCTCCTTTACTGTTTGTTTTGGCTGCTGATCTCCTTCAAAGTATCCTCAATAAGCCAATGAGCCTTGGTCTTCTTTCTCTGCCCACTGAAGATGTGTTCTGTCCTGATTTCCCTGTGGTTCAGTATGCAGATGACACTTTATTAATCCTTAAAGCTGATTCTGGGCAACTCTTGTGCCTTAAGGACATTCTTCATACTTTTTCTCTCTCCACTGGACTCAAAGTTAATTATTCTAAATCCAGTATGATGCCAATTAACATGGACTCTGAGAGGCTTGGACACTTTGCTAATACTCTTTCTTGCCTCACTGGCACTTTGCCTTTCACCTACCTTGGTTTGCCTCTGAGTTTGAATAAACCTGCTGTGGAACATTTCCTGCCTATTGTTCAGAGAGTTGAGAGAAGGTTGTGTGGGATAGCTGACTTTCTTAATTATGGGGGGAAACTGCAGCTAGTTAAATCTTTTTTGTCTTCCCTTCCCATATATTACATGAGTTGTTTTGATCTTCCTGTCACTATCAAGGAACAGTTGATTAAATATATGAGGCACTGTCTGTGGAGAAAGAAAACTTCTGATGTTCAAGCTAGAGGTAATGTTCTTGTAGCATGGAAGAAAGTTTGTAGACCCAAGAACCAGGGGGGATTGGGAGTTCTAGACCTTAATATTCAAAACTCTGCACTTCTTTTGAAGAATTTGGATAAATTTTATAATCACAAGGATATCCCTTGGGGTCACCTTATATGGAACACTTATTACTGTAATGGTAAGCTCCCTGGTAGAAGTCTTGAGGGATCCTTTTGGTGGAAGGCTCATCTGAAATTGATTGACATTTTTAAAGGACTTGAAAAGTGCTTGGTTGGAGATGGAAAATCCACACTTCTCTGGTCTGATATGTGGAATGATAGTTGTCTCCAACATAAGCTTCCTCATCTCCTCTCCTATGCAAAAAAACCCTCACATCTCTGTCAGTGAGTTCCTGCATACTGAAAATACTCAGGATCTTTTTTACCTCCCTCTGTCACAGCAAGCTTACCAGGAATATCAAAGTCTTGAGAAAATTCTCAATACTGGCAGGCAGGGGGAAACTGATAACTGGAGTTACATTTGGGGCAGTAATTTTTCGGTCAAAAAGGCTTATTGTTCCTTATCTGGTTGCCAACCTGTACAGCCACATTTCTCTTGGTTGTGGAAATCTTCCAGCAAAAGCACAAATTCTTCTTCTGGCTCTTACTGCTTGATAGGCTCAACACAAGAAACCTTCTGAAAAGGAAATGTTTTTCTCTGGCATCTTATGAATGTGTGTTCCATGGCTGCATCAGTGAAGAAACCATCCTACATTTATTTTGGGACTGCCCTTTTGCAAGAGCTTGCTGGGCAGAAATTTCGCATGTCCAAGTGGCTGATCAAAATCTTTTTGAAGCTTTAGCCAGTATTAAAAAAGATCTTAATGTCCCTTTTGCAATGGAAATTCTTATACTTGGAGCTTGGGGCCTTTGGATTTGCAGAAATAATGAAATCTTCAATAACCAGCTTGCTTCGCTTGAGGATTGGAAGGCTATTGTAGCCCAGGAATTAAGATGGGTCCTGTATAGAATTAAGAAGAAGTATTATCAGGGCCTCAAAGATTGGATTGAAATTAATTTAGACAGGAGATAGCTTCTTAGAATGTTATCCCTCTTCTTTGAGGTGGATTGAGTTTGTAAATACTCTTTTGTAACTCTCTATAATATATAAAAATTGCAGTGGTTTTTTTTTGCCCTACTGTTTTACCCTCAAAAAAAAAGAAACCACGATCATCTTATTAACCAACAAGATAGTATTACAAAGAGGCTTTACCGGGGACTCTAATTTAGTTTACAAATCTGACAAGTATTAAAGTTTGTGGTTAATACAATTATAGCATAGTATGAAAACATTTATCATAAGCATGAAGATATGATAATAACCTCGTTATTATTGCTTCGTGGGCATATCTCCAACAGTCTCCCACTTGCACTAGAGTCAATAATCTAGTTTCAAACCTTTGTGCATTCAACATCTATGGCTTTCCGGCGTTGTATTTACACGATTGCTAGTGGTCAACTGATCTCCGGATCCAACACTTTTAGGTCCGTGTGTAATTGCATGTCTTTGCGTCTCTATGCATTACTCATTCTCTAATGAGATGGCTTTGTATAAATTTGGTCCTTTGGTGAGACCTTTAGTTCCTTGGGGTTAAAACATGTTGATAATATTGTCGTACAATATATCTTCATAGTACTATCCCGCTGTGAACCACACCTAGTTTGATAACAAACTACTTGACACAAATGCCCCCTTTTGCTGCTATAATAGTAGTCATATACTTAGCCTTTTGTTGTAGTATCTGTCACAATGTCTTAACTTTGGAACTCATCCAAATCCATTATGGAACTTACTTTGCATCATATTGTGCCACCCTTAGTTTAGATTGAGATAAACTTAATGTGTACTTTGTGACAAAACTAGTATCAATGTAGTACTTTTACTATGAACTAACCATCTATTTGTCACTTCTATAAAATAATATATTCTTAGTTCTTGTAGGAGAGAATAAGAATATCCTTACTATCGTCCAATGATCATCTTATGAATCATTCTACTATATGCTCATAATATTTAGAGCATAAGACATATCTGGATTTGTACATATCACAGTATGAAAAAATACTCTTTGTGATTTTATTCATCAAGTATCAATCAATACTTGAATATTTGTTTCACTTACCAAGTGTCAATACACCTGAATTTCGATTTAATCCTTTCTGTGTGGCAAGAACCTTTCTTGTCATTTCCTTATTGAACTCATTCAATATCTCATTTATGTACATTTGGCACAACTATATTAGCGTCTCAATATATCTATATAGATATTGATGCCAAATATTCGGGTTTTGCCTAAGCCTTTCATCGAGATGAAATTCTTAATCTGTGTCAATAAAAGATACATAATTTCCAATCACCAATATGTGTTCCACATAATGTATTAGAAATATGTCTTAGCGCTCCCACTTGATTTCTTTCAAATGCAAGCATCTTCATCGTCTCTGATGAATTTAAACTCTTTTAACAGTTTCATCATGGTGAAGATTCCAACTCTGTGATGCTCACTTCAACCATTGAAGTTTGCATACGCTTTTAGCATCCTTTTAATTGACAAAACCCTTTGGACCGTGTTATGCACACGTCCTAGGTAACAATTCTATTAGAAGAACTTGTTTTGTTTATTCAACTACCACATAACAAAATTATATGTAGTGGTTGCTACATTAATCCGTTTAGACAAAATATTGCTATGAAAGATCAAATCTTGTCATAGTCAACCTTTGAACATTGTTGTGAACTCTTTCCCAACATGTCGACAATTTCATAGATGTGAAACATCCATGTCTATTTCTTTATAGATACAAACATGACTGTAAGGTCTTACACCTTTCCAGAGGGTCTTTCAAGTTCAAAGCTTGATTTCTCGTGTATGGAACTATCACGGATTATATGGCTTCAAGCCATTTGACGGAATCAGGGGCCATCATCGCTTCTTTGCATGTAGTCGGTTCATTATTGTCGAATAATGATTCAAACCTCAAATCTTGGTATTTGATTGTTTATCCGACCTACTTTGTTCAATAGGAACTTAGATCTCCGTGTACACAACCTTTGAGGCACTTGATCCATGAGCGTTGTTGCTGCCTCCGGAACACTTTTCGGCGCTGCGCAACTTTGCACATATAGATAAGGTTCGTTTAACCTTATCAAAGTTCTATTGTCCTCCCACTTAAATTTTCACGGAAAATTCCTTCTCAAAGAAACTTGACATTCTAAGCGACAAACACTTCTGTCTTTGGTGTTATGGAGGAATACTTAACGACTATTCAAAATAACATACAAAGAAATATTCATCCGACTTTGGTTGTAAACATCTTCTTTATGCATAGCATACCAATGTTTAAGAAATGACAACTTGGGTTTTATCCCAAACCATAACTTTATATGGTGTCATTTCAACGGATCACGATGGAGCTCTTTTCAGTGGAAAAGTGGTAGTCTCTAAAGCTTTTAATTTTTAAAATATAATGGCATTTTATGAATTACACCTTTGATCTTACCATGTCAAACAAAGTTTCATTGCATATCTCGATTATTCCATACTCATATGGTGTTTAGGGAAACTCAAATCCATGGAACGATTCCTCAAATCTTAGGTGTTATGTTAAACTTGTAACTCAAATATCTCCCTTTATGATCCTATCATAAATTCTTTATTTTCTTGTTACATTGATTTTGCACTTCATCTTGAAAGTCTTCGAACTTTTCAAATGTTTCACACTTCATCCTCATTAAGTAAATATTCATATATTCACTCAAATTTTTGGATAAAGCATATGAAGTTGAAATCCATCGCTCTTGACTACACATAATGGGATTTATACATCTATATGTGCAAGTTCCAATAACCTAGTGATTCGTTCACTTTTGGCCTATGAACGGAGTTTTAATTATCTCTAGGAAAGTTTCGCAAGCATCATTTGATCAAAAATCAAAAGACTCCAAAATTCCATCCACATGGAGTTTCTTCATGCTTTCTTTCTAATATAATTTAAACAGCGATGTCACTTCCTAAGTGATCTTTCAATCAATTTGTCTTTCGATATTTTTAGCACTAGTTTTATGGATGTGATTTCTCCAACGAGATTTGTAAATCATCCATCTTTTATGGATTACGGAAATTATTTGAACAATCCTTTTGTTCTCATAATACCTGATCGAAATAACAATTATTGAAAAAAAATCTTGAAGGCAAGTTTTGATTTCAACGAGCAACACAACAACCCTTTATTTGTTCTCGATGAGCATCATCACACATTCTTTTGCTTGTTACTCTAGGCCATTGTGTTCATGAATTGTGTTGTTTCGTATGACGATTCACACCAACAAATTCAGTATCCAATACTCAAGAACTACATTGTTTAACAAGCAAAGAATACATGCATAACATGTATATCCTCTATATACCTAAGCTGAACAATTCTAGTCTTTTCCCTTCTTCCAAATATTTCTTAGATTTCTATTTCAGTATTTCTTTATCCTTTCCAAAGAATCTATCAACATCAACACTGGCGCCATACTTACGACACATAGTCCAAAACATGTATAGTTAAATACCCATGTCTTTGGACTTGCACTTTGAAGTAGATCACCATCATAAAATGTTTGGTGTTCTTTCAAATTCCATTTTTAGTAATATTTTAGTGTAGTAAACATTTTAGCTACATCAAATATTCATCCTTATCATGGAACTATTCATGATCAAGCTACTTTAGCTTATAACGGTGAATTGCGAGTATAATGTTGCTCTCCAAAACCTTTTGGAGGATTAGGACGACCATCGTATCCAACCTTTTGCAAATTCTCATCAAATATGAGAACATGACTTTTGCCATATTATACTCTATCATGTTATAACAAAATCTTTGTTTTAGATATCACAATATCTTTAACACATGATGGCTTTTGAAACAATTCTTTCAGCTCCCCGATAACCTTGATATTAAAACTATCTTTTGAATATCAAGAATCATGGATACTAACATGGAGTAACCTTGTTACTCTTGATTTAATACCAACTATTAAACTTCATGGAGTAACCGGAACTTACTGGAAGTTTGCAATAGGACTTTTTAAACTTTAGATTAATACTTTAAAACAATATGATACCAGTTCGTAAAGCAAATAACAGAATTCTATAGTTCTATTATCTCAATTATTGTGGGGGTTCGTAGCATGGAAAACAAAAAATTTCTATCGCATACAAACAAACAAGCCAAGATCTATCTACTAGATTGTAGCAACGAGTCGATGGAATAACTTACCCTCGAAGATTCCAAAGTGTTTAACGAGAGCGGATTCTCGTGGGTGATGTAGTCGTACTCTTCCCGATCTCAAGATCGTGTAGACGATCCTTCCGACGCTGCGTTCCGGCAGCGCTCCTGGAGTCGGTCACACGTTCGGTACTCGACGAAGACCTTCCTCTCCCTTGTTCCAGCAGGCAGCAGAGGTTGTATGTAACACCCTCAAAATCGGACCTATGCAAGTTTCAGCGATTCCCGCCAAAACCCGCATAGAAACGATTCAAAGGTGCCCACCAGGCACTTTCGTGCGGGTGGAAAACGAAGTAATAACATTACACAACAGTCCTCGATGGGACCCACAGAACAGATATATATAACAGCGACTCCATGAGTCAAGAATACAGATATAATATACAAAGATCCAAATCACCTTGAAACGATAGAGCGTCCAGCTACGGACAAGATGCAAATGGGGCTAAGAGCCCTGAAGAATAACCAATGGCGTCCATAACCCTGCCCAGGCCAAGCCAGAAGGGTAACCCTGCTAACGACGTCGATCTCAAAACCTTCTTAAACAAAAGGGGTGCCGACAAAGGGCAAAGGAAAAAGAGGAGCGTCAGTACTGAGGCCAGTACACGGCGAGACTAGAATTCGGCGGTCCTCGCCTACATAGGTATGGTGGACTGAAGCGGCAGCGGCAGCATGCACTAAACATCCTATAGAGACTCGGTACAACTGGCGGTTATCAGAGAGGGATAAGAATGACCTATCCGGATCCAACCTGAAACTAACAACAAACAAACCCATCCTGGTGTTTCCCCCTCGAGACCAAACGAGGAAGTCAACCGAGGAACTCACACAGTTGGCAGTTTTATTTATTCAGTTATAGTTGCTGCACTTTACTAGTCAGGTTTAGATAATCATCCGGATAAAAGTAAGCAGTGGGCACTTTTCGGTAACCATTCCGTTATAGTGGCAACACTTACTAGTCAGATACATTTATCATGAGATAAACCAAAACCCAACAGTTGTTGGTACTTTTATTTAGCCATTCCGTTGTAGTTGCAGTATTTACTAGTCAGATACAACTGTCGCAAGCGACAAGCCAAACAAGCAATTGTGGGCAGTTTTAGTTAGCCATTCCATTATAGTGAAGCTGATTACTAGTCATTATAAAGTCAGATTTATAGCAATAAACTTTAGTTATGCTTGTCTATGGTCGAGATACTGTGCTCCAAGTTGTCCATAACCGCGGACACGGCTTTCAGAAAGTTTTACCCGGCCGGGGTGCACCAATAGCAACACACGTTCGATCAACCTCAGAAAAACCAAATCAAAACCCAACGAGGCTTTCACGACTGAACAATCACAGGATTCAGAAATATTTCAGGGGGCCACCCCTTAAGTAGAATCCGCAACGAAGCCGGCCGGCTCCGAGACGGACTTAAGGTTGTGGGGACGGCTGTGAACGACTGGGAACCCGAAAGTGTGGCTGGGCTTGTCGACACCGCGGAATCGTGCCACGATCCTAAACAGTACAGTGTGCTCATCGCACAATTTAAATACATAAGTAGCATGGCATAAGTACAGGATCGTAAATAAAACCTCAAACTAGTTTGTGGCCCCAAGAAATAAGACTGAATCAAGCTCTGGCTCAGGGGGGTCCCATATACCTCCCGGATGTGGATAGCGCGATAAATCAAGGAACAGGTATCAAGTACTCGGGGTCCTACGGGACACAAGTGGGCGTTCGGAAACCAAATATTTTCTATCACCCACCGATGCCTCTGCTTACTTCAATTTTAGTTGTTAAACAGGAATTAAAATGAACGGTAAGTAAAGCTATGATCATCTCCAACATTAAACATGCGGCCATCCTCCAACAACTGTGACACTTGACGACACGCAACAGCAATTGAGCAAGCGACTACGACGCGCGAGTCCAACTATCTACCAAACATCATGTAATAGGATGTGTCCAAGGCAATATAAGGCTGCAAGGGATAACACGGGTACGAAAACTAGAGCATCGCAACACAGATAGCAATAGATCAACAGGAGGGAATAAATACTATAAAAGTAAGATAGGTAGAAAGGGGGAGATGCTCGCCTGAAAACATTGTCGAAGGGTCAACCGAAGATCGGGTCGACACTCGCATCAACTCAACGGCCTTATCCGCGAAGAAGCAAATCACTAGAATAAACACCGGATGCAATATTTAATACACGACAGAAGATCGGCATGATGCATGTCTGATGCATGGCATGGCAAAGGTGCGATGCAATTAGGTCATATTAAGCGGAACCGGGGTCCCGACAATTAATTAAACGGTTCAAGTTATTTACCTACCCCGCAAATTAAATGTTGTTTTAGCATGGCCAAAGATAGCACCGGTTCGCTCCACAAATTTAAATGAGGCCGATATGAGACTAGATTTGCCCGCATATGGGCCCCATATTTAATTATGCAGTGAATCGGCATAAGGCCCCCAAACCACATGATAAGATGCATGCGAGTATGACAATTTAATATGCAACAGTTGTATTATATTATAGAATAGGGTTTCGGGAAGGAGTTCACACATTAGGGTTCGGCAGATCTTGGGGATCCGGGGGTTTGGGGTTCGGCAGGGTCCAGGGTTCGACGGATCGGTCTCGGCGGAAACGTTCTCGGACATCGGGGGTAGTTCTTGTCGCGTCCGGGAAGCAGGACTTGGGTCGGTGTCGGGGCGCGTCGGATTCTTCCGGGTCGACGCCGTTCTTGTTGTCGCGAAGGTCTTGTCGGTACCGTGTACCGGTCGGTCTTGGCGTTCGGGATGCAGAACTTGGTGTCCGGGACGAAGTGCTTGTCGTACCGGTGGCGTTCTTGGCGGTCTTCGGTCATCAACTCCGGGAAGGAGATCTTGGAACGGCGCCGGGTTCGGTGAGGTCGTTCTTCGGGGTTCATGTCTCTGAAAGTCTTCGGTAGATCTTGGGGTTTGAGGTGGTTCGACGAGGTTCGGCCTTTGGACTCCGGGAAGAAGGTCTTGGCGTTCGTGAAGGAGATCTTGAGATTAATGTCAGGGTATCCGCGTAGCACCATGTACATCCTTCAAAAACATCGGCACCGAGCCGGCCTTGTCGAGGGGATCCCGACGCCTTGTCTGTGTAACCTGAGTTCAGTTGTTCTTGGCATAGAAGATCTTCCGAAGACGGCCTTGCATTACCAAGAGCACAAGGGCGGAAAACTAGGGTGTAACCCGTCACGATGATGGACAACACGTCGCGATATCAGGAGCACCCCACTCAAACTTCAACAGGCACACTAGCACCACGAGCAGCAGCTGCCAGATGGTCCAACACCGAGGCAGAGACGACGCGTTCTCGGCGGGGCGGACGGCGGTTGATGCAGCAAGGAGGTGGCGGCGCTTGGCGGCTGGTCCCGAGGACGGCGGCGGCCGGGCTCGCGCCGGAGGCGGGGAAGACGGCAGGGCGGAGGCGGGGCGGACGGCGAGGAGGGGGGACCCGGGGAGGAGCTCGGCCGCGCGGAGCGGCGAGGGAGGCGGTCGACGGCGGCGCAGGGCGAGCCGGCGAGGAGGGGACGGAGGGCGAGCTCGGGGGCGGCCGCGGGCGCGGACGGCAGAGGGGAGGCCGCGCGGGCGGAGGCGGTCGCCGGAGGAGCGGAGGCGGGCCGGCGAGGGAGGCGGGGCGGAGGTCCGGCGGCGCTCGCGTCGGGGTGAGGGAAACGGGGCGAGCCGGTGGGAGGAGGCGGTGGCGAGCGAGGCGAGGGGAGGGGGCGACGCGGCCGGGGAAGGGAGCTCCTGGCGGCGCGCTGGTTGGCGGGCGACTCGTGCGGGAGCGGCGAACGGCGGCGCAGAGGGAGCGGGGAGCACGGCGGCGCAGGCGAGCAGAGAGGAGGAGGAGCTTGGGGGCGGCGCGGCGAGTTCGAGGCGAGAGGGCGAGCGCGGGGCCGGGCGGAGCGGCGAGGTTGGGGAGAGGCCGGCCGATGCAGCTCGGGAGAGAGAGGGAGAAACGCGGGGAGGGAGAGAGGAGCGGGGTGGGGCGGTCGCGGGTGGGGTCGGGGTGGCACAGGTGGCGTGGGGGGTTGGGATTTGGTCCCAGGGTGGCTTCGCATGGGCGGGAAACGGCCGACGGAGCGGGATCCCGAGGCGGGTTGGTGGGTTCAGGGCAAGCGTGCGTGCGGTACTGGGGTGGGGGTGGTTAGTCTAGGTGGCAGCGTGTGAGTGGGTGGGGCTTTGGGGAGAGGTGAGGTGTCACGAGGGGATTGGGTGGGGTGAGGTGGCCGGAGTTATGGGTAGACTAGGACCGGGTGTAAAAGGGTTTATGGCTGGACAGTTTTGAACATGGGGGTGGTCGTTCGGGTCGGGTCGGCCCGTTCGACTGCCCCCACTAAAAATAATTCAAAGTTTTATTTATTTTAAACGGTGCCTTGGCAACCCGCTAACCGACAAAACAAAAACTCCGGAGACCCGGTTTTGGTGTTTGAATAAAGATGGGGCGTTTGGAAAACAAGAACCGGTTTTTCCCAAAATAGTTTTATACAAGCACATGCAAGATGATGACGATGCCCAAATGCAATGTGGCATGATGACATGAGCATGCGGTCATGATGATGCAATGCACAAAAACAACGCGATTTTCTAGTAGTGGTTTTGCGGGATGCCACAATTCGACACCACTAACAATGGATCTCGCCCTCGAGATCCGCCTCATGGTACCGGAAGGAAGGTCGGCGATCTGCGTCTTCTCACTTCGTGTAGATCCTCGCGACACCACTAACAATGGCTCCTGCTTCATCTGAAAAACGGCGACACCACCAACAAAGGGTCGTTGTTCCTGATCGTCGAGAGAACACTCCGGAGAAACAAAGGACGGAGGTGGAGGTACCAACGATAAGGCCACCTCTAACTTCCATTAGAAGAGGATAAGTTACATTGATCCACCAATTCGATGTACAGAGCGAACAGTAAGAGTCGGGTAGGGTGATCAGTCCATCCCGTACCCAAACTATCAACTCTATACATGAGTAGGAGAATCAGGCAACTCAACTCTCGAGAGTTAGACTGAAGATCTTCATAGGCGGTATCCGGAGCAAAGGGATGATGCCAGCAGAAATCGTATGAAAGACACAATGATTAGGTTCCGCGATGGTTCCATTGGCATGAACAACACATGCTCAAGGTATACTCCAACTTCACCAATGCTCGTCCCTCTCATATGTTTTTCAACGACACTGATATCCAGCAAGGAACACATATGGATAAAGAGCTCAAGAACAAAAGATTGGAGGAAGGGTACAACAGACAAGTTGCAGATTGATGATCGTAGCACCTCCGTTACAAAAGGGAGAAAGCGAAACCCTGAAGGTACGACGGAAACCCAACCACGAGAAATCCTGGACTCGAAGAAAGAGGAGAGAGCGGATTCAAAACGCGTAGAGATAAGAGGAGAATAGCAGAGGGGTAAGGAGTAAAATCAGACCTAATCAGAACTATCCAACCGATTTTGCAAAATAGTTTGGACACTCTACTTCGGCCGTTAGCTAGGTTATCCTACAGGCTGGACTTGTGGGGTATCGTAACTGCTGAGCTCTGATACCACTCTGTAACACCCTCAAAATCGGACCTATGCAAGTTTCAGCGATTCCCGCCAAAACCCGCATAGAAACGATTCAAAGGTGCCCACCAGGCACTTTCGTGCGGGTGGAAAACGAAGTAATAACATTACACAACAGTCCTCGATGGGACCCACAGAACAAATATATATAACAGCGACTCCATGAGTCAAGAATACAGATATAATATACAAAGATCCAAATCACCTTGAAACGATAGAGCGTCCAGCTACGGACAAGATGCAAATGGGGCTAAGAGCCCTGAAGAATAACCAATGGCGTCCATAACCCTGCCCAGGCCAAGCCGGAAGGGTAACCCTGCTAACGACGTCGATCTCAAAACCTGCTTAAACAAAAGGGGTGCCGACAAAGGGCAAAGGAAAAAGAGGAGCGTCAGTACTGAGGCCAGTACACGGCGAGACTAGAATTCGGCGGTCCTCGCCTACATAGGTATGGTGGACTGAAGCGGCAGCGGCAGCATGCACTAAACATCCTATAGAGACTCGGTACAACTGGCGGTTATCAGAGAGGGATAAGAATGACCTATCCGGATCCAACCTGAAACTAACAACAAACAAACCCATCCTGGTGTTTCCCCCTCGAGACCAAACGAGGAAGTCAACCGAGGAACTCACACAGTTGGCAGTTTTATTTATTCAGTTATAGTTGCTGCACTTTACTAGTCAGGTTTAGATAATCATCCGGATAAAAGTAAGCAGTGGGCACTTTTAGGTAACCATTCCGTTATAGTGGCAACACTTACTAGTCAGATACATTTATCATGAGATAAACCAAAACCCAACAGTTGTTGGTACTTTTATTTAGCCATTCCGTTGTAGTTGCAGTATTTACTAGTCAGATACAACTGTCGCAAGCGACAAGCCAAACAAGCAATTGTGGGCAGTTTTAGTTAGCCATTCCATTATAGTGAAGCTGATTACTAGTCATTATAAAGTCAGATTTATAGCAATAAACTTTAGTTATGCTTGTCTATGGTCGAGATACTGTGCTCCAAGTCGTCCATAACCGCGGACACGGCTTTCAGAAAGTTTTACCCGGCCGGGGTGCACCAATAGCAACACACGCTCGATCAACCTTGGAAAAACCAAATCAAAACCCAACGAGGCTTTCACGACTGAACAATCACAGGATTTAGAAATATTTCAGGGGGCCACCCCTTAAGTAGAATCCGCAACGAAGCCGGCCGGCTCCGAGACGGACTTAAGGTTGTGGGGACGGCTGTGAACGACTGGGAACCCGAAAGTGTGGCTGGGCTTGTCGACACCGCGGAATCGTGCCACGATCCTAAACAGTACAGTGTGCTCATCGCACAATTTAAATACATAAGTATCATGGCATAAGTACAGGATCGTAAATAAAACCTCAAACTAGTTTGTGGCCCCAAGAAATAAGACTGAATCAAGCTCTGGCTCAGGGGGGTCCCATATACCTCCCGGATGTGGATAGCGCGATAAATCAAGGAATAGGTATCAAGTACTCGGGGTCCTACGGGACACAAGTGGGCGTTCGGAAACCAAATATTTTCTATCACCCACCGATGCCTCTGCTTACTTCAATTTTAGTTGTTAAACAGGAATTAAAATGAACGGTAAGTAAAGCTATGATCATCTCCAACATTAAACATGCGGCCATCCTCCAACAACTGTGACACTTGACGACACGCAACAGCAATTGAGCAAGCGACTACGACGCGCGAGTCCAACTATCTACCAAACATCAGGTAATAGGATGTGTCCAAGGCAATATAAGGCTGCAAGGGATAACACGGGTACGAAAACTAGAGCATCGCAACACAGATAGCAATAGATCAACAGGAGGGAATAAATACTATAAAAGTAAGATAGGTAGAAAGGGGGAGATGCTCGCCTGAAAAAATTGTCGAAGGGTCAACCGAAGATCGGGTCGACACTCGCATCAACTCAACGGCCTTATCCGCGAAGAAGCAAATCACTAGAATAAACACCGGATGCAATATTTAATACACGGCAGAAGATCGGCATGATGCATGTCTGATGCATGGCATGGCAAAGGTGCGATGCAATTAGGTCATATTAAGCGGAACCGGGGTCCCGACAATTAATTAAACGGTTCAAGTTATTTACCTACCCCGCAAATTAAATGTTGTTTTAGCATGGCCAAAGATAGCACCGGTTCGCTCCACAAATTTAAATGAGGCCGATATGAGACTAGATTTGCCCGCATATGGGCCCCATATTTAATTATGCAGTGAATCGGCATAAGGCCCCCAAACCACATGATAAGATGCATGCGAGTATGACAATTTAATATGCAACAGTTGTATTATATTATAGAATAGGGTTTCGGGAAGGGGTTCACACATTAGGGTTCGGCAGATCTTGGGGATCCGGGGGTTTGGGGTTCGGCAGGGTCCAGGGTTCGACGGATCGGTCTCGGCGGAAACGTTCTCGGACATCGGGGGTAGTTCTTATCGCGTCCGGGAAGCAGGACTTGGGTCGGTGTCGGGGCGCGTCGGATTCTTCCGGGTCGACGCCGTTCTTGTTGTCGCGAAGGTCTTGTCGGTACCGCGTATCGGTCGGTCTTGGCGTTCGGGATGCAGAACTTGGTGTCCGGGACGAAGTGCTTGTCGTACCAGTGGCGTTCTTGGCGGTCTTCGGTCATCAACTCCGGGAAGGAGATCTTGGAACGGCGCCGGGTTCGGTGAGGTCGTTCTTCGGGGTTCATGTCTCCGAAAGTCTTCGGTAGATCTTGGGGTTTGAGGTGGTTCGACGAGGTTCGGCCTTTGGACTCCGGGAAGAAGGTCTTGGCGTTCGTGAAGGAGATCTTGAGATTAATGTCAGGGTATCCGCGTAGCACCATGTACATCCTTCAAAAACATCGGCACCGAGCCGGCCTTGTCGAGGGGATCCCGACGCCTTGTCTGTGTAACCTGAGTTCAGTTGTTCTTGGCATAGAAGATCTTCCGAAGACGGCCTTGCATTACCAAGAGCACAAGGGCGGAAAACTAGGGTGTAACCCGTCACGATGATGGACAACACGTCGCGATATCAGGAGCACCCCACTCAAACTTCAACAGGCACACTAGCACCACGAGCAGCAGCTGCCAGATGGTCCAACACCGAGGCAGAGACGACGCGTTCTCGGCGGGGCGGACGGCGGTTGATGCAGCAAGGAGGTGGCGGCGCTTGGCGGCTGGTCCCGAGGACGGCGGCGGTCGGGCTCGCGCCGGAGGCGGGGAAGACGGCAGGGCGGAGGCGGGGCGGACGGCGAGGAGGGGGGACCCGGGGAGGAGCTCGGCCGCGCGGAGCGGCGAGGGAGGCGGTCGATGGCGGCGCAGGGCGAACCGGCGAGGAGGGGACGGAGGGCGAGCTCGGGGGCGGCCGCGGGCGCGGACGGCAGAGGGGAGGCCGCGCGGGCGGAGGCGGTCGCCGGAGGAGCGGAGGCGGGCCGGCGAGGGAGGCGGGGCGGAGGTCCGGCGGCGCTCGCGTCGGGGTGAGGGAAACGGGGCGAGCCGGTGGGAGGAGGCGGTGGCGAGCGAGGCGAGGGGAGGGGGCGACGCGGCCGGGGAAGGGAGCTCCTGGCGGCGCGCTGGTTGGCGGGCGACGCGTGCGGGAGCGGCGAACGGCGGCGCAGAGGGAGCGGGGAGCACGGCGGCGCAGGCGAGCAGAGAGGAGGAGGAGCTTGGGGGCGGCGCGGCGAGCTCGAGGCGAGAGGGCGAGCGCGGGGCGGGGCGGAGCGGCGAGGTTGGGGAGAGGCCGGCCGATGCGGCTCGGGAGAGAGAGGGAGAAACGCGGGGAGGGAGAGAGGAGCGGGGTGGGGTGGTCGCGGGTGGGGTCGGGGTGGCACAGGTGGCGTGGGGGGTTGGGATTTGGTCCCAGGGTGGCTTCGCATGGGCGGGAAACGACCGACGGAGCGGGATCCCGAGGCGGGTTGGTGGGTTCAGGGCAAGCGTGCGTGCGGTACTGGGGTGGGGGTGGTTAGTCTAGGTGGCAGCGTGTGAGTGGGTGGGGCTTTGGGGAGAGGTGAGGTGTCACGAGGGGATTGGGTGGGGTGAGGTGGCCGGAGGGATGGGTAGACTAGGACCGGGTGTAAAAGGGTTTATGGCTGGACAGTTTTGAACATGGGGGTGGTCGTTCGGGTCGGGTCGGCCCGTTCGACTACCCCCACTAAAAATAATTCAAAGTTTTATTTATTTTAAACGGTGCCTTGGCAACCCGCTAACCGACAAAACAAAAACTCCGGAGACCCGGTTTTGGTGTTTGAATAAAGATGGGGCGTTTGGAAAACAAGAACCGGTTTTTCCCAAAATAGTTTTATACAAGCACATGCAAGATGATGACGATGCCCAAATGCAATGTGGCATGATGACATGAGCATGCGGTCATGATGATGCAATGCACAAAAACAACGCGATTTTCTAGTAGTGGTTTTGCGGGATGCCACATTGTAGCACTCTCCTCGTGATTCTGGCAGCACAACGGCGTGGTACCGAAAGTAGAGGGGAGATCCCGCAGGGCTTCGCCTTAAGCCGGAGCGAGTATGGTGGAGTATGAGAGAGGGCTATTAGTGGTCTAGGGATTAGACACACCAATTAGAAGGCTCTAAACCGAAGGCTAGGGCAATTAGAAGCTCTAAACCAAAACGGCTCTAAACCGGAGATTAGAGGATAGGAACTTGTGTGTCTAGAGGAGGAGGCCCTGCCCCTCCTCTTATAGGTGGGAGGCACGGCCAAGGGGAGGGGAGTCCCTCCCCAAGTCGGCCTTGGGTGGCGCGCCGGCTTGGAGAGGAGGGACTCCTCCCCCAAGTCGGTTTTGCCTCCTCTTGCTTGTTTCCCACAGTTTCCTGTTTTAGCCGTTTGACTTTCAAACTGGACATTTGACTTTTCTATTTTAGGATTCAATTTAATCCTTTATTTGGAACGGCAAGAACACTTAGTACATGATGCAATCATTCCAATATGTAATGACACATTCATGTACCCCTCCCCCCTCCCGGAGTGCCGGACATTCCGGAACCTGCTAGAACATTCACCGGAATCATTTCCGAACTCCGAAACGGGACTTTCCTTATATGAATCTTATTCTCCGGACCATTCCGGATCACCTCGTGATATCCCGGATCCCATCCGAGACTCCGAACAACATTCGGTCTCTTTCTCATAATACCATAACTACTCAAACAACGTCGAATCCTTAAGTGTGTCTCCCTACGGTTCGTGAATTATGCGGACATGATCGAGACACTTCTCCGAACAATAACCAATAGAGGAATCTGGAAATTCATATGGCTCCCACATATTTCTACGATTACTTTGTGATCGAATGAACCACTTACATACGATACCAATTTCCCTTTGTCTCACGATATGTTACTTATCCGAGGTTATGATCGTCGGTATCTCTGCATACCTAGTTCAACCTCGTTACTGATAAGTACTCTTTTCTCGTTCCCGTGATATGTGATCCCTTGTGAGCCAGTCACATGCTTGCAAGCTAATTGGATGACATTCCACCGAGAGGGCCCAGAGTATATCTATCCGTCATATGGATGGACAAATCCCACTCTTGATCCATGTGTCTCAACCAATACTTTCCGAACACTCAATGCCACCTTTATAGCCACCCAGTTACGGTGTGGTGTTTGATGTCATCAAAGCATCCATCCAGTAAAGGTGATATGCATGATCTCATAGTCGAAGGAATTAGGTTACTATGTATCAGAAAGCATATAGCAATTGAACTATTGAAATGACTTGATCTTTATGCTACGCTTATCTATAGGAGTATGTCCACCATACCATTCTCCTAACGATATGATCTTGTTGTTGATAACATCTCAATGTTCATGATAGGGAAACCACAATCATTAATCAACCAACAAGCTAGTGAAGTATAGAGGCTATACTAGGGACTTCAAATTAAGTTTACAAATCACACAAGTATTAATGTTTCCTTGTTAATACTATTATAGCATGAATGTAAACATTTATCATAAACACAAAGATATAATAATAACTACATTTATTATTGCCTCTAGGGCATATCTCCAACAGTCTCCCACTTGCACTAGAGTCATCTAATCTAGATTACATGGTAATATACCGAACACCCATGGCAGTTTGGTGTTGGTCATGTTTTGCTCTCGGGAGAGGTTTAGTCAACGGATCCGCCACATTTAGATCTGTGTGTACTTTGCAAATCTTTATATCCCCATCCTGGATATGTTCTCGAATAGCGTGAAAACGTAGCTTGATATGCTTCAGCTTCTTGTGTGACCTTGGTTCTTGCGCATTGGATATGGCACCCATGTTATCACAGTAGATAGACATTGGGTCCAGCGCACTAGGAACCACACCCAGCTCTGTAATGAACTCTTTCATCCATATCGCTTCTTGTGAAGCCTCCGAAGCAGCCATGTATTCCGATTCAGTTGAAGATCTCGCCACAACGCTTTGCTTTGCACTCCTCCAGCTAACTGCTGCACCATTCAAAATAAATACGTATCCAGATTGTGATTTAGAATCATCCGAATCGGTGTTCCAACTAGCATCGGTGTAACCATTAACAACGAGTTGTTCATCACCTCCATAAGAAAGAACCATATCCTTAGTTCTTCTCAAGTACTTAAGGATGTTTTTGACCGCTGTCCAATGATCCACTCCTGGATCACTTTGATATCTGCTAGTTAAACTAACAGCATATGCAATGTCGGGTCTAGTACATAGCATGGCATACATTAGAGATCCTATGGCTGATGCATAGGGAGTCTTACTCATCCTTTCTCTATCTTCTGCCGATGTCGGACTTTGAGTTTTACTCAAGATCGTATTGGGCAACATGGGCAAGAACCCTTTCTTGCTTTCTTCCATTCCAAACCTCTTTAGAACTTTGTCCAAATATGTACTCTGTGACAATGATATTTGGCGTTTCGATCTATCTCTGTAAATCTTTATGCCTAATATGTAAGCTGCTTCGCCAAGATCCTTCATTGAAAAACTATTATTCAAATATTCTTTGACACTATTAAGAAGGTCTACATCATTCCCAATCAATAATATGTCATCCACATATAGTATTAAGAATGCTACAGAGCTCCCACTCACTTTCTTGTAAATACAAGCTTCTCCATAAGTTTGTATAAAACCAAAACTTTTGATTACCTTATCAAAACGTTGATTCCAACTTCGGGATGCTTGCTTCAATCCATAAATGGACCGTTGAAGTTTGCATACCTTGTTAGCATCTTTAGGATCGACAAAACCTTTGGGTTGCATCATATACAACTCTTCATCAATATCTCCATTGAGAAATGCTGTTTTGACATCCATCTGCCATATCTCATAATCATAGTATGCAGCGATTGCTAACATAATCCTCACAGACTTTAGCTTCGCTACCGGTGAGAAAGTCTCATCGTAGTCAACTCCTTGAATTTGTCGAAACCCTTTTGCGACAAGTCGAGCTTTATAGACAGTAACATTACCATCAGCATCTGTTTTCTTCTTGAAAATACATTTGTTCTCGACAGCCTTTCAGCCATCCGGTAAGTCCACCAAAGTCCATACTTGGTTTTCGTACATGGATCCAATTTCGGATTTCATGGCTTCTTGCCATTTATTGGAATCTGGGCTCATCATCGCTTCCTCATATGTCTCGGGGTCATCGGTGTTGTCCACCAACATGACACTCATAACGGGATCATACCAATCTGGAGTGGTACGAGTTCTCGTTGACCTCCGAGGCTCTGTAGCAACTTCAACCGAAGTTTCATGATCACCATCATTAGCTCCCTCTCTTATTGGTGCAGGCACCATAGGAACTTCTTCCGGTGCTGCGCTACTCGCAATTTCGAGAGAAGGTTCGACAACCTCGTCGAGTTCTACTTTCCTTCCAGTCACTTCTTTCGAGAGAAATTCCTTCTCTAGAAAGGATCCATTCTTGGCAACGAAGACTTTGCCTTCGGATCTATGATAGAAGGTATACCCAATAGTTTCCTTCGGGTATCCTATGAAGACGCATTTTTCCGCTTTGGGTTCAAGCTTGTCCAGCTGTAACTTCTTTACATAGGCTTCGCATCCCCAAACTTTAAGGAACGACAATTTAGGTTTCTTCCCAAACCATAATTCATACGGTGTCGTTTCAACGGATTTAGACGGTGCCCTATTTAAAGTGAATGCGGCTGTTTCTAATGCATAACCCCAAAATGATAGCGGTAAATCTGTAAGTGACATCATAGAACGAACCATATCTAAGAGAGTTCGATTACGACGTTCGGACACACCATTACGCTGTGGTGTTCCCGGCGGTGTCAATTGTGAAAGTATTCCGCATTTCTTCAAATGCTCGCCAAACTCGTAACTTAGATATTCACCTCCACGATCAGAACGTAGAAATTTAATCTTCTTGTTACGTTGATTCTCTACCTCACTTTGAAACTCCTTAAACTTCTCGAAAGTTTCGGACTTATGTTTCATGAAATAGATATACCCATATCTACTCAAGTCATCCGTGAAGGTAAGAACATAACGATAACCACCGCGCGATGCTACACTCATTGGACCACACACATCGGTATGTATGATTTCCAATAAGTCCGTAGCTCGCTCCATCATACCAGAAAATGGAGTCTTAGTCATTTTTCCCATCAGACATGCTTCGCATCTTTCAAGTGATTCAAAAACAAGTGATTCAAGAAGTCCATCGGAATGGAGTTTCTTCATACGCTTCACTCCAATGTGACCAAGACGACAGTGCCACATATAGGTCGAATTATCGCTTGATTTCAAACGTTTAGCCTCAATGTTGTTGATATGTGTATTTCCACTATCGAGATTCAATAAGAATAGACCATCTATCAAAGGTGCATGTGCGTAAAACATATTACTCATATAAATCGAACAACCATTATTCTCGGACTTAAATAAGTAACCGTCTCGCAATAAACAAGATCCCGATATAATGTTCATGCTCAACGCAGGCACCAAATAACAATTATTTAAGTATAAAACTAATCCCGATGGTAGATGAAGGGGTAGCGTGCTGACCGCGATCACATCAACCTTTGATCCGTTTCCCACGCGCATCGTCACCTCGTTCTTCGCTAGCTTCCGTTTATTCTGCAGCACCTGTTTCGAGTTACAAATATGAGCAACCGAACCAGTATCAAATACCCAGGCACTACTACGAGTACTAGTGAGATACACATCAATAACATGTATATCAGATATACCTTTCTTCTTGATGTTGCCGTTCTTCAATTCCGCCAAGTACTTTGGGAAATTCCGCTTCCAGTGACCTTCTCCCTTGCAGTAAAAGCACTCAGTATCAGGCTTAGGTCCAGCCTTGGTCTTCTTCGCCGGCGTGGTAACTTTCTTACCACCCTTCTTGAAGTGTCCCTTTTGCTTAGACTTGCCTTTCTTGAATTTGGTGGTCTTATTGACCAACAACACTTGGTGCTCTTTCTTGATCTCCACTTCTGCAGATTTCAACATGGCAAAGAGTTCTGGCAACGTCTTGTTCATGTTCTGCATGTTGTAGTTCATCACAAAGTTCTTGTAACTCGGTGGTAGTGATTGGAGGACACGGTAAATCCCCAAAGCATTAGGAATCACTATACCCAAGCTTTGAAGTTTGTTTGCGTGCCCAGACATCTTAAGCACATGCTCACTGACGGAGCTGCCCTCTTCCATCTTGCAGTTAAAGAACTTTTCAGAAGCCTCATAGCTTTCAATTGCCGCATGAGTCTCAAAAATCAATTTGAGATCCTCGACAATATCATATGGGTCTGAATCCTCAAACCTTTTCTGAAGCTCCGATTCTAAACCATACAAGATAGCACACTGAACTATGGAGTACTGATTCTTCCGAGCGAGGTAAACATTCTTTACTTCATCGGGAGCATCATCTGCAGGTGGGTCACCCAGCGGTGCATCCAGCACATAGGTCAAATTACCAGCTGTGAGGACAATCCTCAAATTGCGGAACCAATCCGCGAAGTTGCTTCCATTGTTTTTCAACTTTTCTTTCTCTAGGAACGCATTAAAATTGATGGTAGGGGCTGCCATTGATCTACAACATATTTGCAATAGTTTAGACTAAGTTTATGACAAATTGAGTTCAAATTAATTAATGTAATTAAACTAGGTGAACTCCCACTCAAAACAACATCCCTCACATTGTTTTAGTGATCACACGAACCAAATCCACCATATCAACACCGATCATCACGAGAGTTGACATAGTTTCAATGGCGAACAATTGACATGTTCATCATATCTACTATATGATTCATGCTTTACCTTTCGGTGATCCGTGTTCCGAGACCATGTCTGTACATGCTAGGCCCGTCAAGATCAAACCTTAGTTTCCGCATGAGCAAATCTGGCTTGCTCACGTTGTATACACTTGCAGAATCTAACACACCCGATATCACGTGGTGCTTCGAAACAACAAGCTTTAGCAACGGTGCTAACTAAGGGTGAACACTTTATGACTTGAAATTCATGTGCATGAGGGATCATCTTATAATGCTACCGTCATCTACTAAGCAATACAAGATGCATAAAGGATTAACATCACATGCAATTCATAATATGTGATATGATATGGCCTTTCTTCTTTGTGCTTCCGATCTCCATCTTCAAGCACGAACATGATCTCCATCATCACCGGCATCACATCAAGGTCAATGACGCTTCTCCATGGTTGTCGTCCACCGGCTTCAACTATTACAACTACTTTGAATAGACACGCGGGTCTTAACATAAATTAAAGACAACCATATGGCTCCTGCCGGTTGCCAACTTACAATAAGGAACATTGCATACATCAAATATAATCACAATCATGGCCATATCACATCACTGCACACCCCTGCAAAACAAAGTTAGACGCCTCTACTTTCTTTGCATATTTTACGTGGTTTGGGGCTTTCAATAAGTGTCGTTCTAACTTACGAACAAGAACCACAACATTGATACTAGCATTGTTGATCACCCGTTGTAAATTGGATCTTAACTATGCTAGGAGAAACAGGCACCCGTAAAGCCACTTATGCAATACAAGTTGCATGTCAATCGTGGAGCAAGTCTCATGAACGATGTCATGTAAGGTTAGCCCGGGCCGCTTCATCCCAACATACCGCAAGATGCAAAGTACACAAGAAGCAATCGACAATAAAAGCATCAGCGCCCACAATGACCATTGTGTTCTACTCGTGCAACAGATCTACATATAGACACGGCTCTGATACCACTGTTGGGGGTTCGTAGCATGGAAAACAAAAATTTTCTATCGCATACAAACAAACAAGCCAAGATCTATCTACTAGATTGTAGCAACGAGTCGATGGAATAACTTACCCTCGAAGATTCCAAAGTGTTTAACGAGAGCGGATTCTCGTGGGTGATGTAGTCGTACTCTTCCCGATCTCAAGATCGTGTAGACGATCCTTCCGGCGCTGCGTTCCGGCAGCGCTCCCGCAGTCGGTCACACGTTCGGTACTCGACGAAGACCTTCCTCTCCCTTGTTCCAGCAGGCAGCGGAGGTTGTAGCACTCTCCTCGTGATTCCGGCAGCACAACGGCGTGGTACCGAAAGTAGAGGGGAGATCCCGCAGGGCTTCGCCTTAAGCCGGAGCGAGTATGGTGGAGTATGAGAGAGGGCTATTAGTGGTCTAGGTATTAGACACACCAATTAGAAGGCTCTAAACCGAAGGCTAGGGCAATTAGAAGCTCTAAACCAAAACGGCTCTAAACCGGAGATTAGAGGATAGGAACTTGTGTGTCTAGAGGAGGAGGCCCTGCCCCTCCTCTTATAGGTGGGAGGCGCGGCCAAGGGGAGGGGAGTCCCTCCCCAAGTCGGCCTTGGGTGGCGCGCCGGCTTGGAGAGGAGGGACTCCTCCCCCAAGTCGGTTTTGCCTCCTCTTGCTTGTTTCCCACAGTTTCCTGTTTTAGCCGTTTGACTTTCAAACTGGACATTTGACTTTTCTGTTTTAGGATTCAATTTAATCCTTTATTTGGAACGGCAAGAACACTTAGTACATGATGCAATCATTCCAATATGTAATGACACATTCATGTACCCCTCCCCCCTCCCGGAGTGCCGGACATTCCGGAACCTGCTAGAACATTCACCGGAATCATTTCCGAACTCCGAAACGGGACTTTCCTTATATGAATCTTATTCTCCGGACCATTCTGGATCACCTCGTGATATCCCGGATCCCATCCGAGACTCCGAACAACATTCGGTCTCTTTCTCATAATACCATAACTACTCAAACAATGTCGAATCCTTAAGTGTGTCTCCCTACGGTTCGTGAATTATGCGGACATGATCGAGACACTTCTCCGAACAATAACCAATAGAGGAATCTGGAAATTCATATGGCTCCCACATATTTCTACGATTACTTTGCGATCGAATGAACCACTTACATACGATACCAATTTCCCTTTGTCTCACGATATGTTACTTATCCGAGGTTATGATCGTCGGTATCTCTGCATACCTAGTTCAACCTCGTTACTGATAAGTACTCTTTTATCGTGCCCATGATATGTGATCCCTTGTGAGCCAGTCACATGCTTGCAAGCTAATTGGATGACATTCCACCGAGAGGGCCCAGAGTATATCTATCCGTCATATGGATGGACAAATCCCACTCTTGATCCATGTGTCTCAACCAATACTTTCCGAACACTCAATGCCACCTTTATAGCCACCCAGTTACGGTGTGGTGTTTGATGTCATCAAAGCATCCATCCGGTAAAAGTGATATGCATGATCTCATAGTCGAAAGAATTAGGTTACTATGTATCAGAAAGCATATAGCAATTGAACTATTGAAATGACTTGATCTTTATGCTACGCTTATCTATAGGAGTATGTCCACCATACCATTCTCCTAACGATATGATCTTGTTGTTGATAACATCTCAATGTTCATGATAGGGAAACCACAATCATTAATCAACCAACAAGCTAGTGAAGTATAGAGGCTATATTAGGGACTTCAAATTAAGTTTACAAATCACACAAGTATTAATGTTTCCTTGTTAATACTATTATAGCATGAATGTAAACATTTATCATAAACACAAAGATATAATAATAACTACATTTATTATTGCCTCTAGGGCATATCTCCAACAATTATAACTAAGCGCAAGGTGGTAAACGAATGCCAATGACTACAACAACTATGCAAATTCACTTTAATTTAATTTATGATAAATAGTGTTCAAATTTTAATCATATTGCTGTTGAACTCCCACTTAAAACAATATCCCTCACATTATTTTAGTGATCACACGAACCAAATTCACTACACCAAGTCCCATCATCACGTGACATGATATAGTTTCAAAGGCGAATAATCATCATGTTCATCATATCATCTATATGAATCATGATTTACCTTTCGGTATTCCGTGTTCCGAGATCATGTCTTTACATGCTAGGCTCGTCAAGATCAAACCTTAGCTTCCGGCGGAGCAAATCTGGCTTGCTCCCATTGTATACACTCGCAGAATCTAACACACCCGATCATCACGTGGTGCTTCGAAATAACGAGCTTTAGCAATGGTGCCTACTAAGTACGAACACTCTATAACTTGATATTTTGTGAGAGGGATCATCTTATAATGCTACCATCGCGAACTAAGCAATACAAGATGCATAAAAGGATTAACATCACATGCAAATAAAAATATGTGATATGATATGACCTTTCTTCTTGTGCTTATGATCTCCATCTTCAAGCACGAACATGATCTCCATCATCACCGGTGTGGCGTCAAAGTCAATGGCGCCGCTCCATGATTGCCGTCCAACAACATCAACTATTACAACTACTTTGAATAATAGACACGCAGGTCTAGACGAAATTAAAAGACAACCATATGGCTCCTGCCGGTTGTCGACTTACAATAAGGATCATTGCATAAATCATATATAATCACAATCATGGGCATATCACATCACAGCACACCCCTGCAAAACAAAGTTATACGCCTCTAATTTTCTTTGCATGTTTTACGTGGTTTGGGGCTTTCAAAAAGTGTCGTTCTAACTTACGAACAAGAACCACAGCATTGATACTAGTATTGTCAATCGCCCGTTGTAAATTGAATCTTCATTATGTTGGGAGAAACAGGCACCTGCAAAGCCACTTATGCAATACAAGTTGCATGTAAAGCATGGAGCAAGTTTTATGAACGATGTCATGTAAGGTTAGCCTGGGCCGCTTCATCTCACTATCCCGCAAGATACAAAGTACATAAGAAGCAATCGACAACAAAAGCATCAACACCCACAATGACCATTGTGTTCTACTTGTGCAATAGATCTACATATAGACACGGCTCTGATACCACTATAGGGGTTCATAGCATGGAAAACAAAAAAAATCTACCGCATGAACACACAATCAAGATCTAATCTATTATCAAGCCAAGATCTATCTACTAGATCAGTGCAACAAGTTGATAGAGTACTAACCCTCGAAGATCCAAAGCGGTTAACGAGAGCAGATTCTCGTGGATGATGTAGTCGTACACTTGACGATCCTTCCGGCGCTGTGTTCTAGCAGCGCTTCCGCAGTCGGTCGCACGTTCGGTACTCGATGAAGACCTTCCTCTCCCTTATTCCAGCAGGTAGCAGAGGTTGTAGTTCTCCCCTCGCGATTCCGGCAGCATGACGACGTGGTGTCGGAAGTAGAGGGAAGATCCCACAGGGCTTCGCCTAAGCCGGTGCGGGTTATGGTGGATCTATGGTTTCTGGTGATCTAGGTTTAGAAGGTCGGAGAGGAGGAGGAGGTGTCGGCGGTGGCTAGGGCGACGGCGACGGGCTGACGGCGGCATGCGGCAGTGGCGGCGGCGGCTTGGGCGGCGGCGGCGCAAGGTGGGGAGGGCTGGTTGTGGTGCTTTGGGGCAGCCCTTCCCCTCTATTTATGAGCGGAGGGGCAGCTTGGGAGAGGGGAGTTTGAATCCTTCCCCAAACCCAAGTTAGAGAGAATGAAGGACTCTTTCCTTCTTCCACTAGGAAACTATTGTTCCAGTTTGACTTTTTAAACCCCCTTTTGACTTTCAATTTAGAGCTTTATTTCTCTCTCACAAATGCCCAACCAAGTGACCAAGTACATGATCCAATCATTCCACTTAACCATGCCACATTCATGAACCATTCCCCTTCTGGTCCGGTGAACCTTCTAGACCCTTCTAGAACCTCTCCGATGAAAACATCGAAATCATTCCCGAACTCCGGAATCGGACTTTCCTTATATGAATCTTATTGTCACATCCCAAGATTTTCCAAATCTTGTAATGTGAAAAATAAATAAACAAAATAAATAATTGTTGAAATTTAGGGTGAGAAGAAACTTTTTGATTCCAATTGGAAACATCAAAACCTATTTTGATCAAATAAAAATCCTAAAGAGATTTAAAAAGATAAACAAATAATGAATAAAGTTATAATAGTTGGAGTCACTATTTTTGGATCTTTTAATAAAAAGATATGGTTTTCAAAAGCAAAGGTAGAAATATAAATAAGGACTATTTTAAAGAGCCAAATTAAATCTTGGCTAAAAAAATGAAATAAAATATTTCTATTTGATAAAAAGAGTAAAGGATTACTTGAATAAAATAATAGGGATTTATTATACCCAATTATATTTGAGTAAAGGCTTTTTCCATTTTAAAATAAACATTAAAAACTTATTAAAGTGTTTTAAATAAAATTCCAAAGTGTTTTATAATTTCAATTAAAACCTACTGAAAAGGTTTTGGAAAAATTTAGAAAGTCAAATAGAGTTTTTAAACATATTTGAATCCTATTTTGAATTAAAGACTAAAGTCTATTTAATTATTATTTTTAAATAAATAATAAACCCTAAAAATAATTGTTCTATTTTGGACTATGAAATATGTCGATAAACAGGATTAAAATTCACCCAAAGTTTGGTGGTGATTTGAATTCAAATGGAGGTTGAAAAATATTATTAAATCTTCTTTAATTAATACTAGAGCCTATTTTAAATAATTAAAAGACCCTAAAAAGAATAAATATATTATTCTAAATTTGACTTTAGAATGTGTTATTAATCAGTATTTAAATCTAAACAAATTTTGGTTGAGGTTTGAAATCAAATTGATGTTTGAAATAATTAAACAAAATCAAAATAGAATATTCGAAATATAAAAGGAAAAACAATCAGAACAAAAAAATGAAAGGAGCAGCCCAGCCCAGCTAGCCCACTAAGCCCAGCAGCCCACCTCTCCTTTTCCCCCGAAACATTTTCTCTCACTCACGAATTGTCCCGCTCAGTCACTGAACGTGAGGCCCCACTGTACCCCCCACTCACTCGCTAACAACGCAGCCCCAGTGCCCCGTCATCGTCGTCAACCCCGCGACCCATTCATCCCCAAACCTCGCTGTTGTTTCTGCCGTGATTGCGCGCCTTCAATTCACGTTAATGGCCGATTAATCCCTCACTGCAATGACGCCCTCTTAATCGCCCATGTCCCCTCTCTCTTTTCCCCTCAGACGCCACACACTCTCCGCCCCTAGGCTGCCCGTATTGCTTGCGACAACCTCACTGTCTCCGACGGACTCCGACGTTGATTCCGGCAGCTCCGCGTCACCCCTTGCCCCCTCGACCACTCTAGCTTGCTCGCCATCACCGTACGCGTCTCCTAGTACCCCCAACCTGCTCACGCGTGCCCCCCATCGTCGGCAGCTACCTCGACTGAACGCCACCGCCGTCTGTCTCGTCTTCGGCGACCTCTCCCCGGTAAACCCGACCGCCCCTCTCCCCCTGGTTGACACGCCCGTACTCGCCACGTCTTTGCGCGTCTAATGGAAGCCTCCTTTTCCTCTAGCGGGCACTGCATCTTCACCAACGACAACGGACAGAGAAGCCCGACGCCAGGGACAACTCCGGCGAGCGATTGCCATCCACCCCGAGCGCCCCTTCGACAGATAAGACCACGTTGAGCATCAGTGCGTCATGGCGATTCTGGTAAGCATCTCCCTTCGCTCTATCGCTTCCTGTAACATCGACACCATCACCGTCTGACCGCGCGCCGCCACACGCCGCCGCCAGCGCCGCTGCTTCTTGGTCATAGCATTGAGGTCCGTAGGATCTTGATCTGACGATTAAGATTAGAACTAACCCGAAGGGGTATGTATCCACCTGAGCCGTGCAATCCCACTTAAATCCAACGGCTGTCAGCGATCGATCCGAGCGAAACGGTACCGGCAAATAGGAACAAGACACGTGGCCCTGTCTGTTTTAATAAAAACATATTTGATCTATTAGTTGTTCAATTTTGTAAAATCCATAACTTTCAAACCACACGTCCAAATTTTGCAAAATTTATATCAATGGATTCAGCAAAACAATTACTTTCTGACCATTCACTTTGTTTAGTAAAATGTTTCTGTTAAATTGAATGTTTTTGCAGAAACTTGTGTGGGCATATTTAGAATATAAAATTTGTTCTAAAATGATTTTTGAGATAAAACCTTTGGCAAATGGATTGTTTTGAACCTACTGACCTTATAAACCAATTCATGGATTTTAAAATGTATTTGGTAAAGCTAAAGAGTAAAACTTTGATTTAAAGCATTTCTAGTCAAAATAAAAATAATGTTTATTTATTAAAAATGCTTTTGGAGAAAAAAACCTTTGGGAAATGTTTTGATTTAAACTCTCTGACCCTAAACACAAAGTTTTATGATTTAAAAATATATTTTGATGAACCCTATAGATTGTTACCTTATTAAAAGCATTTCTCAACCACATAAAATATTGATTTGGTTTAAAAATGATTTATAAGTAAAATCTTTTGCAAATGATTTTGCCACTTTATAAAATGACCAATAGGTGTTTTCAAATGTTTATAACCTACTAGAAACCACTTTTCCAAATAAAACAATCTTTAGCATGCTTGCATGCATTGTTTTGTTTCTATCATTTTATGTGATGTTTTGCTTGAATGGTAGATTGAAATATTGCTTGCTTGATTGAATTGTAGTGGAATTTGAAGAGTGTGATTGTTTCAAGATCAAGGAGTGAACTTATACTCTCTACCAAAAAGGCAAGTGATGCTTCATACTTTTGTCCCATTATTTTCACTATGCATTAGTGATATTTCTAAGTAGGACTTGCATGGAATTTTTACTAAGTATAAACTATGCCATGGGAAAATCCTAGTATATGAAACTTTAGTAGAAATTTCCTAAGTTAAGATTCCTACTACTATCATGCTTAGCTTAGCTAGTAGAAAACAAGGGTGGATTATATTCATGCTATGGAATATTTCTAAGTCAAGGACTTGATTTTTGTTTAATAAAACAACTAAGTGAATGAATCACGTGGGTGGAATGGAAGGAATGGTTTGTGTTGAGTGGTTACACAAGGCCCATTTCTATGGTTTACCTTGTGTATCTCACTTGTGGATGGCCACCCAGGAACAAAGAGATTTGAGATGTCAAATGTTGAGAAGCTTCAAGTGCAGCCACTTGGCATTATGGGCTCTGCCTGGATCATATAGGTTGCAATAACTTAGCCAAATGGACAGTTGGTGGTAGGGGATTGATAGGTTAGAGCGCGTCCATTCTGATCTAAGGGAAGGCTTCTGAAAGATCTTGTCTTGGGAAACAAAGTCTTGTGGGGAAAGTGCACCACCTCTGTAGAGTGTAAAATCTAAGTACTTAGCCATGTCCCTGGTAAAGGACAATTTGAGCATAAAGACATGGAAGCTATCAAGAATCTCCTCATCCTAATTTCTAAGTTAAAAACTTGTGGTTGAACAAGGGTTGAAGGATCACCAATTTATATTGGGAGATGCCTTAGGTGATTTTTGTCAAGCAAAAACTTAGTATTTTCAAATGAGAAGGAAAATCTATTTTGAGCAATGCAAGCCTAAGATCCACTTAGCCAAATGCATATAGATGATAGACTCCACTATACTACCATAGTATCACTTGCCAATATAATTCAAATGTATTGACCCTTGTGGCTGTAACTTGTTATGCTGCAGGTTTGTTTGATGTTAGTGAAGTTTATTGATTTGGATTACAAGTATACAACCAACATGACTGCCTGTGGCACTTTGAAGATGAAGGACCCCATTCTATTGTTATATTCTGCTGCATTGTAATGAGATAGCCAAATGGGCTATGTAAGATGTAATGAATTATTTTATTCCTGGTTATAAAGTTGTATTATGACCTTTGTTTCTTGATATTACATCTTAACTGTGGATGCTAGCTATTGATCTAGGGACTAGCATTGCAATCACAGGGATCCTTTCCTTTATAAAGGAGGGATCTTACAGATGGTATCAGAGCATTGTGTTGCTTGTAGAATTGTAACCCTAGGATTGGACAAAACCCCTTAGAAAATAGGAGTAGTATTTGTTCCAAAACTTATTTACAAACAATCTTGTAAACTCTTTCCTCAACCATTTTTGGTTTGATTCTACATATCTTCTATTTCAAACTTGATGGATAAAGCCTACCCCATGGCCAAAGACTTCAACATGAGCAAAGAACTTCACCGACTCAAGTGATTTCAACTTTATTTTCACCAAGGACTTCAACTTGGATATCACTAAGGACTACAAGCGAGACAAGAAATATTGCTCAACACATGAATACTAAGGAAACACAACATAGAAGGAACCATCATCACCTTTGAAGTTTTGTGACCAAGACACAAGAAATTTTCCCAAGGAAACCATGATCTCATTCAAGAAGAATCAACTAAGAAGGATGGAAAGATCTCAAGTGAACCATATAGATGGACCACCATATTAAGTATAGATCAAACACACCAACTTATGTGGTGTAACAAAAATATTTTATTGCCTAAAGATGTGCTTGAACTTGTTGTTTGAATGGAATGTTTGTTTGTGATTGCTTGCACATTGCTTGAGTGAATTGTGATGTGTGTGTGATTAGAATTGATTCCTTAGAAATCTTTTGCCTATTATAATCCCAATCCAACCCAAACAGATGACTTCTCCAAGAGACTTCAACATCAAGAATGACAACAACAACAACAACAACCAAGAGGTCAACATGAGAGAACAACTACTAGCAAACCAAACCCAGTTGAACCAAGTGACAACTCAGTTTTTAGCCAACAACAATGGGCTAGACCCAACCATGCAAAAGTTTTTGGAAATTCAATCCCAATTATTGCAAGGGATGGCCACTCAAATGATCAACATGGGAGACAACTCTTCCCAAGGAGTTTATGACAACAAGGATGTCAAGGATGATATTTTAGAAGGAACCCAAGCTTGCAATATTTGTGGAGACAAGGATCACACTTCCAAGGAACATGAAGATCAATGCCCCAATTGTGAAGAGAAACATCCAACTAATCAATGCCCCACATCACAAGCTACTTGTTTCCTATGTGAAGGAAATAATCATGTCCCTATCCAATGCCCCATCTATTCCATAGTTCAACAAAGGAAACAAGGTGGAGTGCATAAACAATTTGTAAACCCTCATAAAGGAACAACTTCTACCAAGAAGGATGAAGGCAAAGTCAAAACTATGCATCATAAGGCCAAATCCAAAGTGATCACAAAGTGTTGCTACTCTTGTGGAGAAGAAGATCATATCTCTAGTAAATGCCCCAAGAAGAGAGAAAGATTTCCCACCTTTGTGGTGAAGTATGAAGAGCATGAACTAGAAGAACTCCTAGCTTTGGAGAGACCCAAGAAGAAGAAGAAGAAGAAGAAGAAGAAATGACCCAACCCTATCAAGAAGGATATTACCCAAGAGCAATGTTACACTTGCAAACAGATGGGACACTATGCCAATGAATGCCCAGAAAAGAAGAAGAAGCAAGGAAACAAACAAGAGGCAATGATACCAAAGGAAAAGAAAGATATCAGCCAAGTGATGTGTTTCAATTGCAAAGAACCAGGACATTATGCAACCAATTGTCCAGAAAAGATGAAGCATGAGATAAACAAGCCTATGAAGAATCTCAGCCTTGTCACATGTTTCAAGTGTGGAAACAAAGGACACAATGCAGATGTTTGCCCAGAGAAGTTTCAACAAGATTCCAAGCAAGCCAAGAAGTAATCTAGTTGGAAAATTTTTAAGGGTGGTAGTACCCTAGTTGCTTTGAGCCAACTTGTAACCCTAGCCTTCCCAAATCTCGGGACGAGATTAAGGGTGGTAGCCTGTCACATCCCAAGATTTTCCAAATCTTGTAATGTGAAAAATAAATAAACAAAATAAATAATTGTTGAAATTTAGGGTGAGAAGAAACTTTTTGATTCCAATTGGAAACATCGAAACCTATTTTGATCAAATAAAAATCCTAAAGAGATTTAAAAAGATAAACAAATAATAAATAAAGTTATAATAGTTGGAGTCACTATTTTGGATCTTTTAATAAAAATATATGGTTTTCAAAAGCAAAGGTAGAAATATAAATAAGGACTATTTTAAAGGGCCAAATTAAATCTTGGCTAAACAAACGAAATAAAATATTTCTATTTGATAAAAAGAGTAAAGGATTATTTGAATAAAATAATAGGGATTTATTATACCCAATTATATTTTAGTAAAGGCTTTTCCATTTTAAAATAAACATTAAAAACTTATTAAAGTGTTTTAAATAAAATTCCAAAGTGTTTTATAATTTCAATTAAAACCTACTGAAAAGGTTTTGGAAAAAATTAGAAAGTCAAATCGAGTTTTTAAACATGTTTGAATCCTATTTTGAATTAAAGACTAAAGTCTATTTAATTATTATTTTTAAATAAATAATAAACCCTAAAAATAATTGTTCTATTTTGGACTTTGAAATATGTTGATAAATAGGATTAAAATTCACCCAAAGTTTGGTGGTGATTTTAATTCAAATGGAGGTTGAAAAATATTATTAAATCTTATTTAATTAATACTAGAGCCTATTTTAAATAATTAAAAGACCCTAAAAAGAATAAATATATTATTCTAAGTTTGACTTTAGATTGTGTTATTAATAAGTATTTAAATCTACACAAATTTTGGTTGAGGTTTGAAATCAAATTGATGTTTGAAATAATTAAACAAAATTAAAACAGAATATTAGAAATAGAAAAGGAAAAAACAATCAGAACAAAAAAAATGAAAGGAGCAGCCCAGCCTAGCTAGCCCACTAAGCCCAGCAGCCCACCTCTCCTTTTCCCCCGAAACGTTTTCTCTCACTCACGAATTGACCCGCTCAGTCACTGAACGCGAGGCCCCACTGTACCCCCCACTCACTCGCTGACAACGCAGCCCCACTGCCCCGTCATCGTCGTCAACCCCGCGACCCATTCATCCCCAAACCTCACTGTTGTTTCTGCCGTGATTGCGCACCTTCAATTCGCGTTAATGGCCGATTAATCCCTCGCTGCAACGACGCCCTCTTAATCGCCCACGTCCCCTCTCTCTTTTCCCCTCATACGCCACACACTCTCCGCCCCTAGGCTGCCCGTATTGCGTGCGACAACCTCACTGTCTCCGACGGACTCCGACGTTGATTCCGGCAGCTCCTCGTCACCCCTTGCCCCCTCGACCACTCTAGCTTGCTTGCCATCACCGTACGCGTCTCCCAGTACCCCCAACCTGCTCGCGCGTGCCCCCCATCGTCGACAGCTACCTCGACTGAGCGCCACCGCCGTCTGTCTCGTCTCCGACGACCTCTCCCCGGTAAACCTGACCGCCCCTCTCCCCCCTGGTTGACACTCCCGTACTCTCCATGTCTTTGCGCGTCTAATGGAAGCCTCCTTTTCCTCTAGCGGGCACTGCATCTTCACCAACAACAACAGACAGAGAAGCCTGACGCCAGGGACAACTACGGTGAGCAATTGCCATCCACCCCGAGCGCCTCTTCGACGGAGAAGACCACGTTGAGCATCAGTGCGTCATGGCGATTTTGGTGAGCATCTCCCTTCGCTCTCTCGCTTCCTGTAACGTCGACACCGTCACCGTCTGACCATGCGCCGCCACACGCCGCCGCCAGCGCCGCTGCTTCTTGGTCATAGCATTGAGGTCCGTAGGATATTGATCTGATGATTAAGATTAGAACTAACCCGAAGGGGTATGTATCCACCTGAGCCGCAATCCCACTTAAATCCAACGGCTGTCAGCGATCGATCCGAGCGAAATGGTACTGGCAAATAGGAACAATACACGTGGCCCTGTCTGTTTTAATAAAAACAGATTTGATCTATTAGTTGTTCAATTTTGTAAAATCCATAACTTTCAAACCACACTTCCAAATTTTGCAAATTTTATATCAATGGATAGAAAAACAAGTACTTTCTGACCATGCACTTTGTTTAGTAAAATGTTTCTGTTAAATTGAATGTTTTTGCAGAAACTTGTGTGGGCATATTTAGAATATAAAATTTGTTCTAAAATGATTTTTGAGATAAAACCTTTGGCAAATGGATTGTTTTGAACCTACTGACCTTAGAAACCAATTCATGGATTTTAAAATGTATTTGGTAAAGCTAAAGAGTAAAACTTTGATTTAAATCATTTCTAGTCAAAATAAAAATAATGTTTATTTATTAAAAATGCTTTTGGAGAAAAAAACCTTTGGGAAATGTTTTGATTTAAACTCTCTGACCCTAAACACAAAGTTTTATGATTTAAAAATATATTTTGATGAACCCTATAGATTGTTACCTTATTAAAAGCATTTCTCAACCACATAAAATATTGATTTGGTTTAAAAATGATTTATAAGTAAAATCTTTTGCAAATGATTTTGCCACTTTATAAAATTACCAATAGGTGTTTTCAAATGTTTATAACCTACTAGAAACCACTTTTCCAAATAAAACAATCTTTAGCATGCTTGCATGCATTGTTTTGTTTCTATCATTTTATGTGATGTTTTGCTTGAATGGTAGATTGAAATATTGCTTGCTTGATTGAATTGTAGTGGAATTTGAAGAGTGTGATTGTTGCAAGATCAAGGAGTGAACTTATACTCTCTACCAGAAAGACAAGTGATGCTTCATACTTTTGTCCCATTATTTTCACTATGCATTAGTGATATTTCTAAGTAGGACTTGCATGGAATTTTTACGAAGTATAAACTATGCCATGGGAAAATCCTAGTATATGAAACTTTAGTAGAAATTTCCTAAGTTAAGATTCCTACTACTATCATGCTTAGCTTAGCTAGTAGAAAACAAGGGTGGATTATATTCATGCTATGGAATATTTCTAAGTCAAGGACTTGATTTTTTTAATAAAACAACTAAGTGAATGAATCACCTGGGTGGAATGGAAGGAATGGTTTGTGTTGAGTGGTTACACAAGGCCCATTTCTATGGTTTACCTTGTGTATCTCGCTTGTGGATGGCCACCCAGGAACAAAGAGATTTGAGATGTCAAATGTTGAGAAGCTTCAAGTGCAGCCACTTGGCATTATGGGCTCTGCCTGGATCATATAGGTTGCAATAACTTAGCCAAATGGACAATTGGTGGTAGGGGATTGATAGGTTGGAGCGCGTCCATTCTGGTCTAAGGGAAGGCTTCTGAAAGATCTTGTCTTGGGAAACCAAGTCTTATGGGGAAAGTGCACCACCTCTGCAGAGTGTAAAATCTAAGTACTTAGCCATGTCCCTGGTAAAGGACAATTTGAGCATAAAGACATGGAAGATATCAAGAATCTCCTCATCCCAATTTCTAAGTTAAAAACTTGTGGTTGAACAAGGGTTGAAGGATCACCAATTTCTATTGGGAGATGCCTTGGGTGATTTTTGTCAAGCAAAAACTTAGTGTTTTCAAATGATAAGGAAAATCTATTTTGAGCAATGCAAGCCTAAGCTCCACTTAGCCAAATGCATATAGATGATAGACTCCACTATACTACCATAGTATCACTTGCCAATACAATTCAAATGTATTGACCCTTGTGGCTGTAACTTGTTATGTTGCAGGTTTGTTTGATGTTAGTGAAGTTTATTGATTAGGATTACAAGTCTACAACCAACATGACTGCCTGTGGCACTTTGAAGATGAAGGACCCCATGCTACTGTTATATTCTGTTGCATTGTAATGAGATAGCCAAATGGGCTATGTAAGATGTAATAAATTATTTTATTCCTGGTTATAAAGTTGTATTATGACCTTTGTTTCTTGATATTACATCTTAACTGTGGATGCTAGCTATTGATCCAGGGACTAGCATTGCAATCACAGGGATCCTTTCCTTTACAAAGGAGGGATCTTACACTTATTTTACGGACCACTCTGGATCTCCTCGTGATATCCCGGATCCCATCCGAGACTCCGAGCAACATTCGGTCTCCCTACTTACATTCCATATCTACTAAACAACATCGAATCATTAAGTGTGTCTCCCTACGGTTCGTGAATTATACGAACCTGATCGAGACACTTCTCCGATCAATAACCAATAGAGGAATCTGTAAATTCATATGGCTCCCACATATTTCTACGATTACTTTGCGATCGAATTAACCACTTACATACGATACCAATTTCCCTTTGTATTGTGATAGTTTACTTATCCGAGGTTTGATCGTCGGTATCTCTGCATACCTAGTTCAACCTTGATAAGTACTCTTTTCTCGTTCCCGTGATATTTGATCCCTTGTGATCCAGTCACATGCTTGCAAGCTAATTGGATGACATTCCACCAAGAGGGCCCAGAGTATATCTATCCGTCATATGGATGGAAAATCTCACTCTTGATCCATGTGCCTCAACACATACTTCCCGAACACTCAATGCCACCTTTATAGCCACCCAGTTACGGTGTGGTGTTTGGTGTCATCAAAGCATTCTTTCGGTGATGGTGATTAGCATGATCTCATGGTGGAAGGAATTAGGTTACTATGTATCAGAAAGCTTATAGTAAATAAACTATATTAAATGACTTGATCTTTATGCTATGCTTAACTATAGGAGTATGTCCATCACACCATTCTCCTAATGATATGATCTTGTTGTTAATAACATCTCAATGTTCATGATCAGAAAACCACGATCATCTTATTAACCAACAAGCTAGTATTACAAAGAGGCTTTACCAGGAACTCTAATTTAGTTTACAAATCACACAAGTATTAATGTTTCCGGTTAATACAATTATAACATAGTATGCAAAAATTTATCATAAGCATGAAGATATGATAATAACCTCTTTGTTATTGCCTCTTGGGCATATCTCCAACAAAAACTTTACACATACCCATACCCGTCGGGTACCCATACCCATTGGGTACCCGGTGGGTAGATCCAATAGTACACAAGTTATTCATAATTTTACGTTCATCAGTAACATATATTTGATAAAAAATACAATTATATCTACTTAATAATTGGTACAAGAGTACATGAAAATATCAAAATTTAGAATTTGCAATCGCATATTATTCCCTAGGATTCTTGGCCTACAGGTAAGTTTGACATGTGAGTTTAAACGGTAAGGGTATGGGTATACCCATGGGTACAAGTATATACCAATGGCCATACCCATAATTTAACGGGTAAGGTATGTGTATTAGCCGTGGGTATAAATGTGTGCTCATAACCTACCCATGCGGATACAATACCTACGGGTACCCGTACCCATGGGTAAAATTACATCCTTACCTGAGGGGATCACACGATCCGAGTTGTGGAAGAGCTGGCTTCAATTCCATATTTTTCTCACCGTAACTGGGAGTCATAAGGGTGGTTTTGGGCCGACCGTGAAGCAAGTTGCGTGACGTGGATCAGTCAAGATGGAATTTTCCCATCCATCACAGAGAGATATTCTCTAGGACCATCCATATGATATGATTCGGAAGCATGGTCATGCACTACTCGATCAAGTGTTGATCGAGGTAGTACGACTTAGAGAAGTTGGAAGGAATTAGTTATCACTGCAACGAGAGAAGAGAGTTAAATCGGCACTGGGATGATGGAATATCCCCTTTGGTTTACCACCAATATCGTGAGGTAAAGGGACTCGGACAGATCATCACACTGAGGGCCCTTGCAGGTACTAGGAGTCGTCAAGTCTTACTAGATGCCGCTACCGATTATCAGCTCTAGTCTGAAGATCACTGAGCTACGACTTTGATTGAAAGACTACTAAGCTGTGTCTGGCTTACCGTAAACCTATGGGACCGCACATTTAAGAGAGTGGAACTGGGCAGATAATGATCCGAATATCACGAGCCGACAAGTTGGACTTACTCGGACATGGACACATGTCAATGGGTTGGACCCACTTTGACTAGGGTTAGGGTTTAGGAACGAGGTACACAAGTGTTGTGTGCCCTCACCTACTCACCTATATAAAGGAAGGTGGGTGGCGGCGGACAAGATATCTAGTGCTTCGACTTGAGGGTTTCACTAGACTTGACCATTCCCACCTTCCTGTCCCACGGCGGCAAAACCGAGGCTAGCACCTCACTTGCTACTGTTCCACCGTGTACGTGTGTGAGACGACAGAGGCACTGCACCAACGGTGCTCATTGGCGTTGGGCGACGGAGTCGTGGGTGGAAGGAGGAGGAGCACCGGAGCCGGCGACTCAGAGGTCCCATGATCGAGTTGTTAGCCGGAGCCGGATGTGACGAATGGGAACGTATGACACCAACGCGACATGCTTCCTTAGCTTCCGCAAACCTACGTCGAGAGGTAAGAACTATTGCCTCTTACCTTGGCCGGATCTTGGAGCAGAAAAGTTTTTGTTTTCGGCCTGGCTCTGCATATTGCCCAACATGTCCTCCCTTGCCTGGCCTGCCCATGGACTGACCCATCTGGTAGCCACCCAGCCACCCATTTTGTGGGTCTCCGTGGTAAACGGACCTGACCATTTTTTTTGTTCGCATGGAGACCCTTTGACTGCAAAACGGATAGATTTTGTGTCCAAATGAGTCGGCTCGCTCGATATGGCCTAAGATCTAACAAGTTTTCGGACGCATGAGAACTACCTGTTACTTATTATTATTACTCCCTCCGGTCCATATTAATGTTCTCAAATTTATCTAGATTCGTATATGTTATATGTTAATCCAAATTCTATAAAGTGTAGACCAATTTCTAACGAGTGGAGCGAGGCCCGTCGCCGGAGGGTCGGGGCGCATGTGGGGGGTGAAGGGGGCGACAGCCCCCTACGGTAAGGTACGGATCGTCGAAGATCTAGGTTTCCACCGATATATAAACCTCTTGTAAGCCGCCGGTTGGAAGGAGTTGCATCTGTGAAATTCCCGACGTTTGTAAACACTCCCCGATATAGTGAAGTTTCGCTGGCTGACGCCCGTGGTTTTTTCCTCTCTTTGTCGAAGAGGTTTTTCCACGTTAAATCTGTGTCCTCTTGCTATAATTTTTTTTCGTTCTTCGTTATCTTCTTATTGCAACTATAACAGTATATATCTAGTTTGATACATATAAATTTAGATAAAATTAAAACCATTGGATACATACAAAGCTAGATAAAGTTGAGACAATTTATATGGACAGTAAAGAGAGTAGGTAATATATAGATGCGGTCATTAGGCCGATCGGATGCAATGGGCTGAGGACTAGGAGAGCAACTTACAAAGACCACAGACAATCGGCGCAAGCAAACAACAGTCTTCCTTTCACATGGCCAAACCTAACGACCATATATTTTATTTGAAGCTAAACTTATTGAGATTCCAGATCTACACATCGTGAAGTTGTGTTCATATTTGACGTAGTGTTTGCTCCGACTGATGTGACGACCGATTAGTGGCCAATTTTTTAATCAAAAGACCAGGAAAAGAGAGGCGGAGAGAGACGATGCCTTTTCGTGCACTGTCCACCCACCCACCCACCATGTTTAATCTTCTGTCTGTCTGAATACTTTGGAAACCGTGAAAGCTTACATAGAATAATCTACCACTTGCTTCCTCTTATTTTACGGTGAGGAAAGCTATAGCTGGCGTAGTGGTTAGCATTATTGTTTGCCGTCCGCATGTGGGCAACTGAACAATTGATAGAGAATTCATCCAATGGGGGTATCGTCTTAGACAGCTAGGGGATGAGAAGGGAGGCCTCGGTGTGGCTCAGCTGCTATATCGGTGAATTTCTTCGATCGTCTGCTGTTTTGATGTCTTGAAACCCTAGGTATAATACGCGCGTTCACTCTTTGATTCTCTCTTGATCTCCTATTGAACGTATAATATTGCTGCTTACTTGCAGATCAGACTACTTCATATCGAGAGATCTATGGAGGAGGATCCGGCCGGCAGCGTTTTGGCCGGCGGCGCCATGTCCAAACTTGCCGCGAAGCTCGATGGGCTCCAGATGAGGAGTCAAGGGCGTCGAGGTCACAGGCCAATTCCTTGGGAAGTAAAGAGCGTGCTGATACCTGTCATCAAGCAAAATCTGGAAAGCATGATGGCAATCATCCAGGACGACGGCGACGATAACTCATCAAGAGCGGCGATCAGATGCTTGACGAAGGAGGTGCGTGAGCTGTCGTACGACATCCATGACTGCATCGACGAGCACACCGCCGGTCCGGCCAGCGACCATGCCACTCGGCTTCTCTGGAGGATGGAGCGGCATGTACGCGTGGCCAAAGGCAACGACAAGAGAAGACGATCCACCGTCTTACTAGCTCCTCGTCGTACCAGCAGAAAGCCAGTGACTTCCTGCTGGCTCTCGGAGAGACTCAAGGGCCGGCTATGGTTGCTCGACAAGATGAGAGAATTCCGCGCACGCTCGGAGGAGGCGCTCCATCGGTACATGTCTTTTCACCCCCCTCCCACGGAGTTGCCCCCTCCCAAGAAACAAAGAAATGACCACAACTATGGCGACGGTAGCACAAGCGCTAGTGCTACTAGATCTGTTGAGTCATTCGGCTCTTGGAGTCCCCTGCCATATACCCACGTCCTCCACCGCCCTGTCGGTATCCATGATCTCGCCATGAACACGCTTAAAGCGTGGCTCACGGATGGAGATAGCCCGAAGCTCAAGGTGGTATCCATGGTCGGATGTGGAGGGGTTGGTAAGACCACTCTTGCCAACGAGCTGTACCGTGGAATTGGAGGCCAGTTTGAATACCGGGCGTTTGTGCGGACGTCCCAGAAGACCGATGTCAGGAGCCTTCTCATCAGCATTCTTTCTCAAATTCAGCCACGACAGCCCCCTGGTAATTGGAAGGTGCACGATCTAATTGGCAATATCAGGACACATCTGCAAGATAAGAGGTAAAATACTACTATGTTTTTGTTATACACGAAGTGTAAAGTTTAGAGATTAGAATACCTTACATAGTTGTCCTAGAAAATTTTAGTCCCGTCCTCAAAAAATTACAATGCTTTTTCCTAATGTTTAGATTGCTCGAAATTTTCTAGACCCGTGCCACTATTTTTCGAATGGTGGAATATACCTCGGTATTTGTATCAAGTGATGCACACATCCATTTCATATGGCATAGTCATATTATTCTGATTCTATGGATCATGAATAAACATAAATCAACCAGTAAAATAGAAAGAACATAAAGATCCTATGTGTCATGAATTCAATTAACATGCCGCCGGCCATCTCAGTTGAAGATAACCCGTGCAACTGTCTTAACCTGGTTGCACCCAAAATTCAGTCTTCCACTGCTTCACCAGGAGTAGGAAGGACCACATATAGATCCAATGTATAGCCTTGTCGATAACCTACAGAAAATTGAGCACTTCTAGTCTTGTTAATAACAATGTCATTTCATAAATATAACACTATGCATATATCAACATGTTCAGGCTAAATTTGGTGTCGATACGATTTACAAACATACAATCTATGTATATTGAATGAATTGGAATGAAACAATGAATTAAATATCACTTACACATTCTTACTAATCTAACATAGCTTTCTATATACACCGATAAAAAATCTTATTTGCGTATATAGATAATATATGGATAGCTTTGTAGATCGTATATGAAAGTATTTGCTTATATACGACATGCCTCTCATCTCAAGGATTCAGATAAAACTTGATATTAGGCTCAGATCGATTATGAAACCCTACTTTCATATACGATTTATAAGATTGATGCATTGATTTTAACTGGTGCTAGTGATGTGAGAATGCCAAAAGTTTAACATGAGATGAGAGGCATGTCGTAAGAAGACCTTCTCGATAACCGTCTTATGAAAAATAGTCCATGTGGTTCAAAATTCATTGTCACACCTAGAAGTCAGGAACCACCTCCTTAAATCATGCTTCCGCCCTTTATAAATAAAGCCACATACACCGAACTGGTACAAGGTACCGAGAAGACCCTCTTACACAATAGATCAAGGATAAACAACAATGAACAGAAAAACCAAGATTTGCCACTAGTGACACTGTACTGAGACCAAGGGGGGGAGAACTCCATGATGATGCCTCCATGAGGGTAAGGACGGTCTCGTTGCCGTCGATGAGACTGCCATTAAGGGTTTTCACATGGAGCCCTCGCACGGAGGGTACCCACAACGCCGCCCCCAAGAGGGTTACGGCACCTGCACGCTTTACCACCGTCGGCGTAAAAGCGTGGGGCATTCGCCAAAAAAAACCTTCGCATTCTCCCGCTATAGATCACTCGCCGTCCTTGAGCCCAACCTGCAGAACACGATCTGGCAAATCTCATAAAGGTCTCCCACTCTTTGATCCTCCACCCAAATGTCCAAAGAACAAGATCATCACTATTGTCACGCATGATCCACCTTTCGAGGCCATCGTCTCGGCATCCACGAACTTACAAACAACACAATGGCCGACAGATTAGGCGAGGTAGACGAGCATAGGAGTAAGAACAATAGTATAGCCAACTGTTGGTTATAAGGTAGTGTCAATAGTCAACTCAGTAGCCAACAAGTATAATAATAAGCTATACATTTATTAATACTTGGCTACCATTCACTCCCACAAAGTGACTAGAAGCACGTGCTATAGATTGCTCTTGCATAAGATCCCACTCTCCTTCTCTTTTCTCCAACTCAGCACAAATATACTATTTAATGCTTATAGATGTTAACCTATTCTACTTGCTCTAATAACAAGTAGCCATCAGCCATGCTGCAGCCTAGGTGGCGAGGTGAGGAGATCTGCCTCTGTCACCCGAGGTGATCATTATTTGGACGCAACAGCAGGACATATCATCCCTACCATGCCCAGATCAGCCCCGACCGTTGTTGTCCGCGTACTGCTCTGCACCATCCTAATCCCATCCACCACTGCACGACGCCCGCCGCGCTGTTTTGTTGTCACGACCATGAACAACACCTCCGCCGCATCACTCCACCCGAGTCGGCCCCGGCCGAACCGGGTGTCGTCGCAGGGGAGCACGGCCGCCACGTTGCTCGGGGACAAGATGCACCTTTGCCGATGCCACTCCGCCGCTGTTCAAGCCTGTCGCCGCTCCATGGTCGCACGGTTGCCTCATCAGATCTCCCGCCAGAATGAGCGCGCACCGGATAAAGAAGGGCCCGCCACCGCCTGCACCACAAGGGCTTTGCCCTGTGGCGTTCGTCGGTGATGGCGGGGAGAGGGGGGTTGCTCGCGACGACGGCAGCGGCTAGGGTTCCATCCCGGTCGCCTGGGATTACGCAGGACGTGTGTGTGGGGGGGGGGAGGGTGGAGGGGTCGTCCTTCAGAATGAGGCACCTGCAAATGCTACCAACACACATCCAATGTGTTAACATAAAATATGAGGGCCCATTTGATCCGCACAATAGGAAAAACTCAGGAATAGGAAAAGTGTAGGATTAGAATGTCATGTCCAGTTGTATCCTATAGAATTTGGAGCCTACAGGAATTTTTCTTGAATGAGTGTTTGAATCACAGGAAAGTCAAAGGAATTGTAACATGAGGTTTAGGTGGATGGAAATTTTCCTCCAAAATATAATGCATGAAATTCTATGAGAATTTTTCCTATGGTTCTAATCCTACGAAATCAAACGATGTACAAATAAAAAATTTCTAAGGATAAAAATCCTCCAGATTTTCTATGAGATTCCTTTGAGTCAAACAAGCCCTGAATATGCAGCTTTCAATTTTTGAATTCTTTACACTTAAAAGTTTTCTTTAGTGGTTGAGAAACACACGTCGTTGTTTCTACCTTTTGTTGCAAAGGATAATATCATCTTACATGTCGACTTCCCATGTCTCAGGTACTTGATTGTAATTGATGATGTATGGGCCAGATCAACGTGGGATATTGTTAACCGAGCATTTCCGGATGGTAATCACTGCAGTAGAATACTGATAACGTCAGAACTTGAAGACGTTGCTCTGAAATGCTGTGGTTATGAACCTCAGTATGTTTACAAGATGAAGCCCCTCAGCCAGGATGACTCGACACAGTTATTTTACAGTATAGATGGTTGCTCTCAAGAACTCAGTGAAGTTTCAAACAGTATCATAAGAAAATGTGGTGGTCTGCCTCTAGCAATTGTTACCATTGCCAGTCTCTTAGAAAGTCGGATGGGCAAACCAGAGCAGAGGGAGTATGTTGATAAATCTTTGGGTTATGGATTGATGACAAATCCTACTTTTGAAGGGATGAAACAAGTGGTCAACCTAAGTTACAGAAATCTTCCTCAGCATTTGAAGGCATGCCTGCTTTATCTCTGTATTTTTCCAGAGGACTACATAATTTGGACGGATGATTTGGTAAAGCAGTGGATAGCTGAAGGATTTATCTGTGCAAGTGAAAATAAGGATGAAGAGGAAATCTCAAGGAGCTACTTTGACGAGCTTATCAGTAGCAGATTGATTCATCCTATTAATATCGATGGTAATGGTAAAGTTTTGTCCTGCACCATGCACCCCATGATGCGTAGTCATATTATGCACGAGTCCCTTGTGGAGAATTTCGTCGCTGCAATAGATGATTCTCAAATAGCTACAAGATTCACTCACAAGGTTCGTCGGCTGTCTCTTCAGTTTGGTAATGCAGAAGATGCGACTCTATCCACAAATATGAGATTATCACAAGTTCGAACACTTGCATTTTTTGGGGCTTTCAAGTGTGTGCCTTCCATTACCGAGTTCCGGCTTCTTCAGGTTCTTATCCTACACTTTTGGGGTGAGGAAGAGATCATGAGGTTTGATCTCACTAGTATTTCGGAGATTTTTCGGCTACGATATTTGCAGGTCACATGCAATGTCACCTTAGAGATACAACAAACGCAGATGCTGCGACGTCTGCAATATTTGGAGACACTGAAAATAGATGCAGCAACAGGAAGTAGAATTCTATCGGACAGCATTCATTCACCACGCTTGTTGCACCTCAGGCTTCCTGCTGGCACAAATCTTCTCACTGGTGTTGGCCACATGACATCGCTACGTACACTAGGACATTTTGATCTCATCACTAACTCAATAGATAATGTACAGGACCTTGGCGAGCTAATCAATGTCCAGGATCTTCACCTTACCTGTACACCAGTGGGTCCTTCTAGTTATCTGGTGAAAGTCGTGAAACAGATGGAATGTTTGAGCTCAGTTCTGGAGAAACTCAACAATCTCAAGTGTCTAACTCTGAAAAATTCAAGACTAGTGGATGGCCGACCTTCAAGCATGAGCATTTCCTGTGATGTGTTGAACAGCGTATCATCTCCTCCAGCACTTCTTCAGAGACTTGAGTGGTTACCGCGTGCTTGTACCTTCTCCAGCATCCCAGAGTGGATTGGACATCTGGGCAAGCTCTGCATTTTAAAGATTGGTGTTAGGGCACTAGTGAGGAATGATGTTGATCTTCTCAAGAAATTGCCTGCACTCACTTATCTGTCGTTGTATGTCCGCACAAAGCCTGCAGAAATTATTGTATTCAGCGGGGGAGGGTTCCTGGTTCTCACGTACTTCGGATTCAGGTGCAGTGTACCTTGTCTGAAGTTTGAGGCGGGCGTAATGCCTAATCTCCAGAAACTCAAGCTAGGTTTTGATGCACATGGAGCAATTCAATACAGTCCTATTATTGCTGGCCTCGATCACTTGTCAGGTCTTGAGGAGATCTCTGCAAAACTTGGGGGGAAGTTTGAGGCGGCCGTAATGCCTACTCTCCAGAAACTCAAGCAATGTTTTGGTGCACATGAAGCAATTCAATATGGTCCTATACCTGCTGGCCTCGACCAATTGCCAGGTCTTAAGGAGATCTCTGCAAAAATTGGGGGTGCCAGTGACAATGAACCAGTTAGAAGGATTGTCGAGTCAGCGTTGAGTGACGCAGTTAAGATGCATCCAGGACGTCCTACAGTCAACATACAGTGTGTAGATCAGAAGTTTGGTGATAGCGACGATCAGGGCTCCAGGGAAGATGCTGCCTCCAGGTATGTATTTGCCCTTCTAACTGTAACAGCAGTTTTTTATTCTTGTTTGTGCGTTTTGCTTATTTAATTTTATAATAGCGACCAAATGCTTGCCAATGAAGCTTTTCTTTTTCCGGTTTTGCTAGTTCTTAGGCGCATGTGAACTTCTTAGGTCTCAGTCGCCTCTTTCACCGTTCGATTTACCTCGTGATTCGTGTAAAGTGCAAGTTACACATGAGTTGTAACTAGGGTGTAACTTAGAATTTAATGAGTTGCAACTGGATTGCAACTAAAAATTAGTACAAATATTATGAGTTGTAACTAAGTTGCAACTGAGATTTTAACAGAAATATTAAGATAATATCAGCGACTTAGACATAAGAAGTTCTCAGACACCTAAGATCTAGGCATTTCCTTTATTTTTCTATAAAATAAATGCTTGGGGACAGCAAGTTTTCTACATGGAGTATTGGCTCCTAGGAGCTTATGCCCCGGATGAATAGTAAATTTCAAATAAATAGAAAATAAATTAAAAATTCCAATTTTTTACGTATTGTTTTTTGTTGCTATCGTATGTATTTGTGTAATTTTGCATTCAAAAATCTGCATGTATGTTTCCTCCAATAAATTCACCAAATTTCAGTGCTCTAAACAAGCATCAATTTTGGCATTCAACCTATCATTTTAACAAATGTCATCTCCGGTAAAATTTGTAGTCAGCCAAGGGACACAAACATGTACTTGTCTAATTTGTTTTACTTTTTTGTCATTCATAATTATTATTTTGCATGCAGAAGCATATGCTCTTGGGAATCGGGTTGTATACCCACCTTATATATCCTTGTATAATCAACTAGATAATGAATCTTCTTTTCTTGCTCTATGGGAATCGGTGGAAATAACTTCATAGAAAAACTCTATAAAAACCACGTTACAAAGAACCGTTCAATCTTGAAGGATGGGAATCCGGTTTGACCATTCACGCGGAGGCACATGCGCACGCGCACGACTTCACAGTAGAGTTGCCAGCATTTTTTTGGTCGTGCGCAGGCCTACCCATAGGGGGCAGGGCATAGGGGTGCTAGCCTAGGGCCCTTGAGGTAGGGGTCCCGATCCAAAACTTGTTTTTCTACTTATACTAGCACAAAACCCGTACGTTGCTACGGCACAACACCAAATCAAATTAATAATGTTTCATATCATCAAATTCACAGTCGAATCCAAATGTCATGGAGTCTTTGATCGACATTTCATTTTGTACCGCACAATGGCATCGGCTCGTAGCGTGCCGAGGCTGCCGTCTAGCCCGCAACGCAGTCGGCGCCCTCTGTAGATCAATGTTACTCGTGAAGATTGAGATTGGAGGACAGGTCTATGGGATCATTGGTCCATGGTTACCGAGACCATATGTCGGCAGCATCGACGGCTTGAAAAAATGCATATTTTTTCTCTTGGCCAGACGGATCGGGTACACTAAGCCATATATATAAGCGTGTAGTTCAAGGAGATTCATCGAGACTTTTTTTTGCGAACTCAGGTCACGTGCATCCATAGGATTCGATTCGATCAGGAAAGCTAAGGAACGATCGTGACACAATTTGGAAACCCGCGACACGCACAACTCCAAGTCGGTTACTACTCCGATAGCTCTTGTCCACATTTACGTAGGTAAACCAGCCAGGAAGAAAACACGCACGGCTGATTAAACGAAAAACTGACACACCTTTGACGTACGGACGGAAGTGTATTTTTCTTTTTCATTTACCGGTGGCATTGGTGGGTAATTTATTTTTTGATCAAAGGGTAAAGTCGTGTATTTTTTCTTTTTCACTTACCGGTGGCATTAGCGGTAATTTATTTTTTGGTCAAAGGGTAAAGTCACGTATTTTTTCTTTTTCACTTACCGGTGGCATTGGTGGGTAATTTATTTTTTGATCAAAGGGTAAAGTCGTCCAAAAAAAGTGTAGGTACTACAAGAAACACTCATTCCTTTATTATTAGGTATAGATAAGTGCCCATCTGATCTAACGGCTAATATAATTTAGATGATATGAATCAACCCGGTAACTTGAAACACAATCTTATATTGTTTTTAGTACTTCCTCCGTCCTAAAATAGATTATCAAATTTGTCAAAATTTAAATAAATCTAAACACTATTTAGTATATAGATTCATTTAAAATTTAAAAAACTCAAGACATCTATTCTTAGACAAAGAGAGTATATAATATAGAAGATTCTCGCGTAGTGAGGTTGCAGTCAAACCCATATCAGGGCAATCGTGCTTTATAGACTGCCGCGCGCGCTCCCGTCAATTGGTCGTTACTGCCAGCACGCCCCACGGCCCCAGCATGCATGCACGCCCTGTCTCCAGTCAATGCAGCCATATGCTCGCAGCACCGCGTTGAGCGACTGGCCAGAGACGTAGGCGCGCCGTTAAATCCACCAATGCCGCACCGCGCAGTGCCACGTGTCAGTGCGACCACGCGGGGCAAGACCACTGTCAGTGACTCCACGTTAGGGGTCCCTGTCCGCTCCTCGCTTCCTTTTAAACACACGGCGCAGCACGTCCGGATTCAAGCTCATTTCTTTCTCCTCTCGCCACACTTTACACAGCCGCCGAGCTCGATCTGCCATGCCAACTACCACCACGACGAGCAGCGCGCTGAGCCTGAAGCTGCTGGTGGACACGAAGGCGCAGCGCGTGCTGTTCGCGGAGGCGGGCAAGGACGCCGTCGACTTCCTCTTCTCCCTCCTCGCCCTGCCCGTCGGCACCACCGTCAAGCTGCTGGGCACGGAGTCCATGGTCGGCTGCGTCGGCAACCTCTACGCCAGCGTCGAGAAGCTCGACGGCACCTACGTCCAGCCCGGCGCCGCCAAGGACGCCGTCCTCAGCCCCACCGTCGTCTCCCCGGCGTCCAGCTCCCTCTTCCTCCTGCCGTCTTCTGGGAAGTCCAAGGAATTCTTCAAGTGCGGCCGCTGCTCCAGCTACAACTACGTGTTGGACAGGAGCGGGACCAATTGTCCATCCTGCTCCAGCGCGATGACCACGGCCGTGCAGTTCGTGCAAGCCGCCTCTAAGGAATTTTACAAGTGCGGCTATTGTCCTAAAAGGGGCAGCTACGTGACCGACGGGATCGGCACCGTGTGTCCATCGTGCAGCAACACGATGACCTCGGCGGTGTCGCTCGTGCCATCGTCGGCCGGGTCGGGAGGTCAGGTGGCGGCGCAGGCTGCGGCCGCCGGCAGCGCGAAGGGGTTTGTGCAGGGCATCGTGACGTACACGGTGATGGACGACCTCAACGTGACGCCCATGTCCTCCATCTCCAGCATCGCGCTGCTCAACACCTTCGCCGCCAAGGATCTCGGCGCTCTCCGGGAGAAGACCGTGCAGCTCGGCTACAAGGAGGTACTTGCTCTGTTTTTCTTACTACGGATTTTTTATTTTTTTGTGAATGATCTTCTATTACTACTGTCACATGAATATCTTTTCAAGCTTTTATTAAGCATTCGTTTCAACTTGTTGAACACAAAACCTGCAGGGTTTGGAGATCCTGAAGGCGTCGCTGCAGTCCAAGACCGTCCTCACCGATGTTTTCCTTGCACAGAAGGCACCCAGCCAGGCTTGAAGGCCGGTTCTGCGTCCAACATGGAAAAGTGGCTCGATCCACGGTTCCATGTAGGCTTATTAAGTAGTTTGAATACTCGTGCGTTGCCACGAAAAAACAAACCGGTAAAGCAAATGAATAAATTTTAGAATGTTGTGTAAGACATAATGGCATGTGGTTTTTTCATATAGAAGGAATATCGGTTATCTCTTGCTTTTTTCTTATCATCGTGTCTGCTTCAAATTCCGCCATCTCGCCTTGGCACCTTTTGAATACTTCAACAAATCTATGGGTGGGCACCCTTTCAAGACTAAAAACAAATCTCTGAAATTGTTCTCACGCACCACTGGAGATGATGGTGTAATGCATCGGCAGCAACAAAGATAATTTTTTTTATCACCACAGGGAAAAAACAAATACGTTGTATGGCTAAGAAAATCAAATAAAAACAAAGACACGATTAACTGAAATGCCTCTCTTCTTCAAAATTCTCCCATTTCATTGTGATATGCACACTTTTGCACCATGATTTTGGATTTACAAATTTTAACTCAAGCACATGGTTGGTACGAAACCATGCCGAAACCATGTCCCCACTGGACACCTCACAATCTCACATGATATTTATACCCCTAGTTCATAGCAGACTCTATGGCAGCGCAAGCTGCCGTCGTAGCAGACTCACATGATACATATACACAGAGGATGGAGAAGTTGGACGCACAACTCCATCGCCGCCATCTCTCCCCTTACCAGACACCCCTTGTAGCGTGGGCCAACATCTGCTGATGGCAAGCTGGTCATCGCCGTCCTTCCTTCTGGCCAGGAGTTTTCCTCTTCACTTCCCACGGTCTGCCTCCGTTTCCCCTAGCTTGACAGAATTCTTGCAGTCAGAAAGTTCCAGGTCCCTAAACCCACATGCTCACTTTAATTAGTGCTTTGCTTAATTTATCCATAGACCATCAGAATGAACAACATTTATTTTCTCATTGCTTTAAATATTTAAATCTCATACAGTAGGTAGTACCCAAAAATATACTGATTTAGGCATAAGCTACTTTGGTCACATATTCAAAGTAAATGTTTGATTTGAGCTCAACATATGTATGACTGGTGTCTTGGATCTTATCGATTGCACAATTCGCAATCTTTGCAAACTTAAAGCAATTGCAGTATGGCGGCATATACTGTCCCCTCTGTTAAAAAAGAAATCAAGAGCATCCACTACTTTAAAAATTAACATGTAGAAAGGTTATGTGCAAGCAATCATGATTAAGCAATCTGCTTCACAGAAAAAATACCACTAACTAAAAATATCGTGCTTACCCTTTGTAACAAAAAAAGTTACATACATGTTTGATCTGACACGCTAACCCTAGTTCACACAGAAGGATTTGAAAAGAAATACAACAAAGAAAATTGGAACAATAGATAAATAAAAACAAGTCAACACAAAAATTCTCTGTTCATACAGCTTGATGCATATAGAAATGTTTGTGTACCTAGAACAAGAGGGCAGCGAGCAATATGGTTACAAAATAAAGAAGACAGTGTGATGGTCACGTCCTTCAAAATCTTGTAAAAACACCAGGTCTTTCGGACACTTGATAGTCCAAATCATTCAAAATCCTATAAGAACAAGAAACCCTGAAATCAGAATAGAACAACCCAAGAGAAGAGTATAGTGATAGAGGAGAAAAGAATTTAGAAATCATGAAGGGGAACAAATCAGGAGGGGATTGCGCGTGAGTGAAGGATCGTGAGGAGTGGTTTTTTTCTGGATCATGTGCATGAAGGGGAACAAATCAGGAGGGGATTGCGCGTGAAGCTGCGGTTTTTTCTCGTTCTTACGATTTTGTTTTCGCCCGTTCTCTCTGGTTTTCTCAGGAGACACGGGAGGGAAGGAGGCAGGACATACCAAGCAAGCAACCAACCAACCATCATTTCCACTTTAGCTTTAATAAGTAGTAAATATAAAAATGAAGTAATATATAACTATATAATATGCACTACCTTTTTGGAGCATCGACTGTTTTTCTTGTTGATTTCAAGTTGGGTTGGCTACTATTTTGGCCCCTTTTCCTGCTTATGCACAAAAAGATGTATATTATATAAGTGACAAAATGAAAATGGCATCAATAATGGTATAACTGCATTAGTTCAAACAAAAACCATTAACCATAAATCTGAAATTTTTTATGAAAAACTAAAACAATAGATTCATGTAACAAATCATTATTAGGTAGGAGGGATATGGCCTCTAGAACCAAGGATAGTAATTGAGAAATCATTTTAACATTTTAGAAAGCCACATCTCACTTATGAGGTCATTACGACACTCATCCCTCATAGATCCTTTGCTAATTTATCATTTGGATGAACCAAATGTATCTCACAAGAATCCATATGTAGTACACAGTTCCAACAAATGTATATCATTCCCTCACATATACCTCACTACCATACGTCCATCCCTATCAAGCAAGAGATGTGGCTTTCTGAAATGTTATGAATGTTAAAATGATTTCTCAAGTACTATCCTTGGAAAAGCACATTTTCAGGCTTTAGAATGCCACTCAATAAAACTCCATGCCAAAACGGAAATGCTTCAACAAGAATCCCAAAACAAAACCAAGCACAAATTTTGTCATCAGTTTTACCACGTACCAAATGTATCCAAGTATCAAAACTTTGTCTCAAATGCGGTACTCCAGATAAATATCACCAAAGAATATTGAAACATTTTAATCTTTGGATCAAGTACCTTATGTTGCTTTATCTTTCTCCTCAATTATGATTCAGTCTTTCTCCTAGGGAACTAATCAATAGAAGAAACACATATATAAATCACGGATTTCTTGAACAGGGATGTCGACTTTATCTTAGTTTGAAAACTGAGCTTCCCAATTCTCTTGATCCCATAATCTTCAGAAAACAAATAAATATAAGAAATGCAGAAAACAAACAAATTTGTTACCTTGATGTATCCTCATACGATCAAGTGAATTATACACCATCTAATTGTAAAGATTGCAAAATATATTTTGGAAAACTCTGTAACTTCAGAATTCTACTTCAGAAATTAGAAAAGCTGATCAATCTACACAAACATAAGTACGTTGTCTGGTCCTCTAACATACTTGCATGGCCAATTGCATCTATGAAATATTCACATGGCACATGCCCAGATCCATTTAAGCAGCTGCTATTAGTAATACAAAAAAATCAATAAATCCTTGTACTTCATATGTTGCAACCCAAACAGGTCATGGTAAGGCTAACCCAATATCTAACTAACAAATTATATCTCTAGCACCTATCAGAGCCCCTATAAACTGTACAAGAAATTCCAAGGTGTTCTTGGGTCAACTTTTCATGCTCAATAGCATGGTAGAAGGCACTACAAATACATGAACTTTTCATGTAGGACTTGCTAACCTGCCAAGAACAATTGGCTTGCTCTCGGAATCCTCTCAAACATCTGGAAATTGCCGATGGAAATCATCAAAAGTAGAAACATTGCTTAATAGAAGGAGTTCACAGTTAAGTCTCAAGAAATCACCTTGCTCGACCTGGAACTCGCGCTCAACGGCGTGGGCGCACCGCAGATTTTCGCCCGCCGACTTCTTCCGCAGCACGAGGCCTCGGGGTAGTTGTTTTGCCAGTGCGACGACGACGGGCTTGAAGGAGGCGAATGAGCTCCCCGATCCGCTGAACTATGGTTGCCGTTTGATTGATTGGATCATGGCGGCGGTTGTCGTTTGATTGATTGGATCATGGCGGCAGTTGCCACTGCAGGCGCTCACCATGGCGCGACGGGGGACAAGGGATCCGGCGCGGCTAGTTCTGGCTGCGCGACTGGTGCTGGCGCTGTTGTGCGACGGAGCTAGAGTCGGCGGCGCAGATCGACGGGGATTGGGGTTGTCGGCGCAGTAGGAGGCTAGGCAAGCGGCATACCACGGAAGGGGTCGTGGATTGTGAACAGGTTATCTTTTTCCTCTCGTTCGTGGGGACGGAAACCAGGTTTTCTACCGGGTTTTTTTTTTTGTGCAGGACGGGAGCGGACTCGGCCTTCCGTTTTTTTAGCGCTACCGATTTTTTCCGCGCAGAGGAGAGGAAGTCGACGTACCACCATCAGGTCGTCTTTGCCTTTAATAAATAGTAGAGATTGGTTTTCGGTTCTTAAGTCCTAACATATTAGAATAATTATTAAACATACGGATAGCCCAACCTATAGCCTATCATGCGTTCTGACTCCTCTTTTTCTAAAAGGATATTTCAATATTTCTCTATTTTTAAATATTTTCTCAATGCCAAGATTTGTTGGCCGATTCCAAATGTGTGAAACAATACCAGCCCTCATGTGCCTTAATACGGTTGTAAATATTCATTACCGGAGACTAACAATACACTCGTATAACTATACCATTTCGTAAGCAGTCTTCTCGGAATCCCACTCTCCATCATACATGTTTGATAGACTATTTTATCTTCTTATTAATTAAGTGTCTAATATGTCTACTCTTCTTTTTTTTTTATATGCATATGAATCTGTTACTCCTATATCTTTGTTATATGATTAATTTTAGAGTACATATGTATATACACGTGTATACAGTGAGCAATTCGTAGAATAAGTATCATGGTATATAGTTTGCTCAATCCGTAGAAATAAGTAGGTTTGAATGTGTTCGTCGAGATTTCAAAAACCATTGACCCATCAAATGTACGGATTATTTAAATTTTCTATTGAAAATTTATCTTGCGGAATACTAATATTGTTTAAGTCTTTCGTGTGTGGGAACAAGTGGTGGAGCTCGATAGCCATTGGTGAGAGGCCCAAGAATTCAAATCATGTTTAAAGCTTTAGTAATGTTTGAAATTCTAGTATAAATAATAAAAATATTTTTAAGAAATTCTCTAGATTAGGAGGGCAACGGCCCTCTTAATCCAGAAAGTTCTGCCATTTTAAACAAAGGGCCTAGTATCATATTGCCCTAGGACCCCAAAATCTGTGGACCGGCACTAGTTGTGCGTTCGGCCACTTTGCTACGTGGCAGAGAAAAAATGAAAGTTGCCATCCAGCGTATGCTGCAAAATCCAACGGCTCAAGATACGTTTGCTCCGAGACACTAAAATTCCTAAGGTTCTCTCAATAAAATTTCCCATCTTCATTGCCTCCCGCCTTACTTACCATGAGCTTGCTTTTCTAGCTTTCCTGGAGGCTTCTAAGATTAGGGGAGTGTTAGCTAGTGTGGGTCAATTTTTGGAGTAATCCACGTGGGGTAGGCTGGTTGCATTGTTGTAACCGCTTGTAAACGTTTATTATTTCCTCTACTTAATGAAAAGGCAGCACTTCTGTAGTGTTTCGTAAAAGGAAAGAGGCTCAAAAATTTTCAACCTCCGGGTCTACATATTGACACGTGTCCAGTTAGGGGTTGCCACCTGCACATGGGGGAAAGTCTCTGCACCTTCCTAAGAAAATTCCACACCTTTCCAAAAACTGAGTGTCTTGGGCATCTCCACTGGCCGACTCATCCGCTCGTTTCAATCCGTTTCTCATTGGGTCGGGCCGCGGTTAATTTAGGGTCGTGGTTCGGCCGACCGCGTCAGCGGCGCGACTCATTTGTCCGCGCTTGGCCAAGGCTGGCCAGAGATTTCATATGTTTGCAAATTTTGTCATAAAATAAATTTTTGGGATGCACATAAACTAGATTAGATAATAAAATTGAAATAATGCATATATATAAATAGTTTAGGCTCGCATGGTTCTATACAAAACAACTACCGCCATTTATATTATACAAAACAAATAAAGGATTAAACATTGAGATTTTCCCGCACGAGCCCATATATGCTCAACCAAATCGAGTTGAAGCCGTTTATGGGTTTGCTTGTGACGCAAATTTTCATGCACTTGCATGAAATCTTCCCAAGACGCTAGACATGGCTCTGGCTCAACCAACTGATCCTGAAAGTTCCAGCCTTAGTCTAAGATGTCATCATCACGCCCGTCCTCGATGATCATGTTGTGCATGATGACACAAGCAGTCATCATATCCCACATTCTCTTTGTGCTCCAGGTTCTAGAAGGGTATCGAACAATAGCCCACCTTGACTGAAGCACACCAAATGCTCGCTCCATATCCTTCCTAGCGGCATCTTGCTCTTTCGAAAACCTCTTGCACTCATCTTCAGGATTGCGGATTGTCTTCACAAAGGTGCCCAGGAGGGGTAGATATCGTCGGCAAGATAGTAACCCATATCATATGGATTGTCATTGATCTGATAAGAAATCTGTGGGGCATTGCCTTCTGCCAGCCTAGCAAACACCGGAGACCGCTGCAGCACATTGATATCATTGTTTGATCCAGTCATGCCAAAAAAGGAGTGTCAAATCCAGAGATCTTGTGATGCAACAGCCTCTAGTATAACGGTGCACCCCTCTGCATGTCCTTTGAACTGTCCTTGCCAACCAAAGGGACAGTTCTTCCACTATCAATGCATGCAATCTATGCTGCCAAGCTTACTAGGAAATCCCCTTCTCTCGTTGATGGACAAAAGACGGGCAGTGTCTACATAGCCTCATGGCATGTGGACTCGCTCATGCGCATGTAGTCGTCGAGGAGGTCACCGGGAACTCCATATGCAAGTTGTCGAATGGCAGCAGAACATTTTTGGTAAGAGGAGAAGCCAACCTTAACGGTGCAATCGTACTTGGCCTGGAAGTAGTTATCGTACTCCGTCACACCATTAAAAATTTGCAAGAACGGGTATCTCGACATCCGATAGCGATGACGGAATGCCTTCTCTCTAAAGACTGGATCAGTTGGATGGAAGTAGTCCTTGTAAATGTGTATGTGCCATCTTCACGGTCGCGCTCCTGGTTGTCTTCACGCCGCTTGGACGAGCCACCTCTGTGTGGCGGCAAGAGGTAGTGGTCGTGCACCATCTGTGCAACCGCTAGCAGAATATCGATCTTACCGTGGGACTCCTCCTCAGACGATGACTCCACGAAATTCTTGTAGAAGAACTCTATTGACCTTCGGCTGCTTCCCATCTGTAAACTATGTGGCTGTCAATGGCGATGCCAACTCCCGCAGTGGCCAGATAAAACCTAGAAAGGACCGGCGAACATACCTCAGGAAAATGATTGAGCAGGTTGTCCGCCACACAGAGGGTGTCACGCGTCTAGTCCATAGGCGGAGGCCGAGGGCGGCGGGATTACCTGCGGCGCTTCTAGACAACTCCGGCAACGCTCGTGGCCTACGGTGGCACTTGATATCACGGGGGCGTCGGTGACAGCGAGCGGCTATGGTGGCAGCAAAGATTGCGCATGCTCGAGGCGCGGGATATGGAGTGCGAGGGTTTGGGGAAGGAGCGCGTTTGTTCTGCCACTGGAGAGAGAGTCCAGGCGAATTATTGGGAGCGACACCCGTGCGTCCGGACCGACACAACCATTTCCTAGATTAGATGCATGGATGGGTCAAGACGGACGTGTTTGTCCGGATGGGTCGGCCAGCTGGGGCGGTTCAGACACGCTCATGCAGGATGCATCGTCCCGGTGGAGATGCCCTTACGCGTGTCCCCTTTTTCTGCCCATCGCGGAGAGGACTTCACCGGTCCTCGCGCCCTGCCTGTCGCCAAAGAGGACTTCACCGGAGATGATGTTGGTGCAACTTTCAGAGTCGCTGATCGTACCACCTCCGCTGGCCGTGCCTAGCACCTTCCGAAGTTCACGTCGTCGCAGCTTGCACAGGTGCCGGTCGTAGCACCGCCGCAACTTGGTTGTAGCACATTCACTGGAGATGATGTCGTTGCCACTTGCACAGTCGTCGGTCGTAGCACCGTCGCCGCCAGGTAGTAGGAACATCGTCGGTCAGTCGTAGCAGTGCGCTACTCGATAGTAGCACCTTCACAGGCCGGTAGTAGCAACCTCGTCTGCCGGCCGCTAGTAGCAGCCTCGTCAACCGGCATTGTCGTCGGTCAAGGTTTGCCCACTGGGCCAACCCCGTCGGCTGGTCGTAGCAACCCCGACGGCTCGCATTCCTGCAGTCACGTACGCCGATGGCATTGCCGTCGGCCAAGGTTTGCCCACCGCGCTAGATCCGTGCCTACGCCGACGGCATTGCCCTCGGCCCAACTACGAATCCGTTCCATATGATCAAGCCTTTGCCATCGACATAGACACTATCAGTTTTTTTATATTTTTTGTTTTTGGTTTGTTTCATGCGTATTTAAAATTCCCGCAATGCATATCCCCAGATTATAGGCACATTATACAACACATGCATATCGACACAAACATAATATCATCATCATCCAAATATCATAGCTATATCGTCATCCATATATCATAGCTACATCATCATCTAGGAGAACCACGACCGGTATGAACCGGTGTAATCGCGTGTAACGAAGTCAGCGAGGCAGAAGCACGACCAATTGGTCCAGTCCTAGAGCATCTCGTTCCCTACATGGTTGAGCAAAAGATAAAAACCACCAAGGCACAAAAAAGCTGTAACAACTGGTTTGAAAAATAACTTACCAAGGTCCTGAATAGAACGTGAAAGCGAATTCATCCTTCGATGCGAACATTGGCCACAACCACGGCCTAGCTGGCTGGGGGTAGCGGATCCCTCTCTCCAGTGGCATAAAACTTCTCATCAGCATGCAAGATAGTTTAGATGTCAGGCGTCGCAGAAATAAAGGTTCAAACTAGGAAAAGTAGGACCTGTCATCTTTTGCAAAAATAAATGTTAAAACTTACAACATCGCGACACTCTTCCCACTCCTCGTAGGACGCTTGTCTCTGCAACCACGCCTCATGTTCCACCACATGTTCCACATGAGCAGCCTCGTAGGCCGCCTCGAAACCAGGCTACAATTTCAAAAATAATGAATCTCGTCAACATAGCCACTCGGGAACGAATGTCGTAAAGAGGACGGAAATAAGAAAAAAAATACATTGTTGCAAGCTCGGGAAGGCCGTTGAGGAGGCGGGATAGCGGGGTCATCAGCGGTTAGGGTAGCCTTGATCCGCGTGAGGCTCAAACCAGGAGTTCGCGGGGTCACCCTATCAAGAACCTTCAAACGTCCGTGCTCCCAGCCATGCCCCGACACGACCAACGCCCTCTCTTCGGTCTCCTCAGCTCTAGGGTCTTCCACCTCCGAATGAAAACCACTGAACTCTAGGAGGTAGTTCGCATTGTCCTCCTTTGCAGTGCCATAGAACTCGGCAAACGAGGGCTGAGGCTGGGACAGATCGGGCGCCTTCTGCGTCATATTTTCCCATACTTGAAAGTCGGAAACATGCCTCCTTAGATGTGCCTCCTGCATCGCCAAAGAAATGTTATGAGTATCAAGTAGGAACATGAGGGGACATAAATGCAGGTTTTTCCATGTATATGTATACCAGTTTGGCTTTAAAGCAATCATGGTTGAGGTTTCCCACAGAATGTGTTCCCCTGGAGCCGCGGTTTTCCATGTTCCGCTCGCTCAAGGCGTTGAACTCGAGGTCTTCCCCGCGTCACCTCGCCGACAACGCCTTCCATGTGTCTTCCTTACCATCAGCCCACGAGGCATAACCTGAAAATCAATACTAGTTATTTAAAAAACAAATAATGCAGTTGCAACTTAGGAGCAACATAAAATCTATGGAAAAAACCCTAGGTTGACGACAATGCCATCGGCGTAAGCCAGTAACCTGGGCCACGTGGCATGCTACGCCGAGGGCCTTCTCTACGCCTACGGTCACCATCGGCGCTGCTAGGCCTACACCGATGGCCTTTCTACGCCGACGGTAGCCATCGGCGCTGCCTGGCCTATGTCGACGGCTGTGTTGCCTGGCTCTCCAGCCCAGCCACCTTTGTCGACGGTTCCGACTTTTGGCCCGTCGGCGCCTTTGTCTTCTCCCGTAGTGATTATGTCTTGTGTCGCGTAATGTTGCATGCAGGAATACTACAAATGATACATATGTCCAACATAAACTATATATATATATAACATTATGCAGGATCTTTGGGAGTAGATTCTCTTTTTTTTAGGGAATAAATTATTAGATTCTATGATGATTGGCATGTGGATCTCCACCGCCACCCTTACCCCAAGAAGGCACACCATGACTTCAAATGTATCCAAGGCGTGCAACGGAGATTATTATAGAGTAGTACTACTCTATTATGGTGTGGATGAGTCTCTTTTCTAATTATTGGCAGGGCTGACAGAGGAAGCCTAGGGCAATCTGCTCCCGCGGCTGGCATGAAACGTCCCCGCAGGTATTTCCTTGTAAATCAATAGGTGGTGACTTACTTCGTGTCCATGGCTCCATGCCTCATACCACCATCAGTGATCCTTCGTTAGCATAACCATAACCACTGTAGGAAGTCGGAGCCCGTGTCGACCGTGCGGACAAGTATGCTCGAGGACGGCTACAGCTGGAAAAAGTATGGCCAGAAGGAAATCCTCGGCAGCAAATACCCCCGGTCAGTTGCCCTCAAACGAACTCACGACGTGTACCAGCTGTCACAACAAACGCATATTCTCTTACTACTACAGTACTAGTACTAGTTTTTTTTTTTCTTTCTTGACTCGCGTGCATGCAGAAGCTACTTCCGGTGCACGCACAAGTTTACACATCAGTGCACCGCCCTAAAGCATGTGAAACGCAATAACGAGGACCCGCAAATCTTCGAGGTCACATACACTGGGAACCATGCGTGTGTTCCCGGACCGCATCTGCTGCCGCTGCCTGAACAGCAAAGGAGCTCCGGCACCCTGCTCAGTTTTTTGGCCAGCGGCACGAGCTCCGGCCCCAGCGGCAGCATCTCCACGGGCTCATCCTCCATCACGAACGCAGAGACGGAGGAAATCCAGATTACCTACAACACGCCGACGTGGGACGACCATCAGGTTACCTACGCCGCAACATCGGTGACAGCATGGCCGCAGTTTCGACAAACGTACCTGACGCCCACTCTTTTTGCCTTCATTTTCGGGAATATGCAGGATGAGAAGGAATGGTTGGATCACCTTCTTTCCTTTGACGCTTGACGGGAAGACAAAGTGGACACATGTAAACTCAAAGAGGCCTTGTATATGGACTGTTGACTGAGATATTGCTCAAAATAAAGACACATATACGTGGACACCGAGGCGACAACAACAATTTTATGATAAATTGTGAAAGCAGGATTCAAATTCAAGATGTCAAAATTCATGCACTAGCTAGCCAACGCAACCAAAATCCGAACTGGTGAAAAGGGCTAGGCAATTTGCTGATACACTTCAACGGGTACCTCCTCCTTCCAAGCAGTATTCTATCCGGTTTTGACTATCTATTGCATTCGAAGGGAGTTTTCACTGATTTAACTTTATAGCAATTCATATGTTATTGGTTCGATTGATGCTCAAATACTTCAACCGTGTGGCTATATAAAGTTCTTAAGCACCGAGTCATGTTTGTCCCTCCAAATTTTATCTGGCTACTTGTTCTATCTGTGACGCATTGCTAAGGCCTAGTTTTTTTGGGCTTCTCTGAGAAGTGTCCTCCCCTTAGCTTCTTGAAAAAGTCGGTTAAAAAAATTGTGAGGCTTTTAAAGTAGTTAACCCCAAATTAATTTGGAAGCCTCATGAAATTTTTGGACGGGCCCCAGAAAGCTGGGAGGCGGGAAAGCGGCTTCTCGTACAAACTCTCAAAAGAACTGGGCCTAAGTCATCTACTCTATGTATTGTTTTCTCTGCTTGCTTTTTACCTGCCCTTGCCCAATATATTACTTTTGTTGCCTACCAATACATCTTATATTTAGATAGATAGTAGTTCGGAATGTGATTGTCAGTTTGATGGGATGAATTATATCATGAATCTCTCCCCGATTTATAGATCATGCAAAACGTAAGTAGTATGAAGTACTGTAGTGTTCATGTAATTATGAAGTACCGCTAAGTAAGTGGACTGCTATTATGGACTACTACTGCTAAGTATTATGTTATGGACTGCTATGATGTTATTATGTGTTCACTGGCAATTATTATTAAGTTTCTGTCATTTGAAAACTTCCTGCAATGTTTGTCGTCAAGTATAGGTGTGATAGTTCAGTTTGCTATCAAGTATAGCTGTGATAGTTAACTTGATGAAATTCCTCCAAAGGTAGTATATTTTAGGGCACTTGAAAAAATGCCTTTAGAGGTAGTATTTTTAGGGGCACATCGATGAAAACGTTTCTAAAGGTAGTATCTTTAGGAGCACTTGGCAAAAAGTCTATAATTGACACATTTAGTGGCATTTTGAGAAGGAAAATGATACTGCTCCCCGGGGGGATCAGATCGTGATCCCCTGGGTCGCGCCCTTCCGCCCCTTACACGTTGACTCCTTGCTAGGCTTCGCGGTGGGCCCCATCATGAATCTTATCTCCTCCCAGCGAGGCTCTTTCTGTGTCTTCCCCGACGGGCTGCCACAGCCACAGCCTCCACCAATACCTCCGACGATGCGTCGCCCTCGTCCTGCTTCGCGCTGGCCTGTCTGTCCCCCTTAGTTGCGCGTTGGAGGGTGCCATGTTGCCCCGCGTCCACCCGCTGCTCCGCTCCGCCGTGCCATGGGGGCGCAGGGCTGCTCCGTCGCGACATGGCGTCGAGGATGATGTGTGGCTCGTCCATCGTGCGTGATGCAGGACGGACCCTCTGCCTCCACCACTGCGGTTGTCGCCGCTGGTCTCGCTGGACACGTTCCCCTTTCCTCCACCTCCGGGAGGACGGGTGATTTGACGTGGTGCCTCCCACGTGCATGCTACATGTGATGGGCAATTTGCTAGCGATGGCTGATGGACTTGCTACCAACGACCGTTGTTGGTTCTACGGACGGCCATTGTCGTTGCTACCGTTGGCCGGCGGATTTTTTTGTTCGAGATTTTTTCCGTGTCCACTGAGATTTAGTACGTACCTAAATATGTTTTGCTACATTTTGTTGTCTCAAAATGCTACAATAGCATGTATTTTTTCTACAATATCTCTGATGTCTTCGTGGGTCTCCGATGAGGTCTTCGGCGTAATAGGTTTGCTACAATAGAAAAAGTCATCTGCTATAACTATTCTATGATTTTGCTATAATAGCATAAAGTTTTTGATACGAGTGTTGGAGATATGCCCAAAGAGGCAATAATAAAAGTTATTATTATATCTTTGTGTTTCTGATGAATGTTTTGCATCACATGCTATAATTGTATTAACCGGAAACATTAATACTTGTATGTTTTGTAAACATAAAAGAGTCCCTAGTAAGCCTCTTGTTAGACTAGCTTGTTGATTAATAGATAATCATGGCTTCCTGATCATGGACATTGGATGTCATTAATAATAAGGTCATATCATTAGGAGAATAATGTGATGGACACATTCCTATAATTAGCATAGCATATGATCAAGTCATTTAAATTCCATTTGCTATAAGCTTTTAAATACATAGTAACCTAATCCTTCGACCATGAGATCATGTTAATCACCATCACCGGATGAATACTTTGATGACATCAAACACCACTTCGTAATTGGACGGTTATAAAGGTGACATTGAGTATTCTAAAAGTATGTGTTCACATGGATCAAGAGTGGGATTTGTCCATCCATATGACGGATAGATATACTTTGGGCCCTCTCGGTGGAATGTCATCCAATTGGCTTGCAAGCATGTGAATAGGTCACAAGCGATGTCATATCACGAAACGAGTAAAGAGTACTTATCGGTAACGAGGTTGAACTAGGTATAGAGATACTGACAATCAAACCTCGAATAAGTAAAGTATCGCGAGACAAAGGAAATTGGTATCGTATGTAAAATGGTCCATTCGGTCACAAAGTCGTCTATAAATATGTGGGAGCCATAATGGATGTCCAGATCCCACTAATGGTTATTGATCGGAGAGGTGTCTCGATCATGTCTGCATAGTTCACGAACCGTAGGGAGACACATTTAAGGATTTGATGTTGTTTAGTAGATATAGAATATGAGTTGGAGGTCAAATGTTGTTCAGAGTCTCGGATTGGATCCAGGACATCACGAGGAGATTCGGAAAGGTCCGGAGAATAAGATTCATATAAGGAAAGTCAATTTCTGGTGTTCGGAAATGTTTTCGGTGTTTTGACTGGAAGTTTCTATAAGGTTCCGAAAGGTCCACCACCCCGGAGGGGGGAATTTGGAATGCACCATGCCCTAAGGGGCTGGCCGCACCAAACCCTAGGCCAACTCGGCCAAGCACAAGGGAGGTAGGGTCAAACCCTAGTTTGAAAGTCAAATCCTAGTTTGAAAACGTCAAATCCTAGTTTCGGAAGGAAAGGGAAAACTTGAAAGGCAAGTTTACAACTCCCCTTCTCCTAGCTGAGTTGGGAGGGACTCTCCCTCTCCTAGCCGAGTTGGGGGCAACTCGTCTTGGGATGGGAGGAACCCTTGGTCGCCGGCCCCTCCCATATAAGGAGGGGTAGAGCGCCACCCCTTGGCCCTGGCGCCTAGAAACCTAGCCGCCGCAACCCTCTCTCCTCCATCTCACTGCTCTGGCTTAGGAGAAGCCCTGCAGAAATCTCTTCTCCTCCACCACCACCACACTGTCGTGTTGTTGGGATTCCGAGGAGATCTACAACCTCCGATGCCCTGCTGGAACAAGGGAGAGGAAGGTCTTCATCGACTACCGTATGTGTGACCAACTGCGGAAGCGCTGTTGGAACATGCGCCGGAAGGATCATCTTCGCGATCTTGAAATCGGCAAGTGATCGACTATATCAACCACGAGATCCGACTCGTTAAACGCTTCGGATTTACGAGAGTTATTTCCCTACAAACTCGTTGCACCGACCTCGTAGATTAGATCTTGGCTTTTGTGTGTTCATGCGATAGAAATTTTTTTTTTCCATGCTACGAACCCCTACAACAAGGTCTCCGGCAAAAGTCTCCGGTGAAGTCGATTTTTCTACGAGATCTCCGGCGAGATTTCCGGCAAAGTTGGATTTGCTACAATAGGATATTTTATTGCTACAACCGTTTAGTGGTTTTGCTACAATAGTGTAAAGTTTTTGCTACATGGTCTCCGGCGAGGTCTCTTAGTTAAAGTCTCCGTCGAGATCGGGTTTGCTATATTAGCACATTTTTTTGCTACAAAGTCTCCGGCGAAACAGTATGTTTGTTCTATTTTTTGACGCGAATCTTTTTTGTTACATATAGCAAAAGCAGGAATTATGTAGCAAAACGTGATTTAGTGTAGCAAAAACGAGATTTTGAGAGGAAGCGTGTTAGCACGATGACCCGAGGGATCGGAAACACGCTCCTTTTGAGAAGTGCGAAGTGCACCTGAAGGCATACGGTGTACAATGAATGGTAGATTATTGACCGGTAGGAACCGATTCCGAAAATCTTGTCGAGATACCCGCGGTGTGAGCCCGTGACCAGGGCGATGGAAGTGACCCTCCGCCGCTTCGACCTCTCACACGTGGACGCCAGGATGATGTGGGCCTCAGACCCCGAGATGGCCGCCTTCGGTCGCTAGGATCCCTACTCCTACACGGAATCCGTCCTCGCCTACCTCCACGACATTGTGCTCTCACACCCCTGGTTCCGCGCCATCTGTCTCGCCGACGACGGCGACGGCGGAGCGGTGTCGCGGGGAGCTCGGGTACATGGTGGCCCGTGCGCACTAGGGCAGGGGCGTGGCAACGGTCGCCGTGCGGTGCACGCTCGTCGCGGTCTTCGGCGAGGTGGAGGGGCTGGCACGCGTGGAGGCGCTCGTCGACATGGACAACGAGGCGTCGTAGCGCGTGGTGGAGAAGGTCGGGTTCCGCCGCAAGGGCGTGCTGCGTAGGCACTACTGGCACAAGGGCCGCGCCCGGGACCTCGTCATGTATAGCTTTGTCAGGCACTGCTGATAGTCCATATTTAAGTGATGAAGATGCTACCGCTTATAGAAGTATTGTTGGAGGATCGTAGTATCTTACACTGATGTCAACCGCGTATGTCAGTTTCTATGTACATCTACTGAGGAACATTGGTCTGATGTCTATTAAAGTTTGGGTGGAACGATGCCCTCGGACTCGGGCTCGCTGCATGTTATTTGTGCCGAACTCGGCAAGAGTTTGTTTACATCGTGATGCTTAAGTTAGGGAGATCGATCTCATCCTTATCAAATTGGAGAGATCGTTGCAACTCCCGTACAATCTATCTAGACCAACTCTCTTATGTGACAATCCACGGTACGTTACAAATATTCCTAACACCCCTCCTTAATTTCAGCCTTCTTGAAGGTTGAGATTGTGCTTGAATTCTTAAAGTTTCTGTGTAGGTAAAGCCTTAGTAAAACCATCTACCACTTGGTCTTGTGAAGAAATAAAATGGATCTCAAGTAACTTGTTAGCAACTCGTTCTCTAACAAAATGAAAGTCAATTTTAATATGTTTTGGTCATGCATGGAAGATAGGATTAGCCGACAAGTAGGTTGCTCCCATGTTGTCACACCAAAGACAAGAAACTTGACTTCTTTTAATTCTAAGTTCTCCCAACAAGGATTCTACCCATATTATTTCCGTTGTGGCATTTGCTAGACTTATACTCTGCCTATGTACTTTACCTTGACACAGTTGCTTGTTTTCAGCACTCCAAGAAATAAGATTAGGACCAAGATAAACCGTAAAATCACCTGTAGATCTTCTATCATCAACACATCCTGCCCAATCAGCATCCGAAAGGGGCTTACTAAGGTGGAGGAGGGTTTTTGAAAAGTCAAACCAAGGCCCTTGGTTCATTTTACATACCTCAAAATCCTCTTAACTACGGTCCAATGAATTGTGGTTGGTGCATGCAAAAATTGGCATACCTTGTTTACGAAAAAAGGCAATATCTAGCCTTGTGAGGGTCAAGTACTGTAGTGCACCTACAATGCTTCTGTAGTTGGTGCTATCTTATGGACCAAGAGCATTTCCTTCAATAGCTGATAATTTTTCGGAGGCTGATAAGGGGGTTGGCGCCACCTTAGCATTATTCATACCAACTCTGGACAACAAATCTGAGGCGTATTTCTCTTCAGTTAGTACAATTTTGTCATTAATTTTTTTGACTTCAATTCCCAAGAAATAATGCAAGTCACCTAGATCCTTTAATGCAAAATATGCACTTAAATCCTTAAGGAGTACAGAAATGGCTTTGTTGGAGGAACTAGTGGCAATAATATCATCAACATAGACTAACACAAATATGGTGATATCAGACTTGTTGTAAATGAATAATGATGTATTAGCTTTTGAGGGAAAGAAACCAAACTCGTGAAGCTTAGAGGTCAATTTGGAAAACCATGCTCTTGGTGCTTGCTTGAGTCCATAAAGTGACTTGTCCAGCTTACACACATGATATGGTGCATCGGTATCTTCATAACTAGGTGGTTGTCTCATATACATTTCCTCTTCTAAAACACCATGAAAGAACGCGTTCTTCATATCTAGCTGTCTTAGGCTCCATCCCCGGAGACAGAAATAGCTAAAACAAGTCTTATAGTAGCATCTTTAACTACAGGGATAAAGGTTTCCTCATAATCTATGGCATATCTTTGCTTAAAACCTTTGGCCACTAATCTAACTTTGTATCTATCAATAGTGCCATCATATTTCCTTTTGATTTTATAAACCCATTTACAGTCGGGCTTATAGCTCCTATGCGACGTCTTTACATGGAATTGGAAGGAACACGACATCGTTGAAAAGAATAGCTCGCACGCGACACTTCTGAAGCGGCAAATAGCTCCCGTGCGACACTTCCACTTAACCCCACGAGACCGTCAACGAGTTCGAATCAGCTGAGCACAGTAGGACCCACAGCCTCTCCACGTCACGGCGGAACTCACCTGATGTCCACCTCATATCGTGGGACCCACCCTGTGGTTGAAGAGAGCCGTTGGCCCCGATCCGTCCCCGCACCCGAGCACTCCCGCCACCGTTCCAGCATCTCATCCCCTTCTGTTTTCTTCTCCGGCGAGCAAGTGCGGCAACGCCGGCGAGGGATGTCGAGCTCTGCTTCCTCCCACCGCTCATGGCCTCGGTATGGTGCGGTGCCGATGAGGAGGTGCCCCGATTGCCCCCGTACCGCGCCCCTGAAGCGGCTTGTCACATCCACCGACAAGAACGGCAACATTGGTCGGGAATTTGTGAAGTGTGAGAGCAAGCCCGAGCCGGGAAAGGTGAGATCTGAGTGTTCCGAGCGCCAATTTCTCGCTTTTCTTTCGAAATTTCATGCATTTCATCGAATTTGGGATTTAGGGTTCATCTCTGCGATTTCAGGAACTACCAAAATGTGGGCATTTTGAGTGGATTGATGAGTACATCGAGCGAATTGGGGTGGAGGTAGCATCCCGGGAGCTCGAAAACCCGTCCGTGGTGGAGCAATTGGGATGTGGCAACCCCATTTCCGCTGGTACTACGGTGGATGCGGAAGTGAAGGCCGAGCTAAAGAAGATGAACAAGCAGCTAAGGCAAATCATCGAATTGAAGAAGCAGGACAGTCTGATGGCCGGTTTTTTTTATTTTTGTGTAATTTCTCTCGGATTAGTTTATCTCCTCATCGTTAGTCATTAGACAGCGCAGTCAGTGTTCGAGTGATGCTTTGTAATGGATGTAATGGTCTATGTCTTTGGCTTGAATAAAATGCAACACAAATTCGGGCTAATTTTGAGCTGCTCTGTTTTCGAAATCAGTGTTTCTTCAGTTTCGTCAGTTTCGTCAGTGTTCCTTTTATCAGTGTGCAGGGGGCGCCCGTGTGCAGGGGAGGGGGAGGGGTTGAAAAGTAAAAAAACAATTGACGAGGATTGAAAAAGGCCAGGCCCAAATATAACTTAGCCATGCCAAAATGGACGTATCCAGGCCCAATAGTAACTATATGTTGATTGGGCAAAAAAAAATGGTACTCACATTACAATCTAAGTAGGAACGTGTGGATCTGCAGATACTCGTGCTCAGGTTGCAATCTTTTTTTTTGCAAAAATAAATATATAAATGAAGTCCAAGGACATCCATTTAACTAACATAACTTGGGCGCTCCTTTAACTTATGTAAATATGTAAATGTCTTATTTGAAAATGAACCATGTGTTGTATGAACTTGTTTTTTGTGTCTTTTGTTTTATACACTTGTAAATATATAAATATTGCACGAGTATTATATGAACTTGTTTTTGTGTCTTTTGTTTTATACACTTGTAAATATATAAATATTGCACGAGTATTATATGAACTTGTTTTTGTGTCTTTTGTTTTATACACTTGTTGTTTTGAGTGTTTTGACAAATGACAATACAATAAACACAGATTACAATGAAACAAGGGATGGAATAGGCGCAATAATATTACAATAAAACACAGATAACATTACTTATATTAGATAGGGGGGATCGATAACATTACAATAAAAATAAAAAGGTACAATAATATAGAAGGGGCGGAATAGGCGCCCCGCCTAAACCCTGGGCTAGCCCCTAAACCCTAACCCCCTACTCCATCGGCGGTGGAGGCGGTGCCGGTGCAGCCGCATTCCGGGCCGCCTTCCACGCCGCCAGCCTCTCCCGCTGGTCCCGCTTCCGTTGCTCCTCCCAGAAGGCCCGGCCATTGGCCTCCCGTTGCTCCTCCTCCCGCCGTATGCGCCTTTTCTTCAAGGCGCGCTGGGCCGCCTTCTCCTCCCACTTGGCCATGCGAGCCTCCTCCCTTGCCTCCTCCTTCGCCGCCTTAGCCCAGTAGGCTTCGGAGGGGAGGTCGCCGCCGCCGGGGAGGTTGGGGACGGGGTTGTGGACGATGGGGCCCTGGTCTCCCCAGGGGCAGGGCGGGGACTTCTCCTTCTTGCCACGCTTGGGGCGGGGGCGGCCCGTGGGATGCTCCCACCACTGCTGGTGGTCCGGGTGGTTGTCCTCGTCGCTGAGTTCTTTGTCGGAAGGGAGGCGGAAGGGGGAGGTCGCCATGGTCGGAGTGTTTGGGGGGCGGCTGGGAGGAGGCAAAGGGACGGGCTCGAGGTTGAAGAGATGAGGGGCAAGATGAGATGAGGAGGCAAAGGCGTTTTGCCTATTTATTGAGGGCGGAGCGTGAAGGGCGGCGTGGGAATCCAGCGTCGCGTTGGCGCAGACGCCGAGACGAGACGCGTGCGCTGCGTTGCCCCTGCATGCATGATCAATGCGAAAGAGACGGGAAGCGGGGCAGCGGGCGTGATCAATGCGAAAGAGAGAAAAAAATAGCTAGGATGCGACGCCCCCGCCCCTGCATGCATGCATGTGCATTAATGCGAAAGAGAGAAAAAAACGTCCAAGGTAGTTGTTCATTGGCAGTGAAAAATAAAAGGGAAAATATAATTTGGCCTTGATTTACTTCGGTAATAAATGCAGGAATTTAGTACCAAGGTACTCGTTCGTTTTTACACACGCAAGAAAAATCGGTGGGAGTAATATTAACTTTTTTGTATGGCGCATGAACCAGATGGAAGTAAATTTGACTGAAGAAAGTTGTTCGACGTACACTTATTTAATGGGGCAGCGCTGTTGCACGCAAAATAGCTAGACTGCGACGCTAGGGGCAGCTGCTGCATGCATGGTGCAGCCCGCCCAGACGCCGAGACGAGACGCGTGCGCTGCGTTGCGTGTGGGAAGCGGGCGTGATCAATGCGAAAGAGAGAGAAAAAATAGCTAGGATGCGACGTACTGTAACTCCTGCACCGCCGCCCCCGACCCTGCATGCTGCATGCATGGTGCAGCCCGCCCCGCCCAGCGCCCTCGCATGCCACGTTCGGTCCAACGGTCTCGAGTGTGCCAACGCTGTACGTTATATTTATTACATATTTTAGATTTTGATATTTTTTCTGCTGGTCATAGTGACATGCATACTCCCTCTGTCCACAAATAAGTGTACGTTTGGCTTCAAAATTTGTCCACAAAAAATGTACTTCTACCTTTCAAATGCACTTGGGCATCCACTATATAGTCCATAAGGCTATCCACAAGCCAAAAAGTAGTACATAAGACTAGTCATAGTGAGAGTAACTTAGGTAGTAACATGCATGTACATGCAATGCCAATTAGGCAAATTGGTGACATGGCATGACAATTAATGAAGAAAGAGAGAGAGGTAGTAACTTAGCTAGTTACCATAACATCACACATACCAAGATCATATGAGTCTACAACCTAATTAATTAGCTCTTGCATGACACCATACATATGTTATCATCCACTATGAAGGTAGTAACATCAACTAGTAACATGTGCAAGTTACTAGTCTTAGTTACTTAGCACTATGACCAGCCTAAGGCTATCCACAAGCCAAAATAACATAGATGTGGTATCATGCAAAGTCTCATTTATTACAATGAACCTGAGGGGAGTAAGTTTGATTGGAGAAAGTTGTTACACGTAAACTTATTTAATGCGACGGAGGGAGTAAATACGCTGCAGCGCTGTTGGACGTAAAATAGCTAGACTGCGACGCTAGGGGCAGCTGCATGCCCGCATGGTGCAGCCCGCCCCGCCCAGCGCCCTCGCATGCCACGCTCGCATGCCACGCTGTTGCACGTAAAAACGATGAAGCCAATCAGATTCCAGAATCATCCATCCCACGGATCGCCAAGAGCTAGCCACGAAATCCTTCTAAGAGACGCCAACCAATCAGGTTGCAGAACAAGCCCTTCCACGGATCGCCCAGAGCCACCCGCGGAATCCTTCTAGAAGACGCGATCGGACGGCCACAGTGTCGCGCTAGGGTTAGATCTACGGTCCTCATTCGGCCTTAGGGTTAGCGGGGTTTAGGATGCAGTCAACGGGGTTTCACAAGTTTGACCAAACATTCAAATGTGCATAATTAATTCAAAAAAAATCAAAAAAATACAAAACCTTCGCATGGTGTCATGTTATGTCACATAGTTGTGAGGAAAAATATCAAACTTGGTCTATTGATCATATTTCAAAAAACCCTTCACAAAATGACCTATCTCCTCCGAGGTTTTCTGGCTTTCGGGTCAAATGACCAATGATATGGCTAGAATCAAGGCATAGTTTGTGATAATGTGCCCATATTTGGCATGCATGTCTATAATGGGATGACTAACAATGTTGTAGCACAAAGTTTTCCTTTTCGACGCACAGAAAAATCATTTTCTATTTTTTGAGTGCCGAAAGAGGGGGGGATTTGTGAAGCAACCACCAAATTGAAGTTTCAAAATGGTAACATCCTATTTTTCAAAAATACTAGACCACCTAGAATGTACAATTTCCCAACCTGAGTATCTCAAACCTTTTATTCCATCCCTGGTGAAAAAGACAAATCCTGCCGAATCGGCTGGAAGTGGGTAAGATATGAACTACATGTACATGATTCCATGCTGATGATTTTTTGTAAAAATAATTTTTAGGTTCACAACATGCTATTTCATCAGAGATCCAATGCTAGTTTTGCGAGCCTCAGCCCCTAGCTAAGAATATTTATGAAAACCCTTCAAGTTTGACCAGACATTCAAATGTGCATAACTAATTCAAAAAAAATCAAAAAAATACAAAACCTTCGCATGGTGTCATGTTATGTGACATAGTTCTGAGGAAAAATATCTAACTTGGTTTTAGAAATGGTCGAAAAAAACTTGCTTAGAAATGGGGTGGTTTACCCTAGCTTTGGAGCCCATTTCTACCCCATTTTGGGTGAGGGTGAGTTGTACTTCACAAAAGGGATCAGGGTGAGGATGAGTTGTATTGTACATGAGAAAAACGTTGGAATCTCATACAAACATAGAAAAGTGACATAGCTACATATGTTGAAATTCAAATTTACCATCATATTTGAATTTTGTCCAAATTATCAACAAGTGACAAATTATTATAATAACAAATGTTTACAACAACAAGTGCCAAATTATTACAACAACAAGTGTCAAATGTTTACAACAATAACAAATGTTTACAATAACAAATGTCTATTTATTTTGGCTCTTCTTACCCCTCGTTTTCTTCTCCTTCACAAGTTTCACACCACACAATAGGTTTATGCTCTTCTTTTTCTTACCATTACCATCTGGCCTCCCCACAGCACGTCCAAGAGTCTCCTTCACCTCCTGCACCTCCTCAACAACCTCATGATCATGATCCAGAGCCTCATCAACATGGTCACTTTGCACCAGAGCCTCAACAACATGGTCACTTTGCACCAGAGCCTCAACAACTTGGTCAGTTTGCACCAGAGCCTCAACAACAGGCTCATTTTGCACCAGAGCCTCAACAACAGGCTCATTTTGCACCAGAGCCTCAACAACAGGCTCATTTTGCACCAGAGCCTCAACAACAGGCTCATTTTGCACTAGAGCCTCAACAACAGGCTCATTTTGCCCCTCATTTTGCACCAGAGCTTCCAAATCAGAAACGGTGTGCCCTAAAGCCTCAACAGTTTGCACATCATCCTCCAAAACAAGTTCAGATTGCACCTCAGCAGCACCAAACATGATCTGGTTAGTTCTCTTCTTTCTTTGGCCATTGATTCTTGCCCTTTTCACTGGCCAGCATTCGTCAACAACAAGAGGTGGGCCTTTTTCTCCACGCTTCCTCCTGAAAACAAGCAATTTAGCTGGGGGAGAAAAATCATCAACAAGAAATGGGATAGATTTTGGATGAACATACTTTGGCTTTTCAGCAGTGTATCTGCACTTGGTAGAGCCAGCTCGGTGTCCAAGTTCTTCACAGAGTTTGCATCTATTCTTGTTACCTTTTTGGGCCCTTTTTGGCTTGGCATCTTTCTTTTCATCTTTCTTTCCCTTCTTGCTGCTCCCACCTTTCTCAAACCAAGCCTTGAATCTACTCTGCTTGGGCCTGCCAGCCTTTCTTTTCATCAAAGGAGGACACAAGGAGAACTGAATGTCCACTTCAGGCCACTGAGACTGATCTGTAAGTGCTGGAATTGGTGTTCCATATGCAGCCTTGAATTTTGCTACAGAATAATACTCATGCAAATATGGGTGCATATTTAGCTTGTGTTTGGAGGCCAAGAAAAGTATGGCATGCTCACAAGGCTTCCCAGTGTGTTGCCACTCAAGGCATGTGCATTCATGCAATTGAGTGTCAACAACATGCCTCCTGCCAGTCTTTGTATCTCTGACTTCAGCACCCCACAATGAGGATTTCTCAACACGCAAATGTGCAAGATTTCTGCTCCTGTTGACCACCTGCTGCACAACATCAGGAAGCTTATCTCCTTGAATAACATCACCAAGCCTTCTTCTCAATTCCCACAACCTCATGATCATGATCCTGATCTGGTCAACCATGTCATGGACAGGCAAGTCTTTTAACTCCTTCACTTTGTTGTTGAAACTTTCTGCCAAATTATTGTTGATATGATCACATTTGATGGCAGTGTTAAAACCAGACCTGTACCATAAAAGAGAATGGTAGGTTTCCAACCATGTACAAAACTTGACCCTATCCTCCTCAGAGCATGCCGACTTAATCTTCTCAAGGTGATATGAATGTGTCTGCCTGGTGTAAGATCTTGTTGCTGGCCACATGCGTCCAAAATCATCTCCTCTGAATTTTTTGATCAAATTCATCCACATATGGCCGAAGCACTCCCTCTGCTCAGCATGAGGGAAAACAATCTTCACTGCATTTTCTAAACCTTTACATGCATCTGTGTGCACTGCCAATGGAGAGACTGGCCCTATGCATCTTTTCAACTGCATCATGAACCATGTCCATGATGCCTCTGTCTCAGACTGAAACATGCCAATAGCTACAGGGAACATCCAATTGTGTCCATCTAAAGCATTGCATGCTGCTAATTGACCATTCCACTTTCCAGTCAAGAAAGATGAGTCTATACTCAAATATGGACGGCAACCTGCTTTGAAGCCATCGATGCAAGGCTTTAAAGCCATGAAGAATTTAGAGAAGAAGACTTTCCCATCAGCTGTTACCTCAGTATCTATCTCCACAACACTGCCAGGTGACCTCTTCTCTACTTCTGCTTTGAAGTTATAAAGCATTCGAAAGGTATTTGCCCAATCACCATATAGCTCTTTCATTGCCCTTTGCTTTGCCTTCCACACTGTAGTATAATTCAGCTTAATGGGGTACTGCTTTTCCAAGTCTATTTTCAGTCTCTTTGTAGTGTTGTTTGGTGTTGTGGCTAAAATGGGCTTGATCTTTTCTGCAACCCATAATTGTGATGTCATCTTTGTAACTGTTTGAGAACTTGTAATGCAAGTATGAGGTTTTGGAATTTGATTCACTCTTATTGTCCTTCCATCAGGTTGGCGTCTAGCAGATATATACCATTTGCAAGGCTTGGCACCACCATCATAACCTATGCATTTTGCATAGAACTTCTTTTTATCAGTCCACATAGTCTTGGTAGCAAACTCACGTTTGACGGCATATGTCCTGAAACACATCCTGAATTCATCCATGCTTGGAAACAATCTCCCAACTTCAATAACTGGGTCCTCTTTGTCATAAACTGTTACTAGCTCATCATCATGTGCATCATCTACATGAACTGCAGCATTTTCCAACAACTCTAGATCTATATCTGCCTCTTCATCTCTTAAATGGTTGTCACCATCATTTGCAGCTTCATCCCTCTTCTTCTCCTTGTCTCTGTCATCTATAGGAATGCCAAAAAGCTTTGCCATTTCAATGTCATCTATTGGTGCAATGACCAAATCAGTGCGGTCATGTATCTCAACTGAATTCCAATCAACAGTTACAATCCTTTGTGCATTACCATCTGCAGCCTCCCCTTGTGCATTAGCATCATCATCCTCCACTGTTAACACTTCCAACTCAGTAAGTATAGGCATTACTTGCCTTTGTGCAGCCCAATCATCCTCGACCATCTGAGCAGCCAGCTTCGAGGCCACATATCCAACCCTCGAATCAGGTTTCAGATCAATGAGCTCTGCTAAAAACAGAACAGTTTTGCTTGTCCAACCGTTTCTCTCATCGATTTCATCAACTATATGTTCCCCTGTCTCAACCCTAACATAGTCACATTTGCAATCATCAAATCGTAACAAAGAAACTTCTTGCTCTGGCCCCCAAACCACACTATCCCCAATTTTTTCCACCATTTTCCTTACTGCCTCCTCTCCCATGTTTATTAGCTCTTGGGGATCAACATGTTCTAATTCCACCTCCCATTTAACAACCGTGTCTCTCTCAATGATCTGCGTGCTTCCATCAACTAAAACAGCCCTAGAGGGAAAGAAATTTATGCGAAATTCGAAGGTTTGGCGCGCAACATCGTCTCCCCTGTTTTTGGCGGGCACTGTGAGCTAGCGGAAGCGAACAGAGAGCTCAACCTTAGAGAAATTAAGTGCAGAGATACGGGATATACCGATTAGAAGTCCCCTCTCCATGCTCCATATCGTTCCCCCTCGCCCCGTTCAGCACACCCTCGCCTCCACAATCTAGCATCAATGGACACGCTCAGATCTCGAATTGAGAAGAATGGGAGAGGAATTAGCTTTCAAATGGCACTCACCACCTTCGTCGTCGAACGAAAGCTCCGCCGCCTAAATTAATTACCGTGCCACCGCTGCCGGCGCCGAGAACGATGGGTGAGGTCCGCCGCCGCCGTCGGGGAAGCTACAGTCAGTGTTACACGCGCTCTCGGTCGGAAGCGGTTGGTTTGACTGGCTGTCCCAACCAACCGGTTTGGCTTAACCCTAATATTGGAACAAAGTTAAATGTGTCCTTACGACCGATTTAAGGCCCGTGTGGCCCTGGGATATTAGTTGCCTCACATCCGTCGCATGCGAGCTATTCTTTTCAACGATGTCGCTTTCCTTCCAATTCCATGTAAAGACGTCGCATAGGAGCTATAAGCCCATTTACAGTCTATGAGATTTATGCCATGCTTATGTGGTACTAAGTGCCAGGTTTTATTTTTTACCAAAGCCTTATACTCATCATCCATTGCACTTTTCCAATTCTCATCATTAAGAGCTACTTGCAAATTAGCCGGTTTATTTGAGGAAACAGAAAGTCCATAGCGTACTATACCATCACTATAGTTTTTTGGAGCAGTTTTACCAGTGGTTGATCACGTCCGATGTCGACCAGGTGTTGATTCGTGTGCAGAGTCACTGGGCACAGAAGATCCCTCGGAATTGCACTTGGATCGGCATCGGGATCCGCCGCAGCAGCAGGCCGGCCGCGGCCACGAGCGCTCGCCATAGGAGGAGCATACCTGTTGGTCCTGACGCGCTAAGGGGAGGGCCACCTGGCTGGATGCCCACGTGCGGCAGGCGGGCCGCGTCACGTGGGGCCACTAGCAGCCATGTCAGGGTGCGCCCGAGACACCGCTTCGAACGATGAGGAGCCAGGCGACGCGTCAACACGGGGTGGAGAAGAGGACACTAGGCCCCGCTGTGTCCCGCAGGTGAGAATGCCACGATAGATTCCTCGGAGTAAGATCCCGAGGCGGATTCGCCGGAGATCATGGGCGTATCAGCTCCGGACTCCGTGTTGTCTCCGAGCGGCAGAGAATTCTTCTGAGCGTTGTTCTGCTCCATTTCTTGATCAATTTGCACCAAATTTCTTCCTGCAACTTGTGGCTACAGCTGAGGAACACTAGGCAAATCAAGATTAGTCGAAACATCAGGTGTTAAGTCATTGCATTGTTGTTCCTAGGGAGGTGGATTTTGGAGAAAGTTGGGCAAAAGGAGAATTTCTTGACGCAGCCGTGCTCTTGCATTTTGGTGAAGGTTGGCAAACGGAAAGACTGCCTCATCAAAGACTACATCCCGTGATATGTAGAAACGCCCAGAGTTAACATCAAGACATTTTACCCCTTTATGGATTGGACTATAGCCCAGAAAAACACATTGTTTGGAGTGGAAAGAGGGTCGAAGATTGGGACAGCAGGCACAACCAAACACACAGAGGGAAGAAAAATCGGGGGTTTCTTGAAGTAGGCATGTAAAAAGGATTTCTTGGTTGATTACTGAAGAAGGGAGCATGTTGATGATGTATATTTCTGTTAGGAAGGCTTCATCCCAAAATTTTAGTGGCATGGATGCATTAGCAAGAAGATCTAGTCCAACTTCTACAATGTGCCTATGTTTTCGTTCTGTCGATCCATTCTGTTGATGGGCATGTGTACAGGAAACATGATGGGATATTCCCATCTGATTAAAGAAAGGGTGGAGTTTCTCATATTCTTTTTCCCAATCCGTTTACATGGCAATGATTTTCCTATCGAATTTGCGTTCAACGAGACTCTGAAAATTTTTAAAGATATGAAAAACTTCAGATTTTTTCTTGAGGAGATAGATCCATATAAATTTGCTAAAATCATCGATGAAGCTTACATAGTATGAAAACCGACCAACAGAGGTGGGAACTGTTCCCCACACATCAGAGAACACAAGCTCGAGAGGCATGGTTGACACACTAATAGATCTATTATAAGGTAATTGATGATTTTTTTTATCTTTGACATGAATCATAGACAGACTCGGTCCTAGACTCTTTGGAATAAGGAAGATTAAATTTTCTAAGCACACGTTGAACGACTTCAAATGAAGGGTGACCTAAATAATCATGCCACCTTGTAGGTGAAGGCTTGGTGGCGCTGAGAACTTGTTTATTCGATATTGCTGATGAAGACACGAGCGGATAGAGGCCTTTTGTGCATCTACCCTTAAGGAGAACCCTCTCCATGTCCCGCTCCTTCACATAAAAATGCCATGGGTGAAATTCAACAAAGACGGTGTTATCACATGTTAAGCGATGAATTGAGACAAGATTTTTTTTGGCGGAAGGAACATGAAGAACATTGCGAAGATGAAGTTGTTTAGATGGGGAATTAACAAATGCATGACCAACATGGCTGATGTCCATAACTGACCCATTGGCGGTGTGGATCTTCTCCCCGTCGTTGTATTTCTCCTTCATGGTGAGCTTGTGGAGCTCACCAGTGACATGATCGGTGGCGCCGGAGTCACGGTACCAGTTGGTGTCGACTCCATAGGATGCGGCGTTGGCACACTTTTCTTCTTCCTCCTCCTCATTGTCGGAGTACCGGTGACAGCACTTCCATGCGGGATGGCCCGGTTTGCCATAGATCTGGCATGTGATGACGTCCTTTCCCTTGTTGCCGCCACTATTGCCATTGCGATGGTTTTCTGCCGCCGTTGTTATTGCCGCCCTGTTGTGGGCGAGCACCTCCTCGTCCATAGCTGCGGCCGCCTCCGCCGCGACCACGAGGTGCACTGCGTCCGCATCGCCGCCTGCCACGTCCTCTCGCGGCAGCATTGACAGAACCCTCGCCATGGACCCCGATCAGCATCTCCATCCGGTTGTCATACGCTATCACATGGGCGTACAGCTCACTGACAATGAGCTTGGTGGTGGAGTTTGCCCCGATTGCCGCAAAGAGCGGGTTGTAGGGGTCATCGAGGTTGGCGAGGAGATACTCGACTTGCTCGTCCTCCTCCACCTTGTGTCCCGCGGCTGCGAGCTCATCACAGATCGCCTTGATCACCGCGAAGTATTGTGGTGTCGTCTTCCCCTCCTTCTTGGTGTTGGCGAGTCTGGTAGGAGATTGGCGATGCGGGTGCGGGATTGCGCGGCGAACATCGCCATCACCGCCTTCCACATCTCGGCAGCAGTCTTCATGCCGATGCAAGAGACCATGATCTCCCTTGTGAAGGAGTGGTGGAGGTAGGAGAGGACCTGCTGGTCGATGGCCACCCATGTCTCATACTCGGGGTTGGCCTCCTCCGTGTTGTCCGCCCCATCCTTGCCCGCGACGGTGATGGTCTTGGGCGGTGCCTTGGCAGTCCCATCAAGGAACCCCATGAGACGGGCGCCACGCACCGCGGGGAGAACTTGAGTCTCCCAAAGAAGGTAGTTTTCGCGGGTGATCTTCTCGGTAGTCCCTTGATGCGGGAGCAGATTGCTCATGGCGGCAGGGATGGAGGATGACGAACTCATAGATGTGTTTTTATGGAAAAGAGGCTCTGATATCATATTAAAGTTTGGGTGGAACGATGCCCTTGGACTCTGGCTCGCTGTGTGTTATATGTGCCGAACTCGGCAAGAGATAGATACATAGTTTGTTTACATCGTGATGCTTACGTTGGGGAGATCGATCTCATCCTTATCACATCGGAGAGATCGTTACAACTCCCGTTCAATCTATCTAGACCAACTCTCATACTTGACAAGCCACGGTACGTTAAAAATATTCCTAACACTGTCAAGAGGATCCTACGGTTTGTTCACGGTACTCTTGATCATGGACTTCTACAGCCATCAATGTCTAGTTCTGTTGTTGTTTATTCTGATGCTGATTGGACTAGAGATGTTGGTGACAAACAATCAATAGAGGGATACGTCCTCGTTTATGGTAAGAATTTGGTTGCGTGAAGTGCACGCAAACAGGCTAGTGTGTATTATTCTAGCACAGAGTCTGAGTATAAAAGTGTGGCTAATGGTACAACCGAGTTGAACTTGGTGGAGGCTTCGCTTAAGGAGCTTGGAATTCGTCAAGATTCTTCGCATGTTCTATGGTGTGACAATGGCACTATATATCTTTTTTCCAACCCAGTTTTTCATGTTCGGACAAAGCATATCAAGGTAGCTTTTCAGTTTGTTCGGAAACGAGTTGCTCAAAAATTGTTGCAAGTTCCGTTTATTACCTCACGAGATCAGCATGTTAATATCCTCACAAAGCAGCTGCCACTCCCGTTGTTTTAGAAATGCAAGCACAATATTCACATGTTTTCTGTATCCGCTGCGCAGGCGGGCATTGGGTGTGTGCGTTTCACCCAAACCCTATCTCTTATTTTGTCTTACACTAGCAAAACAAGCCCGTGCGTTGCACCGGAAGAGAAGAATCTAAATCGCGTAGGTCCACAATCATACCCTCCAACAATGGCAATGCCGAGGCAGTAGCCAACGAATTACCATCAAATTCAACTGACGTCAACATTGGTTTCCCGTGTGTTGCAGCGAGAGTTCCTTGCATGAGCTAGAGAGACTGCCTGGACTATAGAGAATTTTACTATAAAATAGGATTGGTACTGTACCGGTGTGATAATTAACCAAAAAATAATCCAATCATAAATAGCCTAGCTAGATTCCTAGGGATTATTGTTCGGAACTGGGAAATCAATCTCCCCGGTAGTGGAGCTTACCTCAAACCAACCACTGTCTGTGGCACATGCTCGGTGAGAAAAATGGCATGCTTCAATCTCTCAATTTTCCATGAACCACCGCTGCAACATATCTTTCAGAAAATAAAAAGAACCACAAGCCTCACATGTTTATAGGAACTGGATACATGAAAATGCCAAAACTGTCGTGACTTTCTTCCATCTTGAGTCCCTCTTTTGGCCTGCAATGCAGTTGTATTGAAGACTTGCACTCATTCTTCATAAGCATGAATCACTAAACATGAAGAAGTTATCACTCATTAGTCTAATTGTCTTGTCTAATATTCTCGCACAAAGATATGATACTTACTGTAGCATAAGCTTGAGGTTATGGAAACAAAGCAAAAAACCAGAGGAGAATAGTGGTGTTGTCTGAATAACACCGAAAGTAAAGATACTTCAGTACAGCTAAAAAATCCAGGATGATTTTTATATTTTATCGATGCAATGCAGTTACTAATTAGCAGTCCTAAGCAACTCAGATAACCATTACTTTTAGTCATTTGTATCGCTCATATATACTTGTAAAAATAGGTTAACTGTCTCCTCTCACGATGAAAAATATGACACATGGTACCTGCAATTCCTGTGACCGCTACCATGGTCGGCAACCTGTATTGATCTATCCATGTTTTGATTTGTTAGTCCTATAAGTCAGCAGCCGATGATGGAGGCGATGTCGATGGCCATGCAAAACCAGTCGTAGGAGTTCCAGGGTCATGACTATGAGCAACTCAGAGTGGAACGTGATGCACACTGCCGGCGCGTACTGCAGCCCTAAGTTCGACCAACACATCATCCAGAGAGGCCAGCTGACGATGGAGGCGATGGCGAGCCAGCTGACGTAGAACCGGAGAAGAGGAACGACTATGCTGCAGTCCTCCATCTCCCTGGATCGTTGAGATCGGATGCTTGTTCGGGCCATGGAGCTTGAGTGGCGGGGGACTTTGAGATCCGATGCTGATTTGGGCCATGGAGCTAGAGTGGCGGGGGGCCATGGGACGCGCAGGAATATCGAGGCGAAGCTGGCGGCCATGGAGTGGGACGCGCAGGAATATCGAGGCGAAGCTGGCGGCCATGGAGACGGCGTTGATCGTCATCTCAGTCATCGATGAACATTGGCTTGCCATGCTTGGCGTCGGCGACTTCCTCGGCTTCCATCCTTACATAGGCAGCTCACCCTCCTCCATGATAGTCTTTTAACGTCGTCATATCCTGATGTATCTAGCCCTGATTCTATTTGATTTCGAGAGGAGAGGCGGCCTTCGTTACCTTGCCTTTATTTTTGGGAGGAAGGAGGCAGGTTTGGGATGTGAACTGTTTTAATCTCCTCACGAGGTGGACCGTATACGATCAGGATATATGAACTGTTTTAATCTCCTCGCGAGGTGAACCGTATATGATCAGGATAGGTCGTTTTGTAATCACTTGCGGATGGTGCATTGACTGTAATATAGGATTTGGTGGAAGGGTAAAATCGTCCAGAGAAATGTATGCACTACAAGAAATACTCATTCCTTTATTATTACTAGCAAAATACCCGCGCGTTGCGGCGGAAGAAGAATGCCCACGCGTCGTGTTGCCACGGTTTTTCTAATTTCCTTTTAGCACCACACATTAGCATAATGCATGTGAAACTTGGAGACAGTATGTTACAAGCTCCAATCAAATTAGCAAAACTATATTAATCACCAGTAAAATAAAATGGCAGCATGCAAATGGTAGTGTCGGTAAAAAATATAAATTTATTTTTTAAAAATTAATGGCACAGCACCACACAGAGCAATCAACACTCAGAACTCTCGCAGCTTTTATTTGTAGTTACAAATCTCTATCTCGTGAAGGAAAAAAATAAGCTCCACGCGTGGAGCTTCCAAGCTCTATGAGATAGAAACATCTTAGATAGCCTTGAATGTTGGACGGTGGCAGGAGTAGTCAGGAAAACTTCTTCTTAAGGGCTATAACCCTCGACTGATTTTCGTCCAGTGTTGCGCGTATCCTCCACCTCGGTTCCTCCTCCGGCCACAGTAACTCCTTCCCTTAAATTACTCCGGTTAATCAGATCACAGTCCTTCCTTTCCAGCCATAGTAACTCCTTCCCTTTAATCCCTCCGGTTAATCAGATCACAATCCTTCCTTTCCTTCATGCCCACGATCCAATCAGCGGGGGAATATTTTTTTTCTGACAATATTCAGCGTGCAACTACTTGTTGTTTCTCGAGTTGGCTTGCTGATACTTCAGCCAACTTGCCGACGAATATAAACAGGTGAGGCTTAGTTTAAGGGAGCAGTATGGGACTAAATATGAGTTATACCAGATCTTAATCTTAATTATGCCTGACGGTCGAACCAACATATAATTAATGTTGAGCCTTGGCCCATGTATACACGTGATAATAGTTGAGCCAGGCTTCAGCACCAAACGGTGATGCAGGCTTAGCTATTCCCAGCCACAACTACGTCCGTGTGCTTGGGGTAGGACGGGCAACAACATCTCTGGCTACCTCACCAACATCTGCCCCACATAGCGCATCAAAATTCCGAAGTTGTGTTTCCGCTCTGCTCACGTGCCCCGATAGCTATAGCTGAAGTCGCATGTGGAGGATCATGGGCCTCAGCAGTGGAACGTCGCTCTGCCGGCAAGGACGCCACAGCTTGTCGCCGGGATCCTATCCATTGATGAGAACGGAGGAATGCGGAGCTCGCCGGACATTGGCAATAAGGAAGATGGCAGGGGCGGAAAGCGCACTGTTGGTGGCGATGCGCCGAAGAAGACAGCGAGGGGCTCGGGCAAGCGGCATTCTAGGTCGACCTGCGGGGCCATGGCGCGGGAAATTTGGGTCAGGTCCCATCAATCCTTGCCGGGACGTCCTTGTTAGGACGGTGGTCGAAGGCGGCCGTACGACGTAGATTGCGTGTATGGGACGGACGAGCCATGCTCGCAAGCCGCTGACCTTCTTGGCTCGCGTGAGCGGAGGTAGACGGCAACGGCAACTTCCGACTGGACCGGGAGTACATGAACGCGTCCGGTCCAGTTAGGGGTGGCATCCACGGGTAATATGTGGTTTTGTGAAAGGGTAAAAAGGTCAGAAAAAGTGTTGAACCGGAAGCGTGTTTTTTTTTCTTTTTTTCACTTACCGGTAGCATTGGCGGGTAATTTATTTTTTGGTCAAAGGGTAAAGTTGTCTAAAAAAGTGTAGGTACTACAAGAAACACTCCTTCCTTTATTATTATTAGTGTTATTATTATTATTATTAGCTATATAGATATAGATTAGTTATAGATAGGCCGGTGACCATTTTTACATGCCGGCCTGCCACACGCTCACAGCCCCCAAACCAATGCAACAGCAAAGCCGCGATACCCGCCCTGACACGGCGATGGAGGTGACACTCCGCCGCTTCGACCTCTCAGACGTGGACGCCATGATGACATGGGCGTCGGACCCCGTGGTGGCCGCCTTCTGCCGCTGGGAGCCCTACGCCTCCACGGAATCCCTCCTGGCCTACCTCCGCGACACGGTGCTCCCGCACCCCTGGTTCCGCGCCATCTGCCTCGCCGGCGACGGCAACGACCGCCCCATGGGCGCGGTGTCCCTGGAACACACAGCGGACCGGTGCCGCGGGGAGCTCGGATACGTGGTGGCGCGCGCGCACTGGGGCAGGGGCGTGGCCACGGCCGCCGTGCGGCGCGCGCTCGCCGCGGTCTTCGGCGAGGTGGAGAGGCTGGCACGCGTGGAGGCGCTGGTGGACGTGGACAACGCGGCGTCGCAGCGCGTGGCGGAGAAGGCCGGGTTCCGGCGCGAGGGCGTTCTCCGGCGCCACTACTGGCACAAGGGCCGCGTCCGGGACCTCGTCATGTACAGCTTCGTCTCCGGCGACCCCTTGCCACAGTGAATGAACACCGTGCCGGATGATGCCACTGCACTGCACTGCACGGTGTCCGTCTGAAAAGCTGCATTTCGATAAATAAAATCCATGCTGTTGTTATTTTCTTGTGTTACTTTTCGATCAATGGCTCGACCGACAGATGATAGCGACGACGATTGTTGAGTGGAGTCGTGCCATTTCCAGACGCAACGCGACAACCAGGTGGCCGTGTTTGGTGACGACGTGGCGGGCTCGCCATCATCGTTCTCGATGCCGACACGGACACGCTCTTGGACCAACCTGCCGACCATTTCATACTAGTTTAATCTTGTCACTCTGTCCAAAGAATTGGTCCCAGAGATGGAGCAAGAAGCGGCTGCGCGGGCGCCGGAGCGCGCGACCGAGGTGACTCTCCGGCAGTTTGATCTCGCCGACGTGGACGACATGGCGGCGTGGGCGTCGGACCCCGTAGTCCTGCCCGCGGCCTCCACGACATGGTGCCCCTACCCCGACCCGTCCCGCGACGCCCTGCTCGCGTTCCTCCGTGACACCGCCCTGCCGCACCCCTGGTTCCGCGCCGTCTGCCTCGGCGGCGCCGTCGTGGGCGCCGTGTCCGTGGCGCGTACGGACGACCGATGCCGCGCGGAGGTCGGGATAGCTCTATCGCGCACGCACTGGGGCGAGGGCGCGACGGCCGCGGCAGCGCTGAGGCGCGCGGTGAGCGCGGCGTTCGGCGAGCTGGAGGGCGTGGAGCGCGTGGAGACGCTCGTGGACGCCGAGGACGCCGCGGCCCGGCGCGTGCTGGATGACGCCGGGTTCCGCCTAGAGGCCGTGCTGCGGAGCTACCGCGCCGTGGAGGGACGCCTCAGGGACGTGGCTGTCTACAGCGTCATCTCCACCGATCCACTCCCCGACTGAAGCACATGTCGTTGCCAATGCCATGCCAATCATATGGATGCATGATCTGAAGCAACAGATTTGTAAATTCCATGATCAAAGTTTCCAAGAAACTAGATTACATTGCCGCATTTCAGCTACGAATTCCGAGAAGACGAGACGATACAGCGTCCAGTAGAGATCGATACTGCATTACTGGTACGACCGTTCTGTCAGATATCGAAGATTGACAGAACATGCGGACTTATTGAGTTCTTTTCTTGAGCTGCGACTCGACAGAATCCCCATTAGCCGATGATCGAAGAAGGAGGAGATCCGGGCAGGAGAGCGAAGGGATCGGTGTGGCGGCCGGAGCTCATGCCTCCCATCCGCGGAGGACGGTGGCGCGGGCGACGCGGTTGACGCCGAGGGTGAAGGCGCCCATGCGGAGGTCGCAGTGGTGGCTGCTGCACATCTCCTTGGTGTCCCTGAAGGCGCGGGTCATGTACGTCTTCAGCTCACGGTTCACCTTCTCCTCGTCCCACATGAACCCCTGGATGTTCTGCACCCACTCGAAGTAGCTCACCGTCACGCCGCCCGAGTTCGCCAGGATGTCCGGCAGGATCAGCACGCCCTTCTTCGCCAAGATCTGCGCAGAGCCAAATATTCATTACAGTTTACTGTCAGTATGTGAAGTCTGTCAGGTAGATGCGAAATTTGATTTTCATGGCAGGAAAAAAGTAATGTTCTTGCCTCGTCTGCCTCCGGGTCCGTGGGGTGATTGGCAGCCTCGATGATGTACTTTGCTTTGATGTCATCAGCATTGTCCCTGTGAAGAAAAAACATGGTCAAGAACAGTCTTTTATTTACAGAAAAATAAACGTCTGCGGATACAGAAACAACAGCTAGTAAGACATTCTTGCTGAATATACATCAGTATCAGACAGATTTGTCAAGGATGGTGAACAACGTTTCAGCAGAAGAAAGGTTTCAAGCATGAGGAAGGAGAATATTACTTGTTTATGACTCCACCCAGTGCGGCCGGAATGAGGACGTCACACTCCTCGGTGAGAAGAGAGTTCGAGTCAACCGCGTCGCCTCCCTCGAAGCCCTTGATCCCGCGGTTCTCTGCCGAGTGCTTCATTAGCTTGGCGATGTCAAGGCCATTGATGTTCTTGACGGCTCCTGTTACGTCGCTGATGGCGATCACCTTGCCGCCAGCTTCCGTGATCAATTGAGCAGCCCAGGAGCCCACATTACCGAATCCCTGCAGACGGCAAGCAGCCAAAATGTAGGTAAAGAAACATAAATTCTGGTCATACTAATTTACTCTGTTTTGTAACCATAAAGTTCAAAGGCACATATCATGCAATCCACTGACGATGTGTAGTTCTTTACTTCTACTTTTTCCTAATAGCATTTCTTAATCTATGGTGTAATAAAAGAATGAGGCTTCATGACTCATACCACACTGAAATCTTTTAAAATTCAGAGAGCTTAAACTATTTACCTGTATTACGAAACGCTGGCCTGCAATGCTTTTGCCATGCTCTGCAAGTAAAGCTTCAGTAGCAAACAGGACTCCCCTTCCTGTAGCTGCATCTCTTCCCAGTGATCCTCCAAGGTCCTGCATTGAGCAGTAAAATCATGACTATGTGTAGGGATAACTAGAAACCACATTTCTCTGAACAATCAAATGTAGTCTTGACAATTTTTTGGTACAATTCTCCATGGTATCTTCCAAATTTCATCTGCAATGCATCATTTGTGTTGCAGGATGGATACTTACCACAGGCTTTCCTGTCACCACAGCAGGTGAGTAACCATGGAACTTGGAGTACTCATCCAGTATCCATGCCATTGTCTGCATTCATGGAATAAGCAAGAAAATCCATATGAGAATACTGATGGTTGATTCTCATGTATTGTTGCATAGAAAGGAAGATAAAAAGGAAAATAACCTGTCCGTTGGTGCCCATATCTGGAGCTGGAACGTCGGTATGGATTCCAATTAAATCATGGATTTTTTGGGTGAAAACACGGGTAAGCCTTTCGAGCTCCGATATGCTCAGGTCTCCAGGGCTGCATCCTATGCCACCCTTAGCTCCTCCATATGGGATATTGGCCACGGCTGTTTTCCATGTCATTAGTTGCGCCAACGCATTGACTTCGTCAGGTTCAACCTGAATTTTATAATAAACTTTCAGTGCGAGGACAAAATCCAGTGTCTTACAATGGCGTATAAACATGACTGAATTCTACAGAAAGCAACTCCCATGCAGCAGATTTAGACCTTTAGTGAGATGGCATTAGTGTCCAAGTTACAGCATACTCCAGTTTTGTTCTACATTACTGCAGCTAGATATTGCAGATGCTGCAGAACCAACTCTAACTTGAACAATTAGTCATGTCAAGTTGTCAACTATCTGGACAGGATTACGCTAAGTAGTATGACAGATTCCTGAACAAGGAAGAATCTATGCTGAAGGACCATTTCAAGTCGGCTACAGTTGCGGCAAGAATCAAGTACTGGCTGGTTGTGTCAGTGAAGGACAGAAGAACCCAGGAATATATGTGTGTGTGCGCGCTCACCTCATGGTGGTATCTGATTCCACCCTTCATAGGGCCCCTGGCATTGTCATGCTGCACCCTAAACCCAACATAGGATGCTAATGTCCCATCGTCTTTCGGAATCGTGCACTCAACCTGCAACCACACAAGCAGCATGTTACTGAAGAACGGAAAGCTGGGAAGGAAACATCACCTTGCATATATAGACTGGAAGCATGCTCATAAGTTTTAAGGATTCTGCACACAGCTTTTAACCTTGCAGAGTAACTGACTATGGAGACAGTTCAGCTACTTCCTTTTGCCATATTTAGCAGGAAAATCTCTCAAAATAACTTGACAGGGGCTCATCGAGTGAGAATGTGTGTGAGAGAAAAATCAAATCAAGTATAGTAATATAATAAATAAAATGTATATAGTAATAAAAAATACCTAGTAATCAAATTATAAACTCATAAATCTAGGACCAGGTGAAAAATAATCATAGGTCAACTAGTCAACTACCCCAAGGACCAAGGTGATAGTTTTCAGTAACAACTGGGCTCAAATAAACCAAGCAGGCATAAAAAAAACTCCTTCACAGGCAACTGTCCAGATTCACCCCTTCAGAGGCAAACAAAAAAAAACTCGGATCATTTTTCTGAGGCAAGAAGATGGGATCGTCACCTTGATCTCCCTGAACGGGATGAGCAAGCTCTTCTCCAGCTTGGAGTCGAGGCCCAGCAGCTTGGCCGCCTGCTTGAAGTTCCTGCTGGTGGCCGCCAATGCGTTCATCCTGTTCGATGGAATTCCCCTCCGGACGCCGCGCCTGAAAAACGGATCGAGAAAACCCGACAGCGTCAGTAGGAACCCAAGAAAACCCAATCACACGGGCGCTGAAAACAAGCAAATATGACCCAATCGGGCTCCGCGCGAGGAGGCGAAGGTTAATCTGCTTTTATATTACCGACGAGTAGGAGTAGCAGCGAAGTGTTTGTTAGTGGCGAACAGGGGCAGACCGGCACAAAGACTGTGGAGGAGTTTCAGGGAGGTGGTGTGTATATATAGCCCGCACACGCACGGAGCTCCTTGGTGGATTTTGGATCAGTTCAAAACGTAGAGGCAAAAAAAAAATGGGTGGGGGCGTGTCTCTTGGTAGGATAAATAGTAGTACAAGATCTGATTCTTCCCCTATTTGAAATTAATTGCCCTCCAGACACTACCCGGGCCCCATTTAATTATGATCGCCTGCCAGAGAAAGGTGTGTGAATCTATGGAAAGGAATCACCCTTCCCCTTACTGTAGAAAATTTGATCAAGATTCAGACAACAAATCAGTTAAATGAAATGGTGGACTGATTCATTCGGTTATGCACTCAGGTGTACTCTGAATGTACAAAGTTATGCCTCTACTGGTTGTACTGCTTGCTGATACGCCGACGGTGATCGCTGACATTTCTTGGTTAGACTCACACACATATCTGGATCATGTTCTTGGAACTAGCCTAAAAACTTCGTGTAAAAAAAGTTAAGTCCCTGGGGTCAATACTACTGTAGAAATAAGAGTGCTGGACCTACTACCAAGCAGAGAAGAGAGGAAATTTCAGGCGCTGAGAAAGTAGGAAAAGCACATGGCTGACTCAGCTGCGATACGCTCTGGGATTATTCAGCGAACCATTTTAGTTCTGCATTGTTCAAGCAACAAGAACGAAATGTCCGTCCAATGCGGCACATGTATCCCATGGATCAAACGGTTGTTAAGAGTTGGGCACCGCATCATGTGAAGCATATGCCTTGCATATTTTCTTAGAAAAAATATGCCACATATATATATTTGTCTTGTCGTGACAAGAGAAGTCATTTGGCTCTTGGTGATAATTAAATGGCCTTATTGGTACAGCATGTAGGGTACAGGACAAGAGGGCACATGTTCTAGGAAGAAGCTGAGTGTATTGCTCTCTTGAAAAGGTGGAACAAAATTGGGGTGTAGGGGCAATGCTATAACAAACAGCAAAATCATGTGAGGATTAAAAACAAAACAAAAAAAGATCATATGGATGGGAAGTGGGTTTGGTTGTCCTGCTCCATATTTTAGAATCCCTGCATCATGATCCTGTTCTTTGCAATGCTCTAAAGAGAATGATATAATAAGCACCCCACTATCGCCACGGGATAGGAAGATAACGAAGCCAATATTCTCAAATCCGATCCCGGATCAGGTAGGTGTAGATGTTAGCAGCACGGATGAACTCAAAAGCTATAGAGCATAGACTACAAAATTCAGAGCTTGGAGTAACCATGAACCTTATCCAGACCATGCAACTAACGCTAACAAAAGAAGTCACAGCAGTCACAAAAGGAGAGTGCAAGATAATGCTTTCTACTCACACCTGACGGGTTAGAGGAGTGAAGCCGGGTCTGAGTCGATATGTCGTCCGCGCTGTTGTAGAATTCAGGCAGAGGATTGAAAGGGGTTTTATAGGGAGAAACGTTGAGAATACGATACACGGAATTTGATCAGAGATATGGAGGGATTAGGAGTTGGGATCAAGATTCCTCCAAAGACTCCGGGGTTGGAATCCACATATGATTCCAGCTGCTTGAGCTCAGTTGCATCGCATTCCGTTCATTTCTATGCTATTCCCAGGCCAAATGGGCAGAGGGTCCACCCCCCTCTTGTTTCCCTCTCCACCCTCTTGCGTTCTGAATTTTTAGTGATTACTTGGAACCCCAAATTGTCGATCTCCCTCGTCGATACGGAACTGTACGCAGATTTATCAAAGTTCATAAGGCATAAACCGGTACTAAACGCACAAGAGTCACAAACAGGGCCTAATTTTGCATAGCATAGTTCATCCAAGCGATGATTATAAATTGCGGTGTCAAGACTTTCCCCCATCTTATTTCAAAAGAATATCTCCACCCACGTAACAAAATTATAGCAGAAAAGGAAGACTTCCAGCATCAAAAAGAAGTTTGCCATACGTGATCCACGGAAAAAGAATCAGTCCATGCATTACTAAGAAGCAACTAGCGTTAGAAAATCCGAATCAAAATTCACCCACAACCCGAAAGCCAGTGGTCATGAAATATGACGGGGCGTATCCTTGCGTAGTTGCGTCACTGGACCGGGAAAACCGCTGGATGCGCGGTGCAAATTGGCGCAATTGGAGTCCAACAGCATTGCCACCCCCGGAGCCATGATGCTTTAGAATTCCAGTAGATGGATTTCTTGGTGTTTCTTTGGTGGGAAATGCATAGGTTACTACTAGACCATTATTGCTGTTGTCATGGACAAAGCATCATGCTGCATTAGGCCGAGAAAGCACACCCAAAAAGGATCACAGGAAGGTTCTTTGAGCATAAAGTTTATATATTAAGTATCTAAAAGATTCCAACCGTGGTATACACCAACTTGTGATGAGCCTTCTGTTTCACCGTTCAAGAGCTAGCATTGGACATGTCATAAGTCTTGTTTCAGGATTTGGTTTTTCAGAAGCATATTTTAAAGCTTCACTTGGGTTTTGCCAACTGCTAACGATTCAAGAATTTCTGGAATTTTGAGGAATTCTGAGGGAACAGTAAAAAAATCTGACATATCCTTTCAGAACAAAGGAATTATGATTTATTTGGAATACAAGAACTCGGTAGATTCAATTAATCTCCTATACAAATGGGAAAATGTCCCCAGACGTCGAACGAGAGGCTTGCGCCTATATGATCGATATGAAATTCATAGGGTATTGTTTACACGAAACCCAAAAGGAAGTTCTTATAACCCTGAGGAAAGAATACACTATGTTATGTTCCCTGTTAAAGTTACAGCAAAACCCCATATAATCAGGCCATCTTTTGAAATTAACAATGTTGTTTACACGATTGCCTTGTTTTTTTCTGTGCAGTTCAGTGACTTTCGTGTCTGTGTCACAAAGAAGCACTAGACTTCATACTAGTACAATTGTTTTAGACCACAGGTTCATGGACTTGTTAAGATAGTGTGCTGAAGTCAATGCCTACCATAAGGTGTAACCGTGTAAAGGAAAAGAGCGCAGGCGTAGTTATTCTACAATCTGGATGTCGATTAGGACTACCACTTACAAGTAACAATAACCCTGAGCATCTTTCTGTTAAGATCCATTCGAGCCATTATGTTAGTGGTGCTATTTTAAAAATTCTGACAGCCCATTTCAGCTACAAAAGTAGTAGGCAGAAATGATAGTCAAAGTAGAAGACATGTGACGCCTCTGGGTTTGCAAAATTACTTGACCCTTCAGAATTCATAATGTTGAAGCACAAAGATGAAGAAAAGATGATGCGATGCAGAGCATAATGTTGTGACTCCTCTAGGCTGTAGTTAGAAATGTCATCATGCACAAGGAAGTCTTCTGCAAACTTCTTCGGTTAATACATGAGGTTGTGATAGTGGTTAAGCCATAGATAAAATGCATCTATTGTGACAAAGAAGAAGGGATATATGCATTTGTTCTCTACAATTGTGGCACAATACATGGTAATCAGGTAGTACTCCCTCCGTCTCAAAATAGATGTCTCAAATTTGTCAAAATTTGGATGAATCTAGACACTATTTAGTATATAGATTGATCCAATTTTTGAAAACCTATAAGACATCTATTTTGAGACAGAGGGAGTATTAAAATACCAAGATACATGCTTCTTTTTTAGGGAATTCCAAGATAAATGCTTCAGGCTTCAGAATGCTGTGTGCACAAAAACAGACAAGTCATTGCAAGCTAACATGCCAGGCATTACGAAATGGAAGAGGTTGAGTTCTCTAGAATTCCATTCATATGTTTCCCAAAAAAAACGATATTAGGCATGGAATTACCTACTCGAGACAACTCAGATGAAGAGGAAAGGAGGAATTACCTACTAGAGACCACTCCAGTAGCACAGTTGAAGAGCAACAAAAATACAAAGGAGTATCAAAAGCAACCCAACAGACATTGCACCAGATGACCAGAACATGCCATCTACAAATTACGAAACACGAGGTGGAAGGCCCAAGAACTTGGGTTTCGAAGTTCCTAATCTGGAGGAGCAAAATCTAGAAATTCCCACAAAAAGAATACCAGCTAGTACCATGCGGTGGTGAAAAGCTACTTCTAGAATACAGGCACCTCAAATTGCTTCCCCAGCATTTAGAATGCCTGGAACAAGAATGATGATCCACATACAGAACACACGTAGGATTATCAGCATAGGCAACAAGACCAGATGGAAGTGAAAGGAGTCAACCCACAACAGGGGCATGGGAACCAAATTACTTAGGCGTTCAAAAGAGGAATCCAAGATACAATATATTAAAGTTCCACAACTGCAAAATATATTCTAGCGCAAAACATTATCCAAGGTAATTGTCTAAGCAGGAACACTTCCTCAAGACTCTCGAAATGGACCAACACAGAAGTAGTGGCAAGCTATGTGGGGTGAATATGGAGCTTATCGCTTCTTGGAGACACCAACAGTCTTTCCTCTCCTTCCGGTAGTCTTGGTGTGCTGACCACGGACACGAACGCCCCAGTAGTGACGCAGACCACGATGGTTGCTGAAAACACAGAGTATAGAACATAAGAAATCTCGTCATACTAATCACTACGTGATACAGAAATATTAAAGTTCAAAGCCCTCAGCCTTCAGGTACAATCATATGTCTCTCAGGAACAAAGTTATTTGTTATCAAAAGATAAAGCATGCACATTAATAGATTAACAATCATTTTATCAACTGGGCACAGGGAATACCAGATAACCACAGTAATTTAATACAGATTAACTGATTCTAAGAAATGAGTTAGAACTTTTTTAACACAGCACGGAGGTCCAGTAAATAAATTTATGACTGACATTACATGAGTAGCAGGTAACTAGCTAGATCACCCTAAGCATAAATCTAGACTAGGCTAAAAAACCGTCATCAACCATTGACAAGGTACTATGACGTTGTATTTCTGTAGACAGATGCAACCTAACAGATGTCTACAGACAGTGCAGGAACCAAAAAGTTAAACCACATTAACATGTAACACAACAAACTTGATACAAGAAGATGATACTACTTGCTACTGACATTTCAGGCAATCAGATGTTACGAGAATGTATTCTAAGATGACAGAATGTCAATCGAAAACGTTAGTTAATAAGTACTTTTATGTTCCAAATTATTAGACGTTTTGGTAGGCTATAGGATTCCAAAACATCTATAATTTGAAACGGAGGTTTACTTAACAAGTTAAACTGTGCAGTGCCAAATGTTACTGCTGCCACTGAGGATGTCTACATGCGAGCTCTCGGTTGTTGCATCTAACAAATCATCGTCCATCAAACAGTATTAGCACTAGCAGATGTACAGATAAGTTCATACCGGATCTTCTTGAGACGCTCGAGGTCATCCCTGAGCTTCATGTCGACCTGGTTAGAGACGACCTGGGAGAACCTGCCGTCCTTGTAGTCCTTCTTCCTGTTCAGGAACCAGTCCGGAACCTTGAACTGCCGTGGGTTCTGCACCACGGTCATCAGACGGTCCATCTCCTCAGTGGTGAGCTCTCCAGCCCTGCACCACCACAACATATACCGCGCCGCTCAGCTAACATAACGACGAGATCTGACGAGTACAGAAGAGGGAGGGGGATGTTCCTTACCTCTTGTTCATGTCGATGTCGGCCTTCTTGCAGGCGATGTTGGAGAAGCGACGCCCAATACCCTTGATGGAGGTCAGCGCGAACATGATCTTCTGCTTTCCATCGACGTTGGTGTTCAGAACACGCAGGATGTGCTGGAACTCCTCACCCGCGATCAGAGACTGCGAACGAGATCACCGCAGACGTTAGTACAGGAGGAGGGACCCGCGCGAGGAGAAGGGAAGCTGGAGAAGCGGGACGAGAACGCTTACCATGGCTGCAGTCGGCGGCGGGCGTCGGCGGCGGCGGCGGCTGGGGCTCTCGGGGGCAGGAGGCGGAGGTGGGTGTTCGCGCGACTAAGGTTTTGGGGGCGGTGTTGCGGGGACAATTATATATCAGAGAGGAAACCCTAGTGCTTCATCGGACGGCTGTGATCTGTGGGGTGCCGATCTCTGCGGGCTCAAGTGGTTTGCTTTCTTGGGCTTTGGTGGCCTCAAATGGGCCGTTATAGGAACTTTACTCGCAGCAGCAAACACCTTTGTCTCTTTTTTACCTCGTCATCTGAAAAAAAAAAACATCATTTCTCATGGTGCCCTTTGCAAATATAAGGCCATCTCCACCATCTGCACCCGGGAGACCCAAAATGTCTGCGTGTGTTCGAAACTGTCCACGCGGACGTGCACGGTTGCGTCGGCCCGGACGTGCGTGCTACTAGCCCACCCGTCAGCCACCTTGACCCGGGCATTGATTTCAGATGAGATCAGCGGCACCGATTCAGACACACGAAGCGGCACCGATTCAGAGGCGCTGGCGGAAGAATGATTGGCGGTAGCCTGCGCCATCAATGGTGTCGCGACGGCACGCTGACTGACAGGACGACACGATCTCCACCGCCGCTGCAGGCGTCACCCTGATGACTGGACACATCAATGCCCCTCTTCAGCCTTCGCACCGGCATCCGATGTCCGCCCTTTTTAACCAGTCATCCGCGGCCATCTTCTCCCACACAAAACACCATCCATCTCCTCCTTCCCCTTTTCCTTCTCCACTACTTGTAGCTAGCCATGGCCGGCGGCGCTGGGTTGAGGGGAGGTCGTGGTGGTCGTGGACGCCGAAGGAGGCGTGAAGGACGCGGCCAACTCACCGCGCTACCATGCTCTCCCTCAACGCCGTCGTCGCCCGAAGATTTCGACCCAGGCACCCAGTTCGTCGTGGCCATCCACCACGGCATGCCCCGTGACAGGCTGTTACTGCCACGCGAGTTCGTGATGCTGATCGGCGATGAGCCGCCCCCCGCTCGCCATGTTATGGGCAAACGGCTTCAGGAATGGCAGGTACCCAGTCAACCTGCAGTCCAATCACCTCGGCCAGATGTACCTCGGCAGCGGCTGGGAGCGCTTCGCCCGCTCGCACCAGTTCGAAGCGGGCAACATCGTCGTCTTCAAGTACGACGGCGAAGGAAAGTTTGGCGTCTATATCTTCGACCACACCATGTGTCGCCGCTGCTACCACTCTACTCCTACGAGTTGGCTAGGCTGTGTGCGCGCCATGTATGATGTATGAATGTTGGCATTGGCCATTTGCAATGAAAATCTTTATTCAAGCCCTAAAACATTGTTACACTCATCACGTCACACAACCTAGGACAATGCGCGGCCGCCGACGCTGGGGGCGGCGGCTGCGGCGGGTCAGATACACCATTCGTCATTGAAAGAATTGATGAGCGCTCGTTGCGTCTGCACCTCCTCTTCAGCTCGGTCGAGACGAGCATGCAGGAAAGCATCGTAAGGATTCGCCCGCACCGCTTCCCGGAGGTCTCCATGCACCAATCCGAGCTGGTCCAATCGCCGGTATTCCGGCAGAAAGACGCGTTCCGCCATCGCCGTCGTGAAAGGCTCGCCGGTGGTCACGTGACGGTTGTAGAAAGGGCGAACCGGCGGCGTCCATCCTGTAAATTCGCGAGCGCCTCGGAATCGGAGGAGGCAGCACGTCCAGCAACTCTGGCGAATTCGGCCACCGTGATGGTAGCGAGCGCTCTGGCACCTCTTCTCTGCCGGCATCGGGGTTGCCACGGAGCTCGTCGTGTCGACGTCGGCAACCAGACATGGTGTCTTTTTGTGTTATCGGTTGCGCTGGTATGGTCGAAGATAGCTCGGCGACCTCACCCTTTTATGGCCACTCCTGGATGCGGCGGAAAACGCCAAGAACTCACGGGAAGCAATGGGAAAGAAAGGCGGAGACGGCGTGGCGGCGGAAAGACACTAAAAATATGTCGGCGTTGGCGATGGCCAAGCGCGGATAAATGGGTCGGGCCGCTGTGCGCGGTCGGCCGGACAGGACGGACCCCCTACCCATATCGACCGCGGTCTGAGCCAAACGGATACAAACGGATGGTTTGGGGTGACCATATGGGTCGGCCCGGTGGAGATGTCGTACGATGGGAACAACTATGTACCAAGATCTATCTACTACATGCAAACAATGGGTGGATATACATCCATACAATACATACCCTCGTAGACCGAATAGCATTAACGAGGTTGTACTTGTGGATGATGTAGACGAACGCTTGCTCTCAAGATCATGATGAAGTCCGTCTGGTCCAGCCGGTCCAGCATCATCAAGTACAGCACCGCAAAGCAATGGTGCATCCGTGATCGCACACACATCCGGGTACCCCGACAACCTCCGCGCGCTCGCTCCAGCGAAGCAGCGGAAGCAACAAATCCTTCCAGAAAAAGCCACTGGGAACATGTATCTCGCTGATCCAAGACCATGGGAAAATTCTAAAGGGGGAGAGAGATCCTTCGCGAGGAGGTGTGAGTGAGAAGTGAGATGAGGGTCTCCTTTATAGGAGGAGGGAGGGCAGCCCACTAGCCATGGCCGGCGGCCAAGGTGGTGCCCCCACCTCTTCCTCCATTCATGTGAGTGGAGCTCCCACTCACACAAATGCCCCTCCATTTCCTCCACTCAAAATCCCACTCAAATCCCATAAAATTTCCACCAAATTTAATGCAATCTCTTATTAAATAAAACTCTTTTATTTATTTATTCATAATTTTGTTAATTACTTTAATTAACAAACATTCACATAAAACCCCTTTCTAGTATTCAATTTTACATGTAGAACCAATTTCAGCAATTTCAACCGAAACGATTCCGGTGTCTAGTGAAATAAATTCCTGCACTTTCTTTTTCTTTCTCTGGCATATCATTTGCTCCGAATGGTGTCAGTATCCCTTAAGTGTGTCACCCTATGGTTCGCGAATAATGTAGACATGATCGTGACCCCTCTCCGATCAATAATCAGCAGCGGGACCTGGAGATCTGTATTGACTCCCACACATTCAACGATGACTTCTGTGATCGTGTGAACCTTATACGCATGTAATTCAATCCCTTTGTCTCGCGATATATTATATGTACGAGATTCGATCATCTGTATCCCCATACCTAGTTTGATCAATTCTTTTAGGGTGTCCTTCAGGATATAAAGGATCTTGAGTAGCTATACCACTCCTAGTTCTAATTCCATAAGCATGTTTATCTCCTGAAGCATTAACTAGTATATCCTTTTGTACCTTAGCAAGTTGATCAAGTTGGATTTGAACCATTTGAAAGTGTTTACAAAGCATTTTAATATCATTAGAAGTTATTTCCACAATATCTTTCAACTCATTGATAGCTCTAGAGTTTTCCAATAAATGATTCTGAACTTGTTTATTAAAATTACCTTGCTTAACAATAAAAATGTCAAGTTCCTGTAAGCATTGATCAGAAGGCTTACCATAAGGAATATCACCTTCATCAAAGTGTTGGAGAGAGTGTACCTCAATAGTGATGAGTGGGGAATTGGCTTACATAATTCTTCTATAGGAGGTAGATTCTTTACATCTTCAGCTCTAATACCTTTCTCCTTTAGACATTTCTTAGCTCCCTTCATCACTTCATCATTTAATGCAATAATTCCTCTCTTCTTTGGTGTTGGTATTGGAATTGGTTCAGGAATAACTGGTTCAGGAGTAATAGACTCGGGTGTATTCAGCTCATTTGAAGTACAATCATCATAATTCTTGCTTATTTTAGCCATTAATTCTTCAGCATCTGTAGGAGTCCTTTTCCTGAAAACACAATCAGCAAAGCTATCTAGGTAGGTCCTAGAATCATCAGTTAGTCCATTATAATAAATATCAAGAAGCTCATTCTTAGGTAATGGACATCCAGGATGTGCATGAATCAAGGCACAGAACCTTGTCCATGAATCAGGCAATTTCTCTTCTTCTCCCTGTTTAAAATCAAAAAGTCTCTACAAAGCAACATGTCTAGCACTGGGAGGAAAATATTTCTAGAAGAAATAAGCAATCAAACAATCAGGACTATCAATGAAACCAGGAGGTATTCTATTAAACCAAGCCCTAGCTTCTCATTTTCGTGAAAAAGGGAAGATCTTAGTAACAAAGTGCTTGTGCATCTTAAAATCATCAGAGAATAAAGCACTCATAGTAGAAAGCTCATTCATATGAGCCACAACACTCTCATTTTCAGTCCCATAAAAAGGTTCTTTATCAACAATATCCAAGTAGGATAAATCAAGACAGAAATCATAATCTTTATCTTTAATAGCTATGGGAGAAGTGGCAAACTTAGGATCAGAGGAAAGTTTAGAAATAATGGTACGTCTCTCAAGGAGACTCTTAATAGCACTAGCACCATGTATGTTTTGGCACTCTTTAATAAATTCATCAGTAAACTCAATGTAACCATCATTAATATCATATCTCTCTCTAGACTCAGGTGAGCTAACAGGTGTAATAGTGTCTTCACTAGGAGTTTCAGTATTTCCTAGTCTATCCATAGTAGCATCTAGGAAAGGACCTAATGAACCACTCGCATCAAGCACAGTAGAAGTAACATCATGAGTATTAGAAGCAATTTCGGATTCAGCAGTAGTAGCAGTGTGTGTAGCATGAGTATGTGGTGGTGGAATAACGAGCTTACTTATAACAGACGGTGAATCAAGAGCAGCAGAGGTGTTTAGGACTATACCTCTTCTTGTAGTGGATGGTAAAATAGGAAACTTTTCATCACGAGACTTACCCATGATGAAAGGAGTAGCAGTGAACAATAATAGATCCAAGTGAACTTACAAATAAAGCTATGCTCTCCGGCAACGGTGCCAGAAAATAGTCTTGATGACCCACAAGTATAGGGGGATCGCAACAGTGTTCGAGGGTAGTATTACCCAATTTATTGATTCGACACAAGGGGAGCCAAAGAATACTTGCAAGCCTCAATTCAGCTGCACCTGGAAATAGTTCTTGCTCACAGAAGTTTTATTAGTAGCAACAGTTTGTAGTAGCAACAGCAGCAGTGGAACAAGAGCAATAGTAACAGTAACAGTAAACAGTGGGATTCGAGTGCGGTAGGCATAGGGATGGATGGACGGGCGTTGCATGGACGAGTCTAAACATGTAACTTCAAGATCTAGGGCATTGCAGATAAATAATAACAAGCATCCAAGTACTAAACAATCCTAGGCATGTGCTCCATATATAGTCATACGTGCTCGCAATGAGAACTTGCACAACATCTTCTGTCCAGCCAGCCCGTGGCAGCGGGGCCTCTAGGGAACTACTGGCAATTAAGGTACTCCTTTTAATAGAGCACCAGAGCAAAGCATTAACACTCTGTGAACACATGTGATCCTCACACCATAGCCATCCCCTCTGGTTGTCCCAATTATTGTCACTTTGGGGCCTTTGGATCCGGACAATGATATATGTACACAACTTGCAGATAAGATCTCAAACAATACTATCATAATGATTCAATAATATATGCTTGACGAAGTATAAGTTGGCAATCTCAAATCCCTTGAATATGAGGGCCACACCTCATGGATACTCAACTTAGGGCCCAGGCAAGTTCTTGTCACTATAAGTATTTGCATACCATTGAGAACTGCCAACGGGATACCCCTTGCACATGGTACAGGAGCTTTCCCATAACCAAAATGACGAGGCAAGCAGATAATGAGCATCTCAGTGATATTTTTATTTACCATATGCATAGCTTTTTATTGAGGATGCTTCATAGATAGCTCACTATGGTGATGCTGCAAGTTTCCACCATGATTAGGCATGGCTTAGGCTAGCGGGCCAGATGTTTCTCTAACACAGAATACAAACTCTATGGACTTTTAATTTCCCACTTCATTTCACACCGGTAACATCCATAGACAAAAGAGCATGATATCAACGGAGTACATAAGTACAAGTGCAATGTTGAAAACGTTCCCCGTGACAGCACGGTTCTGCTAATCCCAACTTATAAGTGCAAGCATATACAACAAAGTTGTCTCAATGGTTCAAGTTTATTAGGGACAAAGAATAAAATGTGCCATCAAGGTCGTGAGGGCTTTAATCACTAAGTTTTCACATAACAAGATAGTTTTTAATTGGAAGATAGTTGAAAACAAGAATATACTTGGAATGGTGTAACACACCATGCATAGGAGTTTATAGTGGACACTTTGGAATAACTTGGTTTCTTAGGAGTTGGAAGCATGAGTAGAACTTACTCATACAAGTGGAGGCTAGCAAAAAACTGGGAGCAACCAACTAAGAGAGCATAATGGCCATAATCATGCAATGCAACAAAGCATACTAACCAAAGCAAAGAGTGGTACTACAAGTCAAGGACTAAATGATCATAGAGGATAATGGTGACTTGTCATAGTCATAACATGGTGTAAGCATGTTCCAAGTCAACCCAAGCAAAGCATCAAAGGAGAATACCACAATACTATACTTTTGCATGCTAAAACAACGCATAATTTCTTCAAGGCACACTAAGCAATCCCAATTGTTTGGAACAAGACATGATACGACAATAATCACTAAGCATAATGCTAAAAAAACACCTAGCATGTCATTCTAAAGTTAAGTCACAGTCAATGCAAGCTCCTCTTGCACTTACAAGCAAGAACTTACTACTCCTTTCCAACACCAAGAAAACTTATTTGCAAAATAACACAGCGAGAACGGGGATCCAAACTTACTTTATTCAAGGAAACTAAACAACCTAAGCAAAGCAAACAAAAACTAAGACGCTCCAAGAACAACACAACTGTGCATGAAACAATAAAAGTGAAGTGTCTAGACATATCTGAGCTTTTTATTGATGAAGAAGGGTATGCATTGGGCATCCCCGAGCTTTGACGCTTGTACCTCTTGGATATTTCTTGGGGTGACACCATGGTGGCATCCCCAAGCTTGAGATTTTTTCCATTCTTCATCTCATTACATCATTTTTTCTCTACACCTGAAATTTTTCCTTCATACAAAACTTCACACAATAGCGACAGTAGTGTATTCAAAAGATATTAGACCACTGGAAAAGCTTTGTAACAACAAGACTTTTCACTAAAAACACAAGCTACTGTAGCAACTCCTTCAAAAAGTTCAATTTACCTGAAGAGAACTCAAAAAGGAATCAATAAGAAGCAAATGCAAATAATGGCAGAAATCTGTCAAAACAGACCAGCAGGTAGAAACCGGTTTTTTCGAACATCTTTTGTTGCTCAAATCAAAAAGTGTTAAACTAACGAAAGTTATCTAACATACTGGGGGATTTATTCGTAAATTTTGCGATCAATCCGAGTTATAGAGACTCCTCACGATTTTTTTTGGTGGAGGACAGAAATCTGTTTAGGGACAACAACTCCCCAAATCTTACTTCCCTCTCATTAGAGGTCATTCTTGGCACAAAAAGCAAGTAAAAAGGATAAGGAGAGGTCATTACTGAAGTAATAACTTCCAATACTCAAGTAAACTCTTGGGTTATCTCCCAACAAGTACTTTTCTTTAACGCCTTTAAGTTAGGCTTGATAGTTTGAGAAGATGCTCACAGAAGAAATATGAATTGAAGTAAAAGAGAGCATCAAGAAGAAAATTCAAAACTTAACCCACTTCCTATGCATAGGAATCTTGTAAGAAAATAAATCAAAGAAGCACATAGCAACAAGCATAGGAAAGTAAAACAAGTGCAACTTCAAGATTTTCAACATAAAGAGAGGGAACTTAATATTATTGAGATGCATAAAACAATGTTTCCCTCTCTCATAATAACTTTCACTAGCATCATGAATAAATTCAACAATATAACTATCACATAAAGTATGTTTTTCATGATCTACAAACACATGATTTTTATTAACCTCAAAAATAGTGGGATTAAAACCTTCAAACCCACTTTTAACAATTTTATAACAAGAAGACTCATCATTCAATATAGGACCATCATCTAGAGCTTTATAATAAACATTTTCTAAGAAAAACTCTTTAGTACCATGCACTTCAAAGTTAGTCATAAATATAGGATTATCATAGATAACATGAGCATAACTATTATCATAAGTTTTACCCATAGCAGATATTTCAAAAGAATCCACAGGAACATAACATTCATCCTCATTTGGTAAACATGGGGGACAATCAAATAATGTGAGGGATAAAGAGTTACTCTCATTAGAAGATAGACATGGGTAGATCCATTCTTCCTTCTTTTGTTCATCACTCTCCTCCTCTTTTTCATCTAATGAGCTTCAAGCTTCAACAATTTCTTCTTCCATAGGCTCCTGCATGGCATTAGTCTCTTCCATTTGTGGAAAGCATCTATTAAAATATTTAAGAATATAGCCATTTGCATCCTTGTAATTATCAAAGCAAAATTTAAGTATGTCATAAACCTCATGTTCATAAGGTGCATCATCAGTATTTTTAAGCAAACTAGCAAGTTCAAAAGCACCATTGAAAGCAATAAATTCTTCAATTTGTTCCACATCATAAAAGTCATAATTTCCCTTAACATATGAATATATGGTAACATTATCATTATACTCACATTGAAAAGGGAGGTTTTTATACCTCCTACAGAAACAAGACTTATCAAAGCAATAAGTGACATTATAAGTGGAGCACACGTCTCTAGCAATAGTATTCAACTTATCATTTTGCTCCCATAAGTGTTTCCCTTTTTGTGACAAATGGTGTTCCTTATAATAATACTTTTGTTCTTTTGTGAACCCACCTTGCCAACAAGAACTAGTTTCAAAGAAACCATCCATTGATAGAAAGCATGACCAAGCAAGGCAATAACAGACCAGCTACCAGAGTAGGAAGTAATTTTTTTGTGTTTTTGAATAAATAAAGCAAACCAAACTAGATAGATTTTTTGGGGTTTTTTGGAAAGAGGCAAACAAAACCAAGCAAAAGAAACAAAGCAAACTAAAAACAAAGTAAAGAGAAAGGAAGTGAAGGACTCCCCTAGTGAAGACGTCCTTAGCCTCCCCGGCAACGGCGCTAGAAAACTTGCCGATGGAGCCTAAGTTGATGTAGGAGCGCTTCGTTGGAAACCCCAAGAGCAAGGTGTGAAGCAGCACAGCAGTAAGTCTTCCCTCAATAGATACCGAGGTTATCGAACCAGAAGGAGGAAGGAAACGTCACACAGGTGTTGGGAGCAACATGGAGACCTGCACAACACAAACTCAAGACTTTGTCCCAACGAATAAGTGAGGTTGTCAAGCTCACCGGTTTGCTGTAACAAAGGATTAAACGTATGGTGTGGAAGGTAATGGTTTGCAGCAAGTAAACAAGTAACAGTGGAGGATGTATTGATGGTAAAGATTGGACCGGGGTCCGTAGTTCACTAGAGGTGCTCTCCTTAGATAAACAACATGGCATGAAGGGTAAACAAATTACAGCAGGGCAATTGACAGGAACCGAGCAAGGCATAACAATGCAAGTACTAGTCAGAAATATCCTATGAGATTCGATTGGGCAATACAACAAGATACATAGACTGCCATCCAACTGCATCTATGACTAGAAGTCCACCTTCAGGTTATCATCCGAACCCCCTCCAGTATTAAGTTGCAAGCAACAGAACTGCTTTAAGCAAAGTGTGTAAGGTAAACAGTCCATATGTTCCATGAACAAGAGACCGTTGTTTTCTTCCTAGTGGCAATAGCACATCTACAACCGAAGAGATTTCTGTCACTTCCCTTGGAAATTAGAGGCATGAACCCACTATCGAGCATAAATACCCCTCTTGGAGTCACTAGCAACTACTTGGCCAAGATAGATACTAACAACGGAGAGCATGCAAGATCACAAACAACACAGACATGATAGAATCATAAAGACAAAACCATTAATCAAACTAACATAATAATCTCAATATCCATCGGATCCCCGCAAACACAACATGCATGATTACAAATAGATTAGATCTTGATCATGAACGAAGCTCACGAGATCTATACATGAAATCACAAAGGAGGAGATACAACCATCTAGCTACTACATGGACCCATAGTCCAAGGTGGAACTACTCACGAATCATACCAGAGAGAAGGCCTCCGGGATGATCTCCCCTCCTGCAGGGTGCCGGGAAGAGCTTCAGATCCCCCCGATCTAGGGACGATGGTGGCGGCGGCTACAGACGGTTTCGTGAATTTTTGATTGGGTGCCCAGAGTTTCTGCATCGGGGGCTTCTTATAGGCGAAGGGGGAGGCCGAGGAGGCGGCCAGGGCCACCAAACCCTAGCCAGGCGCGAGCCCACCTATTGTCGCGCCTGGGGTGGGTCTGGCCCCCTGGCTGGCCCCTCCATCTCTCCTCTGGACTTCTTGTTCCCCACGGAAAGTAATTGACTTTGTCATTTGTCCCGTCCAATTCCGAGAATATTTCTTTACTAACTTTTCTGAAACCAAAAATCGCAGAAAACGGGCATCTGGCACTGTTGCAAATTATTAATAGGTTAGTACCAGAAACATGTAAAAAGCACCTCAAAGTGTAGACAAGTAATGCAAAGTAGATACTAAACAAGCATGGAGCATAAAAAATTATAGATATGTTTCTGACGTATCAAACAACATCAAGTTTCCCTTAAGTGGATTACCCAAGGTTTATCGAACTCAGGGAGGAAGTGGTTAAAGGTATCCTTCTTGATACGTCTAAAACGTATCTACTTTCTCGAACACTTTGCTATTTTTTTCCTCTAAACTTGTTTGATTTGGATACAACTAACACGGACTGACACTGTTTTCAGCAGAATTACCTTGGTGTCTTGTTTTTGTGCAGAAAATGAACTATCAGGAAAAATCCCGGAAAATATGCCAAAAACTATTTCTCACCAGAAGATCCACGGTGTTAGAAGGGGAGACAGAGAGGAGGCCTGGGGGGCCAGACCCACCCCAGGCGCGGGCCCACTGACCCCACGCCTGGGGGAGGTTTGGCCACCCTAGGCAGCTCCTCGGCCTCCCTCCGCGCCTATAAGTTGCCTTCTGACCTAAAAACTCAGGGGGGGTCGATAGTTTTCCAGAAAGAGTTCCGCTCCGCCGCCGCCACCAAAAACCAATATTCGGATCCAGGAACTCCGTTCTAGCACCCTGCCGGGATGGGGAATTTGGAGAGGATCATCGCCATCGTCATCACCAACGCATCTCCATCAACCACCGATGTTTCCCTCATCCATGAGTGAGTAATCCCCCGCTGTAGGCTTGGGGATGGTAGGGATTGGATGAGTTCTATCATGTAATCGAATAAGTATTGTTAGGGCATAGTGCCTAGTATCTCTTGTGCTATTTGAATTTGTTGCAACTTGTTATGCTTAATGCTTGTCACTAGGGCCCGAGTGCCATGATCTCAGATCTGAACTTATTATTAAATTATTATGATAGTATTGTTTGTGATCTTATCTGCAAGTTGTGTACACATATCATTGTCCGGATCCAAAGGCCCCAACATGATCTTATATGCAAGTTGTGTACACATATGACATGTGTTCACAGAGTGTTAATACTTTGCTCCGGTGCTCTATTAAAAGGAGCACCTTAATTGCTAGTAGTTCCCTAGAGGCCCCGCTGCCACGGGCTGGCTGGACAGAAGATGTTGTGCAAGTTCTCATTGCGAGCACGTATGACTATATTTGGAGCACATGCCTAGGATTGTTTATGTAATATCCCAGCATTAAAGCCTATAAATAAGTTGAACCCAGATGTGTGCATTGCATTCATGCATAGAAAATCCGAATAATTTTCGCGCTTTTAAACAAAACTTGTCAAAGTGATTGAAGCTTCTCTTAGCTTGATGGAATTGAAGTATATCATCAAGTTGACTGCGATAAGTTTCAATAAGACCTTTGTTAAAATCTCATTTTTGGGTAAGAGATATTTTATCTAAGGGTATATCAAAATGTACCATAAGTTAAACCTTAATATAATGTGAAGGATATTTGATCATTAGGTGATCATATTACAGTATTCATTATAACCATTCATAAGTACCAAGTTAAGGATATAAAACAAATAATAGGAATGTAACCACTATATCTTAAATCTCATCTGCATACATTCTGAGAATCATAGTAACACCTAATCTTAAAAACTCTTTTGATGAGTTGGAGTTGGAAAGAGATTAAGTCAAGATCATCCACTATATATATATACATATCTTTCTCTCTATATAATCTTCATGGAACTTATCTCAATATCTGTTGTTCATCAATGTTGTATGATTCCCCATTGATTCACAACTTCTTTAACAATTAGTCTTTGATCTATTATTGGATCTTATCAGAACATCTACTCAAATCTTCTAATAAGGGCATAGTCCATTAATAACCTTAATCCAATATAAGATACTAAGAAAATAATTTCCAGACAATAAAAGGTAGGATTGATAAAGACCTGCTTAGCCAACTAAGAACTTCAGTAATAAATGATTAAAGTATTATAATGGTAATGTTTTGGCCACCAACATGGAATGCTTATATTTAGTAAGGTAATACTGGTGGGTAGAACATGATTGGAACCCTAGTAAAGATAAGTGATCCTAGAGAAGTCTTTGCAAACCCCATAAATATAACTCAGGGATTGAAGTGTAAGTCATGAGGGTTAAGTAATTAAGATGGTGTTATTCATCTTCAAGAATAGTCAACTTTAGAGAAAGATTAGTGATGGAAGATAATCAACAGTAGAATAGTAAATACAACCAACCAAGGATATGAACAGATTATAAAATGCCTTTGTATCAAACTCATTGGATTCATCCATAAGTTTAGAAGAATGATATATTGAATAAGAAGATTTTAATAAGTAAGACCATCAAACTAACCATGGTGATGGATAGAAAAAGGTATCATATTTAGGAAAGGAATTCCTTAATTAGAGATTCCAGATTGAGATATATAATTATATGTTATAAATCATTTTCCTATTTTAATCTGGTTAAGCAATTAACTCTACATCTCAAATCAAACATAATAGCCATCCCATACTGTTGATCCATCACCTGATGCTTATAACACTTTATAGAAATATTTTCCTATAACAAATTACATAAGCATATCTCTGTTAATTTCAACCATCATCACTATGTGTGCCTAAGTATATTTTTCTAAGTTCACTTCTATAAAACACTCTAAATATAACTTCTATTAAAAAGGGAGACTTCATCCAATAGTATACACATAAGGCAATATACTTAGTTATTAAATCTTAACTCTTAAAAGGAATCTAAGCTTATACAAAACACTAAAGCCAAGGGTAGTACTAATAATTCAAAACCCTAAACTTCTTTGTTTATCACATACATTGTTATTTTCCAACTTAATGGGAGTAATGATCATCATATCAATGTCTTTATATTTCATGCATCAAAGAATGGTATAGAATCATTATACATATATCTCAAGTTTCCATTCGAACTATAAGCTCACAAAAGTTTGAGTTATAAACAGATAAGAATATATCATTCAAGAAATTCCTAATTAAAAATAGAAGAGAAAAATAATAATAAGAAGTTTCTTCCAATTATTAAAAAGGAGTTCTTATTGAGTAAATAAAAGAAGGCATAATAAAAGTTCACAAAGGTTACCAAATATATTTAAATATTGTTATAAATGTCCAGCAAACAAATTAAACAAAGAAAGGTTCAAAATATAAATCAAATTCAAATATGAGTAAGAAAACAGAAAATAGAAAAAGGATAAAACAAATAAAAACCAAGCCTGGCCGCAGCCCAACACCCTACACCTATCTGACGCTCTGTGCAGCCCACAATAGCCCAGTAACCAGCCCAGTTCCTTTTCCATCTGAGACTGACAAGTGGGGCCAGGAGAGGACCGCGGGTTGAGCTAAAGAAATCGCCAGGGGGTTATCCACAAAACAACCATCGTCGTCATCGTCATGCACACAAGCAGCTCGTTGGCGGAGCTCGCCGCCGCCCGATGCCGTCATCGTCGTTGTTGCGCCAAGATACTCGCCGCCGCTGCCAGGAGGGGATAAGAAGGCCACCGCGACGCATTGCCTCCATCCCTATCCCCAATCACTCCTTATCCTCTCAGATACGAACGTGTGAATTTGATCATTTTCCTTCCCAGCAGTTCGTCGGAATCCTCGTCGGGAAACTCGATTCCGGCCGCGCCTGTCCTCGTCGACCACTCTATCGTCATCAGGGTAAGCATACGCATCTCTGGACCCTAGTTTCATTTGCGGATTCGCACTGTAGGTCTAGTTTTGTTGAGCATCGCCTCTGGCCGCCGCAGTAGCTCGTCGCCGATGACCTTCCGATGACCATTTCCGAGCGGCGCTGCCACTATTAGGTTCAGTGGGTCACGCTGATTCGGACTAGACCTATTTCGCCTGCTGGGGTGCAGTGGATCGTCGCCGGTGACTACTCACCGATGGCGGTGGTGATGCTAACGCCATGCTTACCTCATGATCGATCCACGTCAGCCCGTTTGACTAGTCTTTGCCTCGCGTGGTGGATGACATGGCCCAGGGCCCACATGTCATCGATAGTATGTAGAGAGGAGGTCTGTAGCTAGTGCATTTTTTTATCTGAGAGCTGAGGTGGACGCTGGCCCACTAGTCAGTGACTGGGGCTAGCTCTGGATGCGGTGTAAAAAGTATTTTCTATTCAAAAATAAATAAAATGTTATAATCCAATTAATATTATTTCAGAAATTTAATAAATGATTAAATCTTGTTCAATTAATAACTTTTGATTTATAATTCAGAAAAATATGTATAATATATGAAAATTTTCAGAAAAATAAAATCTACAACTTAAAACTATTACCAAGTATTATTATGATGATTATTTAAATAAATATTATTTAATAAAGGTTTATAAGTAATAAAACTTTGATAATTCATATTTTTATAATAATAAATATTAATAATAGTAATAAAATACCAAAAATCTTAGAAAAATAAGAATTCTAATTTAAAACTATAATCATGTATTATTACTTCACTTAATTAAATATTTATTATTTATTAAGTAATTATAAAAGTAATAAGAATTGTAAACATTATATCTTAGTGTTTATAAATCACAAAAATAAATATGATATACCAAAATGATCACAAAAATATTATTTACATGTTAAAAATCTAATAATCTCCTTTTGAGATAAACAAGAAAATTAAAAATTTTAATAACTCAAATTTAAACTTATTTATTTCATTAATAATTCATATAAAATAAATAAAATTTACTAATATTCCTAAAATGAGTTAAATAATTCTAATAAATAGTATTAGTCTTAAATATTAATAATCTAATGCCATAATGGTTTAAAACATTATAAATGTTCTTATTTTAGAAGAATCCATAACCTTAAATGAAGATTATCTCTAAAAAGAATTCCACTAATAATAAAATCCTTAAAGAACAACTTGTGATCAATCAAATCTTTTCTAAACCATATTAATCATCAAATTACAAAAAAACTATTACAACACTATATAAATCCATAAGTGGTTAAGTAACATTATGTTGGGTTCATAATCTATACTCATTTATCTATAAAAGATAAAGGATATTACTCAATACTCGCATCAAGAAACCATTACTCAAGTAACAGAATAAACATTCTTAAGTAACTTCAAAAACACATTTCAGATATACAAGATACCAAGGTATAAGTACGATATCTTAATATAACACTATAGGCATTATTATATGTTTTATAGTTAACTTTGGTCTGAAGTAGTTAAACTATAAAGCAAATCAAGTCAAACCATTTGAACAAACAAATGACATCAACCACCACTAACTAATCACAAAGTTTGTTTAGATCTTAGAAAAGAAACCTTTTCTTCGAAGGTTATCCTTTTTGCCACTTTAAATAAGAAACCTTGTATAAGTAATCCTAACTAGTATGTCATGAGTATATATACTTTATTCCTACATATGTGATGTTTACAACCACACATAAACTCTAATAAAAGTACAACTATGAAACTTATCCAAAAGGACCACACATTCCAAAGTAACCATTTTCGAAATCCAAACCCTAGGACAACGTTATTCCCAGGATTTGCGCTTAGAACGTGCATCACACTACTTATGCATAAAAGCATATTGCTTCTTTAAACATTAGTCCTTACCGGACCAATGATGTTGATTTCAGACTTTGGATCTTATACTGACTCGAAGACCGTGAGTGCATAATCTTGCAATCACAAAAGGCAAGTTCACACTTGCTCATGTCCTTTGTTTATTTTCTATAAAGTATTTTACAAATCCAGTGTTGTCTTCACCTGCATTTGAAAAAAAGTCAGAAAACACTATTTTCAATAATAATGAGAACTATTGATTACTGATCCAGGGTGATCAGCTAATCTATTAAATCTGACAGTTGGGATACCACTGTTCAGAACTATATCACCTAGGACTTAACAACCAATGTCGCTAGTGATTCTTGCGTCGTATATTACGCGTTGACCATGAGATTTGGAATGGGATGGAGAAGTCAGCTGTATCTTCTTCCTCTCGCATGAAGCCGGATGTGCAGGTCGTGGCTGTTATCCTCGTAGCGTGCATATTAATTGGTAATTCGTAGAGGATATGCAGCATATGGGTGGGAACCCTCATCGTCCCATGATAGTTCTGCCATCTAATGGTTTGTACAAACCATTGCCGTAATTCATTATGTGGGCATGGTGTACACCAAGGAGGCATGCGAGGTCACGAAGGGGGCAGTGATTGGCTTGGATCATCTTCTGGGCCCCACATCATGGAATTGTGGACGGGAATAAGCTGCCCGGCTGTGCAACAAAGAGTTGATCTCTCATGGGTAAAGTAACGCACCTCTGCAGAGTGTAAGAACTGTAACTTGTTACTCCCTGTTCCGGGAAGGAGCTGCGAACGCAGCGGGAAAGGAACCCCATGAAGGTTCTGGTAAACCAGTGAAGGCTGATGGACATAGATTTTCAGAATAAAAGCCACATTTGAAGAAATGTTTATGAAAACTTGCATTTCCTATGACCTATGGTCTGTGGATGTAGTTATAGTGCATCAAACACTCCTTTTCTAGTGAATTTGCTGAGTACGCTCATACTCAAAGTATCTTCTTAACCCTTGCTAGATTCTGAAGCCATTAAAACGATGTCTGCATCAAGATATGCTCAAGGACTTATCAAGACCAGCTAAAGCTCTTCAATAAAGACAAGGAAGACAACGTATATCTCCACTCAAGTGAAGACGGAATTACTGATTAGATAGAAATAAAATCTCTAGCCAAAGAACCTATCTCTGTAGTGCGTTGCAATAGCAGCAATGCCAATTCCTTAATTAAATACTAGTTTTAATAGTATAATAGTTTTGCGTTATTTATCTTTGATTCTTCTTTGTAAAGAAGTTCTTTCTCTCTCTTAAACCTAGAGTGCTCTCTGGATCTTATGTAAAGAGTGAGTTGTAACCTTTATCCATGTATTGGACCCGTTGTGTTTCTGTTGTGCCATTCCGAGGGATGTAATACTAGTGAACGGTGTTTCATTGGTGTTATGTCAACGACTATAGTATACTACATCATGCAGTGGTATGTTGGGTCACCGCTGTTGGTATCAGAGCATATGCTTTTGTTGGAGATATGCCCTAGAGACAATAATAAATGTAGTTATTATTATATCTTTGTGTTTATGATAAATGTTTACATTCATGCTATAACAGTATTAA